>OX411254.1:7207500-7902594 GCA_948150575.1 Tinea pellionella | reverse complement strand
CAATATGACGCAAGAGAAAAGAGGACCACTGCCACGTTTAGGTTCTCTGTCAGTTAGTATTTGGCAACATTGTCAAATCGTTTGAAGCGGCCTACGTATTTTTAACCGACTTCAAAAGGAGGAGGTTATCTATTCGTCGTGTATTTTTTTTTTTTTTTTTTTTTTTTTTTTTTTTTTTTTTTTTTTTTTGTGGCGATGTTCCCTCATATCTCCGCCGTTTGTGGACCGATTTTGATGATTCTTTTTTTGTTGGATAGAGTATATGTCCGCATTGGTCCCGTTTCAATTTGAAGATAATATTCCATCTTTAAGGGTGGAAAATTAGGGGATGTTTCGCCGTTTGTGAACCGATTTCGATGAATTTCGACGATTTTTCTTTTGTTGGATAAAGTATGTCTCGTGATTGGTCAATTTTAAATTTGAAGAAAATATTCCATCTCTAAGGGTGGAAAATTAGGGGATGTTTCGCTGTTTATAAACCGACTATGAAAATTCTTTTTTGTTTGATAAAGGACGTCTCGGGATTGGTCCTATTTAAGGAATAAAATATTCCACCTTTAGGGGTGGAAAATTAGGGGATATTTCACCATTAGTGAACCGATTTTGATGATTCTTTTTTTGTTTGATAAAGTACGTCTCGGGATTGGTCCCATCTAAGGAATAAAATATTCCATCTGTAAGGGTGGAAAATTGAGGGATATTTCGCCATTAGTGAACCGATTTTGATGATTCTTTTTTGTTTGATAAAGTACGTCTCGGGATTAGTCCCATTTAAGGAATAAAATATTCCACCTTTAAGGGTGGAAAATTAGGGGATATTTCGCCATTAGTGAACCGATTTTGATGATTCTTTTTTTGTTTGATAAAGTACGTCTCGGGGTTGGTCCAATTTAAGGAATAAAATATTCCACCTTTAAGGGTGGAAAATTTGGGGATGTTTCGCCGTTAGTGAACCGATTTTGATGTTTCTTTTTTTGTTTGATAAAGTACGTTTCGGGATTGATCCCATTTAAGGAATAAAATATTCCACCTTTAAGGGTGGAAAATTAGGGGATGTTTCGATTGATTTTAATGATTCATTTTTTATCGGGTAGGACTCGAGAATGTCTGTCTATAAGCCCACTACTCATCACATTTTATTTGAACAGCGCGTTTAGAATGTTATCCATACAATCAATCTACAGTTACCACTAAAAATTACAAAATAAAAACATTTCTGAAAAAAATTGAACCGACTTCTAAATAAAACACAAGGCACTAAAAAGTAAAAAAATAATTTTAATTGAGAGTACATACACACAATTTTATAACCATAAACATGAATAGATGCCTATTATTATTTACACATTAATTGTCTACATTTTATCTAGCATATATCTGAAGTCGGTGCAAGCATTTGAAACATGTTTTATGATTGGTAATGTACCTAGAATCAAGCAATGCGGAGTTTCATATTTGGTTGGCACCGACTTCAGAAATATGCTAAATAAAATGTAGACAATTAATGTGTAAATAATAATAGGCATCTATTCATGTTTATGGTTATAAAATTGTGTGTATGTACTCTCAATTAAAATTATTTTTTTACTTTTTAGTGCCTTGTGTTTTATTTAGAAGTCGGTTCAATTTTTTTCAGAAATGTTTTTATTTATGTCTAATGTATGAAGTTTGCACCTCTAGTATATATTATTATCTCTATGCTAAAAGGTGTCTACAATAAAATAGTATTAATGAATGTCATACTTAAAACATTATCTCCCATATCGCTGGTCATTTTAAAGTGGACATTCTCATATGTTTGTTTTGATTTTAAGTCGTAAGATGATAAATGTTCTACACCATCGGCTCCTTTTACCCTTTTCAGCTTATATTTCATAATTATTTCAGTGTTGTCTGTAAATAAATATGTAACGTCACTTCATAAGGTGACATTTTTAGCCCAGTCTGCCGTCACAGTGTAGTACCCACCACGGTATTACGAGAGGAGTGTGCCCGGTCAATGGATTCATCTCCTCAAGCCGGCATAGCGGTAGAAACTGTTGCCTTCAGACATTTTTTTTATTGTAGCTCGGCATGTGACAACACTCCGCCTGATATAAAGCTAGAGTGCGGTCCATGAATACATAGCTACTACAGTTACAGTTTCTCAGTTCCGCTGATGGATCGCAAATCAGGCGGATTCTTGTCACAGTAGAGCTTAGAAAAATCTACCTCTATTGCTAAAATTCAGTAGTTTGTGCGTGATTGGTAGACAAACAGAGATACTTTCACATTTATAATATTAGTATTTAGTGCAAAGGTTAGTTGTAGAAAAGATGATAACATTTGCTCACCCATTCTGACGGTCAATTTTCCAGAACCAGTAATTGGTATAACTAAAATTCTTCCATCGGTCTCGTAATCACTTATCATGGTTAGGTTACCGAATACTCTTAAATAGCCGATCATTTTTGGTAAATCCCATCTGAATAAAAGATAAATAAATATTAAATGAAATGAAATAAACTTTATTGCGTAAAACATGGTGTTATTAGATGGGTTACAATTTGTTCACATGTTTCGCCACATTTAGCGGCATGCAAAACTTTCGTTAAATCTAAAATTCCAAACAAAGTGATAAAATATAAAATATCTACTTATTAATAATACCTGCTAAAAGATGTTTGATAATGACAATCATATAATTTGTTTAATTTTTATTTTTTACATGACATAATAATTTTTTTAAAAATTTTATTATTATTTTACGACGTTTTATTATTATTGTACATTTTGTTAATATTATTACAAATATTGTATGCCCCATGGGTAAGACATAGAGAACATAAAAATTATTATGAGTACATACAAATGTAAAACCTATGTTTACAATAAATTATTTGATTTTTTAAAAAAAATTTAATGTCCTGATCCCATACTAGAACAAGGGTAACTCAAACTACTCAACAAGGGACCGTGGTCTAGCGGTAGAGGACGAATCTCACGATCGATGAGACCCGCGTTCGAGCCTCCCTAAATTCTGACCGGTACCAATGTACAAGCGCTGGCTTAGTACAGGCATTTAAAAAAGAGTATTATATGAAATAATATACTCAACAACTTAAACTATAATTAAATTAATCCCGAAACGCTACTACGATTAAGTCACTTTACATTTTTACAGTTCAAAATGGTACCCGAAACGGCCTAATAACAATCATTCAGGAGCAGTTTGAAAGTAGCCAGGTATACCGAGAGGAGTGTGCACTGTCACCCTAGATGGTGCATACTCAGGTCGGCATAGCGGAGGCGACTACTGCCTGTAGATATTTCTCTATAGTAGCACTCTAGCTTTACATCAGGCGGAGTGTTGTCATATGCCGAGCTACTATAAAAAAATCAGTCCGCCTCTTAGAGTATACCTATAAATACATATTTATTTACCATTCTTTAAATATAATTTAATTATAATGTGTATTTAAAGTAGGCTTTATATTGCACGATATAGAACCGGAAACCTGAGATGTAAATAACATACTTCCTTAGTCAGTCAATGTTACGAATGTATTTTAAAAAAAAATATTTCCTGTACAGGTTATATGTATACAACACAGTTCTTGGTTACTTTTTACGTCATTTACTCATTTCTATATAACGCAATATTATCTGTAAATAGATATATAAATAATAAAATAATCAACGAAAAAAAATCAATTTTTTCTACAAAAATCAACAAAAAAAAAAAAAGAACAATAAAACAACAACCTACCCACGAGTAATTTTCATAATTTTCCCCTATTTTCAACAAAAAGAAAATCACAATTTTATTTTTTTAATTTAAGGGAGTTAAGAGAATACAAGTGTTTTTTCCAACAAGACCGATTTGAAAAATTTATTTTGTTTACTATAGTCATTCCACAAGAAGTTTGAAAATGGAATGGAACGGGATTTTCTTTGTCCCTACAAAAGGTTCCGTAGAATGGAACGGGAACGGTAAACAGCATCTAAGTATACGTATACGAGGTTGTGGGTAACAGCTAGTATTATATAATTTAATTATTCATTACAATGAATAAGCAATAAACCTACTTTAATGTAATATTAATATAATTATTTCGTAATGTAATACAAAAATAAAATGACGCACCGACAAAGATCATTAATTTTGTGTGCATTTACTGTGACCATATATTAAAATTTTTACGGACAAATATACATTTTTTCTCATGTTCAAATTTAATGAGCTTGTAAAAGAATAATTACGGTTTTACCCAGCCGTCTTTTTTCTGTGACTTGATTTGACTCAAGTTACATAGAAAAAGTAAATTAAATGTTATATGTATGGGAAATAATAACGAGAGATAACCTGATACATACATACACCAGCAAGACAATGTAAAATTACTTTTTAAATGTCCGGTTCTTTTCGGTTATTATCAATAATATACTCAAATATAATACAATTTTAATTACAGCGATTTGTGACGTTGTTATAATACTTCAAAACAAAGATAAAAAATATCTTTAAATCCACTTACAACTAGGAACCTTCTTTTCTTCTTTTATGTATTTATAAGAGAAAGAAGAGTCAGTTAGAGATCAATAGAAAAGAAGTTATACCAGCCACCATAAATATGGAATCAATTTCAAAAGTAAATATTTATATCAAGTTAATTATTGTAATCGTCACATATTTGTCACGCAATAAAGTCAAATCGAGTAGAAAAAAATGGTTTCAGTTAAATGGTAGGATTCTACTTTACTAAAACTTCCAACGTGATGCAACTTGATCCAAAAGTTAAGGAAAATAATTCAAACGTTTAAAATAGTTCGTATACGTGAAGTGAGATCGCAAGAAAGCAGCCGGGTATAACTAGAGGAGTGTTCATTGTCGAATTGGATGATGCATATTCGTTACCAAGCCGGCATAGCGAAGGCGACTGCCGCCTGCAGAATTTCTCTGTGACAGCAGTTGTTTCAGTTTATGGATTGCACGAATATTTTATACATACCTTAATTCTCTGAATTCCATATTACGTAACCCTTTCAATATAATATTTTTATGTTTAATAGACAATGTTCCAGTTTTGACATCAAAATTGTCGATTGTTAACGGGTCTATCGGGTCCATGTGAAGTTCTGGAATTCCTTGCACGAAGTAGGGCAATGCATTCTGAGCTTGTTGTAAGATGCAGGCGTTAAACGCATCTGCTGGTTGATCTTTTCTACATGGTGTTAAGAAGGATGCTAAAAATTTGAATATAAATTTACTAGCTCGCTGAATTCTGACCGGTACCAATGTACTTTGGTTGGCTGCCAGTCCAGTCTGCCGTCCCGTAACATTCGTGAAGTGACCTTGTCGCGTTTCGGGAGCAGTTTGAAAGTAGCCAGGTATAGAGAGTGGAGTGTGCACTGTCAATCTAGATGGCGTGTACTCGTCTCCTCAAGTCGGCATAGTGGAAGCGACCACTGCCTGTAGAGATTTATCTGTAGTAGCAATTGTTTCCGTTCGTGGACGGCACTCTAGCATAACATCAGGCGGAGTGATACGAGTACAAACACTATTTTCGTGTAGGCAATTAAATACAAAAATAAAAAAATCCTAGAAAACGGATTATCTGATGTAAAATAAATTCCTCAAATCTGATTGCTAGACAAACGAGATAAAAATTCATCTTTATATAATATTAGAAGAAGTTACAACAAGATATACATAAATAAAAATAACTTAAATAATAAATACGAGTATAAAGGAAGGTTCGTCATAGTTATAAAAATACATGACCTTAATTTGGTCATATAATATTTTAAACTTTAATCAAATATTAATTTAATTTAATTAATAATTCATTAATTAAAACAATAATAAAATTCACACTTACGAACTTCGGTTGCGGCGAAATTAAACACTGTTAAACCAAAAACGAGAAAAATAAAGTTACACATTTTATTCGGAGTACAGACATACAAATATTTTGCAAGAAAAAACTCTAAAGCTTATATATGTAAAGATAATGTAACCTCTGACGTATGGACCGGTTATCTGTTGTACCAGTTTCCACTGAAAAATTGTACCAAAGTTTGAAAGATACAGTACCGAAGTTTTCCCAAAAGTTCCCGTTTTTTTAAGTACAACAATACAATACAATTGTCACGCCTTTTTTTAAGTCAAGTTTAATATTAATTGATATGATAATTAATAAGATAAGAGATTATGTTATTAGCCCAGTCTGCATGGGGTACCTACTTAATGGCACCACTTTCATGAAGTTATGGGCCATGGGTGTGTCAAGTGCAGATTGCTACAACAAACAGGACTACTGTCTGCAATGGGTCTAAACTTCATATAACAAATAAATAATTACTAATTTTAGTTTTCACAAATAAACCTAAAAACAGTTTCAGATTAGTTTTTTAAGAATAAATAAAAAATATATTTAAAAAGTTATAAACTATAAAATAATACTGCATTATTTTATAGTCACTTTAAACCAAAGGCATTTAAAACGGCAATTTAATTGTTAAATAATTTATCATCTACATTTCCCATCGACACCTTCAATGGGTCAGATATTGTAGTGGAAGTTGAATAAAACTTTGGCGATTAAAAATGGCCGTGACACGGAGGTATGAAATAACGAATTACAAGACATCAAAGAGCATATTAAAAGTTTAAATTGATTGTTTACAATAATAAATTTTAATATAAGCCATTGCTGCATAATAAACTTACCCTTTTAAAATAACAAATACACTATAAACTATTGTTTCTGTGTGAATATTATTTGAAATCCAACATTTAATTACAAAAGCCTTAGGATTGAGGAACGTCCGAAAAAATTAACTTATGCTAAACCTAAAACTATTTCGAGTCAATATTATTTATTTTTAATACCCGTACTAAGCTAGTGCTCGTATCACAGGCGCTGAGCAACCAAAGTACATGTAGCATATTTATGTTAGAAGTATTTTTGATTGCTGCATACTCGTAAAAAAGCTTTAAAATAGAAGAAATATTTGCAAAAATGTTACGACATGTGATCAATTTTATCGATATATGAGCGTTTTGACCGCGTAGATTCTCACAAAAAAGAAATTAATATATTAAAATGAAAAGCAAACATATTAAACAAATTTATAGAAATAAAAATAAAATTAAAAAACAACATAAAAACAAAATTAAAAATCACATGTTATCATTTGGTGATTCCCCATTCTATTTGTTACACGTGTTAAGTATCCAATTAAGATCCGTTTGGCTGTTTTAAAAATAAATAAATAAACGAAATGACATATCCTTAATATTAATTAATTTAAAAAAAAGTAATTTATAGCCGCCGCAATCAGGTAGTGACAAATCACAATGGAGGAGCAAAAAACTCTTGATATAAAGTTGCATAATTTTCCTTATTGATTATTATAAAAAAGTACCTCTTAACATAATATAGGTACTTGAAAGTGACGTCATATGAACAAAAAGCAGTTTAAGCCTTTATTAAGGTCATTGTCAAGATCATGTGACTAAACTTGGCTAATAAATAAATCAACACGAGAAAGACAATCGTGAACCGTGCGTCCACGGATGCTCAAATTAGATAATGATTTTCTACCTGTAATGGGCAAGGTCCAAAAAAACTAACCCATGGTGAATCAAAAACCATTTCGAGATATCACTTCAATTAGAAGAAGTTTTTGATTCCTGTTTGAAAAAACTTAAAAATCGAGGAGATATTTGAAAAACTGTAATGACCTTCTTCGACCTTTGACTTCGACCTTCGGACAGTTTGACAAGATAGAATACAAAGTACCAACCTAACAGTTTTGTAGATTATTTTGTTGTCTATGGTTGTCGCCTCACAAGTTTGTCAAATATCTTTTGTTTGTGTTACCTAACAATAACAGTGTTTTATACGAATAACTATTGTAATTTTTAAAACAAAAGTACACTATAAACACGATGTTTTAATTAACAGGAACTTATAAAAATCAAAAGTTTGTTTGAACTTTTGACAAATGATTATTTTTTCTTGTTCATTGGCAATGGTTTAGTTCCGGCCGAAACGTCACGATTACTATATTACAATCAAATTTTTTAAAATTAATAAAAAAAGAACAAAGCAATTATAAAATTTTTCCAGAAATACATGTCGACTAAATTAATCTATATTATCTAAAAAAAAAAGGGAAAAAGATAGATAGCTATAAACCAGATATACCTCCCCAATTATAGTTTTCTACCTAACAATTGTAAAGCTAAGGCATTTCTTAGACGAGTTTACTATGATTGTGAAACGTGACTTCCAATAATTGTAGAAAATTATATCTACAATTACTTACTGACTCATAACGACCGGAGAGATCAACAGGGCGATGTTTTGTAATTTATATTTCCTTTTTTTAAATTGTAGCTCGGTATATGACAAAACTCCTAAAGCTAGAGTGCGGTCTATGAACAAAAACAACTGCCACTACAGAGAAATTTCTACAGAAAGCAGTCGCTTCCGCTATGCTGGCTTGAGGAGACGAGTACACACCATCTAGATTAATAGTGTACAGACTGTTGACAATATTAACGAATATATCTGTAAAAAGTACTCTACGTTTAAATTGCGACTGATTTATAAGACAATCTGTTTAGATTATAATTTAGTACAATTAATGACGTTAATTCCGTATTAATTGTATCTGCCCATTCTAATAAACGCTAAATAAAAAGAATAATATTTATTAAACTAATAAATATAAATTTACTTTTAATGAAAAATCTCTTAGAATCATTTCTTGCTTTTGATGAAAATGTCTCTCTCTCGAAAAATAATTTTATTTATTTTCATTGTTTTTAATTATTATTACTTTGTTACATGTAAGTTTTTTTAAAAATAAATTCTAGGGATTCGTAATTCGTTAACTATTTAGGACAGATTTTTTTTTTGGAAAAATACGTCACATTTCGATATCAACTTCGAAGTCCACAGCTGTAACGAGAGAAGTGTGTTCTATCACTAACCCAACGGACGGTGCATATTTATCTCCTTAAGTGGGGGCAACTGCTTCTTACAGACATTTCTTTGCGGTAGCAGTTTTCTCCGCTCATGGAGCCCACTCTGTGTAATAAAGTGTAAGCATATTATTCAAAACAGGGAACGTGTTTTCAAAACTGTTGAAATTTTTGTAAAGATTCCACCATCAGTCGGGAAAACTGCGATAACGTGCCAAGCTATTAAGAAAATTTTCTTACAGGTGATCCTATTGTTCAGTGTGCAGGAAATGACAGTAATTGTTTAAAGAAATTGTTAGAAAATGTGCATAAAACCATAGAACAAGATTCGTTAGAAATACACGATATTAAGGTTAATATACCTGATACTATAGAATTTAATATAACTGACGGCGTTTTGAATGGAATTAACAGCTGTGTTTATGTTGATGCAAGGTATTAACTTTTGATTTAATATAAGCTATAACAAGCTAGTGTACGCACAAAATTTTATAAGTAGCCTTCACCATATCTGCTTATTTTTAATTTTGAAAAAGCATTTCTTTATTAGGAGCAACATTAGTTCAATCACTATAATCTTCCTTTTTCATTATTGTTCTGACAATTTTCACAAAAACTTAATACATTATACACCTACTTTACTCGTGAATTTTTACTTTGGCTGTAGTATGTGTAGTGACTTCAAATTCTAATTTGAAAATTGACTATCCACTTTAATAAATAAATTATTATTTAAGATTTTTTCTATTATCCACCCTTCATGAAATTGTATCTGTCTACGGGACAAGAAGCATACATACAGCAAGATAGAGTATTTTCTGATTACGACTAAATTCTTTCTGCTTTAAGGATCGAGTTAGAGAATGGAAATGGATTTGTGATCGTACAATGCAATCTCATTTCAAGAGGTTTATACAACGCCATTATTTGGAAACCAAAGACAATAGGTGTGAATGTAAATCACCATTTAAACTGTGATGGACCATTTCAGCTTTCATTTTGTAAGTAATTCTTTTAAACTAGTTTTAAAACGTAGATGTTGCATTAATATTAATTGTTATGTAAGAGAATATCCATAAAAAAGACTCCTTGATATTTACAATTTTATTTTAAATAACAATTTTGTATACTTCTCATTTGCATTTAAAGTGATAAATTAAGCATAAATTTGTCTTATAGCAATTAATAACCAGAGAACAGTCATATGGCAATTAAAAAACTAGGATAAAATATACTTTTAGGACAAATCTAACCCAAACGTATAACACCTAAATTTCAGAATCATACTTATAGTAAAAATATTCATAAATAGATGTCTATTTCGACTGGGAATGGTGCCCAGACCCTCGGCGTGACACTCTGGTGCGCTTTGCCACAGCATCAGAGACCAGATAATCTTTTAATATATGTTTTGCAGTGAATATTAGAATAAAATACAACGTAAAGTTTTCTGTAAAGAAGTCGGATGGCGAATTTTATCTCCAATTTGATGATAGAGCCGTCGAGTATAACGTTAACAACGAAGGCCATAAAGTTGTTTATGCTTTGGCAGGAGTCTTTTCCGGTGCCGAGGACGTGAGTAAGTAACTATTTGACATTTTATTGCAACATTTTTAGGAGTTTCAAGCCTCAAACTTTATAGTTTTTGTTATTCCCTGTCATTTGTGGTAAATTATACAGATGAAAGAATAAATTAGATATTTTTTAATGCATAGAAAAGTTTTGTTCCTTCTTAGTCTCAATATTTCAAATCAGACCTTAGATCTCAAAAGTGTTTAAACAGGTGTAAGTTTAATAATTCTGCGCTTTTTAGCTGTGACATTCAATAAAGCTGTAAACAAAAATTGGAAGCCGATTTCAACGATGGTCGTCGGAGATATCTTGAAACCTATAATAGAGTCTATTGCTGAACCTAAATTAAGATTCTTCTCAAATACGCCAGTTAGTAAATTTCTCAAAGAAGATGTTAAAAAATTTGCTGTAGAAATTAACGATAAAGGTTAGTTTATTTTTTTAATCTTTAACCATGTCTATAAGTTATGTGTTTTAATTGGACTTCGTGCTAATGTTTTTTTATATAATATAATATAATCAAGATTAGCGAATATAATATTTTTATTTAGAGCTGTCTCAAATCATGTTTGACCAGCTTATTGCGGTTGGAGCTAGTTTATTTATTGCGGTGCGGTGGCGCCATGTGATAAATACATAAGTAATACAAAACAATGCCTCGCTCTCAAAATAGGAAACTTCCTATACCATATTGAGGGTATCATATCAATATAGGGATAACACAAATATGTGATTCTCGCTGGAATCGAATCTGTTACCTCCGTGTAACAAACTAAATTACGTGCTAACTACTATGCCACAAAGGGAAATATGATGTATTATATATTCATTAGATAACTTTTGAGACTTATTAAACTTACTTATACTATTACAGATAAAATTAATAACAAATGTTCAACTAAAAATACAAATTGTCAACTAGAACTACTGACGCATATTAAGGAAATGGTATCTAAAGGAATCCCAGAACTGAATATACCCAAACTAGATGTTTTATTTTTGAAAAATTTGACGGTTAAACTGCCTGAGCTAATGGATTTTACACTACTAGAAGGAAGTATTAATGGTGTTGACAAATGTATAATTAAATCAGTTAAGTAAGTAAATAATGAGTCACTTTTCCACTAATTGTTTGATTGTACATAAATTTGTAGTTAAACCAGTTTAGGTACCGAACAAACATCCTTATGAGTATATTTTTAGATTCGATTTAGACTCAAAGAAATTTATATTAGAACAATATTGTGATTTAGTAATAAAAGGTACGTATGTCGCATATTTATATGCAAATGCTACTCTTACAACATTTGGTGGACAAAATGTCGATGCCCATGGAAATACTGAAGTTCATTTGGGTAAGAAACTTTTTTTTTTTGGGTTATTTATTATAATTTTTCTTCTCTACTAGTACCCACAAAGAACACAATAAAGGATGGTGGGCAGATGGTCATTAGTCTACTAATCGCTTTGGGGAGTACCACCACATTCAACTGTAACAATTTCCAAGGCGTCGAAAAATAATTACGAAAAAAATTTAAATTTAATTACAGTAAAACTACCACTGAATGCGGAATACGAATTTACACTAAATAAAAACGATAATGGTGATATATTTTTCAAATTCCAAGACACAAAGTCTAATTACGACTTTGACGAACCCGGACATAGTATTTATTTTAAACTTGATGGCGTTCAATTAGGATCTTTGGATATAAGTTAGTAACATTATTCATTAAACATAGATTAAGTTCTGTAGAATTATGTATGTAAACTGCTGTGATTAATAGATCAGGCATCCTTGCCAAAGCGTACCATCTCTTTCGAATGTAATATTTCGAGATCGACTTGTCACAAGCTGCACTCTCGACTCATCAAATGAGATTCCTGCCTATAGATATTTCTCTGTGGTAGCAGTTGTTTCCGCTCATGGACCGCACTTTAGCTTAATATAAGTTGAAGTAGGGTTAACATGTAGGTCCTTTAAAAAAAAAATTTTAAAGCATTTGGTTTTCCTGATGTCTACAACTCAACCATGCCGGCTAGATAAACCCTTCTGAATCAAGTAAATTTTCTACGTTTGCTTTACAAGCACGGATCTTTTAAAATAATTTGTGGTTTGTTTCCAGGTGAAATAGCAATGAATATTCTGAATGATAATTGGCAGTATTTTGCACCAGATTTTGGACCAACTTTCATTTTGGCAATAATGCGTCTTATAAATGAACCTTTACTGGTTTATTTAGCAAATACATCGACTAAAGAGTATTTTGTTGAATCTCTTAACAGTTTTGTTTAATAAATGTAATTTTATTTGCGATTTGGATTGTTAATTTCCCTTCAATAATAAATTTATTATAGCCAAGCCATGGTTTTTTTTATTATTGTAGCTCGCCATATAACAACACTCGGCCTGATGTAAAACTAGAGCGCGGTCCATGAGTGGAAAAAACTGCTACTATACAGAAATCTCTACGGCAAGCAGTCGCCTCCGAAATACCGACCTGAGGAGACGAATATGCAACAACATATACTAGACTTACATAAAATATATGGTATCATGGCTAAGGAATATACAACATTTGACAAATCCGTGGCTCCAGCGAAAAACTCAATGTTATACGCAAAACAAGATAAATGGTAGATTAACGTACATTTCCATGACTGTTAGAATTATTTTTAGCATATTTACTGCAATATTCTTTGTGAATAGAATTTTTAGTGACGAAATTAATTAATAAAAATGCTAATTAGAAATAACTGGTTTACATACATTACTTTGTGCCGATTTAAACAAAGTAAATAGGTTTTAAATATTTCTTATAAAAAAATAATTATAAAGGTATAGCGAGAGGAGTGCGCACTGTCAATCTAATGCACGTCTCCTTAGGCCGGCATAGCGGAGGCGACTGCTGTCCATAGAAATTTTCTGGAGTAGCCGTTGTTTCCGTTCATGGACCGCTGATAGAGTATCTTTGTTGTAAGTTTTTTTTTGTAGCCCGACACATGTGCGCTACATGAGTGGAACCAACTGCTACTGCAGGGAAATGACATGCATGCAATCTTATGTTCACTTCCAAAAAAATAAAAATGAAAAACTATAAATCTTTAAACAATTGATTTAAAATTTAATTTCAAACCTAATTTAAAGGGAAATTCGTCCTTTGTAACGCGACTAGGTTGAACATGATTTTTTTTTAAAAATATTTTACGTATAAATATAGTAAATAAAAGAAGAAGAAAAAATATATAGTACTTTGTCTAGAATTTAGATTCATATGTTTTCTTTTTTCGCTGACTTATCTATATCAAGTAAACACAACAATAGTGTTCTTAGGTTCGATCTTCCATGATGAGGCGCCCAATATTTTTGATCCAAAAAGTGACACATATAAATTGCTTTCTTACAATATTTTAAAGGGACGTACTTTCGAAAGTCGTACTAGATTAGTTTCTTTCACACAGCACCACTATGCTACTAAGTTTGCTACCTGGAGTCATTAGGCCTAGGCAACCCTAGGGCCCGTAATTTAATTATGTTTATTTAATTTTTGTACATGCAATTTTTTTTTTCTTGGATTTCGATAATTAAATAGAACTACATACTTTACAACCAGTAGATGACCCTAGGCAACATTGTAATTCCGGACCTATTTTTCAGTCACGATACATACTTTGCGTTTGGTAGTTTGGTGTTAAAGCGTATAGTATGTTCTATTTAATTATATATACATAAAAACCTTAGTCCGCCCATGATCATGACTGAAAAATAGGCCCTGAATTACAATGTTGCCTAGGGTCCGCTTTAGTCTTAGTCTGCTACTGTCTGGAGTGTATAAGATGAAAGGGTAAAAAAAGAACACAAATGCAAAATTAACTATTTTATTCTTGAGTACATTATTCATATCTCCATAAAAAGTAATATTAATTGAAAAATGTCAAGAATTTTCACAATTCTATCCCTTCATTTTACTCCTTTTGTTTCATCCAATGTTACAAACTCATTTAGATCTCCAGAAATGAACTTGCTCGCTGGCATTTTGAGGAAATATGTAAGTTCAGGTTTAATAAACATATTTACGGTTTTTTGTATATAGGATGTTACAAACATTGATGACACTACTTTCCAATTTTTGTTCATCGCTTCATTCGCCGTTTCACCTGAAGAATATAATTTTATGTATTTTATTGTGGCTCGGCATATGACAACACTGCGCCTGATGTAAAGCTAGAGTGCGGCCCAACAACGTGCGGAAACAACTGCTACTGCAGAGAAATCTCTACGGGCAGCAGTCGCCTCCGCTATGGCGGCTTGAGGAAATGAGTATGCACCATCTCAATTGACAATGCACACTCCTTTCGGTATACCTAGCACTAGCCTAGCCTAGACCAAAGTACATATAACAAAGTTACATTGGCTTGAGGAGACGAGCATGTACCATCTGCACACTCCTCTCGCTATACCTGGCTACTTTCAAACTATTCCCGAAATGCGACAAGGTCACTTCACGGGTGTTACATTCAAAAGTGTAACACCCTTTACTTTAATTCACTCTTTAATAGTGCCTATAGGCACTGAGCGACCAAAGTACATATAACAAAGTTACATTGGTACCGGTCAGAATTAGCGAGGTTCGAACACGTGTCTCATCGATCGTGAGTTCACGCGTCTTACCGCTAGACCACGGCCGCTCTTAAATCTCGACTTTCCGCCGATTTAATTATATTTAATTTAATATATTATAAACTTACTTATATCTTCATCGCCATTACGAAGTCCAGTCAAACTGTAAACTCCAACATGATTATTAAAATTAACATCATAGTTAGTTTTACCATCTAAATAACGTATACGAATAACTCCTTCTTTATCCTTCACGAGATCAAAATTAAAATCAAATACTAATCTTGTGTTCACTGTAAAAAAGAAAAAATCTAATAAAGCTTTAAACAATTGAATTAAGTTCGAAGGGAAATTCGCCCTTTGTGACAGACATTTTAATTTACAATAAAAGAAATTCTAATTATGTTACTAATAAAGCCCATTTTATATTTTAATAAAAAAATTACTGCATATACGAGTACCTCAGTGGGTTAGTTGCACACTTCTTTTTTTATTGTAGCTCGGCATGTGACAACACACCGCCTGATGTAAAGCTAGAGTGCGGTCCATGAATGGAAACAACTGCTACTCCAGAGAAACATGTGCGGGCAGCAGTCGCCTCCACCATGCCGGCTTAAGGAGAGGAGCATGTACCATCTAGATTGACAGTGCACACTCCTCTCGCTATGCCTGGCTACTTTCAAACTATTTCTGAAACGCGACAAGGTCCCTTCACGGGTGTTACATTCAAAAGTGGACGGAAGACTGGACGAATAACCATCACCAGTCTGCCTACACTCTTTAATAGTGCCTATAGGCACTGAGCGACTAAAGTACATATAACAAAGTTACATTGGTACCGGTCAGAATTAGCGAGGTTCGAACACGGGTTTCATTGATCGTGACTTCACGCGTCTTACCGCTAGACCACGTTCGCTCAATATTTTTATATTGAATTGATTGACGTCTGCGATTCTAGAGAGGTATCACCACATTAAAATTATAAAGTGACCTAGTCAGGTTTCGAGTTCAACTTGGAAGTAGTGCAAGTCCGTATAGTCAACATAGGCCACCGATGCCTACATGAATTTCCTTGTAGTAGCAGTTGTTTTCGTTTATGGATCGCACTCTAGCATGAGGCGGAGTGTGGTCATATACCGAGCTTCTATAAAAAAAGAGCTACCCTTGTCGGCGAGTGACAATGAACATTGACTTCCATGACAGGTTTTGTATGTCGACAAATAAACAATTATAATATGAATTCGTGAATATAATTTTGTCTAATGCGCATTTCCTAATACAAACTCGATTTTAGTTTATTAATATATTAGAGGATTGATTCTATAAGTTTTTGATTTATATTAGTGACATAATCGTTAACTCAAATTGACGGGTTATTCTTGTACACAAGGTCGACTGAATAAAAATCTTGTAATCCGATGGAAAAATATTTTTGAATAGATACGGACGAAATTAATTAAAATTAATTATAAAGCTGCGGCTACACCAGGACGCGATTTACAATGCCATTGGAGAAAACTATAATACATTATAATGCTACATTATACATTATTGTACATTTGTATCGATGTTTTTTTTTATTGTAGCTCGGAATATGACAACACTCCACCTGATGTAAAGCTAGAGTGCGATCTATGAATAGGAACAACTGCTACTACAGAGAAACCTGTGCGGGTAGCAGTTGCCTCCACTATGCCGGCTTGAGGAGACGAGCTTGTACCATCTTAGATTGACAGTGCACACTCCTCTCGTTATACCTGGCTACTTTCAAACTATTCCCGATACGCGACAAGGTCACTTCACGAATGTTACATTCGAAAGTTATGGTACTACCCCAGGACGGCGGATTGGGTAAATAACCATCATCAATCTTCCTACCACTCTTTAATAGTTCCTATAGGTACTGAGCAACCAAAGTACATATAACAAAGTTACATTGGTACCGTTCAGAATTAGCGAGGTTCGAACACGGGTCTCATCGATCGTGAGTTCACGCCCGCTCTTGCTATATATAATGTAATAATGCTAAAATCCAGCAATATTTACGCTTATATTATTTCAATAGAGCAAACAAATAGTTTAATATGTTTGTATTAATCGTTTATGAGTCGCAGTCGCGTCGCCTGATAGTGTAGCCGCAGCCTTAGCATGAACATACAAAGAGTAAATGTAAACGTTCCATCGCCATGAATAGGGTGGTTTATGGGGATCCCAAGCATAATTGGCTTCATTATTGTAGCTTGATAATGTCCTCTGGAAACCAAATTACATTGAACTGCTAATGTAGCGTTGTGGCCTTTGAAGTCAAATCTGTAAATAAAAAAATAATACTAAATATTAATTAATTCATTGTTACATCTTTGTGTATTATTGTCATATCTTTTTTTTTATATGACAACCTAGAGTGCGGTTCATGAACGGAAACAACTGCTAATATAGCGGTAAGTTACTTATCTATTTATTTATTTTTATGTATGCACCCATAGTATTTATATTACTCATATTTTATTGCCCCTATCTCCGCTTCCATCTCCCAATGGTTAGCTGGGAGAAAATGCCTAATGGCATTAAGCTCGCCATTGTACAACATGTGTGCAATAAAGAATTATTATTATTATTATTAAGATGCGTGAACTCGATGAGACCCGTGTTCGAACCTCGCTAATTCTAAACGGTACCAATGTAACTTTGTTATATGTACTTTGGTCGCTCAGTACCTATAGGCACCATTAAAGAGTGGTAGGCAGACTGATGATGGTTATTTGTCCTGTCTGCCGTCCTGGGGTAGTACCACCACTTTCGAATGTAACACCCGTGAAGTGACCTTGTCGCGTTTCGGGAATAGTTTGAAAGTAGCCAGGTATAGCGAGAGGAGTGTGCACTGTCAATCTAGATGGTACATGCTCGTCTCCTCAAGCCGGCATAGTGGAGGCGACTGCCGCCAGCACAGGTTTCTCTGTAGTAGCAGTTGTTTCCATTCATAGACCGCACTCTAGCTTTACATCAAGCGGAGTGTTACAGCTACGAGCTACAATAAAAAAAGGTGCAGTCGCTCCGCTATGCCGGCTTGAGAAGACGGATGTGCACCATCAAGATTGACAGTGTACACTCCTCTCGTTACACCTGGATACTACTAAACAGATTCCGAAATGCGACAAGGTGTCTTCACGGGTGTTGCATTCGAAAGTGGTGGTAATACCCCAGGACAGAAAGCTTACCTAGAATAATCATAGACACAAGACTGAGGTCCTTTTAACACACTGTCCCTTACATATAATTCTAGAAACTCAGGCACATTAGCGTGTATATCATCTATTTGCATTGGATCCAATGTGGGGATACCAAGTTCTGGTACTCCATCAGCTATGAGCTTCTTTACAGATTGCATCATTTCCAATATACATTCCTGATCATAATGAGGGCATGCGTTCCAGGTTAGTGGTTTTCCTAAAATATGACAAAATAAGTAATACAGTAATTTAAGAGTGGCAGATTAATCAGTCTGCCGTCCTGGGGTAGTGTTTAGGCAAACATAAGAATATAATTTAACCCATCGTTTATTGATCCTTGATTGATGATTGATTGAATAGTTTATAACGAGAGGAGTGTACACAGTCAATCTAAATGACACATGCTCGTCTCCTCGTGTAGGCATAGTGGAGGTGACTGCAGCCCGCACAGGTTTCTCCGTAGTAGCATGGACGGCACTCTAGCTTTACATCAGGCGGAGTGTTGTCACATGCCGAGCTACAATGAAAAAAAAATTTAGACAAATATAATTTTATGTAATCGTCGTGTAGTCGTAGATCCGCGGCTGAATGCTTGGTGATAGCGTCGAAGGCGCCCATTGGACGGCGCCTCTGCCAATGAAGCGCCAGCGTATTCTGCTTTAGGGAAATTCAAACAGGTAGTACCACCACTTTCAAATGTAACACGCGTAAAGTGACCTTGTCACGTTTCGGGATCAGTTTAGAAGTATCCAGGTACAAGGAGTGTGCACTGTCAATTTGTATAACAATATGTCTTCTCGAGCCAGCATAGCAGAAGCGACTACTGCATACAAAACCGTAGCGGTTGTTTCCATTCATGGACTGCACTCTAGCTTAACATCAGGCAGAGTGTTGTCACAAGCCGAGCTACAATAAAAAGAAGAAGAAGACGTGGTATCATGATCAATTTCTCGAGAACACGTTTAAATCTCGCTAAATACTGACCGGTACCAATGTTATGTTATGCTATGGTGGGTTATGTTATGTTATACAGGGTGTATCAGGCAACGTGTAAAAAAATTAAGGTAAATATCAAGTGAGGGATGAACACCCCTCAAAAAATAAATTTACTAAATAAAAGTTCTCGTGTATGGTATTATCACAGAAACAAAAGGTCTATAAATGGACCGGTCGACGTGGACCGCCGTTTTAGGTGGACCGGCACACGGCTTGTCGGCGCGAGATCATAGGCGAGGCGGCAAAGGTTGTCGGCGTTGATCAAAGGCAAGGTCATTTGTTTGATGCACCGCCCGACGACACAACGATTACGCGTTCGTGTAGGTAATTATGTATGTGTCTACAAGGAAAAGGTGGACATTTGGATAAAAAAAAGTATTTATTTTTTAAATTCATTTCTGCTCAGAATCACTTACTGAGTCATCTCTTGAAATTTTTTACACGTTGCCTGATACAGCCTGTATATACTTTGAACGCTCAGTGCGTAAGATACAAATACTATCTTAATATAGGCATTTACAAAATATTACTGTTTCTTGAGCTCTAAGTCGACTGCGCACCGTTCGTAATTTTATTGTACGCTTGCACTGAAATAAATTACAATAGTTTACTTACCAAAAACGGCATTAATAAATGCAACAATAATAATTGTTCTTAAAATTTTTGATACAGCCATTTTGGCTGAACTATCTAGCACCCTTTTCCTAACTAAGAAATTTGTAAAGAACTAAAGTATTTATAAATGCATTTTGTTATTAATTAACGCTTAAATATTAATTCAATAAACAAATTTACTTAAATAAAAGTAAATAAAGGAAATAAATTGAATAAATAATATCGAAAGATCGATTTGATTATAAATATTAAGTTTACCTTACTTTTTAAAATTAAATAAACACTACAGTAGGCCGCGGATTTTTTGCTTTTCAGATATTATAATTTAGATAGTGCATACTCGTCTCCTCAAGCCGGTATAATGGAAGCGACTGCTGTCTGCGTGAACTCTGTGGTAACAATTGTTTCCGTTCATGAACCGCACTCTAGCTTAACATCAGTGGTAACCAAGCCACTTATTAGCCTTCTATGCCGTCCGTGCAATTCAGGATCAGCTTTGATGGAGACCTGGCTACACATAACGAGAGAAATATGCCCTGTAAATGAATGATGCACATTCGTTTCCTCAAGCCGGCAAAGCGGAGGGGACTCGTGTGGTAACAAAGGAGTGTGTACGTCGAGCCACCATTAACGTAAAATTTAAGTATAAAAATTTTATTTACAATTAAAGTAAAAATGCCTTAAAATAAAATATCTCAACTTGAGAGTAACACCATTATAGTGAAACATTTTTTGCTTTTAAACCAATTCAGACGCATTACTTTTTAACAAAACTGTTTTAATTTGTATTTTATAGTCTACACCAGTGCCGGATTTGAACATAGGCAACATAGGCAGTTGTCTATGGGCCGCCACCACAAGGGCGCCGCCACACCAAAAAAAAAAAAATCGACAAGGCTCAGTAGAAACAGAAAAATACTGAGTTTTGTTTTAAATTTTGTGTTAGCCAATTTATTTAGTTGCTCTCTTCTTTACCTAGCCCTTAATAGGAACTTTCAACAGTTAACCACAACCGATTTGAGGGCCTCCACAACATGCTCTGCCTATGGGCCGCCAAAGTCTAAATACGGCGCTGGTCTACACCTGTGACTGAGTAATGTTAAGCTAAAGTGCAATCCACGAGCGGAAACAAATCATAGATAAATGTCTGCAAGCAGCAGTCACCTCCGCTGTGCCGGCTTGAGGATACGTGTGTTCACTGTTCATTGACAGAGACTTCCAGTTCCCGAAATGGGACTAGGTGCCGGCTTTTTATACATCTATATTATCTTGAGTTTAGTAATAATATTTATTTTAAATTTACGTGAAAATAAATAAATAATCCAAACAGATTTTATGCAATAGATGACGATGGGGTCTTAGTTACGCCTTTTCTCCATACGTCACTGTCAAATATGAATAGCTATAATTTGTCATTTATCTCTAAGTAAAATGACACAATTAATCATGGTGCTATTTCCATCTACCATTAACTCTGTCATTCATATTTAAGGTCTGGGGGCTAACCACAAACCCTTATTACAATATTAGTATCATCTGACATGTAAATTTCGTCCCTAGATCTTTTTAAAACAAGCACTAGGTTGCGCCAACTTTATTTCTTCAAAATGTGTGGTAGGGCCCCTGTATATCATAAATAACGATAATATAAGTATGAAGAACACTATCGAGAATACGTCATTCTTTTATATGCCTGTGGAAGGTAAGCTTTACTTAGTGGAAGCATTTTACGGATACCCTGGCCCTTGAAGAAGGTGCCGACTAAAACCCCCTATTTTACTCGACGCTTATGTATCTAGACCTCGCGGTTGTGAATAGGCTTTAAAACTAGAATCCGGAGTTAAATTCTCAACAATTCTCAATGTTTTTCGAGTCTTATAGAGTAGAAAATGAGCGACATGAATAATAATTTGTCTTAACTTTAAATAATTCCCAATTAATATCTGAATATCAAGTTAAAAAAGGGCTTTGATCAGACTCAATCGAGTGGCGGATAAATCCTCGAATCTGTAATCGCTAGATTATGGAGATTGGAAGGTCAATTACATAGTTTAAGAGGTGGATCTCGAAATTCCATTACAATTGATATCCCTCTAATGTAACAATATTATTTTTAAGTACGTTTTTATGACAAAATTAATATTATTAAATAATAGATGTAAAAAAAATATCTTTATTTAGTTTGGGGCTTGCACTCACAATCTTAGCGATGTCAGCCCCATTAAAGCCTAAACAATTATAATGACAAAAATTAACACAAAAATAAATCATAAATAAATAAAAAAACAAATAAAAATGAATATACCTCTTTTATCTTTAAAAAAAAAACAACAAGTTTATACAACTCTACAGCGGCTACAGACTCGGGCTGGGACAACATACTATTGTATGTGCCCATATCTCATTTATTTATGCAAAACTTATCATGTAGCCACTGTCTATTGGCTTCGCTCCTGATCCAATCTTTCAACATGTGTTCCACATCCACGACTTTGCCACATGCCTCACAATTAGGCGAGGATGACGTAAAATATTTAAATCATAACATTGACAATGAACTTAATGACTAATTAATTATTTAAGATGACCCATTTGAAGGTTGTTTTCTAAACTCGATCATATTTGTGTCCCGCTATATCTTATGAATTATCACGCAAGGCGAGTGCGAGTAGTACGGGGAGAAGTCACACGGAGCTGTTAATTTGATAAGCCGGGCACCGTCAGCTAGTATATAAGCTTGTAAAAAATATCAACAAAACCAGTCCTTTGATAATTATACTTTATGCAGTTTTTTTTGCATAAATTCTACTACATTCTTTTTAATTTATACCACTTATATTAGCCACCATTTTTTAAATTTATTTATTAATTTTTTTTCTTCGTTAAAAAATTAATATCATTTCTATACTGTATGTATATCTATTATCTATACACAATAATTAACTTAAAGCCCACTTAAAAAGTGATAAGCAGACTGTTTACGGCTTAGCCAGCCCGTGTCGCTCGCCAGTCTCGAATTAGTACCGCCACTTTCAAGTGAAATAGAGTACTTTTTTGCATTTGAGCCTGTTCGATTCCCAACTCGAATGAGAGACTATGCAAATATAATATGCAGTTATTTTACCAATGCACCGTTAACAGTTACTTCCAAACTGATCAACTCCCGCGACCTACTTGCATTTCACAGGGGTTACACTTGATAATGCTAGTACTACCTCAGGGATTGCACACTGGGCCGCTACTCTTTATTCTCCATTCTTTCTAGATACAATTTATTTTAAAAAATGATATCATTGCATATAACAGGGCCTATCAATCGCAATTGTATCAATATATAACACAATAAATGGCGACGTTTATAATACACTATATTATAGTCACGCAATGCAATAATAGTAGCTAATTTTTCCTTAGAAACTGATTAATAAAGACAAAATAGAAAATCGCGCTCACGCAAACTCTAGCTAGTTTAGTGATCAGGGCATCAAAAGAAGTCGTGTCAAAGGACTTAGGTTCGATTCTCACTGTTCAATTGTCGTCATAATTTTCTTTATTCATTTACATTGCTGTTAGCGGTTTTTATTTATCATTTCAGAGTGTTACGAGATTTTATATTTCAGTCGTATTTTTTTTAAATTTAAAATACCTACTGTTTTTTGTTTGTTCAAATTTTACCAAAAAAATTTGATTGATCTCAACTATTCAACCTTGTTGAATATCAAAAATATATTATTCATTTTCAAAAGAAATAAAAACGTGATTTTTTGATTTTTTTCAAGTTATCCTTTTTTAAAGTTTAATGTCAAGATACGACGCGACGTCAGGGTCAAACATCCCATAGATAATAAAATGAACCAACTGGCTATATTACAATTTAGTATTGAAAAGAATTTTGTGAGAAAATGAAGTCGATTTTGATTTTTTTCCTTGTATTATTTCAAATTAGTTACATTACTGCGGCGTGTAAGTACACTATTTTTTCTAGTTTATTTAATAATTTGACGTTATTATAATAATTACTTTATTTTGTTTGCAATTACAAGTTTTTTTAAAATATATATATTTATGAATAATTTGGAATTTACCATCAATTATAATCATTATATTTTAATTATAGATTTGTATATTTTTATTTTCTTAGCATAAATTTTATGAAAAAAAAAAGAAAAGCATTTTCATTGTCGGTAAAAGTGAAATAGGCAAATTGAATTGACCTCGCGTTTCGGGAATAGTTTGAAAGTAGCCAGGTATAGCTAGAGGAGTGTGCACTGTCAATAGATGGTACATGCTCGTCTCCTCAAGCCGGCATAGTGGAGGCGACTGCTGCCCGCACAGGTTTCTCTGTAGAAGCAGTTGTTTCCATTCATGGACCGCACTCAAGCTTTACATCAGGCGGATTGTTGTCACATGCCGAGCTACAATAAAAAAAAACCCTAACATGCTTCTGTTATTTTATTTTTAAAGCAAAGGTTTTGCTCCTAATAAAATGTATTGATTGTAGCATCACACAAATTAGGGCTGATTTTTTTTTCTCATTTGAGTCGCTTCGATTTCCGACCATTTAAAATAGTGGTAACAAAATTAATAGACTAATGGTGGATTAGGCCAGTCTGCCGTCACCCCAGGCAGTCAAGTGCAACACCAGTGACTTGGTCGGTTCGGGAATGGAAACCCATCATCATTGGTTCTTTACCCATAGTCCAATCTTAGTTTGGAACTAGAATATTGAATGTATATTTTATGTAGATTCAATAATGTTTAAATTTTTTATACAAATTAAATATTACAAGGTTTTATAAAAAAAAACATAAACATTAGTTTGTTGTCTAAGGTCGATGTCACCGTGTATTTATTTACTAAATTTGCCGGCAATTTAGTATCTTGAGAAATTATGGGTTTCCCATACAAACTTTCATAAGCTATTTTACTCCTTTCAGGGATGATTATTCAAAAATTCTAAAACACGTAATCCATTATTTCTCACCAAAATATAAATTACACATTTCAACTTGAATATGAGTCATATTATATAAAGCTCGATTATCACTGACTGACTCACTCACTCACTCACTGACATCAATTATGGAGCACTTGCCGGCGGGTTAAAGAGATGATTCTTTTTGGGATGTATAGGGGGCGTTCCCGCGACCTCAGGAAAACCTCGACATGTTCCGGAACTCCGTTCCATCCGGTTCCGGAACGCATTATCTCCGAAACGGAATGAGATAGGGCCAAAGTCCCAAAACAAAGGTTGTAGGGAATGCCCCATAATTTGTTTTTTCAAAATTACCAAAAAAAAAATTCTGCGCTCGCGAAGCGCGCCCAAAAAACTAGTTCTTTATATAACTTTCATCCACTATTTTATCTCGTACAGTTTCAGGGTTTCAAACTAGTTTTTGTTTTTTGTCTTTTATCGAAATTTGTTCAGCGGTTTAGGTGTGAAAATGTAACAAACACATATAAAATCAAGTTAATGTCCTTTCGGCAACGGAAGTGGTATAAATGACAGATTATTTTAGGATGTCTGTAATTTGTGGTATCTGTAAATAAAAGAAGAAGTCCTAACTGATTCATAATCAACATCCAGCCGATATTGGTCTGGATCGAATATGATATCTCGAAATCGGAGCGAGTCGGAGCGATTGTTCCTGAAAGAAAGTTGTAAAGAATGCCTAATGCTATAGCGAAATAAAAAAAATCCCCATACAAACCGTTCGTTTCTTGATCATACTTCCATCTCACACTTCTAAAATTTATATACTTCGCGAGCTATTAATACGATAATACCTTATTAATATATGTACTTAATTGGCATTAATTTTTAGATCCACCAATAGATAAATGTAAGTTATCGGACAGCGAATGTGTAAAAACATCGGCACAGAAAGCATTGCTACCGTTCGTAGAAGGAGTACCTGAATTTGACATAGAAGTTCTTGATGCTATGAATATAAAACATATTAATTTTGAACTGGCTGGATTAAAACTTGATTTAACTGATTCAACTTTAAAAGGACTGAAGAAGAGTACTATTGAAAAAATTAGGTAAGTTAGTAAGAAAAATATTAACATGGTTAGACATGGTCCGTAAAGTGGTGCAGTTTTGCCAGGGATTTGAGATACACAAGGTAAGTTTTGGAAGTCAAGCCAGTAAGTTACTAATGCTACCTACATTTATACAGAACTATCCTCATTTCTGGGACAGTAAGTTAGTGAGGAAGCTAGTAAGTCTGTCTGTGTCTGAAGCCATGAAAGTTTAATAGTCTGGGGTTCTTTTAATAGGTAATAGCGAAGGCGATTGCTACATTTAGATATCTCTCTTATGGATTATCTATCTTAACATCAAGATTATTATAAAAAACACACAATAACATGCGTAGGACAAACGTCTATGACGCACGCGCAGAAAAACATACAGACTGTCAGTTACACGAATTATATCGCGTACATGTTACTCGGTCAAATAAAAAATGGGAATTGAAGATGACAGCGAATCTATTTGTGTTTCGGTCGCATTATATGCAAAATAATAATAATATTTAAATAAATGCGATATTTTACTAATTTTGTTTACTATATTAACAATGTTTTATAGAGAGCTATATGTAAGTTAGTTGCACCACACTCGTATCTCCAACTTTAGCGCATCTTTATCTTCAACTTAATTCTGTATTTGATTACACGATATGTTTTAGAGGTAGAAGACGCAAACTCTTCGATCAATGAGCGCCGTGTTCAAATCTCGCTGACTGGTACCAATGTACTGGTACTATGATTCTGTTCTTTGGTCGCACAGTACCTATGATACAAGTACCAGCTCAGTATAGGCATTTATAAAAAAGTGGATTGACATATTTTAAACTATCATTTGTTTTGAATTTTAGATTTAACTCAAAGAAAAAACAATTTGACCTAATTCTAAAACTAGAAGATCTCGTACTGCAAGGTCACTATATTGCTAGTGGACAATTGTTAATTTTACCAATAAATGGGGATGGAATTTTAACTATTAAAATGAGTAAGTTTTTTTAGTACATCCTTACGTTGAAAACAAAATTTGTGAATTTATTTATATTTCTTGTTGACATTCCCAATTACATGTTGTATTATTTATTTTTTATGTACGATTATAGACTTTGTTTTAGGGTTGTTAAAGATAAATTTTCTGTGAAAGAATTATAATAATTCTATTATTTACAGAAAAATTAATCCTAGAAGCCAGTATGCCATACGAGATAATAAAAAATGCCGCCGGAGCTGATTCCATCCATTTAAAAAGTTTTAGATTTAAATACGATTTCAAAGAAAATGTTCACTTCCATTTAACAAACCTGTTTAATGGAAACAAAGAACTAAGTAAGTGCTTTTTTCTCGACAACATTTTTTTTTTTATTCTTATGTTAATTGAATATTATTGTTAATAAACTGAGTTTACGAATGTTTTTCCTGCTAGTTCGATTGACAACTGCTATAAAAAACTTAATAACTTGTACATTTCGTTTAAATTGTTATGCTGTTTTTATGTTAATATGTAAGCATACTCAGTTCGAATTCAAAAAAATTTCATTTAATTTTTTTTTGTTGTGTTTATGTAATATTAATTTGAGATAGAAAGAGGTTCTATATCTCTAATTTTCACCAATGCATTAAGCGAATATGAAAGGGTACTAATTTATACAATATTTTTTAAAATTATGTCTTCATCTATAGTATAAATAAAATTACCATCTTTGTCTTATCTATTATTATTAACAATTAGCATATTATTAAATTATGTTAAAAATGTCACGTGAAGCTTAGTGGTCAGAGCATCCGTATGCAAAGCGATGGACTTGAGTTCGATTCTCACCTCAGCTTAGGCTGTTGCGTGCGCGTTGATAGTTTTCTTTCTGTAATGTTTTCATTATAATTTAATAAACAACTATATATTTCAGGTGACACCATGCATCTATTTATGAATGATAATTGGAAGCAAGTGGTGGAAGAATTTGGAAGGCCTATAATTCAACAGGCATATCTTATTATATTCGAAAATGTAAAAAAATTCTTGGCCCAACCACTCACTGATATCGCTTTGGAATAAATTATTTATAATTAAAAACAAATTCCTTTTCATTTAAAACGAGTCTGTGTACAAAATGAGCGTCAGAATATTGTTTATTTACTTATGAACCTGTTTTAAAGCAATATTTTCACGACAACTTGACACGTCAAATACTACCTATCGCTCGGGTGTTCACGAGCCCGGCAGCGGCATAGCAGAGGCAACTGTTATAAGAAAAGTGGAGTCATGTGCCAGAAAGCAAAAAAAATTGGTTCGGTATTTTTTAGCTTGTAGTCCGCTTGATGATAAGCTAGAAAGCTGACGACTGCTACTAGAGCCGCAACAGTCGTCTCAGTTATGCCGGCTTGAGGAGACGAATTTGAACCGTCTAGGGAATCAAGTCAAAAGCCAATCGACAGCATTATCACCTGGGTGACAGTGAATCAAATCCCAAAACCCAAAAAAATAATAATTTTGTTTTCGATTCGATCCAGTGACAACTGTTGATCGGCTTTTGACTGCCACAGGCTGACAATTTTTGAAAAGTTTCGTTCGGCCAAATTGTAACAAGAGAACTATCTATGCATGTAAGAGGTAATGTCTATGGTGTTAAAAAACTATAACTTTAATCTATGGTCAGGTTAACGTGATGGGTTAATGTCATAAGTACTTGATTGAACTAAATAAATAATTAAACTATTAATTAGTGTGATTAATTGTATTCAACCCAAAGAGTGGTAGGCAGACTGATGATGGTTATTTGTCCAGTCTGTCGTCCTGGGGCAGTACCACCACTTTCGAATGTAACACCCGTGAAGTAACCTTGAGAGGAGTGTGCACTGTCAATCTAGATGGTACATGCTCGTATCCTCAAGCCGGCATAGTGAAGGCGACTGCAGCCTGTAGAGATTTCTCTGTGGTAGCAATTGTTTCCATTCATGGACCGCACTCTAGCTTTACATCAGGCGGAGTATTGTCACATGTCGAGCTACAATAAAAAAAAAGGCCAATCATGATACACAAATATTTATCTAAACTTTATTTTTGTGGTTTACTTAGTATGGAAAGCCATAAATATTTTCTTACCCTAACAATTACGAAAACTTCAATTCAGCATACTTTAATACTATTGAAATAAAAGCAAAAATCTACAACGTATGTAAAGATTATCTTAAAAATTAAAATATTAAGATTACAAATCTAGGTTGAAGTCTTCATTAAGATGTTTGATATACAAACGAGTACTTTTACAAACTTTATCCTTATTATGAAATATAAACAAACATTACTATTTTTATTTACAATGGACCGTCATTTGACCGCAAATCGCCTGATGATTTAAACAATTGGAACAACAACAATTGTTATTTTAAAATTAATAAATAATAAAAAGGCCCAAAGGAGCCCATAGGGTCAATAGATACCTCACAGATATATATAGAAATTAAAACAATCCTTAAGCTCAATAAATCTCAAATATAACAGTGTTACAAACGAAGGAAATGGTGACTGTAGTGGCGAAATATCTCAAAACGGGAAAGATCCATTATATTAATTACCTAATCTCCCTTTAGGGCTAAAGGCAGATATTAATAAATTAAGTTTAAGTTACAAGGTGTAACTTACTTCACTTCTAAAACTCTTTATAAAATATACCATGTTTCTTAAGTCCATTGCCCATTATGGCAGTTCAAACCTTAATGAATGAAGATTTATTGGCATCATAAAGATATAGGGTATTATTTTAGGTTTTGAATCGGTTCGATTCTTGACACAGATAAGGACTTCTTTAAGAAAGGATTAATGCAGTTCTTTAAGGAGAATTTATATCTCACCTCGTTAAAATACTGCAAATAATCTTAGGACCTGTGCAAATCTATAATACAGAGGAGAATGCCCATTTTTGGGCCCATTTGATACCTAAAGGTTTGGTAACAAAAAAATATTCTAAAATAATATCACTTTTTTATTAATTCATTTTAATATATCAATACATCATTTACCAATCAATAGACAATGTGTAATTACATAAAAAAGAGATATCATTAAATTATTAAAGCATTTAAAATAATAATAACATCAAATATTTTTTCAGAAAACATCCAATTACTCAAAAACCCGGGTGAAAAATTTTAAACTGATTGGTAATTAGAAAGTATTTTTTTTAAATAAAATTAACAAAAAATCATCGACAAACTCGAAAGAAAAATTGTGGGTCCATTTTTCTTAGGCGAATGGGCATTCTCCTTTTATAGCCTGTTTTTTGTTAAAGTCTGTTTTTTTTTTAAATTGTAGCTCGGCTTATGATAGCACTACGTCTGATTTCAAGCAACCATACCGAAACAACTGCTACCATTTATTAATTTACATCAAAATCCATTATAACATTTTGCAGTTTTAAATCTATTTACTAATACTATTATATTTATAATATATGATACTAATATATTTACAAATACTACTGAATAACAAATAAAACATTAGGTATGGAAAAATCCTGAATAGTATACGTTAATTCAGTGTAGAGGATGAGTGAAAAAATCTTGAACAAAAACACTAATTGGAAATGTACGGAGTTCATAGTAAACAGACTAAATTTAGATATCTAAAAATATTTAAATGTTCAATTGATTTAATTTACAGTCTAAAAGCGATTATCATAAAAAAACTTGAAATCCTGGTTTATTTATTATATAATTTATTTTTAATGGCATAAGGTACATTTTTCTATGAACATAATCAAACATAACATGGTTAAGTTATGGGACAGTCATACAATATATGTTTAAAAAATCTTGGAAAGTTTATGGTATAATAAGAAGTTATTGTTGCTACTTATATTATTTTCGGAAATATTCAAACATTTCACAGATTTTAATAAAAATTCTTCTTTCTGATAGTTCCAAGTTAGGCTATTTGCAAAAGTACAAAAATAATTTAATGTTCTTACGGTGTTATGAGCTTGGCTGTTGAAGAGTAAACTGGAAAAAACATGATCGTCACCATCAATTGACTCCGACTCAATACACTCTCTGTCCTTTCCTTTCCTCCCGCCGTCGCACTCCCTCTCTCTCTCTCAATTTCATACTTGCTTTCTGTCACACCATCACACTTTCTTTCTCTCTCCATTGTACAAATTCTCTCTTCAATCGTTTTGCACTTTTTTAAGTTGTAGAGTGAAATAGTGACAACCAACTGACACTATAGAGAAAGGAGAATGCCCATTTTTGGGCCCACTTGATACCTAATAGTTTGGTAACTAAATAATATTCCAAAATAATATCTTATTTTTTATTAATTCATATTCATTATTTCAACACATCATTTACCAATCAATATATAATGTTTAATTACGTAAAATACAGATATCTTCAATTATTAAGGCATTTAAAATAATAATAACCTCAAATATTACATCAGAAAACATCAGCTAATTACTCAATAACCTGGGTGAAAAAATGAAAAGTGATTGGCAATAAGGAAGTAGATTAATTTTTCTACAAAATTAACTAAAAATCAACGACAAACTCGAGAAAAAAATTATGGGCCTTTTTTCTTAGGCGAATGGGCATTCTCCTTTCTGCAGAAAGCAGTCGCCTCCGCTATGTCGGCTTGACGAGATGAATGTGCACCATCCAGGTTGACAGTACACACTCCTCTCGCTATACCTGATTACTTCCAAACTGATCCCGGAACGAGACAAGGTCACTTTACGTGTGTTACGTTTGAAAGTGGTGGTACTGCCCCAGAGTGGTAGACCGGGTTAATAACCTCAATCAGTCTCCCTACCACTATTTATCTTCTTTTTAAAATTAATTTCTACAATCTGTATTAATATTTAAATAAGGTAGAAGTTTCATAAATCACGATGCATAAAAGCGGTAGTCATTCTAAATAGTTAAAAATAATAATAAGTAGTAATTATTGACACGTTTTTGTTGAACATTATCCTGTGCACAAAAACCAGTTACTTTTATAATTATTCTATTTACCATTAGTTTATGACATCACAATTTGAGCAATATATGGTGCTTTTAACTGAGACCACGGTTCAGTCTTCCAAGTGTCTGAGTCAAGTGTGCATTCGTACAGTTTGAGAATCTCTTCAAAAATGTCACTCTTTAAATATCTTATGTTTTTAATACAATTTAGTTTAGTTTTTTGTTCGTGTAAGTAATTAATTATAATAAATTTCATTAAAATAAAATTGCACAATTTAAAACGAGTCCGTCAGCGTAATGATGGCCTGTTTTTCCTACACGTTGATCTCGAATTCAATTTCCGAAGGAAACTAATAGGGTTTACTGGTTTGGGTCTAGGCGTTTTGTTGTTTGTGTTGTGCTAGTCCTGATACCCATAGCACAGGGTGGGGTATCCTAGTACGAGGTCAGGGTATTATATTTTTTACAATAAGGAAACTTAAATTGAAAAAAATAAAATAAATAAAAAAACAACCGATTTGTTTATTTATTATAAAACAATAATAATAAATTACAAAGTATTTTATGATTTGCATTGACGTATTAACAACGTCAACTAATTACAATAATGTGCAGGAATACTACGACTATCCATTGAGGTGTCTCGGCATAGACGCGTATGTTTGATAATAAAAACGAAAAACAAAATCGTAACGCAGATTATACGTATAATAATTTCTTGTGTAATTTTTATATACGCGTCTATGACGACCGCTCCAATGGTTGCTTACGCGATTTTGTACGCGATTATATTCGTAAATACTCTTTTCTATGTTATTTAAAATAAATAATTTAAAATGATAAATTTTAACAATAACATAAAACAAAAAGATATACGTTGTGCATACGGTTGTGTAGAGCTTAGTAGTATTAATTGTAATGAACCCTGCAGTTAAACGGGCTAATGATGAAAATATAGAATTGAGGAACTCGACCCAGTCACGAGAAGCGATATTGGCTGTGTCTTAAGTCCAATTGCACTACATGACTTAACTATTACTTTTACGTTTAAGTAATGGTTAAAATTAAAATTGGGTTGCTTCAAAAAAACCCTGTCAGTTTTGACGCTTACTTTAACCCTAACCGGAACCAGCGAATTTTGGCTGGTCAAAATTAAAGTAATCGTTAAACCAATGTCACTAACGTCAAGTGTATGAAAAGTAGCCAAATATGTTTTTCTATTATTTTTTCGGAAATGTACATCAGCCACCCTTTTATCGATAACCTTATGAATTTACATGATGGTGCAACGCGTGTGGTGTAAATGTAAACGTAAACGTTCAAGTCATCGTAAAATGTAACAAAGTAACTTTAACGGGCCTTTTGCTGCAATTGGATCTTAGTGGTCAGAGTATCTGTGCGTTTAATACGGGACGTGTTCGATTCCCACCTCATTTCAGAATGTTGTACGCAAGCTAATATTTTTAAGTCAATATCCTATTAATAAATTCAGCATTTTAACATATGAAAAATTTGGTTAGTGACCTATTGTTGGACAGACGATTTCGTATCCTTCCTCCATGACACAAATTTCTTTTTAATTTTAGTTGATTTTGAATTAAGAAATTGCATACGGCATTGTTTAACGTCTATAATAGATTATTGATCAGTTTTTGTTAGTAATTGTTACGTACGATCCCATAATTGTAGTTATATCTAGGTATGGGAAATGTATTAGAATGCAATAGTAGAAAAGTTATTGTTAGGTTTGTTGGGTAGGTATTATCTCGTAATGTGTAATTAATACAACAAAAGAATATCGCATTGAATTTAAAAATCGGATTATGTAGCTTTTGTTTACTTTTTTATTGTAGTTCGGCATATGACAACACTCCGTCTGATGTTAAGCTAGAGTACCGTCCATGAACGTAAAAACAGAAAATTGCTGGTTGCAGTCGCCTCCGTTGTGCCGTCGACATCAGGTGGAATGTCGTTGTATGCCGAGCTATAATGAAAAAAATTGCCAATGAATGTATGAATATTAAAATCTGAAGCATTATACTGCTCGTTATGGTGGATCTTGATCTCTTATAGTGTAGGTCACGGCAAACAGGATAAAATACCTTAACAAACAAAAGGAAAAATAACGTGCATTACTGTGAATAGGAAAACTTATTTATTTATTTGGAAGATTTACAGTCGCGTTTTGGGAGCAGTTTGATGTAGCCAAATATAACGAGAGGAGTGTACATTGTCAATCTAGATGGTGCATACCCGTCTCCTTAGGCCGGCAAAGCGGAGGCGACTGCTGCCGTAGAGATTTCTCTGTAGCAGCAGTTGTTTCCGTCTAGCAGTCTAGCTTTACATCAGGCGGAGTGTCGTCATATGTCAAGCTTTAATAAAAAAAATACAGGTGTACTGTTGAGGAGATTTTATATTTAAGTTGATCATAATAACATCACTACACCCTAAAATAATTTTTACTATGTACATAAATTGGTGGAGTGAACATACAAAAAAAAAATTAATAAAAACATAAAAAAGCAGTATTTTAGAAAAAAATATATATATTTATAATTTTTCATTTATAAAAAAGAATTATAATGTTAATATTTTAGGTTAATACTCTCGAGTATGAAAATATCTTATTAGTAAAGGCTTCGATTAATTATTTAAGTTTGTATTTCCTTTTTTTTTTTTTAATTTACTCCTTACAAACTGAACTCCGTCAATTTTTGGGACACACTTATATATTACACAGCTCTAGTTGATTTCCGACCCAGAAAAGCATGGCGCGGAAGCTCTCAAGGTCCACATGTCAACAACGAGATCAGCTGGGTTTTACTGTTGCTTAAAATACCATCTGTTTTAACTTTACAGATCCTAAATTTGAAAAATGTAAAATGACTGATGCCGAATGTCTAAAGAGTTCTGCTCAGAACTCTATATTAGCATTTTCTGAGGGTGTTCCTGAATATGGCACTGACGTTCTGGACTCGATGGACATAAAATCAATCAAATTCGACTTGGCTGGCTTGAAACTTAGTGTGACGGATGCTACATTAAAAGGATTAAAGAATAGCGATTTTGTGAAAGTGAAGTTAGTATACTTCAATTTTTTGTTCTTAAAGATATGAAATAACTCTTCATTGAGACTATTGTTTCTATACTACTGAAGTGACCGGAAATAGTTATTTGTTTTTTTTTATTGTAGCTCGGCATGTGACGACACTCCGCCTGATGTAAAGCTAGAGTGCAGTCCATGAATGGAAATAACTGCTACTACAGAGAAATCTGTGCGGGCAGCAGCCGCCTCCACTATGCCGGCCTGAGGAGACGAGCATGTACCATCTATTGACAGTGCACACTCCTCTCGCTATACCTGGTTACTTTCAAACTATTCCCGAAACGTGACAAAGTCACTTCACGGGTGTTACATTCGAAAGTTAGGAAGTAGTTGAATCAAATTTGATGCTGCATACCAATTCTATTCAAACCGGCATAGTGGAGGTGACGTTTGCACTCAAACTTACTATCATGTGAAGCGCAGTCACATGTCGGACCGACAAAAGAGAATTTTTCATTTGCTCAGTCTCGCTGACCTGACAAAGACATTCGATAATGTGACTATCACAAAATTGTATTTTTATTTAAAATTTATTTCAGATTCAATATGAAAAAAAATCAATTGGAAATGAAGATGAACCACTACAATTTGGAACTGAAAGGAAAGTACATCGCCAACGGAAGACTGCTCATATTACCTATTAATGGTGACGGAATTTTGACTATTAAACTTAGTAAGTTTTATTTTCATTTCTATTAAAATAATAAATAAATACCATTATGAAAATAATACTGAAATAACGGCCTTTAGGCAATAGAGTGACTGATAACGCTCAAAAACCTAACTTTATATGTATAATAGTTATACAATCATCTGGACAGGAATTGTGGAATAATAAGAGTAATGTGTACTATCAACCTAGATGGCGTAGGTCTTCTAGCCGGCATAATGGAGGCCATTCTAGGCAAACATTTCTCTGTGGTGGTTGTCTCCCATCTGCGTGTTTTTGAGACACAATCACGCTAATTATGCACTAAAGTTATCTATTTATTTAAATATTTTCAGAACACTTGGTTTTGGATTCAGTATTGCCATTTGAAATTGTTAAAAACGCAGAAGGAAAGGACGTTATGGAATTGAAGAGTTATAAATTTAAATTTGATACAAAAGAAAATGTTAACTATCATATGACTAACTTGTTTAATGGAAATAAGGAATTAAGTAAGTTAAGTAGTTATAAACGCAAACTACGGGGTCTATTCTAAAGCTTTTTCGCATAATCGACTAACAAATGTACAGGATTTGACATTTCAAACTGTGACGTCAGTAATTTGAAACGTCAAATCCTGTACATTTTTAGTTCGGCTCTTGGCTAGGGGGGTTAGATAGATCCCGTGGCTCGCAGTCCTTTGACCGTGAGTGACAGTGTCGTATGGAAGGCACTGTTGGAGTTGCTGGTCTCCCATCGGGCGCGTTCTCAGGTAGGACCTGACGGCTAAGTGTCGATGGGGTCGCGGATGAATGCGAAAGTGTACGGGCACACTCACGGACACCTCACCATATGACGTAGAGAGGGACACCGTGAGGTTTTTAGAAGTGTATACCCGGTATTGGGGAGTACCTCGTCGTCTTCCCCGAGACGGCGAGGCATCTATAAAGGATTTTAAAAAAGGGGTTAGATAGATAGATTTCCGGGATCTGTTGGCCTTGTCTTTACAATCAATTCAGGTTATTTTGCTAAACGCCTGAAATAAAAGCAATTGTAACACAAATGCAACCTGAGCAGTATAGTCGTGTTTTAAGATTAGCTTTATTATGCTATATTTCTCTGTAGTACTATTCGTTGCCGTTCAATGACCCTCTATAGTCAGCATACATACAAAATATTTATACAAAAATTAAAAACAAACGAGAACTTAAAAAAGAAATTAAACTTGAAAATATTTTAGTTGTATAAAATTTTTCTTACTAATATTATTTAATATTAAATTTTCAGGCGATGCTATGCATAACTTCATGAATTCCAATTGGAAGGCTGTGTCCGACGAATTTGGCAGACCAATCATAGACGAAACATACAAAATTATATTTAAGAATATTAAAAGTTTCTTTAATCACCAAACTTTAGACGATATTATTTTGAATTAGATTTTGCGGGAACAGAAAATGTGATATTATTATTACGTATTTATAAATAAATAAAATAAATTATTATTAATGGGAAACTGGTGTATATTTTTATTAAATATTGTCCCAAAATATTTTAGAAAACGGCACGTAGCTGAAGGTATGTCCGTGTCCGTGTCCGTCATCGATTTGATAGTCTTAAGTTACATCAAGTTTTCGGTCCCCTAATACACTCGTGCACACACTACTTATGTACGTTTTTTTTACAAAACAAACGGTTAAACAAACACTTGAGAAGATCATATATACTTTAGTGCACGAGTGCAACTATCCCCTCTACTTCACCCATATCTCGAGAACGGTGGCAATAGCTAAGCACGCCAATAAAGGAATATATAATATACGTGTAATAGGTTCATAACCACCTAAAATAAAAATATATGCGGTTTTTTTCGACTTATTGGCAAATGGAAATAAATAATTTATAATATTAAAGTTTATTGTAAGCTTCTGTTTCATATTGGAGTAGTTAGAGGTCTTAGGTAGAGAAATTATCTTTTCCTACTAAATGGTCAGCTGAATCAATATCTAAGATCTTGCTCATGGAAAATTAAACAAATTTGTGCGTCCGTCTCAAAGAATTATTATAATTAAATGCATTATTATAATTGAGCAGGTTATTTACTTCAATTACGTATTAGTATGACCATGATTTTTTTAATTATACGGAAAACAATATTTTATATTTAACACACACACGCACATACAGTGTTTTTTGTAAGTGTATTAGGAAAGGGCGAGGACACCCGTAATACAGACGTACGTCTAGTACGGGGTCCTCAACTCATGTAATTTAAATTATGTTTTTTACTAAATAAAGATTTATTTATTTATATTATTAGAATTGATGCAAAAAAATATTCAATTATGCCTTTTTTCATATTATTAACTAAAATGTATGATCAAAACGACGAATAGTCTAGAATATTGTTTTTCAAGCGGGGGGTCGAGTTTGTTTTTAAAGGGGGTCGCCGTCTGTTGAAAAATAATAAATACAAACTACATACAAAAGATTCGTTTATTAAAGGAAATAATTTTAGTGTAGTGTTATAAAACTAAATATTAAGATGTAATAAATAACATACAAAAAATAAACTTGTAGCTTACATTATTTCTATGTACTATCAAGAGCAGGGGAGCAGTCCCAGTTTTTTTTTCAAAATTGTTTATCGGAATATTACAGTTGCCTTCTCTTTCTGATTGCATTATAAGTAAAGAAGATCAATATTGTTGTCAATGTTGTTTTTTGGTCCTAAAAATACTAAACTAAAATAAATAGTAACTAAAATTTTATATAATTGTATGATAAGACACATCGGCATATCGGTACCTTCTTCTATTGTACTCTAATATGTTATACGCATGACTGTAAAATCGATAACGGTGTCTGTAGGGATTCATCGAGTAAATTTTTACGATGGACCGTTACCATAATATTCCCATAGACTTTTTTTTTCTTTTTGGCGATAATGGACTTAAAGCTATTATTTAATAACTACTTGTAAATCTTATTTTAACGGCAAAAGAGGGATATAATTGTATTCCTTATTTATCTTAAATGGTAAAGTAAAAGGACAATGCTCATTATTGGGCTCATTTGATAGCTTTAAGATTGTTAACAAAACAATATTCTAAAATAATACCTTATTTATATATTTCAATTATATCAACATACCAATCAATAGACAATGTTTAATAACATAAAAACAGATATAACCACAAAGCACAAAAGCATAGAATGATCACCCTGAGGACATACAGGAGGCTCCTAACAGGGTTGCTTTAAAAAAACTGTTATTTAAATTTTTACTTAATGTCTCTTAACCTCTCCAGACTATTATTTTATTTATTATATTTTTAATAATATATTATATGTATTTATATATTATATACTTATATTTTATGTATAGTATTTGTATGTATGTGTATATCTATTTATATATATCTAGACTTTAGTTGTATTTATATTTGTTTAAAAACTCACATCTGTCATAAACACGGAGGTTAGCTGGAAGAGAATGCTAATTAGCATTAAGTTCGCCTGTGTGCACGCTACACTAAGCTTTAAATAAATAAATAAATAAAAGCATAACCTCAAATATTACATCATAAAAAGTCTGATTACCCAATAAACCAGGTAAAAAAAATATATTTAAAACTGATTAGCGATAGGGAATGTAGATTTATTTAGTTTATTGCCGATAAACTAGAAAAAAATGTGGGTCCATTTCTCTTAGACAAATGGGTATTCTCTTTTGTCCTGTAAAAGTTTCAAGTTATAGTCACCATAACGACGGATCTGTTTATGTTACTCGTATAAGCTATTCTCGTGACAAGTATTATTTCCATATATATGCGCGTGCTAAGATATTATATTTTCACTAAGTAATGGGAGTTAGTTAAATAAGGCTTTGAAGGGAAAATGGACGCGTTTAAATATCTGTGCGCAATTTTTCTTGGAATTCATGCTGTATTTGCCGAATGTAAGTGTTTACTTTTTTGAAAATAATAAACCCTAAACTAGAATGCCCTGTCATCGTATCAGGGATAAGGACAGTGTATAAGACGTATATTTGTAAATAAATATTTGTTTCGATCGGGAATCGAACCCGGTACCTCAATGTAACAAGACTAGCGCGTCAAAGTGGCGAATGAATAATTTATAATCACCAAAGTATACCAAAGTTAGATATTGGTACCGGTTAAATTTTAGCTGGATTTGAACACGGGTCTCATGGGTCGCGAGTTCCCCCTAGACCACTGCTAATACTAAATATTATTCTTATTATTACTTAATTTAGAAGTTGTTAACTTGTTTTAATTAATGAGTTTTTAATTTAGTTATTTGCTAACACAAAAATTAAATACAAAATTATTTAGTAAATTATAATAGCTTTTGTTTGAATTAAATATTTGATTGTAGGTGTAGAACTCGTAAAGTCGACCGGTACCAATATACTTTAGACATTATATGTACATTTGTCGCTCAGTAAGTCAGACTCAATTTTTTTTTTGTTTTTTTTTTTAATTAATTAAAGAAAAAAAAAATTAAGAAAGGCAAAGTGGTTTTAAAAATTGTAGTTCGGCATGTTACAACACTCCGCCTGATATAAAGCTAGAGTGCGGTCCATGAATGGAAACAACTGCTACTACAGAGAAACCTGTGCAGGCAGCAGTCGCACTATGCCGGCTTGAGGAGACCATCTAGATTGACAGTGCACATTCCTCTCGTTATATACCTGGCTACTTTCAAACTATTCAGTCACTTCACGGGTGTCACGTTCGAAAGTGGTGGTACTACCCCAGGACGGCAGATTGAACAAATAACCATCATCAGTCTGCCTACTACTCTTTATACATAGAGATATATACTAGAGGTGCAAACATCATACATCTGACTAGGCGTAGGCCGCTTCAAACGATTTGACAATGTTGCCGTCAAGTCAAATACTAACTGACAGAGAACCTAGACTTGGCTGTGGTCATCTTTTCTCTCGCATCACATTGGGAGCGTTATTGCACATAAATGCCTATATAGATATGATTTTATGATAAAATAAATTAAAGTAGGTACCTATATGTTTCGGGTATGAGTGTCTTTTTTTTTGGGATTTACACACGTAACATGTTTCAACTAAATTGTTGTAAACATGTTCTGTGCGCGTTACTTTTTTCTTCTATTCTTTCATTATAACGTGTATTTTTGCGGAAATATTTTATGCGTTTTAAAAGATTTTATGCGGATTAATTGCATCGTGTTCGCGGCCCTCGAGACTATCATTATGTGTGTTTTTGTACTGATTATTATAATTAACTATAGATCAGGGTATCCTACTAACGGGTCAGGGTATTATATGTATATGAAAAAAAAAAAGTTTATTGCATTTATTTATTTATCCATTGATATATACAACTAGATGAGCAATTAAGCACCCTATGTGACGGGAGAGAAAAGATGACTACATTCGCCTTTAGGTTTTCTTTTTCTTCTTTTGTTAAATGGCCTCAGTTGTCATAACGACAATTCTGCCGACGTCGAGTAGTAAAATATTGAGGTTTTCGCATCGAATTGCAATGGTGTTTTACAATTTGACGCATTCTTGGAGTATTTGACGGCAATTCACCCGGTCGCGCCACAATATGAGCTATGGGATAATCACAAAAAAAAAACCGCTTCCGTAGCCTCATATAGAGTGAGTTTTTATGTTTCCACAATTACTCACATGCGCAATGTAAAATTACGCAAAATAACACCAGTTTTTTAAACACCAATATACTAATTAAGGAAAGGGATAAAAAACAGCTCAACCTTCCTGGGCAAAAGCGCGCCAAACACTCTTTGGGTTCTCTATCAGTTTGTATTTGACTTGACGGCAACATTGTCAAATCGTTCGTAGAGGCCTACGCTTTTTTCATGTCAGATGTATGAATTTTGCTCCTCTAGTATACATATATCTCTATGTATTTATCTACAAGTTGTCATAATGACTATAACAAAATTAATGATGTGCATATAATAATTATTATTATCTTTAATGAGGATTATACATAAAAAATATAGATAAATCTATTATAATAGGCAGGTGACAAGTTTTATTAAACGCGTATGGCACTATACAATTTTTATGCCTGATTTCTAGAGATGAATATATTAGCTATAATTTTATAGTATGACATCCGCACAGTTGTGTTCCCCGATTCAGTACATGGTACCAGAAAAACATAAATTTTTGTATTAGCATCCTTAAGGGCGAGTATTACATTTAAAGTTTAAACGTATTAATCAGTTCAGTACCAGGCGAAGTGCGGTCATATCACGTACTAAAATAATAAAAAAACTACACCGACACTAATTTATAAGGATAATTTAAAAATACTAAACAAATAATGAAAATAAAACGAGTTTTTCTAAAAAAAAGTACAATAACATACCATTTAAAATAAATCAAAACTAAACAAGTTAAACAACTATAACACTTTTTTTATAAGCATGTTATGTGAATATTATAAGACAATTACTACTAGAGATAAATGTTCGCCTCCGCTATGCTGACTTGGGTAGACAAAATGTGTATTGTGCAAGCTAACAGTGCACTTAAAAGTGTTAGTTGGTACTACCACAGAACATCATCACTTCAGTTTTTCACAAAGTTACACTTTTTGGATTTTTACAATCACTAAATGTAATAAATATAATTAATAGGTAATGAAAAACCGGCCCTTATACCTTCCACGCAAAGTTCACCTTACGTTATAAATCAATGATTTTACTTGATAACTAACTAGGAATAGATAAATGTAGTTATTATGTTTATGAGGAAGGATTGTATGCAAATTAGTAACACAAGCAGTACTTATAACTATAGTACTAAGACCTAGGTTTATATTAGTTGAAACCTATAATTAGGTTTCCTTTTGGTGAACTTTGACAAGGCAAAGACGAGTCAATTGTCGTGGCAAAAACAAAAAAAGTAAAAAATAGGTTTTTTTAAAAAACCTATTTCCTATAAAAACAATATTAGTATTCAAACGCTATGAAGGTTGACGTAGTAAGTTTTTTCGTCCTTTAAAAAAAGTCTGAAGTTTTTTTATACCTATAGAAAACCACTATATTTTTTCTTGAATTTATAATCAGTATTTGAATAATGGATGTTTATATGGACGCAATGCCACGATGAACACAAGATTTCAGAAGAATTGTATTTCGAATAATATTTCGATGTCATCAACACAGCATTAGTGGATCCTTTGTACGACTCAGCCATATGTACGAGTGTGTACAAATTTATTGCAAAAGTTGTAAAAAAAATAGGTAGTGTGTAAGTAGATTTAAGTCATAGTTACGAGTATAAGTTAGATGAAGTTTATTTATGTTTAGGTTATGATGGAACTGGCGCGGGCGTAACCCTAAATAAAATCGAATTAAAAAAAAGAATAATACTTATAATACTTAATATAGAAGTTGAATACATTATACTGATGTACTAGTTTAAGTATTTCTTTATTATTTTTGATAACATATTTTTTTTTTATTAACATCATGCACTGGCCATTTTTTGGACCGTACTCTAGCTTACTCTAGCGTGACGTCAAACGGTATGTGGTTAGTCTGGATGAATGCATGTGTGCTGAGACTCCGTCTACTATGCCTCGAATGAAACACCGTGGGGTTTTAGTCGATATGCTACCGATAGGCTGAAGAGTTCGAAATAACTCTTGTACCTTCTGCAAGAGTCATCCGTAACGGGAATTTCACAACGTAAAAAAGTCGGTATGTGGTCACATGCCGAGCTACTATAAGAGAAGTGATTTTCGTTTCGGGAATAGTTTGAAAAAAGCCAGGTATAACGAGAGGCACTATCAATCTGGATGTTACATGCTTGTCTCTTCAAGCCGGCATAGTGGAGGCGACTGCTGCCTGTAGAAATTTCTCTGTAGTAGCACTTTACATCAGGCGGAGTGTTGTCACATGCCGAGCTAGAATAATAAAAAAAAGACAGAGGTATTCTTTTTTTCTATTTCTATTTTTCTTTCCGTTTTCATGATAATTTAATAATAAATAACACGCATTTAATTATATCAGTATGCATGCCCTACTGCGTTATAATAAATAAAGTATAACCACTAGGATTCTGAGAAGAAAATTCTTTATACAATATTACATTTTTGCAAATCTTCGTGTCGTAATCTGTATTGATCTCTCTATTCAATGTAGAATTTTATATGGAATCGAAAATCTTGATAAATTCTCTTGAAAATAAAATTCAATTTGATATATTATATAATATTATAGTTACTGTTAAATTATGATAAAGATTGAATAAACATAAACAGACATACATTTTGAAAGTAACTAGGTATAGCGAGAGGAGAGTGCACTGTCAATCTAGACGATGCATACTCGTCTCCTCAGGCCGCCATAGCGGAGGCAAATACTACCCGTAGAGATTTCTCTGTAGGTAGTAGCAGTTGTTTCCACTCATGGAACGCACTCTAGCTTTACATCAGGCGGGGTGTCTGAGGTGGGAATCAAATCCACGTCCTTTTCTTCGAGCACGGATGCAGGATCACTAACTACACAGCAGACCTCCCGTTATACCTGGCTACTTTCAAACTGATCCCGAAACGCGACGATGTCACTTCACGGGTGTTACTAGGTACTTTTCTTTCGCATGACATACTGGGTATCACTAATTTACGTTAAAATTACAACCTTTTGTTTTTCAGTATACCCAATAGACGAAATAAAATGTAAGTTAGAAGACGAGAAATGTATGATTGAATCCATACAGAAGGTCGTACCATCTTTCATGTCTGGTGTGCCGGAGTTAGGAATAGACGTATTGGATGTTATGGAATTGGATACAGTTAAAGTTGAACTGTCTGGGTTAAAATTTACTTTAACTGAAGGACGAGTTAAAGGACTTAAAAATTTAGCAGTTAAACGTGTTAAGTAAGTAATTTTTCTTTTTTTTAAATTGTAACTCGGCATATGACAACCTGATCTACAACAGAGAAATCTTTTCGGGCAGCTCCTACGCTATGCCGGTCTGAGAAGACGAATATGTACCATCTAAGTTGACAGTGCACACTCCTGGCTAATTCCAAACTGCTCCCGAAACGCGACAATGTCACTTCACGGGTGTTACATTCGAAAGTGGTGTACTACTCCAGGGCGGCAGACCATCATCAGTCTGCTTAACACTCTTAAATAGTGCCTATGGGCACTAAGCGACCAAAGTATAACTAGTTACATTGGTACTGGTCAGAATTTAGCAAGGTTCGAACACGGGTCTTATCGACCGTTAGTTCACGCGTCTTACCGCTGGACTGGGGCCGCCCTAAAGGCCGCTTAGTGTTAAGTAAGTTTCAGTATTGAGATTTAATTAAGATTTAAAAATTATGCTCTCGCGAGATACAGATAAAGGTTTGTGAAGAGAAAAGCCGTTTCCATTAAATTATCTCACCTACTGCATTAGGACTGCTATCCCTAGTACCCTAAAGTTAATGGTCCAAAAGGCCTTATATAGGATGTCTATACACTTCACACTATAACGAATAACCAGGTTGTCTTTAATGAGTCTTCACTGGAATATTGTATAAAGAGAACCTGTATAAAAGTGAAGAAGTGAGTTTTGGGTGGTAGGCAGATTTATAACTAACTTAATAATTGTTTCAGATGGGATACAGATAAGAAGAAAGTAGATGTCATATATCATATAAATAGTACTTTAACTGGTCACTACAAAGCTGGTGGACAATTGTTAATTTTACCTATAACTGGAGATGGGCAGGTTAGATTGAGGCTTAGTAAGTTTTTAAACAATAATAATAACAATTTATTGTTTTTTTTTTTTAATTTTAGTTTTTGTGATCTTGTAGCGTAATTCCCGAAATTGTTTGAAAGTAGCCAGGTAATTCGAGAGGAGTGTGCATTGTCAATCTAAAATCTAGATGGTACATACTTGTCTCCTTAATAGCGGAGTCGACTGTTGCCCGTAGATATTCCTCTGTAGTAGCAGTTGTTTCCGTTCATGAGCCGCACTCTAGCTTTACATCAGGCGGAGTGTTGTCATATGCCGAGCTACAATAAAAAAAATCAATGACTGGATTTGTATAGTGCATAAAGTACAATAAAATCTAATGTTTTCAGAAAACATGATGGTGAAATTTACACTTAATTATAATTTAAAAAAGATGGAAGATAAAGAATATGTTAATCTTACAAACTTTACTTTTGTGTTCGATGTTATTGACAATGCTAATTACCATTTAACTAATTTATTTAATGGAAATAAGGAACTTAGTAAGTATTTGTTTAAACTTTAAACCAACCTAAGAAATCTAGAAGGTACATGCTCCAAGCATTTGTCAGTAAGAAAGGAGTTCTTTCTCTTCTCATTGTTGAGGATCGTGACTGCTGGTGATTAGCTTAACTAGATGCCTTCATCAGCTGTGACTGCTTGCCTGATGAAGACACTTGGTCTGTCCAGTGGCCATGGCTTCTACCATCAATTTTCCCTATCACTACGAGCATATTCACGAAAGGAGCTATAATAATAAAGTCAATAATAAATTAAATATAATACAATTAAATATATTCATAATATAATAATTTAGAAATTTGATTTCAGGTGATACAATGCACTCGTTCCTAAATGACAATTGGAAAATAATAACATTAGAATTTGGAACACCAATAATTCAGGCCGTAGCTGAAAAACTATACAAAAACTGTATTACTTTCTTTAACAGATTTCCGTTAAATGAAATATCTCTTTCATAGTGGGCTATTATTGTTAATAAGTTAGTTGCAGAACACTGGTCACTGGATCTTAAGTTTAGTTTATTTTTAAAATTTAAACAATATAAGGGAATAAATCTAATGGTCTTGTAGAATTATTTTACTTTTAATAACTTTTACCACATAGATATTGCTTGTACAAGCAGAAAATAGTAATAAAAGAGCTGTATTCTTAGTACTATACCAATCTAGTGGAATGTGAGAAAAAATTATAAACAAACAACAATTTCTACAATGAATGTAGATAATAATAATGAAATATGCGAACCCAATCCCAAAACTATTCAAGAAATTATAATCAAATTAGAATATAAAGTTTAGACGGAAGTTCCAACTAAAATGGCCTATCTTCACCTACTTCGCAAACGTCTTGTCAATGTGACAGACATTGATTAATATGGTTACCCTCCATCAAGCTCAGCTGACGGCAATTAGGTTTAAGATAACATTTAGCTTCATCACAGACTAATAGGGGACATTATCGATTTTGAAGCCAATCATGGGAAAAATGTTAATTGAACGATCAAGCGCTTCAGCTGTAAAGTGGAGCCGAGGAAATTAATATTACCAAAGGTCGCGAATAGAGTGTTCAAAACGAATTGGGTACAGTTTGAATTAAGTCTTTTTAGTCTTGCGAATCAGCACCTCGTACTAATTATATGTAATGGGCAAAACATTGTATTTGTAGTACTTTTTTTTTATGATGACACGACATGTGACCTCGACTGGCCTGATGGTAAGTTCAGTGGAGATCCATGAGCACTTACGACTAGAGAACCGCTTGTACGGTGGCTCCAGTCGCCATTACTATGCCGGCCTTTTTCACGCTTGAAGGATCCAAGGTGAATGGACTGGGATAACACACTGGAGGGTCAAGCATTCCATTTGTAGATTGTGCGACATAAAAAGGATGCACCGAACCTTTTTGTTCGGCTTCCAATCCTGTCGACCCAATGTGGATGCTTCCCCCGCCCAGTGCGGGTGTTACGAGAGTGGAAGGAGGATGTAGGAATAAGGTTAAGAGCTCTTCAGAACATTCACCATAGTATAGGCGATAGAGGACACACAAGGATGCTACACCCCGCGAAGTTGCAGGGGCTCCAGTCGCCTATCCTACCGGACAGCTCGGCGCCTGAATCCAGTGCATCGAGGAGATACTTTCAACTAAGTTCCATTTGTTGAGATTTTTTATTTAGTTGGGAATATGACAACACTCCGTCTAATGTAAGGCTGGAGTACGGTCTATGAACGAAAACAACTGATACTACCAGATTGCTACTGCTTCCGCTATTTCGGCTTGAGGAGCCGAATATGCACCACCTGGCGTTACTTCCAAGATGATCCCGAAACGCGTCAAGGTCGTTTTACGTTATACTTAAAAGTCGTGATACTACCAATCTTTAAAATATAAAAAAACTGAGTAATTTTCTAAGATAATGTAACCTATTCAGATTTGTTGAAAGCGTCAATTTTATAGTGAATTCAACCATTTGTAGAAACGTTAAGTATTCTGTGAGAGTGTACTGAAATCTATTCATCTCACATCGTCTTTCCTGTACTCAGATTTTATTATGATTTACATACTTTATGATACAATTTACGTGATGCTTAACTATATGTTATCAGTGAGTAATAAACTTTAATATCGCTTGTAGTTTGGTTTTAATCGTTTTTATATGTATAGTGGCTCGATCGCTCTCCGGCTGTGGTAGCAGTCACCTCCCCTATGCCGGCGTGAGGAGATGAATTTGCACCATCCATTGACAGGTTCACTTGAGGACATGACCAGGTCACTTCACCCTAGGACGACAGATTTGGCTAATAGCCATCACCATGCTCATCACTTTTTGTAATCTTTTCGGGCCTTATTGACGATTAGGCCTGCTTATTGCCTGTATTAAGCTAGTACTTGTATTACAGGCACTAAGGGACCAAAGTACATATAACATAGTTACATTGGTACCGGCCAGAATTTAGCGAGGTCTGAACACGGGTCCCAAGGATCATGAGGTCCGTTCTCTACCGCTAGTTTTACAGGTATAGACAGAGAGAGGATCGCTACATTGCGGGATCTTTACACATATCTTTCCCCTCTTTCAAATGACATCATTTCCTTCATACATGCTCGACGATCATGTCACCGATTTTATTTGATAAATGAACGTTTTTCGACCCTTTTTATAGCCGTCTTTAGCGCTTTTCCTTTCAGTTTTAAAACTGATGTAATAATATTGTATTAGCTTTTATCTTAAATTACAACACAACCCGTGAAGTGACGTCGCGGTTCAGAATCAGGTGCTGCGGTGTGCATTGTCAATAAATGGTGAAATTTCGTTTTCTAAACCTGGCATTTCTCTATGGTAGCAGTTGTTTCCGCTAGACCACAGCCATCCTTAATTATAAGTAATTTAAAAAGTCTTCAGAAGGAGGAAATTTCGAAATAAAAGAGAGTTCTTGGAAAATAAACAATAACCCATGAAAAAAAAATTAAATTCAAAGGCTGACGATTATTTTAAAATTTCTTCACAAAAAAAATACGCCGCAAAACTCTTTTACGGATTTAAAAAATGTCGCTGGTAAATAATAAAATAGGCTTAGAATAAAATTTACTCTATTTTATATTTTCAATAAATAAAAAACATGTAGTGTGGTGTAGCGTGTGTGTAGAGCATAAGTGTAGTTATAAGTTATTAGTGGTTTAAGTGTGGCTAGTATAAGCGTAGCTGTAAGAAGTTAGTATTAAAGTGCATTTCAAACGGACAAGACGTATCATTCGTTGCAACCTATCCCCCCGCCACCTCAAACAGTTTATTGCACATTTGTATATAGGCGAGCTTAATTTGCTTTTTATTTTATTTATTTGGTCCTGAATACAAAGTGCACTGCCATTGAAACTAGTCTGGCGACTGGATCTCCAATGGCACTGCTCGACCTAAACTTAAAGCTTAAACTTAATTAAAATTAAAATTAGCTGTAGTGTGTGTGTGTAGTATGAAATGTGAATGGCAAATGGCAAAAAATTCCTTTGGCATTGTCTACTAGCTAACCTTTGTTGGTGTGAGCGGAGATATCTACAGTTTCTATAGTTTATTTTCTTTTTTATAAAATGGTAGGCAGTGTAGTGGTCTGCCTCAGTCTGCCATCCTGAGGGAGTACACCATGTATAACTCCCGGGAAGTATACTAATCGCTTTTCGTAACTTAGAAATAAACAGGTATAACGAGATGGAGGCGCATTGTCGCCGTTGAATGGTGCATCTTCGTCTCTTAAGGAACTTTTAAAGAGATCACTTTCAAACTTTTTTCTATGGTAACTGGTTGTGAGCAACCGCAAGCTATAGTTAGAGCAACATCGGAGGTCTGAGTATGAGTTTTCATTTCAATGTGTGTTTTTCAAAACATTATAATTTAATAAGTTAATGAGTAAATTTTTATACATATTATATACATACATTTATATAAGTAAATTATTGCACACTAGAAGTTCTAAGAGCCTAGTAGGGGCCCTTGCAACTGTTATTATTTTACTTTTTACAAGACAATAGATAGTAGTAATAATAGTTGGTAATATTGTGTCATGTGAATGTTGGATGCGCCTAGAAAGGCTGGTTGTTGGATGCTGAGGACTCTTAAATGTTATATATGATATGCCATTGGCGCAGCAAATAAATAAATAAATAAATACATGATATTTTTATTTATTTTTTTATTTATAATAATCGCTTCATTCGGCATTTTTTTTTAAACTCGGCGGTCAAAATAATATTCTCCGATTGGTGGAAAGTTGTTACTTTGGGCAGTGACAGCGTAAGTATAAACTTTTAAATGGATATAAAATAATAAGCCACATAGAAACACAAATTGGCGTTTATTATTTCCAAAAATTAAAACAGAATTAATTCATTGATGTTAAATTGTTAATTTTCAATTGTTAGCATTCTCTTGTTTGTCTTTTTGAATAAATTTGAAATTATTTAAGTGCCTCGTCAACTTTTCCACGTTCCGCTATTAATTTATTGAAAAGACTAATACTAGGGAATTTTGAATCGAAACAAGTTTGTTTTTGACATTACCATTGAGTTATAAAGGAGAATGTCTAAGAGAAATGGGTCCACAATTTTATAGTGTATGTGGTGTTACGATAGCGAATAGAATGAGAAATAGTGTTGTGCGCGATAGATGATGTAGTGACGAGGATTGAGAAAGGAATGCTTCGATGGTTTGGGCACACGGAAAGGATGAATGAAAGGAGATTGACGAAAGGAATATATAAATCTGATGTGGATGGAAGCGTTAAACAAGGCAGACCCAGAACGTTATGTTATGTTAATTTTATTTTCGAGTCTGTTCATGATTTTAGTTTATTTCTTATCACCAATCAGTTCTATTTTTTACCCGGGTTATTGAGTAATTAGTCTCTTTCTGATGCAATCTCAAAGGTTATTATAATTTTTAATGCTTTCATTATTGATATCATTTTTTGTAATTAAATATTGTCTATTGATTGGTGAAGCCGAGCTACAATAAAAAAAATAGTAGGCGTTAAAAGTACTAATTTAAAAATTAATTTAACGTAAGTAAAAACTTTACATGAAAATTCGATTGTACGAGTATTTTTCGAAGCTTTTAAAAATAGGATTAATATCGGAGTTTCACAGGCCATTGGAAGTAATCGCATTTAAACTGAAACTTTTTTTATTACTCGAATGAAAATCGTTCCAACTTGAAATATAGCTGAAAACTGAATAATGATGATGAAAGTTGAAAAACAGTTTACAATCGAGGCTTTTATGCTGGAAAGGACAATTTATTGTAGCTCGGCATGTGACAACACTCCGCCTGATGTAAAGCTAGAGTGCGGTTCATGAATGGAAACAACTGCTACTACAGAGAAACCTGTGCGGGTAGCAGTCGTCTCCACTATGCTGGCTTGAGGAGACGGGCATGTACCATTTTAGGTTGACAGTACACACTCCTCTCGTTATACCTGGCTATTTCAAACTATTGCCGAAACGCGACAAAGTCACTTCACGGATGTTATATTCGAAAGTGGTGGTGCTACCCCAGGACGGTAGCCTGGACAAATAACCATCATCAGTCTGCCTACCACTCTTTAGATATAATAATATAATAGTTTGTTAACAAAACAATATTCTAAAAATTCTTATTTTTTCTTTAATTTATTTTAATTATACCATCGTTTATTAATTAATACACAATGTTCAATTACATAAAAGACAGATATCATCATTTATTAAACCGTTTATTATTATAATAACCTCAAACAAAGCATCAAAAAAAGTCTTATTACTCAATAACTCGAGTAAAAAAAATTAAAACTGATGGGTGATAATGAATATAGATTTATTATTTCTACAAAATAAATCTGAAATCGATAATCTTGAGAAATGAATTGTGGGCCAATTTATCTTAGGAGGGATCTCCCTGAGGAATGTTATTCTAATTTAGACTTATTGACTGCTTGATTGATTGAGTGGTGATGGTTATTAGCTCAGTCTGCCATCCTGGAGTAGTACCACTACATTCAAGACACTCATCAGTTTAGGGATCAACTTGGAATGAAATTACTTAGATGGTGCGCTTTTTCTATCGTCCAAGCAGGCACAGCAGAGGTTAATGGTCACATACTGAATCACAATAAAAAAAGCTTAACTAATAATAATACGAAATTTAACTACGTCAAAAGAGAGATTAATAACTTGAATTAGTTTGAATTATTTCAAGAATAAGCGTAATGGAATCAAATCGAGATCCTAATTTAACTCTGAAAGGTCTTGATGGATACTCGTATACTAAGTGACTTATTAAATGAAATTAATTGTCCGTTTCTTTACAGTGTTTTCTTAGGTTTTAACTGAATTAAAATACAATCAGGTACAAAAGTTACAGGTCAATTAAAAACTATATTGTATATATAAACAAATGTTGTATAAGGATGAATGAAAGGAGATTGACAAAAGGAATATATAAATATGGTGTGAATGGACGCGTTAAACCAGGCTGGCACAGAAGGGTGTTTCGGAGACATCCTTATGAACGCTAGATTGCCTAGTGCCCATAACCGTCGGGCGTGCATGAAGAGAATTGTGGATGTGAGGGAAGCGAGGGTGTTGTGTCAGGATCGTGGTCAGTGGCATTCCGTTTTCTCTGCCTATCCCGATTGAGCACTGTTAATTTGGATGGAGAAATTTATCTGTAGTAGGAGTAGTTTTCGTTTATGGACCGCACTCTAGCATAACACCCGGAGTGCCGACATTCATGTCGAGCTACAATATAAAAAAAATTGAAATTTATTTATAATATGAAATACTAGATCAGGTAAATGACTATTAAAGCAATACTTATCTACTCTCCTTTCTAGTTTTTTTATTGTAGCTCGGCATGTGACAACACTCCGCCGTGTTACATTCGAAAGTGGTGGTACAGACCCAGGACGGCAGACTGGACAAATAACCATCACCAGTTTGCCTACTACTCTTTTATTTTAGTTTTATAGGTTTTTCTTTTAATTCTGACCTTGGTCTAGCCAAAAGTATCTACATTCTACATAGGTGTAGGTTATAACAAAGTACGATCGACACCTTGATCTAATAAACTTGACTATGACCAAGAGCACTTCAGCGTGTATTGTTAGTGTCGGAGCCAGTGAATCAAAATTGGGTATTTCAGATTCTAGAGGGTGTTTGGAAAAGAAAAATAAACTTGTTTTCTTAAATAGTTTTTTTTTAACAGTAACTTGGCATGTGGCCACACTCCGTCTCATGTGCGGTCCAATCTACCGAGAGAAATATCTCCAAGCACCAGTCGCCTCCGCTATGCCGGCTGGAGCATCTACTGACACTGACACTCACATTGTCACATTTCTATTAGTAAACTATAGAAAGAATCGGAAGTATAAAGTACAATGCGCTTATTAAAGTTTGGACTCAATAAAATTATTGTGTTCATTAAAAGAGTCCGACCTCTCTGAATAATGAAATAATAAAAAATATTTTATTCGTTAAAGAAGAATTTAGAAGTTGGGAAAAATTCCAATATCTCGCGGCGTCGAAAACAGGTTAAATTCTATACCCTGCACTCGTAGTTTTAACTTTGTCTATGGGCTTTAATGGGGCTGACTTCCCTACACAAAAAAGAAAAAAAAGATTAAAGAAATCTTTGTCTATCAATATCACATATAAAAACAAAGAGAAAAACGAACTAGATGTATTCACTTCGATCAAGCGAGAGAGTTGTTAACAGTTTCTTTCTAAAACTATCGAAGTAGTTTCAGACCGAGATGTTGCAATCACAAATGCGTCTACAGTACAATTACTTTTTTTAATGAACGCGGCAAAAAACATGTTTTTGCTTGTTAATGTTACATATATAAAACACAATATCACTTAGTCTAACAAAATAATAAGTTTTTTTTTGTTATGGATTTCCGAAAAGTAAAGCCTTAAGATTAATATTATAGTAAGCATATTGTCGAATCTAGTTGAGTTTTGAAATCGTCATGGTGGAAAGTCGGTATAGTGAAAACGACCGGTGCCTACAAACATTTAAACATTTCTTTGTGTCAATAAAAAATAATAATGAAAATCGAAAGGTTTACCTAGTCTAACAAAAAAAAAACCATGTCAAAATCCAGTGAGGTAAGAATGAAGAAACGTGGTACATACAAGTTTGAGGGGATAAAAGATAAGCCGTATTGGGAATGATCCGAATAGTAAAATCCGGATTGATCGCCTACAAACACTAGTAATAATCGGCTTATCGATATAACTGCGAGGCAAAGAAGTTTGAAACACATGTCACTTGTTTCAATATCTACATAATATACAATATACATTATATATCTAGTACTAAATTATATTGAATTAGATCAGAAAATAGAGTGGAAGAGTACAAGAGCGGGCGTGGTGTCGTGGTAGAACGCGTTAGAACTCTCGTAAGACCATAAGACCCGTGTTCAAATCTCGTTAAATTCTGACCAGCAACGATGCAACTATGGTATATGTACTTTCGTGGCTCAGTGCATATAGACACTATTGAAGAGTGATAGACGGACTCATTATGGTTTATAGCCTAGTCTGCTGTCCTGGGGCAGTACCACCACATGGGATCCTTCAAGCGCAGTGTGAAGAGGCATCACAAGCCGGCATAGCGGGCGCGACTGCTGTCTGCAGATCCCCTGCTCTGACAGCAGTCGCCTCCGTTCATGGATCGCACTCTGGCTTAACATCAGGCGGAGTACGGTCATATGACGTGCTAAAATAAAAATAAAATAAAAAAACCACCCGTGAAGTGATCTTGTCGCGTTCAGGGATCAGTTTGGAAGTAGCCAGGTATAACAAGAGGACTATGGACTGTCAATCTAGATGGTCCGCATTAGTCTCCTCGAGCCGGCATAGCGGAGGTGACTACTGCCTTAGAAATTTATCACAGACCGCACTCTAGCTTTACATCAGGCGGAGTGCTGTTATTTAAAAAAACACTTGATAATAAAATAAATAAATATAATGATTTTAATAAAACCCGCACAACACTTCCTGCCGTCACTTCATATTTACACTTATTCCACTCCCGTTCATTCCTTCAGTCACTACTCGTTCCCATGCTCCTTTACACACATTCCTAACATTTGACATCGTAACATTAAATAAGATATATAAGATGTAAAAACAGCTAGGAATCCCGCGAACCAGAAGTTTTATTCATCATACCGATGAGGTCTAAGTATTTATTTTCTATTTTTGAGACCACAATAAAAAAAATGAATATTTTTTTCTTATTTATTGGTATAATATCAACTACAAAACATTATGGTGCAATTATTTGTTATAAAAATACAAAACATTGTTGAAATATTAAAAACCAGCAATGCGATTGCAAGGATTAATATACAGCTGTTGTCACGACAGCCTCGTAGCACGTGCGAAGTCAATCAAATCACAGCTGATAGGTAGCCGAGTGCCCTTGCCATAGCGATGTTATGTCTGTAGGACGTACCCTGTTTTTTGTATATAATGTTTTACGTAGTCGGTTTCATCATAATCTTTCATAGGTACTTGGGTAGTATACACAAAATAAGTCAATAAAAACATTAAGGGCCGGTAATTCAATCCTTCCTTTAGGCGACTAAAGACTGCAATTCTCGATTCAAAAAGCGACCTATATAGCATTCTTAGAATATATTAATGGACGTTTATGAGTGAATAATGTCATCCGTAATCGCTCAACCGGTAAGCTACACGGGTGCCATCATTAAGACAATCTTAGTTTACCATTCTACTTAAGTAAGAATTGAGTCACCAGCCCGTTAAATTTTGGTAGACGCAGTGAATTTTAAATGAGCGGATTTTATATAAAACCTATATCTGAAACAATGAAGATAGATTTTTAAAAATCCCTCGCGACCTCATTTCCCATTATAAAAAACGATTTTATTATGCACAAGCCTTTTCATACGTGCCAACTAATATGTACTAGACTTTAGTATATTAGTGGGTGGTGACGATTTGCACGCTCTTGGGAGACCACGAACATTTCAGCACAAGCCTACTGTATCCCAGTTTCAGTTGAGATTTCACTCTCTCAGCGGTAGGTCGTTTGAGAACCACACTAGTGGAAAAACTGCGCGTTATTATACCGTATTAAATTTCGAATTAAAAGTGGGTGGGTTAATTTTTTCCTCGACCTATTATGTAGTTTTTTAAAGCTCCGATTTTGTGTCATTTAGTTAGAAGTTAGTAAAAGTGGTACTTTTAATGAAAATCTCGTAAAAATTGAGGGTAAGTGAAGTTAAGTGTTTAACTTAGTTTTCTGTGAGATTAAGGCGTAATTTTTAATTTTACACTTGAGAGAGTGTGAGACAATTTTTTTTACACATGCAGTTTTTTTAAATTTTACTTTCCACCTTTGAACTTTCAACATTTATTTACACTAGAATATTATAAATAATAGAAAGCTTTACAGGGGTTATAAAGAAGCTATTGTCATATTTTTTTCTTTCATTATCTAATATTTATAATTTAATATAATTAGGCTAAAAAGGTTGTTAAGGATTAAATAAAAGCTCAAGGGTTCAAGGCCTGAATACTCTTTATTATGTTGTCAAAATTCTATTTTGTTCCAATCTTTATTATATGATATTAAAATCAGTAATAAATTTATTTAAAATAAACAAGCAAACTTCTTCTAATAGTAAACTTCTTCTACTCCTTTTACCTTGAATCCTTTAAGCGGAGCGTGAAAAAGCATCTGTACAGTGGACCTCCACTGTGCTTGCCATCAGGTTAGTCGAGATCACATGTAGCGTCAATATAAAAAAGTTACATAATATTATGTTATAATATAGATACAAAGTAATATAGATATAATAATCATACTTCAAATGATCTCTTACTTCTAAAAACAGCCACGAGAAATTTGAGATATTTTCTCAAAGAATATATTAAAATTGGTTACATGGAAATGTAAGTAGATTAAACTTCGATTATAATTTTCTGAGTAGGTGCCACTTATTCTAAGAACAAATTTCCTTCCCAAATGTCCTTCGGGAAATCAGATTTTTTTCCAATATAAAGTTTTATCGCAGTTAATAATGTTTTGAAAATCCCTGAAAATGTATATTGACTGTTTATAGGTTTTTATGCTTTTATATAAAGTGTTTTGATCCATACGGACTTACTAATAGGTTTTACTTTATATTTTCTGAGATAAATGATAAAAATTTTACCTAATTTTTTATTTTATTCGAGAAAATAATATCATTTGTTCACAATTTTACAAAATTATTTAATGGTGACTTTAATTTAAAAAATTGTTATCTAATAGATGTTAGCAACGCGTGTTACCATTTGAATTTTGACATATTAATTTTTTTTTTTTTTTTTTTTTATTGTAGCTCGGCATGTGACAACACTCTGCCTGATGTAAAGCTAGAGTGCGGTCCATGAATGGAAACAACTGCTACTACAGAGAAACCTGTGCGGGTAGCAGTCGCCTCCACTATGCCGGCTTGAGGAGACGAGCATGTACCATCTTAGATTGACAGCGCACACTCCTCTCGTTATACCTGGCTACTTTCAAACTATTCCCGAAACGCGACAAAGTCACTTCACGGGTGTTACAATACATTATCAATAATATATCAATGTTTTTTACTTTTTCTCTGGATTTCGGTCGAATTGCCGTGTTTGTATTTTATTGATCCGTTTAATAAATAGTTCACAGTTTTGATCTGTAAATAATCTGATAAAACAACTGATGAACCTGTCCAAATGTAAAAAACATTTTTTAAATATTAACTTTTGACATATTTTTTATTCTTTTTTTCCTTTCAATTTTTATTATAATTAAAACTGTAAAACACTTATTTAATGTTATTTAACAAAAAATTCAACGCAATATCGACCATATTTTGTAAAGATATCTTCACTCGCCCCTTTAAGATATAAGATATAAGAGCGGCCGTGGTCTAGCGGTAAGACGCGTGAACTCACGATCAATGAGACCCGTGTTCGAACCTCGCTAAAGACCGGTACCAATGTAACTTTGTTATATGTACTTTGGTCGCTCAGTGCCTATAGGCACTATTAAAGAGTGGTAGGCAGACTGATGATGGTTATTTGTCCAGTCTGTCGTCCTGGGGCAGTACCACCACTTTCGAATGTAAAACCCGTGAAGTGACCTTATCGCGTTTCGGGGATAGTTTGAAGGTAGCCAGATATAGGAGAGGAGTGTGCACTGTCAATCTAGATGGTACATTCTCGTCTCCTCAAGCCGGCATAGTGGAGGCGACTGCAGCCCGTAGAGATTTCTCTGTGGTAGCAGTTGTTTCCATTCATGGACCGCACTCTAGCTTTACATCAGGCGGAGTGTTGTCACATGTCGAGCTACAATAAAAAAAAAAAAAAAAAAAAAAAAAAAAACAATGTAACAACTTTTATCGCGAACTACAAAGTGTAACAGTTCAAGAGATAATTTGTCAAGTCGAAGAAGTTAAGAAAAAAGATAGATGGAGTATATTTTTAAGTATATTTTTGTATGAAAGTATTATTAATTTTAAAGAAATAAAATTTACTTTTGAATACAATACTATTAAATGTAGCCAGGTATAATGAGAGGAGTGTGCACTGTCAACTTGGATGGCGTATATTCGTCGCGAGGCGACTGTTCCTATACAAACTGTAGTAGCATTTGGATTCGCTCGTGGACCGCACTCTATATGCTAAAGAAAGAATTTAAGTACATTTTTGGGAGATGATTAAACGAAGTGAACATGTATTTTGAAATACTTATTGAATCAATCAACACAAGAAAGTTTTTTTCATTTTGTGCTTGTATTACATTTTTAAGAGCGTCGTCAAAGTGACCCCTGAGACCATTTCGGTTGGCCAGGCCTGATATTGAGGAAGATTGAAATAAAAACCTGAATTATGACTTGAATTCTATTATTCCACGAAGTCCAGTAGAGAAAATATGATCGAAATCCTGCAGGAAATTTATAGGTTGAAATTCCTTGAATAATACTGCGATAATATAAGAATGAAAAAATATAATGTACATATACTACGGTCTCGACCTCTTTCGGCCTTTTTCGGTATGTAGATTTATGAATATGCATAGCACCAAATATTATGTAAAATACCTATAGTCCGAGTCACATATATTTCACATAGAACTTTCGTTGTTCTATAGTAGGTACGACATTTTTTTTATATTAAAATCAAACTAGTCTAAGGCAAATATCGATTCCCGACCGAAACATATTTGTATTTATTTGTATTATTTATTTAATGATAAATATAATATTATTAAAAATTTAAAAAAAACTTACACGGTATTGAATTAAATAAATTGTTCTGCTCAATATTAAATTAATACGAAAGTCGCGGGTTTGTATCCTTATCTCTATTCTCTCTTATTATACAAATAAATTTATATAATATTATATATTGCATAAACTATAAAAATATGATTCATGCACTACCTATCCATTATTAAAAACATTAAAAGTGAGGAATATAAATAATTTTATCACCAAAATACTCTACTATTTATGTACATAAAACATATATACATATATACGTATTAGTATAAAGTGAATCTCGAATAGCGACTGAAAACAATAGGAATTTAAAATGTTTGCCGGAGAAATTTCGCTATAACTTGAAAACTTAATAGCCCATACAATAATGCTTTTGTTTTTAACCATTTATTATACTCAATGTTACTGTTGTTTACTTTATTATTTTAAAGTTAATTTCAGTAGTCTTATGTTAATTTATTACAATTAATAGGTTCTTTCAGAGTAGCGCCTTTTCAGCACGTTTACGCTTGTTTTGGGGTGTACCACGCATACTATTTTATCTCGAACTAGTACATCAGAGTACGGAAAGGAACATAATACTCCATAATGAGAGTAGAGTTTGGTGCACGACGCTCGTACGAGATGCGCTTACAAAAACGAGTTTTACACGCAAGTCTAAAAAGCCACTTAATAAGAATTTAACTTTTTTTTTATTTGATCTCGGCATGTAACAACACTCCGCTTGATGTAAAGCTAGAGTGCGGTCCATGAATGGAAACAACTGCTACCACAGAAAAACCTGTACGGGCAGCAATCACCTCCACTCTGCCGGCTTGAGGAGACGAGCATGTACCATCTAGATTGATTCAAACTATTCTGCCATCCTGGGGTAGTACCACCACTTTCGAATGTAACACCCGTGAAGTGACCTTGTCGCGTTTCGGAAATAGTTTAAAAGTAGCAGGTATAACGAGAGGAGTGTACACTGTCAATCAGGATGGTACATGCTCGTCTCTTCAAGCCGGCATAGCGGAGGCGACTGATGCCTGTAGAGATTTCTCCGTAATAGCAGTTATTTCCATTCATGGTATATGGACCAGCGAAGAATACAAGCCCTAGTATTTGATGCATTCTACACAGACAGTCACACACACATTCACGTGTCTATATAATATTTTATTTTAACATACAATGCAGTATAGAGAACAAAAGAAACAAGTGAAATGTTGGGTTCGTAGTCGACCTCTTTCTTTGTTGGATTTACTGCAAATGACTGTATTGCAAAGTGTAAGAGAAACCTCGACTGATGTTTAAATGCTTTGTTTAAAGATAATACTTTTTGTTCCATTTTTACCGTTTTTTAATCAATTAAATGTCGGTTAAACATTGCGTTTACTTTTCCTTATTGCTAACAAAGATATTCCAGTTTAGAGTAACTGCACATCTGGTATTTTTAATAAGAACTAATAAGTAAAAATAATTCAGAAGTTCAATTTTTTTACATAGTAATTCGATGAGTGACTGCACTCCACCTTTCGTTAAGCTAGATCGCGGTCCAATCGGATACAACTGATACTACTATAGGTAGAAGTCGCCTCCGCAATGCTGGCTTGTGATTGTGAAAGATATCGGAGACCAGGCAAATAAACACCAACAAACTTCCCCGCGCGAGCTATTAGACGACCGAGTACGCTTGCCTTTGCGATGTTATTATGACATTGTATCTACTATAGAGAAATCTCCACGGTCAGCAGTCGTCTCCGCTATACCGGACTGAGGAGACGAGTATGCACCATATAGGTTGACTGTGCACACTCCTCTCGCTCCTGGCTACTTTCAATCTATTCCCGAAACGCGACAAGGTCACTTCCCGGGTGTTACATTCGAAAGTGGTGGTACTACAGCAGACTGGGCTAATAACCATCATCAGTCACTACCACTCTAGCGACCAAAGTACGTATAACAAACATTGGTACCGGTCAGAATTAGCGAATTAGCAGAATTACGGGTCTCATCGATCGTGAGTTCACGTGTCTTACCGCTAGACCACGGCCGTTCTTATACATATATATATATATATATATATATATATATATATATATATATTATACAATCTTCTATTAATATAAACATCTAATTTTATGTACGAATGTATGTATCTAACATGATCTAATTTGATAAAAAAGCCTCGACGGACTTATTTTATTCTTTGCTATCTTAACAAAACTTAATCTATTACTATAGGATTTTCATCCTTCATGCAATTGGAATAAGGTCATTTTTCCTATTTACTTGTAATTCATATGAAATGATACTTGGAATACCAGTGTTTACAAAATCTCTTTGCAGCACTGATTTGTTGTACGTACCTTTTTATTATTGTGTTTTCCCTTTATACTGTTTATGTGTAAATTTGAATCGGTATTTTTATTTGGATTAATTCTGTTTTTGCGTGTTTAATAAAGTTGTTTTTGTGTTTATTTCAGGGGTGAAATTTTGTTCATTTTTCCGTGTTTAGGTTTTTTTTTTTTGAGGAAAGGGTTGTTTGTAATGTAACTTTGTTTGGATATTTAAAAAAAATATACGTATGGTATAATTTTGTTTTTCATTCGGAGGCTTTTCAACTCTAAAATCTATGTTAATATTATGAATATGAAAGTGTAACGAGAGGAGTGTGCACTGTCAATCTGCATGGTGCATATTCGTCTACTCAAGCCGTCATAGTGGAGACGACTGATGCTTGTAGAAATTTCTATGTGGTAGGAGTTGTTTCCGTTCATGGTACTCTAGCTTCACATCTGGCGAAATGTTGTCGTACGCCGAGCTACAATAAAGAAATATGTAAGTACTTATATTTGTTTGTACCCCAATCGCAAATCTCTAAATCAAATGGCTGAACGATTCTATTATAAGCTAGAATAAGATAAGATGCTTTTTTACGGTCGGTTTTTTTTTAAATATATGTATATGAAATATTATTCTTGCGTTGTATATTATGGATGGTATGGGAACGCTAAATCTAGTATATCATAAACCACAATCTTTAAGCAATTATTGTTTTGAACATAAACACTGAGTATATACAGGATGAATTTTTCAAGTGGGCTTTCATGGCCAAATCCTAAACTATAAGAGATATCGAAAAATGCTGAAAAGAGTCTCGATGCCGATTTTGATGAAAACTAAAACTGCATTATTAGATTTTTGATAAATCCATTTTCCCGGCCAGGAATCAAACCTGTTGATTTTGAAGAAAAAAAACACTCTGTATTATTGCACCATCTGATAGTGTTCCTGATAAGGATCAAATTCTGGGAAGTAATGATATACGGCAAACCAAAGAAAAGTGTTGATTTTTAACAAATTGTCTCTTATTTCCATGTATTTATACATTACCGGTACATTGATTGAAAATCATCATAATGATTTAAAATCTCGCGCTCTTCGAGATTAAATGAAAGGAAAGTCTTGATTTTTAGCAAAATCCTGTTTTTTTAACATTAAGTAATTAAATCTTAATTAATCAATTGTTCAAAATGATAGCCATTATTTTCAATACATAGCTGAACTCGACGCCTCAAGGAGTGTACTGCATTCCACATCACAAGGTTATTGATTCTGTTTAGAATATTCCCTAACGCTAGTTTTAAGTCATCAATTTCATTGTACGTACATTTGTAAATTTCATTTTTGACATGCCCCCAGAGAAAATAATCTGGTTAAATCTAAAGGTGTTAGATCTGGCGGTTATGGCTTTTAACCTCGAAGAGCGCGAGATTTTAAATCAAAACATAATAAATGTAGTAGGTAATGTATAAATACATGGAAATAAGAGACAATTTGTTAAAAATCAACACTTTTCTTTGGTTTGCCGTATACCATTACTTCCCAAAATTTGATCCTTATCAGGAACACTATCAGATGGTGCAATAATACAGCGTGTTTTTTTTTCTTCAAAATCAACAGGTTCGATTCCTGGCCGGGAAAATGGATTTATCAAAAATCTAATAATGCAGCTTTAGTTTTCATCAAAATCGGCATCGAGACTCCTTTCAGCATTTTTCTCATAGTTTAGGATTTGCCCATGAAAGCCCACTTGAAAAATTCACCCTGTATATATAAATGTATGTATGTATACGAGAAATGATTACAATTGTTGATTAATATTAATAATATTTATACTTCGAGTTTCGAGAGTTCAGAACCTTCGAAGCACATAAAGTAATAATAATTATGTAAATTTACTTGTATACGTAAAGGTAGTTAGGACTTTTACACACTGAATTTGCTACGTGTAATCGTAAACTTATACATGTAAACCTGCCCTATATATTAAATAAAAGTTATCTTGGTTACTTACTACAAACTACAAAGACATGTCTCCAGATAGTCGCCTCCACTATGCCGGCTTAATCATGCGGACACAGCAGACTCCTACTGCCGCTTTCAACTAGACTAGGTTAATCATCCATCCAGTCTGCCTACCACTTTAAGCATAGGAAGAAAATTGGCTATATCTTAAAGACCTGATAGTAGGAGATAGAAACGAAAATAGTTTGTGACGTAAAAAGTAGGCGTAAATTCGCTTACAGAATTGAAGGTGTGTTCAAATCAAGTCTTTAATTAAAATCTGACAATTTAGTGAATTATTCATAAATTACATTACAAGATTCAAATGAAGCGAGTTAAAGGAACCTCTTTATTTTGTGAATAGACTTGTTAGTGAGTAACATTTTAGCTTATACATTTTATAGCGGATTTAATGTACTATACACCAAAGGTTAGCTGTATCACCCTAAGGCCTATTTTTGCTTGTACTTTTCTCAGCTTATTTCAGTAGCTTAAACGTCGATTGATATAAATCGATGATGGGTTGGACGCGATTAGATCACATTACGGAATGTTACGCTTGAAAATGCTGGTAATGCTTCAGGATGGTAAACTGCGATATTCGTCACCAGTCTCTGATAGACTAAGATATATTAATTATTATTACTAATAGATTGTAGATTCCTCGCTGGCTACTTTTCCGTGCGTGAGGTGATCCACCCGATATGGATAATGGTCAGAAGACTTTTCACGTTCCTGGACACCTCCTGGGTTGTACTTATACTAATAGAATTATCGGTAATTGGTGGCATTTTTAACACTCGATTTGTTTTATTATTCGATTATGATGAAAATTGAATAGAAAAAAAAACGATACGCACACAATAACTTGGGCTGAGCCGGGCACTTTACGTGGTCATTTCGAAGTTTCTTTATGATATCTTTCCATCAGTAGCTTTTCCAACTATTACCTTATAAGTTATAATACACATAGTGTTTTTGTTTGATTTGTGCATTAATGTGTTTATGAAGCTCATAATGCGGGCTATAAACTCGTAGATAAGCATCGTGCCTGAAGGCGGAAGTACGTCAAAGTCGATGTTTGAGATGAAACTGGGAACCGTGAACTGTCAGTCTTGATAGGGGTTCTCAACCGATCTGTCAGTGAGATTCTCCTCACATAATATCTCTGTTATTAGAAGATAAGTAAATAAAGAAGGATAAGAGATTAGGTTATTCTGATGTCCTTTTACATTTTTTTTTGTAGTGCAATCGTGACCTAGTCATATCAAAATAGCATTTAAAACTTTCGAAATCTCGACCAGTGCTTATATAATTTTGTTCAAATAATTCATCTTGATCGCCTAGTACCTATAATAGTTTATTATTTTATTGAACAAGATATACTTACTAGTTTAGTTTTTTATTGTAGCTCGGTATGTGACAACACTCCGCTTGATAGAAAGCTAGAGTGCGGTCCATGAATGGAAACAACTGCTACTACAGATAAATCTCTACAGGCAGCAGTCGCCTCCACTTAGCCGGCTTGAAGAGACGAGCATGTACCATCCAGATTGAGAGTGCACACTCCTCGCGACAAGGTCACTTCACGGGTGTTACATTCGAAAGTTATGGTACTACTCCAGGGCGGCAGACCACCCTTTAATAGTGCCCATAGGCACTGAGCGACCAAAGTACATATAACAAAGTTACATTGGTACCGGTCAGAATTAGCGAGGTTCGAACACGGGCTTCATCGTACGTGAGTTACCGTTAGACTACGCCGCTCATTTTTTTGGGCATTTAAAAAATGTAACGCTTCCAGTTTCACAGTGATAGCGAATGCCAGATGGATTTAATTCACCTCTTTCACATCTGCATATTATATTTAATTGAAACGATTATGAGTTATCCCTATTAAGGTCAGGCCATATATATACGTATTGCGGATGACTTACGCATGAATAAAACAGATGGCACACATATCAAACGGTTTCATACAGTTTCAAACATGTACTGCTCACGTACGTTCCGTAATTTATACGCTAAGAGTAGATTTCATCTAATTACTCTAAGTTTAATGGACTCTGCATACGTGTATGAGAATACTAGGTGGGGTGATAAGGAACGGTTGAGAATACCAGAGAAAGCTACGGTTCAACCGCATGTCTAGCATGTATTTAGTTACAATAGCAATCTAGATCATCAAGGACTTACTTAAATATTTATAGGTCTGTAAACATCCAAAATGGCCGCCATGATTTTAGCACTTTAGTTTAGCTCTGTATTATGGCTCGTTTATTCTCATTAGGAACTTGGATTTTGCCCTCTTGTAAATGGTTGACAACAATTAAAGCGTCTTTTAGGTATTTATTTAGGATGAAGGCTTAATTGCCTATTAATTTTTAGTATAACGACTTACAAATCATATTTGTATTAAATTTCATGGATAACTTTACTGAACAATAAATTGGTCAGATTTTAAAGGTCACGCCTCAATTTTTTTTGCCTGCCTAAGTCACTAAGTCACCAAAGTACAATTGAAAATATAATCAGAATTATTATAATAGACTTTGTTACTCATTAGCTTTAAACCACTGAATCTATCACATATTTGGTACTATCGACAAAACTAATGCTGTAACAGTTTAGTAATAAATTGTCTGAGATAATATCAGGAGCATATACACGCTCTATTTATTTTTAACCAATTCGACATGTAAACTTGTTTGTAAACCGATTTCTATTAGTCAATATGTGAGGGTATTGTTAAACAGAACAAGCCGGAGTGGCAGACAGAAGCTAATATGTGTTTAAAACGGTTATATTCGAATTAAACACTAAAATAACTTTAAAATATTCAATGTAGGGAATGGAAAGGAATAAGTACTGAATTGCTAATATAATGGGAAATGAATTTGAATTGAAAGAGCAGAACTCTAAGATGATTAGCATAAAAACCCTGTAATTTCAAGCTGACTTACTTCTTTCTTCTGAGTATTTTTATGTCGAAGTGAAAGTAATTTCTGTCTTTCTTGCATCTCATAAATTATAAGATTTCTACTTACATAATTATTCCTACTTTGTTTTTTCGGTTTTTTTTTAATTACTTATACTACTTGTGCTTTTAATAATAATAATAATAATAAATACTTTAATAGCGCTCTCTATTCTTAAAAAACTACACATTAAAATATTATTGGATAAAGGCGTGACAATTGGGGAGGTGTATCTGGTGACATCTATATTTTTTACATATTTTTTAGATAATATAGATTAATTTAGTCGACACGTGTTTCTGGAAAACTTTTGTAATTGCTTTGTTCTTTTTTTATTAATTTTTAAAAATTGCGATCGTAAACCTGAGGTTTCGTTCGGAACTAAACCATTGCCAATGAACAAAAAAAAAACATTTGTCAAAAGTTCAAACAAACTTTTGATTTTTAAAAGTTCCTGTTAATTAAAACATCATGTTTATAGTGTAGTTTTGTTTTAAAAATTATAATAGTTATTCGTATAAAACACTGTTATTGTTAGGAAACACAAACAAAAGATATTTGACAAACTTGTGAGGCGACAACCATAGACAACAAAATAATCTACAAAACTGTTAGGTTGGTACTTTGTATTCTATCTTGTCAAACTGTACGAAAGTCGAAGTGAAAGGTCGAAGACGGTCATTACAGTTTTTCAAATATCTCCTCGATTTTTAAGTATTTTCAGACGAGAATCAAAAAATTCTTCTAATTGAAGTAATATCTCGAAATGGTTTTCGATTCACCATGGGTTAGTTTTTTTGGACCTTGCCCATTGTATTGTATTATATTACGTAATACGTAAACACGTTTATACGCCAAAATATTACAATAAAAAAACTTATAGTTTTATTAAAAATAGTTTCACAAAACATTTTAGTGGTTAAAGTGAACATTTTCAATAGGGCAATTGGCCCAGTTGGAATATACTCGTAGCTTGTTATTTTGTTCAACAACTTTTCGACACTTCAAACACCTAAAATGTAAGTTCAAATAGCTTTTATACTTTTTTTTAACAACTCAAAACTATTTCTATTATATCTTTTTTCTAACTATGTTGAGCGCACTTAAGACTTTAAATGCAAATTTATGGTATAAAGTACTTTTAAGGTACAAATGTAATTTAATATAATTTACTAAATAAAAATGTATTATTTTGGTAGATTCCTAGGTAGGCCTGAATAGGACGAGCCTTTGATGGTAAAACGCTTCGCGGTTTCTTAGATGTTACAAATTCATTATCTTGCCTAACCAAGCGGAATAAGAAATTAAATTAATTCGATTAGCGCCTTTTGCCTTTACGCCAACCTAATATAGAATAGAGTGGTAGACAGACTGATGATAGTTATTTGTCCAGTCTGCCGTCCTGGGGTAGTACCACCACTTTCGAATGTAACACCCGTGAAGTGACTTTGTCGCGTTTCGGGAATAGTTTGAAAGTAGCCAGGTATAGCGAGAGGAGTGTGCACTGTCAATCTAAGATGGTACATGCTCGTCTCCTCAAGCCGGCATAGTGGAGGCGACTGCTACCCGCACAGGTTTCTCTGTAGTAGCAGTTGTTTCCATTCATGGACCGCACTCTAGCTTTACATCAGGCGGAGTGTTGTCACATGCCGAGCTATAATTAAAAAAAAAAAAAAAAAAAAACCTAACATGACTAGTTGTTGCCCGCCTATTCCTTTCTCGTTCTATTTCTAGGGAACCTTTTTTATAATTTTTATTTAAAGGGATTTCACCTGTGATGAAGCAATAAATCCCATAATGTAATAATGAGATTACCGATTATTGTTATCTAAAGTGCTACAGCGTAAAGTTTGTTGATAGTACTTGAAATAAACTTATTAAGTTTTTTTTTAATGCCCAGAACTGCTTGCACAAATAAATTTTAGAGTACCTCGAAGGGCCACGCGCTGTAGAGATATTTTCCACCCGAGATTTGCAAGAACGAATGCGGGACGTAGAGCTCCTCTTTTCAGACTGTGCTACACATACAACACATGTTTCACAGATATTGATATTTTTCAACAATTTTCGAATAAGTCCATTAAATATAAAATGTATGCTGAATTGGGTGGGTGTAGGTGTGACAGGCAATGATGACAGGTAACACTCATTTTATTGTTCCTTTTTTACTTATTATTTTTCTTTTTTATCTGTTGTTATTAATTCTATTTTATTTTTATTTTATTTTTCCTTTTTTGTATGCGTTCACTCCACCAATTTATGTGCTTAGTGAAAATTATTTTAGGGTGCAGTGATATTATTACAATGAATTTTAAACATAAAACCTCCTCTACACTGCACCTGTAAATTTTCTAAATAAATAAATAAATTTAATTAACATTACCTATTCTTGTAAATGATAAAGTATTCTTAATTACGATGTCATATTGTCCGTATATCCATTAGATATTAACATACATATAAGTAGATGACCTCCTCTCCTAGGCTGATATTACGAAGATATGCAAATTTTATCATTGATTTTCCATCAGGTATCGGAAGACCGCGGCCGGCTCATATCTAAATTATATGCCATTTTCCTCAAGATTATGAATGAATGTTGGTGTCAATAATTATTTTTTATTACAAAATATGATTATATCTTTTCTATATAAAGTGCAATATATAGAGATTTTATCTAACTAATTATAATAATAAATATAATTATATACTATGAGTATAAGGCTAGGGAGAGTCCGGTTTTTTGCATGTGTCTCCCGTATGAAAAGTTGGTCTACAGGTTGACAGTGCATACTCCTCTCGTTATGTCGACTACGACCAAGCTGATCCCTAAACGCGATTAGGTTACTTTACGGGTGTTACAGTTGAAAGCGATGGTACTACTCCAGGACGACAGACTAGACTATTTTTTTTATTGTAGCTCGACATGTGACAATACTCCGCCTGATCTAAAGCTAGAGTGCGGTCCATGAATGGAAACAACTGCTACTACAGAGAAACCCTCTCGTTATACCTGGCTACTTTCAAACTATTTCCGAAACGCGACAAAGTCACTTCACGGGTGTTACATTTGAAAGTGGTGGTACTACCCCAGGACAACAGACTGGACAAATAACCATCATCAGTCCGCCTACCACTCGCCTGAGCGACCAAAGTACATATAACAAAGTTACATTGGTACCGGTCAGAATTTGCGAGATTCGAACACGGGTCTCATCGATCGTGAGTTCACGCGTCTTACCGCTAGACCACGGCCGCTCTTAAGTAATAATCATCACGAGTCTACCTATTAAGTAAGTAAAGTAGATATTATACATTAAATAGTTTAACAAATCTTGGTCTTGGTAAAAGTTCAAGAGGTAACCAAAAAATCGCGGTTCTTAGAAACATTCTTGATGAAGCGAAAGTATGTCAAGATTTTACCCAAGCTTAGGCGTCTATGGTTTACCTTTGTAGGTACTACAGAAACGTCCACATAATTTCCTCGATCTAAAACCACGTGATTCTTTCTAGGTACCTAATCAGAATAACCATACAATAAAAATACTTTATTTTTAATTTATTGCATTTTTTAAAGGAGAATGCCCATTTTTGGGCCCACTTTATACCTAATAGTTTGGTAACAAAACAATATTCTAAAATAATATCTTGTTTTTTTATTAATTCATCTTAATTATATCAATATTTACCAATCCATAGACAATGTTTAATTACATAAAAAATAGATATATTCAATTATTAAAGCATTTAAAATAATAATAACCTCAAATATTGCATCAGAAAACATCTAATTACTTAATAAGCCGGGTGAAAAAATTAAAACTGATTGGTAATAAGGAAGTAGATTTATTTTTCTACAAAATTAACTAAAAATCATCGACAAACTCGAGAAAAAAATTGTGGGCCCATTTTTCTTAGACGAATGGGCATTCTCCTTTAATTATGATAAAAATGAAACAGAAAAATGGCGCGTATATACAATCTATTACCAGTTACCAATTATCATAATGTTTTGATAATAATAACCGCAGCATTGAAAATTGCCAAAAAAAAAAAAAAAAGAAAGTTACTCTATTCCCAATATAGAAATGTACTTATTTTCCTGAAAATCTATTTCATTTGTTCTGAACAAACGACATTTTCGTAAGCTTATTTAACTTGGAAACTTGACGGGTGTAAAGTTTCAAATTCTGATTGGACTGCCAAACTTTCAATAGATAAAGATTTTGTACGAGTAATTGCGACTATAATGTCGAACTTTAGATACAGTGAAATAATTACTGAGAAGATATATTTGAATAATATATTGGACGTATACGGAGTGATTGGTAACTTGAGAAGAAGTCTTAAATATCTAAAATTATTCTTATTTGTATTTATAGTCTTTATTTTATTTTTTATTGTAGCTCGGCATGTGACAATACTCCGCCTGATGTAAAGCTAGAGTGCGGTCCATGAATGGAAACAACTGCTACTACAGAGAAATCCCTACGGGCAGCAGTCGCCTCTATGCCGGCTTGAGGAGACGAGCATGTACCATCCAGATTGACAGTGCACACTCCTCTCTTATACCCTGGTTACTTTCAAACTATTCCCGAAACGCGACAAGCTTGCTTCACGGGTGTTACATTCGAAAGTGGTGGTACTACCCCAGGACGGCAGACTAGACAAATAATCATCATCAGTCTGCCTACCACTCTTTAATGGTGCCTATATGCACTGAGCGACCAAAGTACATATAACAAAGTTACATTGGTACCGGTTAGAATTAGTGAGGTTCGAACACGGGTCTCGTCGATCGTGAGTTCACACATCTTACCGCTAGACCACGGCCGCTCTTTGTTATAGAAAAGAGAAAAAAAAACAAATATGTTACCCTACCTAATTAAAATTGATTTAAATTCAGTTAACCCAATTTAGATAAATATAAACAATAATTAATATTTTTTTAATCTCTAATTCACATTATATCTAATTTGTATGTTAATAATGTTATACGACATAATAAATGCAAGTAAACAATTACATGTCTTTGTCTAGTAACTGATTATTATATTTTTTTACGAATTTAAATTTACTTCACAATAATAGAATCGGTAAATTAGACTATATTAAATCATTGTGATGAAAAAAGTCCCAAAAGAAAAAGGTCAAATAAAATTTTCAGGATGTAATTTTGGAGCGAAAGACGTTATTCTCGAATCCCGAGATCCCATATGCTTTAACTTCGTCAATGTACGTACATTATTCATCGTAAGGGTTCTAGTATGTTTAATATCTAAATTAATAAGGCTTAAAATAATACCCTCTCTCCAAGACGGCGTCTGTCACCTCATTTCATAAGTTTTTTTTTATCGTAGCTCGGTGTGTGACAACACTCCGCCCATGTAAGGCTAAAGTGCGGTCAATGAATGAAGAAGTGCGGGCAGTAGTCGCCTCCACTATGCCGGCAAGAGGAGACCAGCATGTACCATCCAGATTGACAGTGCACACTTTTCTCGTTATACCTGGCTACTTGCAAACTATTCCCGAAACGCGACAATGTCACTTCACGGGTGTTACATTCGAAAGTGGTGGTGCCTATAGGCACTGAACGACCAAAGTACATATAACAAAGTTACATTGGTACCGGTCAGATTTAGCGAGGTTTGAATACGGGTATCATTGATTCTGAGTTCACGTGTCTTACCGCTAGACTACGTCCGCTCAGATATAATGAGAAGAGTGTTTCAACGTGGATAGTGACACTCGTCTCATCAGTTCGGCGGCGGCGTAGCGGAGCCCGTAGCTGCCTGTAGCCAATAGCTTAACATGGGGTGGGATCTTAGTCAAAGGCTTTTGTTTCAAGTAAAAACCAAGTTCTCATATTATTGTTAATGTTAATGTCAATTAAATGATCAATAAGCTAAACAATCTGATAATACTCTATTAACCCTTTTCAACAATTAAGGTCACCTTTATTATAATTGCGTCAAATCCCCAACGCAGACGTTCGAAGATGAAAATTCCTTTTAGAAACTACAAATTCCGAGTAAGCGTTGTGGGTGTGCTTCAAAAGGGTTATAAGTCAAGTGTTAAATGTCAATAAATCTATTAAATAATTATTTCTGAGTTTTGGCGGCCATCTTGAGACGTCAGGTTGTCTGTTTTGAATTATTTTCCTAAACTTGTGTTTCTTCGAGTGTTAATATAATATAAATAAAATTTACAGCGGCCGTGGTCTAGCGGTAAGACGCATGAACTCACGATCAATGAGACCCGTGTTCGAACCTCGCTAAAGACCGGTACCAATGTAACTTTGTTATATGTACTTTGGTCGCTCAGTGCCTATAGGCACTATTAAAGAGTGGTAGGCAGACTGATGATGGTTATTTGTCCAGTCTGTCGTCCTGGGGCAGTACCACCACTTTCGAATGTAACACCCGTGAAGTGACCTTGTCGCGTTTCGGGGATAGTTTGAAAGTAGCCAGATATAAGAGAGGAGTGTGCACTGTCAATCTAGATGGTACATGCTCGTCTCCTCAAGCCGGCATAGTGGAGGCGACTGCAGCCCGTAGAGATTTCTCTGTGGTAGCAGTTGTTTCCATTCATGGACCGCACTCTAGCTTTACATCAGGCGGAGTGTTGTCATATGTCGAGCTACAATAAAAAAAAAAGTGTAATAATGGTGGATTATTAACCATTAAGTATTCGTAAACGTGCGTGAGTGTGGGCAAACAATTCAAAAGAAGAGAACCTGTGTTTTCATTTTCCCTCCAAAACTCCCTAGGAAGTTTCAGTAAAGATTCTACCACTTTACTGGAACAATTTTTGACTTGACTGAGATTTGACCTGACTGTTTGGTGTAATGAATGAATGACTCGTGATGCACAATGTTAATAACTTGATGCAAAAATATTTACTTTGACACTGGCAAATTGTTATACGCCATATAAAACAAAAACAAATATTCCTTTTTTTTCGATCTTTCTGTGGGTAATATCAAAATTGGCGTGATAATCGTAGTACAAGGGTTCCAATTTGGTATCATGGCATTATATGCGTTTATTATTATAATAATTGAGAGCGGCCGCGGTCTAGTGGTAGAGGACAGACCTCACTATCCATAAGACCCGTCTTCGAACTTCACTAAATTCTACCTGGTATCAATTTCATTATGTACTTTGGTCGCTTAGTGCCTGATCACGGACTTATATCATGAGCACGGTGTCTTTGAAAAAATATATCCTATAGTATAGTATAGTATAGTATAGTATAGTATAGTATAGTATAGTATAGTATAGTATAGTATAGTATAGTATAGTATAGTATAGTATAGTATAGTATAGTATAGTATAATATAGAAACTATACTAACACTTTTCTTTCAATTTTAAACGCTCAAAATTTCGACTAATATCGTTTTCCTTGAGAACTAAAGCTGAACTGATGCTGAAGTGATGCAAAACAGACTATTAATTTATCTAAAATGGCTGAGGCAATTTCATGAGTTCACGTTACAGATTAAAGCTCTAATGAACATGTAATAGTGATAGATAAATATTATAAGCCAATATACGCGTATTATTTTTTCAAAAATAAATAATAATAATTTTATATCATATTTATCTTTTATAGTAGTTCGATACGTGATCAGGGAGAGTGTGGTCCTTTGCTACTGTAGTGGCTATCCCCACCACCGAGCTGCAGAGTGCGTCAACGTGCTGGCTTCTCCAACGCACAGCCTTCTCTGGCACGGCGTTTCCTTTATCATGTACACAAGTCGGCTAAATATCTGTGGTATCAATTAATGGCTCGTAGATTTAAATAGATTTATGTTTAATATAAAGCTATTTGATGCCCTAATAAATAAAATAATAAACAAATGCCTTCTGGAAACAATCGCCTCCACCATGCCTGCTTCATAAGACGAATGAGCTCGTTATACTGGCTACTTTAATATCTAAGTCGTTAAACATGTTTTTTATATATGATAAAGTAATAGAAAGGCCATATAAAATATCCTTCGTCAAATCGAAATCCTAGTACGAATCTTGGGAATAAAACTTACAAAAATCCTTTTCACTTTTCTCCTTTGTATTTATATTCAGAGGCCGTTATCTTGAATAATGGAGATGTGTAGTAGGTTCTTGTCCCTGGATGGGGCATAATAATTGCGGGGTTAGTTTGTATAGGGTTGTCACTTCAGAATAATAAATTGCCTTTTTGCACTTTTACGTCGATCACTTTATTATTAGCAAGGTTATTTCTATATTTAACAATTTGCAACAAATTGAAATATTAACAAGACCCTGAGCCCAAACTATGAGCAATGGGACTAACGGCGGCCGTGGTCTAGCGGTAAGACGCGTGAACTCACAATCGATGAGACCCGTGTTCGAACCTCGCTAATTCTGACCGGTACCAATGTAACTTTGTTATATGTACTTTGGTCGCTCAGTGTTAAAGAGTGGTAGGCAGACTGATGATGGTTATTTGTCCTGTCTGCCGTCCTGGGGTAGTACCACTACTTTCGAATGTAACACCCGTGAAGTGACCTTGTCGCGTTTCGGGAATAGTTTGAAAGTAGCCAGGTATTAAAGAGGAGTGTGCACTGTCAATCTAGATGGTTCATGCTCGTCTCCTCAAGCCGGCATAGTGGAGACGACTGCTGCCCGTAGAGATTTCTCTGTAGTAGCAGTTGTTTCCATTCATGGACTGCACTCTAGCTTTACATCAGGCGGAGTGTTGTCACATGCCGAGTTACAATAATAAAAACAAAACCAGACCTAAAACAGATAATTTACTTTTTTTTCAATTACATTTATTTTGTCTGGTAATCGAACCAGAGATCTCTTTTTTTCCAATTACATTTATTTTATCCTGTTTACTTTATCGACAGAGACCTCTGCGTAAATTATTAATAAGTAAAGTACGCCAGACTGAGGCATAGTTAACAGCTCCTGAAGTATGAAATCTTTTCTCCATATAATTCTCGCCTTATACAAGTTTCAGGTCGTTAGCTATCATAGTTTTGATTGTACGTTGTTGAATCAATCAGTCAGGATTTCTTTTACATATATTATACAATTTTTTTTTGTTATTTTTGACATATTCAAAAGGATGCTGTTGCTAATTAATTTCTATTCAATTTTCATAACAATTTAATAATAATAATGTTATATTTTAGTTGTGTTTTGACAACCCTATTTAAATATGTAATAAATACAATATAGCTATAATAGCACGTACGAGTATCATATTAGAATATACTATTTCTGACCTAAATACGAAGCGACAATGGTATGATTATCGATAACATTTTCTTACAATTTTATATTATTTCGGCGTGAGTTCAAATCGCACTTTCACTCAGGTTATTTTAGTCTCTCAAGTCTTTTAATTTTTTCTGTTAAATTTTCATCATAATTCTTGAGTTGCAATACAATACAATTGTGACGCCTTTTTCCCACAGGGACAGGCAGAACAAACAAACAGGTCATATGGTTAAAATTATTACAAAGCAAAAAGGACTAGAGCGACACGTTGCGGTGCGGCCAAATAATTTCAGGGACCCTACACGGTCGTACAGCGTAGTGTGTTTGCAACCTAAAACCGTAGATGTCAGTGACAGGTGGTGTTTAGTGTAAATAAACTTTTGCATAATCATCCCATTGTCAAAGTCATTTAGTTAAGCTATTGTCTCCGCCAGCGTATAGTTTAACCACGCCTTTGTGTTGAAGTAAATAGTCCCTAAGGATAAACATATGATAATTTAGATTAGAAGGTATTTAGGGGTGAATACGTGAAGTGTTAACGATGCATTATGTGTAGGATTTAATAGAGTGTCGTAAAACAACGAAATGTCAAAACAAAGAGTTTATTGTTTTCATTAGAAGAATTGGCATTACGTTTCGAATTTTAAAACAAACACCATCGTCTTCCTTAGGTTCGTTTGCATCAGAAGGCCCGTTAAAGATACTTTAACTATTACTTTTACGCTTACTTTACCCGTTACGTTTACATTATGGTTTGCATTTACTCCCCACGAGTTGCACCATATCGTCGCGCCTGTCATTTTTGACGCTTACTTTAACGTTAACCGTAACCAGCGAATCTTGGCTGATTAAAGTTAAAGTAATCGTCAAACCAATGTCACTAACGTCAAATGTATGAAAAGAAGCCAAATATGTTTTTCTGTTATTTTTTCGGGGTCAGCCACCCTTTTAACGATAACATTATGAATTTACACGATATTGTGGAGTAAATGTTAACGTTTACCGATTATATCGTGGCAGTAAAAGTAATAGTTAAAGTAACTTTAACGGGCCTTCTTGTGCAAACGGACCTTAACGATTGCGATAGAATCAGAGGTCGGTAATGGCTGGCCCATTACGGGCCTACTGCGATCTTGTATAGTTTCGTTTCGTTTGGTCGGATCCGAATCAATTTCGATGACTTCCTGACTAGCCTTACTTATTATACATCTAGATAATAATATTTTCTACTGCATATTCATTCGTCCCCATTCAGCGCCATATAATTGTAAATGGGCTAAATACCTTACTGTCAAAATATTTCAGAAACTTCGACTCGGTAATAATATATGTATTTTCTTTATGAAACTTTTTTCGGGTCGTCTTTTATTTGAAAATTTTCTTATTTTCCTCAGAGTTATGAAACGTGACGGCATAACTTCTCTAAGACATGGGGACGAGTATATTTTGTAGGTATCTAATTTATAAGAGTTTTTTTTTTCTCTAAATAAAAGCAAAGTATTGTTCATGTTTTATGTTATGTTTAAATGGCCCAGGTTGACAGTGCACTCTCGGTATAACCGGCTACTTTCAAGTTGATCCCGAAACGCATGTTTACATCACGGATTTTACACTTGAACGTGGTGGTACATTCCCACCACTAAAATATTATGTACTAAACTGATACACGGCCACTATCTGCTGAGATAATTAAGATAACAAAAGAAGTATCTCAGCATACAACATATTATAAAAAACGATATCATAACAATAAGACAGCTGTACAAATTAAAAAGAAACACCAAACAAAATACGGCTAACCTATTATTTCAAGTTTCATAAAGATACAAAATAAACAAGAGTACGAAATTTTTGAGCTCGAACAAATGAAAACAGTGAAACCCCATTTCCGTGTAGGCCGACCTAATTTGGTCGTGTAATACGTGTACGGTTAGGAGAATAAGCTGACCTCACAACTTTATTCGAGTTAGCAAGTTTTACTTTTATAGCTTTGTTATTTGGCTTAACGTGACCATTGGAAGTCTTTTCAAATGAGAAGACTTGAGGAAAATGCACGAAATGCGCGGCGAAAGCATTCGATATTTTATGACAAAAATAAAATTAAGGGCACTTTAAAAAAACTGATAAAAAATATTTTGTAATATTTATGTAGATATTTGTAGCCATTTTTGCATAATTTAAAAGGAAAAAAGGCGTGACATTTAACGACGATGATGATGATGATGTATAGTTTAAAAATAGGTTACATCCGCTGCATGTAGTGCATTTCGACTTTTCGAGCCATCACAAGGGGGACTTCAGATTGTAAAATATATTACGGTAGGCCCAAACGGTGGTAGCAGGGCGAGCTTGCGAGCTTGATACGCATAGCTTAATCAATGGGACAGCAAATAATTACAGAATATATAATGGGAGTAAAGATAAAACGAAGGACGTGTATATGGTGATTCTAAGACACTAATTTAACTCTACTTATAGCTTCAAATCCTTAAAAAAAAGTTTTAATTGAATTTGAAACGGATACTAACTGCATAAGGTATCAATATATACTATCATCAATTTAACTTTTCTTGTAATTTTTTTGCTGGCTCTACCTTATTCTTAAATCCGTCTTAGACTAAATTTAACTTTTTGCCTTAACCCACTTGTTGCTATCGTCCTTTTAAAAGGACACCGGACAAATAAAATTATTGTAATCAATGTGTGTGCCTATGAAAAAATTATTTATATTCTTTAGACACTTTACAAGTCCACGGAAAAGATACGTAACTCATTGTGCGTGATTTAAGTTGCGTTATATTTTTTATTAATTTTTAAAAACACCCTTTTTATTTTGCAAAATCTAAGGCATGGATTTAATGTTACAATTACGTTTTATTTTTTTATTAACTGAATAACTAAGTAATATGATTCGTCTATTATCAAATACAAGAGATTGCATTGTTTGAATGTCATTATATTTATATAATTTACACGATTTTAATTGCCGTCCTTTTAAACGACCAATAGTAAAATGTGCCACCATCATGTTGCACATTCTTGGGGTGCAGAACTAGAATAATTGTTAGCTTTTATCAATAAATGAAACCTTTGAAGAGTTAGAAGATGACGAGGATGAGGAAATATCCTATCCAATCATTATTTTACCTCCTGAAAACTACAATGTTGATGTCACCGATGAGAATTGAGATGATGAAAACCAAGTAAATTTACAAAATTTACATAGATTTTGGAAATTTACGAGCCTATTTAGAGGTCGTTTTCCGATGAGAAGATTGTAGTGATGAAGACAATGATCATACGATCATCATACGACATATGATGATCAAAACACAGACACGTTTCATTCGACTTATTCGATCACGCTTCAAGAGCATTATAGCATTGATGAAGCAATGGTACGAAACCATGGTGATGATATGGTGGTCATCCGTGTTAACATTTTGTCACAGGATAATCCATAAGGATAGGGGTGTAAGTTTTAGGTAGAAGCAACAAATTTTGGAAGCAGAAAAGTGCATGCTAACAAGCAAGTGGCATGATAAGAGCATTGTTACTGCTGCGTCGAAGCACAGATCTTAATCAGTCAAGAATATTAGTAGTCAATATAATGTTTTTTATTTCCGCATAAGTGTGGCAATAACTCTTCTAGCAACATATAAGAATAATTCTGAGTAAAGTAACCCATGTCTCCCGATGATCTGCGATTTGGCGCATATGAGGCATACAAATAATCAAATTCGGTGCTCTGAATGTCAAAAAAAAGCCCTTTTTAACTGTCTAAAATATAAATGTTGCTTTGCATCCCAAGTTTTGCTTCAAAAAGTTTCACAATTCGAAATAAATTCAGTTTAATCTATAATCTAATTGTATTTCAACTCTAATCGTCGTAGTAGTACATAATACTAGCGTCCTTTTAAAAGAACACCATTTTCCCAATTTCCTGAAAAGCGGGGAATTTTCTTTTTATTTTTCCCGTTAACTAGACCCATATATGACACCAATATCCAAAAATCATTGAATTCTGAAGACAAAAGTTGTTTCAGGAACAAGTGGGTTAAGCTATTTACGAAATGAACGAATATTAGATTTAAAACTGTGTTAAAAATAGTATGTAATTGTTTTTCGTATTCGTATTTACAAATAAATATGATATAAATGTAATATAAATTTTAGCTGTACAATAAACAGAATATAGTACGGTGATTGAGTAAACACCTACTCTTCTAAACTTAGATTTTTAGAGTAGTCATATGACCGCATTTCATATTATGCTATAATTGCCTTATTTTCTGAAAAACAAAAAGAAATCTTTAATAAATATAATTTTTTTTACTTAAATATTGCACAAAAAGCCAAAAATATTTTACATAAAATTGCCCATAATTTTATATACCATAACTATATTCATAGCAATCTCGAGTCACGCCTTTTGGCTTGCCAGTGACTCTCTTAAGCCAACTAGGATGAAAATCCCCTGACCTATAAAGGCAAGACATTAATAATAAACCGAGATTTTGTTCTTTAATTTAAACTTTAACCTTTAGTCAATTTTAATGATCCATTGGATTCATTAATATTTGAATAGAATTTTCATTAATTATATTAAAGTTATTAGCAATGCTGAGGTTAAGTTAGTTACAAACCAGATTTACATTTTATTTTTATAATTTATTTATTATTAATAATTACAAAATTAAATAAATAAATAACACAAATGTAACAAGAATAAATGTAAATAAAACTGTGTATTATTATATTTCAAGACGTAAGAAATATAATACGTGTAGATATAACTTTGTAGGACGTGGCAACGTTGCCAAACAATAATATTTTTCGTATTTATTCTCAGTCAGAAAAGGTACTAAAAATCTCATAATATTTGGGTCCCCTCATATTTTCTTGTAGAATTTTTTATGCGTATTTCAGCACTTTTGGTACTCATCGCTCAGTAATTCAAGCAATAAAATTATATGTTGCGTTCAAAGGTCTTGCTTTAGCGGCTTTTTATGTAGAGAACAGAAGACGCTAACTTCACGAAAACAATTGGCCAATAAAGATGTGTGAAAAGTTTTATTTACGAGTGAAATGAAAATGTAAGTAAGCTCTTGTTTTTCTTTGATGTCTTTGTTCGTTTTTTGTCAGGCGCTTATTGAAGCGATTTTGAACAATGATGCTATTGAAGTTTTTCGTTTAAACATAATGGGATCTTTTCCTTTCAAAAGTCTTGATTTTTGGTAATATATTTCTGGGTTTATTTTAGAAGTAGTAGGCAGAGTGATGATGATTATCGGCCCAATTAGCCATCGTGGGGTCCTACCTACCTATCACTTTCATCTGTCAAGTAAGTCGCATTTCGAGATGAAGTATTATGAGTGTGCCCAGATAACCAGGCAGATTGCTGCCTGCAGACGCAGGAGCGTGATCGTCCCATACAGTATATTTTAAAATTAGTTTACAGTATTTTCACTATGGAATAACTTTATAATTGATTGTTTTTATGTCGTTATTGTTTCAAAAGTTTTGTCAAAATATTATTGTATACTTTACTATCATATTTTCCGTAAAAGATAAAATAAGGGCAACATAAAATCGGGGATTGCATCAAAACTAAGCAAAATACTTGCAATGCCAAAACCTATCCCATATTGTGAAAAGTTGAAAGTGTTTTCAAGAAAAATACACTTTAGTCTGTAGAATATTGTCGTAGAATTATATGCTTTAAGACTGCGGTGTAAGGGTGAGATTGAAATACGAATAAACAGTTGTGTGTTCATATTTATGCACAATTTCCGACATTAACAGCAGGATTTCCCAAGAAGTGTGTAAAATAAACTTCTATTGTGAATATAGACATGAAAATCTTAGTATAATTTTAGAAGTAAAGGAGTTTTAATTTGAAACCAAAGAACAATAGTTATTAAGACAGTTGCGAATTTTAATTTGGTATCCATCAAATTATATTAAATTAATAATAAAAAAATAACATCAAACTTTGAAACGTTCGTGAATGTATCTTCTTTGACTTGTGTTAAACTAAATTAACTAGACTTCACAAATGTTGATGTGGGAAATTAATTAAATGTTTAGACAATATTTCATTTAGTGGTTGATATAACCAATTTATACAGGCAACAGTCGCCTCCACTATGTCGAATTGAGGATACAAAGTGCCCCATTGCCAGAATATACTCCCCTTGTTAAATCTATCTACTTCCCAACGGTTTATTGATGTGTTACGATGACTATTGTGCTAATGATAAGTACCCATACATAAATCCATTACAATATACACTTATGTTTCTATATTCTGCACCGAGAAATGTCTACAGGCAGTAGTTCTACCATTACTTCCAAGCTGATTCTAAATTGAGACTTTACAGGTTTTGTATACATTTTTTTTAATGCCTCTACTACGCTAGAGCTAGTATTACAGGCACTAAGCGACCGAAGCACGCATATTGGTACCGGTCAGAATTTAGCGAGGTTTGAACACGGGTCTCATCGATCGTGAGCTCTCCGCCCTCTACCGTTAGATCCCAGCTGCTCATACCGGAGTTTAAAGTGGCAGTACAATCCCGGGACTGCAATAAAACATTTACTCGTAAGGTAAAGGAGGAAAAGATTCAAAAGTTATTCTATCTTGGAAATAATTAGATAATATGTAACGCACTTAATTAAATTTAATTAAAACACAACAACAAAATATCTTTATAATTAAAATTAAGGGTTGCTACCCTTACCTTTGAAATACATTACGTATACCATTTTAAAACGGGGTTAAATGCTCTTAATTAAAATAATATTAATTTAGCTAAAATTGTAGAGATTTCTTAACGTTATTATATTTTCTTAATAATATAGAGTGGGATTGAGGATTGTTATTAAAAAAATAATATAATAAAAGCAATATTTAATTTGATGGCAGCCCTGATTGCGATCACATGGATCTTGTCTCTCCACCTGTCAAAATAGGTTCACAACACCCTTTAGTGGCATCTAGCGTAATCCAGACACAGTTCGGCCGACCAATCATAGTGTCGATAACCAGCTTCCGGCGTTACATTGAATTAGAGAGGTATATCAAATTGAAATCATCGCGTAGTAAGCGAACAATTGCTTACTTTCTCTGCATCGCCAAATAAAAGTACTTGTTTCTGGTAACGAAGATTGGTACAAAATATTGGTACTGGTACATAAATCTTGGTGCCCCTAAAGTTAATAAATAAATAATATTTTTTTCGAATTTCGAATGTAACACCCGTGAAGTGACTTAATCGCGTTTCGGGAAAAGTTTGAAAGTAGCCAGGTATAACGAGAGGAGTGTGCACTGTCAATCTAAGATGGTACATGCTCGTCTCCTCAAGCTGGCATAGTGGAGGCGACTGCTACCCGCACAGGTTTCTCTGTAGTAGCAGTTGTTTCCATTCATGGACCGCACTCTAGCTTTACATCAGGCGGAGTGTTGTCACATGCCGAGCTACAATAAAAAAAAAAATTGTGGATGTTAGCTATGTAATTATTCAAGAGGTTTACAAAAATAATGTTTATCGATCAAATCTGTAGTAGCAGTTGTTTTCGTTCACGGACCGCACTGTAGCTTTAAATCAGGGGGAGTGTTGTCATATGCCGAGCTACAATAAAAAAAGGATAGAAACAGGAATGTGGGTAAGAATCGGGCATAAATTACAGTTGTCGACGAAAGAAAAACAAAGATACAGTCATAGGTACTAAATAAAAAAATGGAGACAAACAAAAATTTTGGCAAAGCAAATAGTATTATATGATTTATCTCGCGTTATCTGGGTCAAGATAATTATAAGTTATTCTCTGAAAATGGGCGGCGAAGTAGAAAACTGTATGAGTGAAAATCCCGCTGTGAAACTTATAGCTGTCTTCACGACTCATTTACTATGTTTTTTTTTATTTGTTATCTCGTAAAAATGACATGGTCTTTTTTATTTTGAGTGTATTAATAAATTTATAGTAACTAAATAAATATATTATCGGTTATTTTTTATTAATTGTTGGCATATTTAATTGTTAAATCTTTACAGCTTCTCCCATAACAATTGGTTGTCTGGAAGATGTAAATTGCTTTTTGGTATTGCATTAACAATTTATTTAAGCCTATTTTGTATATATTTGTTAAACTTATCTCTAAAAAATGATTTATAATTATTATTTTCATTTTAAAATTCTAGTCTAGTTCAGTTACTGTTATTTTCCTGTTGTGTATTTTATGCTGACTGTGGCCCGTTGTATTTACCAAATAAAAAAAAAGTTGTTCTCAGTCCGTGGCCGATCGTGAGCATGTTCGTGGACCAAGGAAAGTATTGGTCGGATGATCAAATGCGTTTATTAGAAAAAATTAGAAAATTTACGAAGAATTCTTCATATTATTATTATTATCAATTTTTCTATTTATATTTCATCATAATGTATTAAACGAAATATAGCAGTACTAAACTATGACAATATAGTACAAAATAAAACCGCCAGTTTGAATCAGCACGCTAATTCAAAAAAAAAAAACATCGTAGGGAATCGATTTGTCCTCATTTTTGACGAGGAACATTTTGTGTAAAACTATAGGAAAAAGAGGCGCGATGCTCGAAGGCTGTTTGTAACTTGTCAAACTTGAGCCGGGATAGTGGGAGTTATTTTTTATTATAGTTCAATTACTAGTTTTATTCTGTATTTTGTATCGTAAGAGATAAAGCTACAAAAAACGAAAATTTACTATTCTATAAAAAGATGTGTAGGTACACTGTAAAGTCGAGTGGTATGAGTAAGGTTTAAATCTTTTGAGTGTCGACCGTATTACGACTGAGATATGAAACACAAAATTGAATAATCCAAAAATAGATAAATCTCAGATAAGAGTAAAATATTTTATCCAATAAACTTCCATTCAAAGAAATAATGTAGCAGGTACCTAATATTATCATCCTTTTTATACTTAATTTTTTTTTCTTCAAAGGAAACCTATTTCCTATCGGAAATTAACTAGGCTTCCCCTCACATATAGACAAGAGGTTAGCAAGGGTAAAACATACCACATCACGTACATTATTTCCTTCTAGACTAATTTAGAAAAAAAAACTTATAACTACATTGTTATTTCTAAAATCATGATCGTATCAAATTGAGAAAAACAAAAATTTGGAATGATTTTATTTTTACTTTGAATAAAAAAAAAGTGCGATCCATCAACGGGGGCGAAAGGTATCCGCAGAAAGAAGTCGTATCCGCTATGCCGGCTTTGTGAGATGCCTCTTCACACTGCGCTTGAAGGATTCCAGGTTGTCGAAAGGGTACGTGGCTGGGAAGGTCGTTTCACAAATTATTGGGAGGACAGAAAAAGGACTGCCCGAACCTTTTAGTCAGTGTGGAAATCGTTTCGGCGATGAGGCGATGCATTCGATCACCCGCACGCGTCGATCTCGAACGTTGTAGAGCAGGAGAGATTACATTATGGATCACTACTTGTGCGATTGTTTTCTTGATAAAAGTATTTCTTGACGGGTCAATACATGTGGTCGCCTCCTCTATGTCGACTTGAGGAGACGAATGTTCATTATCCAGGTTAACAGTACAAGGTTACTTCCAAGCTCCTGGAACGCGTTGAGGACCTAGATGCTAGGTCACTCCACAGGAGAGAAGTCTGGGTTATAATTAACAGCATTAGTTTATCTATGTGTCTATCTCTTAAAGTAAATAAATTAAGTGTGATATGTCCAGTCTGCCGTCCTGGGGTAGTTCTACCACTTTCGGATGTAACACCCGTGAAGTGACCTTGTCGTGTTTCGGGAATAGTTTGAAAGTAGCCATAACGAGAGGAGTGTGCACTGTCAATCTAGATAGTATATGCTTGTCTCCTCAAGCCGGCATAGTGGAGGCGACTGCTGCCCGTAGAGATTTCTCTGTAGTAGCAGTTGTTTGCATTCATGGACCGCACTCTAAAAAAAATTGTTATTAATATTTAAATAAGGCAAAGTTATTATTTGTAATAAAATTAAGGTCTACCATTAATTTTCAGAATATTTTACTTAATTTAATAATTAATCTTTCTATTGTTACAGAATTATTCGTAGAAACTGGCAAGTTTTGTGTGAAAGGAGGAAAACTTTTGCAAAGTTAATAAACATTTTCATGAATATAAGAATTTTAATGAAAGTAAATTAGTTAAGAAAGTTATAAAAACGACGAGCTATGTGGTTGAACAGCAAACAAGACAAAATTAATATACGCAAAAGGAGAAAAAGCCACATACAAGAATAAAGGAAGAAGTATTTCATATGATCTAAATGCCTAATTTACTAAAAACGCGCGCTCTTAGCAGCGTGCTTGCCGACTATGTTCGACTCGACCAAAGGCGCCATTCTAGTCGCGCCTTCTCTATCTAATAGTTCTTGCTGGGTTAATGGTAAGGGTTGGCCGTCGACTCTGCCCGCTGGTTCAGATATCATAAAAGCATTCTTCATATTTGCATTGTCTATGGCAATCGTTTTGTGTAATTTGGTGCTTATTTTCGTGTTGAATAATAGAAGGTATATTAAGTATATTGATAATCAGGTACGTATTTCTTTTAATATTTAAAGCAATGGCATGTAGATGTAGCGGATTAGACCCCAAATGAACAGGAGCGGAGAGGGGGTGAAAAAACACCACGTGGCAACTGAATGAAATTGCTTTTTGAAATTTTGATTTTTTAATAAAATTTTGTTAAAAAAATTGTAAAAAAGCTATTTTTTGCTGGAAAGTTTCTAAGAAATAACCGTTTGAAGTTATCAAAAAATTTCTTTGCCATTGCTTTAACTAAATATTTGTAAAAAGAGAAAATTATATAAACTTTGGTATGCACTTTCAGCCAAGGTATTTGTTGACCTCATTGGCCTTAAACGATTTCTTCACTGGAATATTGATAGCACCAGTTGCTTTATTGCCGGCTTTATACAAGTGCTGGCCGTATGGAGAAATATTTTGTCAAATTCAGGTATAAAACTTTTTTCTTACAGTAATTTTAAGAAAGAAGAAAAGAAAGAGTTTAATTAAATTGAAATGTCTTTCAAAGTAATGTTTCAGTGTCACAAACGATGTCGGCACTCCCGACTTATTTTTAGAATAAATAGAATGCTGACCCTAAAAAACTGAAGTCGAAAAATGTAATCAGAAAGGAGAAGGCGGAAAATAGGAAAATTAATTTTTCATCAAAATTTCAGAGAAAGTCTCTAATCCAGTTAAGAGCTAGACGAAGCTATGAAGTCCCTGTAAAGTTTGTTTAAACAAGTGACTGTGAGAAAATGAGTAAAGTTGCTCCTAGAAGTTGCCAATAGAGGCTCAGATCAGAAACTAAACAACTTTTTTTTTGGTTTTCCTCTCAAAGTTTGTTACATGAACAATCGGTCGTACTAATTAAATTTCACATAGAAAATTGTACGAGTAAACGTAATTAATTTTCCAAATTAATTCACAATCACCGAATTACTAGGTCGGCTAAGATAATAAATTTTAACATCAAAACTTGATGTTCATTGTGTAACATTCTTTGAAGACAAATAAAGGGTCGTTCGGAAGATTCGCTGAGGCGGCATTTCGTAAACAATAAAATTGGTAAAACTTATAGCGGTTATATCGCTTAATGCATTATCAGCTAATGGTTTACGGTGACCGAGCACAAAGTCTTTGGAGATCGTTAAACTTTCAGCTTTTGTAACTTATGCCATCCGCAACCGAACTGACTCGCACTTCCTCTTCTTTGAGGAATCCAGTCTATTTTAAAGCTCAACCTAATTTATGGACCAAGCATTTTACATATTTCACAACACTATTACTGTCGTCCCGGTCATGCAAATTGAATTGTACTGTATGAATAACCAATAAGAAGTAATGGTCGGGCCACATATGATATTAAATCTATTATGACGAAAAGTAGCTAGAAGATATCAGTATCAGCCAATCTAGGAATCGAAGTCCACAACCGCGGATGGTCAAAGACTTATTTATTTTTTATACAATTTCCATCACAATTTAATAATACCAATTCTAGCTTTTTATTGTACCAAAAATTTATAAAAATAATTATAGATAATGTTATCAAAATTAGTAAAATATCGAAATAGTATAAACTATTTCTTTAAAAAAAAATATTATGATACGTATTTCGTGTAAAACAGGTCGACTTCTAGTATTTGTGGCTCCGGACTGGTTTCCGTACCTCCCGTGACTTCTAGTACTCGACTTCTACAATATTTTTATTTTCAGGCACTATTAAGAGGTGCAGTAAGTCAACAAAGTGCTGTTATATTAGTTTGTATGGCCTTTGACAGATATATGTATTTGCTACATCCGGATACTTATCATAAGCATTCCAGTAAAAAGGTAAAAACATTTTATATATTATAATATTAAAATAAATATAAAAGTTTGTATAAAACAGGTTTTAAGTTAAATCCGCAGAACAGTAGACAATAGAATAGTCAAAATTGAAACAAAAAAAGCCAAAACACATCTTAATAAAAAAAATAATAATAATGTAATTGTGTTTACTTAGGTTTTATGCGAACATTTGTCATGAATATGGATGACCGCGACCTCGATGGCTGCAAAGCTTTCATATTAATTAAATGAATGAACTAACCAATAGAAACCGTAAAACATTTATATGACGTCAAAAGTTTTAAAATTTATTTGATAACTCAGTCTCATTTGTTTATTGCCATGCCTTCTAAAAAAAGTCATTGAAGATAAATTTTAAATTTACGCTTTGTGTTCTTCCAAAGCGTCAAATGAATATTTTCTTATTCGAAAAGTTACGAAATCTGTAATAAAATCGACATATATAAACTTAAATAGTACTTAAAGTAACCATTAGTCTATAAGTTAATATAAAATTGTAATTATACAAATGAGCTCATGATTTGAAGCCACAACGTGATCGTGTCAAAAAGGGATTGGAATATTCAATTAGACCTAAAACTTTTATTCATTGATCATTAGTAAAATGCTTTATCAAATCCGTGGTTACGTCCAAAACGGGCTTAATTCAAACGCTTCTCTCTAGATATTTCCTTAAGGATTTAGAAGTTTAAAGCATAAAGCTGAGAACATATTTTTTAGCCTTTAAATAGCTATGTTTTGTTATTTCATATAATTATTTATATATTATAATAATTAATAATTTCCTAGGTTTTATCGTAGGTTTTTTATTGTAGCAGCATGTGGCAACACTCCAACATGAACATGAATGAAAACAACTGCTACTACAGAGAAATCTCTACAGGCAGCAGTCGCCTCCACTATGCCGGCTTGAAGAGACGAGAATGTACCATCCAGATTGATTGCAGACTCCTCTCTTTGTACCTAGCTATTTTCAAACTATTCCTGAAACACGACAATGTTACTACACGCGTGTTACATTCGAAAGTGGTGATACTACCCCAGGACGGCAGACTGGGCTAATAACCATCATTAGTCAGCCTATCACTCTTTAATAGTGCCTATAGGCACTGAGTGACCAAAGTACGTATAACAAAGTTACATTGGCACCGGTCAGAATTTAGCAAGGCTCGAATACGGGTCTCATCGATCGCGAGTCTTACCGCTAGATTACGGCCATTGGGCCACGACTGGGTCGCATAGATTTTGTCATGTTTTATATTAGGTTATGGTGTTATTTTGATTAATTTGGTCCGGCGTTTCGAAAGCTACATGGAGGTAGACTGCGGTCACAATATGTCAGGATGTTTTGTAATTAAGTACTGTTTTGCAGTTGTGTATGTTTGTCATAAGTGCAACGTGGATAATGTCAGTGTCCTTATTTGCAATAATGGTGCTACCACGCTCTGGGTACTATTTTAATTCTACAGGACTGATGGCTTGTGATGTCTTTCATAGTAGAATTGCTTTCAGGTGAGTCGTTCTAGATGATACTATAAATCTAGCTGGCGTGCTAGCCACATTTGGTCTACATGTCATATAAATGTGGAAAGAACTCCAGTTTTCTTTGATAGTAGAATGTGACCAGAGAAGAAACCCTACCTAGCTGGTTTTTGTTCGCAACAGGGTACCTCAGGGAGGTACCTTAAATCCACCTCCTGGGGACGCGCCAGATGTGAGACAGTGTCCCTATATGACATTGTCTCTCGCTAAAGGACCGCGGGATATATTAACTAAAGCGACTGATCAATGTTGTCAACTTATTTAGAATAGAATAGAATAGAATAGAATAGAATAGAATATCTTTTATTTGTCATAATGTACAGATGTTTTTAGATATGTACAGGGTGAGGTGACAAAAGGGAAATCAGCTCAGCATGTGCTCAGGCAGATGTCAGAGCGCTGATTTTCAGCTGACACCGCAGGAATTGGCAAAGGGGTAGTGATAGGGAAGAGGTGTAATAAAATAGTTATGGAAAGTAGTTTGTATTGGAACGATAAAATGCATAAATATAAAAGAATATGGAAGAAACAAAATAAAAAATAATATTAATAATAATAATAATAATTAACAGGTTGCTCACGCATACATAATATATAACAGTGTTGGCAGCATTTAAACTTCCGATTTCTGGTACTCGACCTGTTTAAATAAAATATAAGATTTATTACTTTTTTTTTGTAGGATCTTATCATGTTGTGCCTATTACTTTCCGACAACAATGGCCTTGATGTATTGCTACGGTTCTGGATTCCATATAGGAAAAGCTAGAAATAAATGTGAACAGGATTCAGGTAGACCAAATGGCGTACCTCCAACATGTAAAAGCGGTCACGTCGATCATGATATGGTAAGGTTTATCGTAATATTTAAACACAGTGTGTCCCTTGGTGAACGCATAAACACAAATACCAGAACAATTCTACAAATCATTTAAAAATATGTCTTTCCTTTCTTTATTAATGGCGATTTTAACCTATCTGTCTATAATTTTCTAACCTTATTGTTGAAGTTGACAATGATTTGTCTTTGCTCACCTCTGTAGGATTAATGAGATTGGAGGCGCCCGGCAGCTGGAACGTCAGCGAACAAAATTAGTTTTTAAAATTAATTATTTTTATTAATTATAATTTATCCGTACTTTGTGTGAAAATGATTTTCGTCTCCACCTTCAATGCCATTTTTTATTTTAACCAATTAGGAGAAATATTATTTATTTATTTTCATAGATGCCTCCACCAATTAGACAGCAAAGTTTAAGTACATCACGAACAATGGCTGCCATGTCACTTGGGTTTATAGTCATGGTTACTCCAGCAACAATACAAGAAGTTGTCGCTGCGTGTACTGGTTGTAAAGTGAGTTTTGTCTACGATGTCGCTGTTTTTTTAGAATCAATATCGCACTAATTTGTTAATAAAAGTTTATCTGATTAATATCTTTCCTATGATAAATTTGTTTCTATATAAAATAAATCTGTAATAATTTGAACACTTCATCGCAGGTGCCACCAAGCCTGGATTTCATAGTTACGTGGTTAGCGTTAAGTGACAGCTTCTGGAATCCTTTCCTCTATTGGCTATTAAACAGTCATTTTAGAAGAATTAGCAAAGAACTACTGCAATATTATGTAAGATTATTTTTTAATTATATTTATTTAGGTGTTTAATATTTAGAATTATTTAAATACATAGTCCTATTATTTCTTAATTGTCTTTCTTATTTAAATATCCTCAAGCCGGCATAGTGGAGGCGACTGCAGCCCGTAGAGATTTCTCTGTGGTAGCAGTTGTTTCCATTCATGGACCGCACTCTAGCTTTACATCAGGTGGAGTGTTGTCAGATGTCGAGCTACAATAAAAAAAATATTTAAAAACAGAGAGTCGAATTTAAATCCAAAACTAATGTTTAGTTTTTAATTACGTCATGAAATATGAATTAAAAATGATAATATCTTAAAACATAAAATCAGATCTAATTCAAATTTAAAGGGATATAATAATAAACAAAGTTTTCGTTACAGTTCTGCTGTCGACGAACAAAATCATTCCCCAAACGAGAAAAGGCAACGGGCTGTTGTGGCTCTTCAATAAATTCAGATGGACCAGTAATGAAAAGTGAATTTGAGGGACTAGGTGAAAAGTATTGGGGAGAAATACTAGAACGTACAGTGTCATCTAACTCACTTCATGCTTTGCCTTGTCCGAGAGGTGAACCTATGCGTGGATCACTAAAAGGCTATCCGACTGGTAGATGCAAACATGACCGATACTATGACTATGGTCCATCAGACTACAGACATTTCGACAGATCACCGTTCCAAATAGAATCGTGCCCGAGACAATGTCGCCTAAAAAGTTCAGACATTTGTCTAGTGAGACCTAATCCTGAGATGGAATGTGGCCGATCTCGTTCCAATTTAAGCCTCGATGAGGGGAACTTCAACCGGTGTGCCAGACACCCGGAATTGTGAGAATTAAGAAACTGTCCGGTCTTCGGGCATAGAAGCAATAGTATAACTTTTTATCCGGGTGTTGAACATTTTAATTCGAATATAAAGTGGAGATTCGACGATTCTCCCGGTGCGGACGATGAAATGCAAGCGTTAGAGCAAAATTTAGATAGAATACGTAGTTTAAGTAATGAAAGAAGTTTTAATGGTTACGGAAGAGACAATGATAATTTACTTGAAGTCGAAGTGAACGAGGTCGCCGAGGAGGATGCAGATGAAGTTAAAGACTATAGCGGCATTCATCGAGAAAGTTCCGAGGAAAAAAGTGACTATAGTGTTTCTAATAAGTTTTCACGAAATTCGTCTCTTTCTAATAGAGAATTAGACGTTATTAAAGAAAGCTCTCGAAGTTCAAGTGATACAGAAGTGACATTAACTCGATGACTTCCAAGAGTCACATTTGACAGGGCTGTCAGTGTTGTGCATATAGACTTATCACCTGAAGAGACAGAGTGTGAACAGAACTATTTTTTACCATATGACAGATATTAGTGTACGTGTTCAAAAATGGATATTTAAGAATAATGTTGTGCGGACCAGTAGCTTTGGGTCTATTTCTACAATAATAACTACGATATAATTTGTATATGTGTAAAATAATGTGGATTTATCTATAACAAAATATTGTGTTTTTTCTTTGTTTAATAATAGATGTTGATGTGTGACTTGTGCCTTATCTGGCATTTTTATTCTTATAACTATTTCGTTTATTGTTTGTTTTTGGCAAAGGATTTTTTCCATGTAACCTAGTGTTCAGTAATATTTTTAGCTTGTCATCAATATTCAACCAGAACTTTTTAATAAAAAATTAAATACACATTCATTTATTTTGAATCATTTGACCACATGGGAAGAATGTCACTCAACAATCAAAGACCGACAACATAAATCATAATACTAGTAAACGTGAACGAGTGCACGCTTGTTTCATAGGTATAACATTTATTATGTACACAGAGTTGTCGTTTCGATTACGTGTATACTAAAACGCATGGACTAGACGCGTGGGGCTGGAGCGTGAAGATTTCTAATTAATGTTTTAATATCTTATCTTATAATTTTAATGTTTTTTTTTATAATATGTATATTTTATATATTATTAGATATCTTATGTAATAAGAAGTACCTTATGTCCAAATCTTACCCTTACCTACCTTGTCAGTTGGGAGAGTTATAATATTAATAAATTATAATATATTTATGAGATAATTATCTAATATTTGTCATAAAAAAAAAGAAAATATATTGTAATGTTTTTTTTTTATTCGATAAAGATATAAGTAATTTTAATTTTTAAATTTTGTTTTGAATATATTTGTTTGAAAGATTAATTAATCAATTATTTATTTTTTAATTAATTACTAGTGTGTACATGAGTGAAAACGAATGCAAATAAATGTATGTAGGGAGCGGTCGGTAGCACTATACCGGCTAGAGAAAAGAATATGCACATAGACAGGGCACACTCCTGCCCTGCCCGTGTTACTGCTTATCACTGATTATTTTCGTTTTTTAATTGTAAATATGTATATTAATAAGACTGTTAGGAAAACCTATGAGATTTTCGAAATCGCACAACTGTCTTCTGAGTATCGTTTAACATTTGTCTATTATGTTTAAAACAGGAAAATATAACAATTTTTGAAATAAAAACACAATTTTTTATTCCTTCCTAAATTAAAAAAGTACAAGCTTAGTGTACTTTTAAATATTATAAAGTAGCCAATCCTTCATTCTCAGGTTCTAAATATCAAACAGTTGTTTTCTTGATATGGGTTCGATTCCGTATAAATAAATGGTACAAAAAAAAAACAAACGTTCAGTACATAATGAAACAAGTGGAATTAGCAGTATTCAAAATATTATGCAATTCGCAATATAAAAAAAAATTGTTTAATTAAAACTTCTGAATTCATATCTTTATGTGTGGAACGAGGAAGTGGATAGAAAGGATGAAATAGTAATCTTCATTCAAATACGTTCTTTCGTAAAAGGTAGCAATAAAAGGAACTTGCTGAATTCTCACCATAAAACCAAAAAATATGAGTATTCATTTTTTTATCTGAAAGACTATAAAAAGGCCCTGAAATGTTGAAATTAATGTTACGAAAAAATGAACGGTATAAATGCAGAAATTTCTAACAAAATGTGAGCCTGCTGCTGGTTTTCTTCAGGTTCAGAGCATCCGTGTACAAAGTGTAGGACGCTGCCCGGTCCGATTCTCACCTCAGCTCACACACTGCTACTTTTTTTCTTTTTTTTTTATTGCGTGTTTGGTATTAGGTAATTTTTATTAATAGTAAAATAAACATACTGTCCACCATCTGTCCACCTAATATATGCCTTTGCAGACGTACACACATTTGTTCATATTATTTGCATGGATGCTCTTATATTAAATTTACAGCATGATCTGTATAATTAAATAAATATAAAATAAATAAGAGCGGTCGTAGTCTAGCGATAAAACGCGCGAACTCGCGATGGATGAGACGCGTGTTCGAACCTCGCTAATTCTGACCGGTACCAATGTAACTTTCTTATATCTACTTTGGTCGCTCAGAGCCTATATTTATAGTACATAAGTAGTAGTAGTGTATAGTAGTGGTAGGCAGACTGATGATGGTTATTAGCCCAGTCTGCCGATCTGGGGTAGTACCACCACTTTCGAATGGAACATCCGTGAAGTTTGCTTCACGTTTGGTTGGTTGCTTGTTGCGTTTCGAGAGCGTATGGAGAGAAAAGATTTCATACTTCACAAGCTGTTAAACGCCGGGCTTCATATTTATATTTGATAGACGGAAGAGCGGTTCAAGGCTTCTATCCTTCATTTGTGGGCGATAACTAAACAAATATTTTGAAACACGACAGTTCCTCCGCACAAACAAGTCACAACGTGTCCGCCCCGTCGTCGTGTGTTTTCAGAGACTCTGTCAAAGCGTAACCACGCTTTTGTTTCATATCCAGTTAGTGCTTGTACTCATGACCGCGTGTTCATTATGTTCAAGTTAGTTTCAGTAATAGTACAAATTAGAATCTGTATTCATGACCGTTCCGACATATTTATCACTAGTAGTATAGTGAAGCCGGCATAGTGGAGGTGACTGCTGCCTGTAGAGATTTCTATGTAGTAGCAGTTGTTTCCATTCATGGACCACACTCTAGCTTTATATCAGGCGGAGTGTTGTCCCATGCCGAGCTACAATAATAAAAAAAAAATAGCGGTTCAACATAATTTTGATCTATGGATGTTTTAAAAAGCTTTAATACCCTAAGGGTGTCTAGAAAAATCTTTCAATTCAAAAGTAGGCTCTTAAAAAGGATCTCTTAATATTTCAGATTTAGGTCCGTATTTATAGGCAAGTGTTTCCATTTACATTTTAATCTGGCGTATGCGTTAAGAGAGTGCACTATGCGATAAACCATTTCAGGTATTTACACCATTAGAGGAGAGTTTCAGTGTATTCTGATTTATAGTTTTCTTTTTTTTTTTAAAGGAGAAAGCCCATTTTTGGGTCCACTTGATACCTAACAGTTTGATAACAAAACAATATTCTAAAATAATATCTTATTTTTGTATTAATTCATTTTAATTATATCAACACATCGTTTACCAATCAATAGTCAATGTTTAATTACTGAAAAACAGATATAATCAATTAGTAAAGAATTTCAAATAATAATAACCTTAAATAATGCACCAGAAAACATCTAATTACTCAATAACCCTGGTGAAAAAATTAAAACTGATCAGGGGGGTTATGCAAGCAACCATCGTTTTCTCACTGACAAACGCTTGCGTTAACGCAGGATCGTTTTAACCTTCGTTTTTTTTGGTATGCAGGACGCACCAAAAACACAATCGTCCGAGACGACCGGTAAAAGTTAGTGATGTAATTTGGTACCGTTTTTAATAGACAATTTTTATTTTTTTAAACGTGAGCGCTGTCATTATTTTTGACACTTAACAAATAACTGAAAATTATTTGGTGTTTATAGTGTTATATATTTCGAAATATTCTTGTTAAATATGAGTGTATCGCAAGAACAGCTTGCAATATTAGTGGAGTTTATGGAAACGTAAGTATATTGTGAAACGATAGACGAAGGTAGGTCACGTGACCATCGCTAACGATAGTGGCCTGCATACCAATTTAACAAAACGCTAGCGTTAACGTCAGACGAAGGTTCGTTTTGGGCTGCCTGCATAACCCCCCAGTGATAAAGAAGTAGATTTATTTTTCTTATTATTCACAAACTCGTGAAAAAATTGTGGGCCCATATTACAACAATCGCGAAATAACCAGGTGAATAGAGCAGTGTCACTGTTACACTTGTTACTATGCACATTTGTCTCCCCAGGCCGGCATAGCGGGGATGAGTTCTGCCTACCGAATTTTCTCTATTGTATACATTAGTGATCGTTAACTTAACATCAGACGAAGTGTAGTCACTTGTTTACAGTTACATGTGGTTACCTTCCCAGCCACGTCTTTTCCCCTTCCTATAACATGGGATCCTTCAAGCGCAGTGTGAAGAGCCATCTCATTAAGCCGGCATAGCGGACGCGACTGCTGTCTGCAGATCCCCTTCTCTGACAGCAGTCACCTCCGATCATGGATCGCACTCTAGCTTAACATCAGGCGGAGTGCGGTCATATGACGTGTTAAAATAAAAAAATAAAAAACATAAAAAAACTTAATTAATTCGAATGAATCCAGACAATTTGTATTTTTGCATACATTAATAATAATAATTTAACAGTCCTTATAAATACGGGCCCTAATAACAATAAAAGAGAATATCACACTCCCGAGTGTTACCCGTTCCCACGATCTCGCAACCTGACCTGAATCTTAACGGTTCATAATATCTCTTATGGATAACTTTATTGAAAAGTCTACTGCAATATGTTTCTTTCAGATTACAATTATGATCTCTTTCAGCGTCTTTAACACTTTGCCTTTTCTTATACGCATGCATGTTTATTTGCAAAAGGCGACAAAAATCACGATGGCTGCAAAGCTTTTGAAATGTCACAACAAATTGATCGCAATATAAATTGCGATTGCTTAATTTCTTTAAAGTATAACCCCATATAAATGTCTGCAGCGACGCCTCGTGACGAGTAAGCACCACGTCGCGATACAGGTTGTCTTATATTTGGAGGAGAATGCCCTGTCAATGGATTGTGCACATTCGTCTCTTTAAGCCGGCATAACAGAGGAGACTACTGCTTGCAGACATTTCTCTGTGAAAGCATTTATTTATTCCAGCTTTACATTAAGCGGCATCTGTGACGTCATCATTTATATAAATTGTTATTTTGACGTATCATACTGAAGTCTCTTTGATACTATAATTCATTAATTACCTTTATAGACAGAACATATACAGGACTTTCTGTAGGTACAAATGGGAATCAAATTAATCTTTACGGCGTGGTGGTTGTTAGGTGATTTTGTATTCAATGAGTGAGGTTTAAAAGTTTTAAAGAAATTTTTGGAAGTTGAAATTTGCTAATCAAGCCGGCACAGTGGAGGTGCTTGCTGCGTGCAGACATTTCTGTGTGGTGGCACCCTGTTTCCGCTTATGGATTGACATAATAAAGATATACGTATTTTATATAAATTTTAAGACATTAAATTCTGAGACCAAAATGGCTAATGAATGATTCCGGGGGGAAAATGTCAAAAAAGTGACATCAATACCATAAATTCACTTCCATTACACAGCATAATAAAATATGCGACAAAACATTTAATTTTGCTGTAATGTATGTTAGGGTTGTTACACAAAATAGACAACGAACATCCTACGTACGCGAACATTCATGACCGATTATCTTCATTTAAAATCAGAGAAGAAATTTAAATTATTTACTTATAACAAACTATGATATTTAACACACAAGGCGGCATATATGAGGCGACTAACGCCTGCTTTAACATCAAGTGTGGTAATATGGATTTTTATAGAAAAAGTATTATATTTAGAGCAAATTGCTCGTTTAACAATTAACAAAAATGTTCGCGATGCGTACCCTTGTTACGTAACACGATTGTTCGTTAATGTGTATAGAGGTGTTAGAAGAGATCACGGCCCATCCTGACACACGGCACGTCCGCATTCTCTCTTTATCTTCCACATATAAACAATGAACATAAAAGAAAGGCCCATCATATTTTAAGCTTAGCGTCAGAAAATATTTTATCACAAATCGTGTCTCGCTTCACAATAATGTCGTTAAATATAACATTAAACGCGTTAGGAAATTATGACAAATCATTTTCGCCTTTTTTGTGACGAAAATGAAGATCGTAAATAATGTTACAGCTCATCATTAATATTGGTTAGTGCACTTTTTTGTGAAAGGGAATAAGTTTTATTACAACTAAACGACCTTATAAAACATAAAACATGTTAAGTTTAACACGGTCCCGCAGCAATCTGTTACGCGAAGATCTTGGGTTCGATTTCCGATCTATATAATATATTGTCTTTTTTCATTTAACTCATGTCTTAACTTAGGATGCGATCTATTTTCTTGCCAAATTTTATCAAAATCTGTTCAGCGGTTTAGGCGTGGAAAGATTACAAACAGTTACTTTCACATTTATATATTACGAGTAGCATTAACTCGTAGATTATAAGAAAACAGCAACATTTAATTTAGGAAATCGTTTCCGCTTCCACGAAACATAATATAATGCTTTTATAGAAACGTTTTCCTATTGGGTAAAAAACTCGTAAAAAGTGATACGTTTTAACCCTACTATATTCTATAATTGTCCGCTGCCAGTAGCAGAGTATTTATCATTAATGAACTTTGAATTTAAGCAATAGATTAGCAAGTTAATAATAATAATAATCTTTATTTATCTACCTATTTAAAGTTACACACACAGGTTAGTGTAGATAGAGAGATAGATGAACTTATATTAGTGTTAGATTTATTTTTTGTTTATTAATGTTTAAGGTATGATGGGACTGGCATAGTAACCTGACGGGTTAAAAGTCCCTTCGAATGAAAAAAAAAAGAACTTTAAAATTTAAACTCCCGTCAGACGAATCGCAATGTAATTAACATGATTGGTAAGTAACCTAAAAAAAATAACAGTTTTTTTTATCTAAAAAATTGTATACGCGTATGGATAGAGTAGAAACAAGCTAAAAAAACTTGCATGGTATAAAAGAACTAAACAAGACTTGTTAGTAGTTTGGCTTGAAGCCCATTGTACTGAATGACGTGTTGGTATTGAGTTGGCACCATTGCAACACATATCAGAGTAATCGAAGGCCTTTTAATAGATTTGCAAATAAGTCGAATAATATATTATGTACGTACGTACTGTTACCTAATAAAGCCATTAATTTCAATATCGTTCGGCGATGATGAATGACTACTTAATTATTCACATTTAGTTTATAATTCTAAAGGAGAATTCCCATTTTCGGGCCCACTTAATATAAATATCTATATATAAAAAATAATATCTTATTTTTTTATTAATTCATTTTAATGATGAACACAATATCATTTACTAATCAACAGACGATGTTTAATTATAGCAAAATATATAATCAATTATTAAAGCATTTAATATAATAATAACCTCAAATATTGCATCAGAAAACTTAAAATTAAAATAAAAAAACAGAAAATTACTCGGTTGAATGTAGTTTTGTTTACAAAATTAACTAAAAATCATCGACAAACTCGAGAAAAATATTGTGGGCCCATTTCTCTTAGGATGGGCATTCTCCTTTGATATTATTGTTTCAAAATTCAAAGACAAAGCTGAAGTTGAATAACTTCGCGCGTTCTGCAGGCCCGTCGCGACACCAGCTCTATATCCATACTTGCAGTCACATTGCTTGTTTTTATATTTCGATGATGATGATGATAGTAGCATAACGTAGTTGATATTAGGTCAATAAATGTTAAAAAATAAAAAATAAATTCTTTGACCGCATCCGTATAATATATTCAACTTCTGGTTCATGAGATTGATAGCTGTCTTTTTACATCCCATATAATTTGGATTAGAAAAATACCAAAGAGAATAAAACATTCTCCTTGAAAAATACATATAAATTACTGCACGTGATGTGCTTGTAACTGTGGCATCTATTATAAACAGTTGAATGTGTTATGTGTACCCAGATTTATTCCGTAAAATATTTTAGAAAATACAGAATACTGCAGTTTATTACATCTGGTTATAAAAGTTTACGGTTTCTTCTGACGAGTTCTCTATAAAATACAATGCAAACTGAGGGCCAAGTATGAGATTGCATTTACGCCGTGACAACGTCACGTGAGTACTCACCGCCAATAGGATCACTTCATTCAAATACATTCAGAGAGTGGTAGGCAGACTGATGACGATTATTGGTCCAATGTAACACCTGTGAAGTGACTCTGTCCTGTTTCGGGAACAGTTTGAAAGTAGCCAGGTAAAACGAGAGGAGTGTGCGTGCACTGTTAATCTAGATAGTACATGCTCGTCTCCTCTTGCCGGCATAGCGGAGGCGACTGCTGCCCGTAGAGATTTCTCTGTAGTAGCAGTTGTTTCCGTTCATGGACCGCACTCTAGCTTCACATCAGGCGGAGTGTTGTCATATGCCGAATTCCAATTAAAAAAATGCGGCGATCAAAATAACATCGTCTGATTGGTCAGGAGGTCTCGCGTAACGCTGACACTGCGTAAATGCAACCTCGTACTTGTCCTTCAGTCTTCATTTACAGCAACATTTATGACGTATATAAAATTTATACTGCATCTATTGTTTAATAAATTGTATAATATATGGAATTATGATGAAAAATAATTCGAATCTTGCCAAGAGCATACTTGGACATAATGACTGGATTTAAACGATCGAAATCTGGGCCGGCACTAACGTACTTTTTCTCCTTTTGTTATTCAGTAAATGATTTTTTTAAATTGTAGTTCGCCATGTGACAACACTCCGCCTGATGTAAAGCTAGATTGCGGTCCATGAATGGTAACAACTGGTACTACAGAGAAACCTGTGCGGGCAGCAGTCGCTTTCACTATTCCGGCTCGAGGAGACGAGCATATACCACCTAGATTGACAGTGCACACTCCTCTCGTGACTACTTTCAAACTATTCTCGAAACGCGACAAGGTCACTTCACGGGTGTTACATTCGAAAGTGGCGGTACTACCCCAGGACGGCAGACTAGACAAATAACCATCATCAGTCTTTCTTTTTTTTTTGACGTACTTTTTCTCCTTTTGTTATTCAGTAAATGAATTTTTTTATTGTAGCTCGACATGTGACAATACTCCGCCTGATGTAAAGCTAGAGTGCGGTCCATGAATGGAAACAACTGCTACTACAGAGAAATCTCTACGGGCTGCAGTCGCCTCCACTATGCCGGCTTGAGGAGACGAGCATGTACCATCCAGATTGACAGTGCACACTCCTCTCCTATACCTGGCTACTCAAACTATTCCCGAAACGCGACAAAGTCGCTTCACGGGTGTTACATTCGAAAGTGGTGGTACTGCCCCAGGACGGCAGACTGGACAAATAACCATCATCAGTCTGCCTACCACTCTTTAATAGTGCCTATAGGCATGTACATGTACATGTTACAAAGTTACATTGGTACCGGTCTTTTAGCGAGGTTCGAACACGGGTCTCATCGATCGTGAGTTCACGCGTCTTACCGCTAGACCACGGCCGCTTAAAAAAATAAAATAAAATCTGCCTACCACTCTTAAAAAAATAAAATATAAATAAAATAATATTATAAAAAAAATAATATTATAAAAAAAATGTTTGTGAGAAACAAAAGTAAATCGTTTCTGTAACAAAAAAAGAATTAGCAATAAACAAAATTAAATTGTACTCTCATTCATTAAGTTTTTCCAATCAAATTCTCTAAACATTTTCTTTTGTAAGACGGTATTTATATTAAATATTTCTGTATTTTTTGCATTACCATGAACCTTTTTCGAGTTTCTTTAAATTGTTTTTTTTTTTTTTTTTTTATTGTAGCTCGACATGTGACAACACTCCGCCTGTTTGTTTTTTAAATATAAAAATAACTATGTTACAAAGAACCCCACATCGCTTGAGGACGACGCGTGCTGGCGATCGAATGCATCGCCTCACCGTCGAAACAATCGCCTCGCGGACAAAAAAGTTCGGGCAATCCTTCTTCTGTCGCTCCATTAAATTGTGGAACGACCTTCCCAGTCACGTCTTTCCACCTTCCTATAACATGGGATCCTTCAAGCGCAGTGTGATCTGTCTGCAGATCCCCTGCTCCGACAGCAGTCGCCTCCGTTCATGGATCGCACTCTGGCTTAACATCAGGCGGAGTATGGTCATATGACGTGCTAAAATAAAAAAATAATAAAAAAACCATAGAGATATATACTAGAGGTGCAAACTTCATTCATCTAACATAAAATACGTAGCCCGCTTCAAACAATTTGACAATGTTGCCGTCAAGTCAAATACTAACTGACATAGAACCTAAATGTGGCTGTAGCCATATTTCCTTCGCATCACATTAGGAGCGTTATTGCACATCTAATTGTATATATCAATGAAGAAAACGGAATAGAAAAATTACCTATACGAAATATAGTTTTTTCTACAAAAAGATTTTATAAGATAAAATGTTTCGTAATTATATTTAATACATATTGGTGAAAATCAAGTGCTTTATTTTGCATACTGATCCTGTTATAATATAGGTTTTCGAATCAGGTCATTTTTTTTAAATTGTAGCTCGGCATATGACCACACCCCGCCTGATATTAAACTAGAACCCAGTCCATGAACGAAAACAACTGCTACTACAGGAAATAGTCGCCTCCGCTATGCCGGCTTGAGGAGACGGATTTGCACCATTAAGATTAATAGTGCACATTTTTCTCGCTTTGATTATCTCAATTTTTGAGCTGAAACAGATTTGGTTTACTTTCGAAATAAATAAAAAAACAAAATATTTTTTTACAAAAGATCCATCTAATTCAAAGTTATCTCGTAAAATGTAAAATATTTAGCTAAATTATCCTCTTAGAGATTCTCCAAAACAATTTAGTGTCACAAGGATAACTGGGTTTAACTGAATGTCATTATATTCAGGTGACAGGTGATTAATTAAAATTTAAATAAAATTAATTAAAATAATTTATACTTACCGTTCTTTGAAGCGTATAATCGAGCCAGCATAGCGGAGGTGACTAGCTATAACATCAGGCGGGATTTTTTAATTTCAATTTTAATTAGGGACTTTTAACCCAACAAGCTACGCCAATCCCATCATAACTTAAACATTAACAAACAACATAAAAAATTAATCTAACTTATAACTAATACTTAGATCTACTTACAAACTAATAACTTTAACAATAAATTTATATATACAGATTACCCAACAGCTAGTTTATATAGATAGCAGAGTAGCCGACATCCCATTTATTGAAAGGAGAATGCCCACTTTTGGGTCCACTTGATACCTAATAGTATGGTAACAAAACAATATTCTAAAATAATTTCTTATTTTTTTATTAATTTATTTTAATTATATCAACACATCACTCAATAGACAATGTTTAGTTACATAAAAAACAGATATCTTCAATTATTAAAGAATTTAAAATAATTATAACCTCAATTATTTCATTAGAAAACATCTAATTACTAAATAACCCGGGTGAAAAAATTAAAACAGATCCGTAATAAGAAAGTAGATTTATTTTTTTACAAAATTAACCGAAAAATCATCAACAAACTCGAGAAAAGAAATATAAGCCCATTATTCTTACGCAAATGGGCATTCTCCTTTAAACAAAATTAATTAAAATAATTTATACTTACTGTTCTTTGAAGCGTATTATCATAGACATAAAAAAACATAAAAAAATATAAATAGTCTAACCGAGCCAGTATAGCGGAGGCGACTAGACATTACATCAGGCGGGATGTAGTCATATGTCGCGTAATATTTCTGTTTTTTTTAAATAATAATATTACAATAGGTAAGTAGTCAATATATTCTCTTCAAGGCAAAGTGACGGTAACATGTATTAGATTTTATCATGAAAGCGGTTTGGTACGCATTCTGGCGTTATCGTCTTAAACTTAGAGGCACTTGACATTTAGAAAGCCTCCTACATATACTTACTTATTTTGTATATCTATTATTATACTCCCAGATTTAATTATAATTATCTATAGTATAGATACTTACATGAAATAAATAACAAACTTTTTGTTTCACGTGCGTGTGCGAACTGCGTGCATGTGTGCATGTGTGCGTACGTGCGGGTGTGTGTGAAAGGGCATGGATTTGAGCTCAATACGAAGAGCTGTATCATTGTATATTTTCATAGAGATACGAGAGATGCAAACTTCATACATCTGACATAAGAAAAGCGTAGGCCGGCCGCTTCAAACGATTTGACAATATTGTCGTCGAGTCAAATACTAACTGATCAGTGTGAAGAGGCATCTCACAAAGCCGGCATGAGACTGCTGTCTGCGGATCCCCTTCTCTGATGCCAGGCGGTGTGCGGACACATCACGTGTTAAAAAAAGGAGCCTGATGTAAAGCTAGAGTGCGGTCCATGAACGGAAACAATTGCTACTATAGATAAATACGGGCAGCAATCGCCTCCACTATGCCGGCCTGAGGAGACGATTATGCACCATCTATTAATAGATTGACAGTGCACACTCCTCTCGCAATGACTGGCTACTTTCAAACTGCTCCGGAGTCGCGACAAGGTCACTATGTACAATAATGTACATAAATGTCAGAATTTAATTGCATTTTGAACACGTAAAAGTCACAACGAACAACTTTTAGAACATTCCATGTGAATGTTCTAATGTTTTTTTTTTCTGATTTATAATTCAGTTTTTTTTTTGTTATTATAAACACAGGCTATAATTGACGAGTTTCTTATGGCTGTCTTCTCGTCATATGCCTTTCCGAAGCCAAAAGTAGATTCTGACGACGAACAAGTGCATGCCAAGTCCATGCCTACGTTAATAAAGGATTTTCATTTCATTTCAATAACATTTTCAACTAACCTAAAAACACGTTAAACATCACTAATTATATTCGCACTAAAACCCGAAACTGAAACAGTGTCAATACGAACTGAATACACTCAGAATGCACAAATGGGACAAACTTTGTTTTCAACTCCCTGCTTTAATTTAAATGGTAGTATATTTTAAGAGTGGTAGGCAGACTGATGATGGTTATTGGCCCAATCTGCAGTCCTGGGGTAGTACCACCACTTTCGGATGTAACACCCGTGAAGTGACCTTGTCGCGTTTCGGGAATAGTTTGAAAGTAGCCAGGTATAGCGAGAGGAGTGTGCACTGTCAATAGATGGTACATGCTCGTTTCCTCAAGCCGGCATGGTGGAGGCGACTGCTCTCCGCACAGGTAGCAGTTGTTTCCATTCATGGACCGCACTCTAGCTTTACATCAGGCGGTTAGTTGTCACATGCCGAGCTACAATAAAAAAAAAATAACAATCGTTTTAACCCTTAAATGCATATGCTTGCCAAAAGTATACATACTATCTTCACGTGGTAAGTGGTGTTCTGTTGTTTCTGCCTATCCCTGTGGGAAAAAGGCGTGACAATTGTATTGTATTGTATTATTAATACAAAACAAAAAATCATGCATGATCGGTGCAGAGTCCTTTCCACAAGTCAGGTGATCGTTCGAGCTTAATCATAACTTGCACTCTAGCTTAACAACAGGCGGGGTGTGGTACTGCCACTCGTGAATCCCTGAAGTCAGTTTATATTTTATTAGCAATAAAATCTCTTATGGCGTTTTAACTAAATAAAAGATTTTATACAATAAGCCGTACAAAATGTGAGGGGCAAAGCCTCGTAAGGAACTCAGCTATATTTACCTAACCCTATGATTCGATAGCTCAGAATGTATGTGCACTAGAAATCGCGATCTTGCGATACTTTAATGAGGACAAATACAAAGTTCACTAACCTGCCTTCACACCACCTTGAGCTTATGTAGAGCCTTGGTTCCTCGGTCCTGCTAGCTGGTGGTTGTCACTCGCGTACACTTACAGTTAATTACGTTTTAGCGAACGTCGCTGATGAATGTCCTGAGGAATACGATTCCTGTCACGATGATGGGCTGCACCAACTTACACCAACAGTACGACTGCGTGTGGCATGGCCACAATAAACAAGGAAAGTCAGTCACTAAAATATCACGGCTATTCTTACTATGCACAACTATGGACTATTCTTAATGATGATTACGAGGAGATCCAGCAGCACGGCTGCTGGTTGCACGCTGATCGACCGAGGACACGACGAAACTGCCGTTTCTTTTGATTAAATTAAGACAATGGCCGTAAAACGATGGCTGCAAAACTTTCGAAACGTCGTCATAAATTACTCAAAATAAACGCCGTATAAAATTGTAAGTCGCATAAAATATTTTTTAAGTTATCTCTTATGGTTCTAAAACAAGTCGATTTAACTTATACAATGTAATTATGTAAATTCAGACTACAATGAGCAATAACTTAAATTTTCAATGGTAATTAGGTGGTGACAAAATTGCCAACAAATTTCCATATTTAGGATACCGCATGATTCCGTTCACGCATAAAATTAACTTTGAAGTTAAATATTTGTATGAATTGTGTTTATTTGCTCATTTTGTTACATTAAAATAAATAAATACACATACAACTCCCTGACCCCCGTGTAACTCTTTTAAGCGTGGTAGACAGACTAATGATGGTTAATTGTCCGGTCTATCATCCATCATCATATCGGTAGTAACACCACTTTCGAATGTAACACCAGCGAGTTTAGCCAGATATGACGAGAGAATTGTTCACATTCAATCTGGATGATGCACATTCGTGTCCTCAAGCAGACATAGCGGAGGCGACTCCTGCCAGAATAAATATATCTGTGGTAGAACATCAGGCAGAATGTTATCATGTCAAAAAAACTACGAATAGTTTGGTTGCTTGTCGGCACTAATAATACGCACTAAAACTCTTAACTTATTTTTTTTTTATAAATCACATTTATAATTGCGATCGAATCTAGGACCTTCGCGCAACCCAACCTCCTCAGGAATGGTAGGCAGACTGGTAATGATTATGAGCACACTCCGGCGTACTTAGTACCACTTTAACACTTTTAACACGTTACCAGTAAATTGAACTTCTATTAAAAGAAAATCAAGATCTTTGGTAGATAGACGTTTGTAAATAAATTATTTATGTGTATTGTTTAAATTCCTTGTAACAAAAGTTAGAAGGAAATGAACTAGAAACTTCAATACATTTCCAGTATTAGTTCTACAGTGGTGCAAATCGCGGAAACAGGCGACAATCCCCTGAGGGACACTCACCTGGCATTCCCGAACTTTTCTCTATTCTAACATTAGTGATTGCCTCAGTGAATTAGTCCAATAGAGTTAACAAACAATTTTATTTATTCTTTTACTGTTCATTATTTAATTTATTTGCCTGTTTTTTTTTTTAACTTGAGTGCGGTCCATGAACGGCACGCTATCGCGGAGAAATTTCAAAAAAAAGCAGCATTCACCTTCGCTTTATTTTCACGGTATTACACTTGTACGTGTCCAGTGCAAAGTGGTCAGAGGATCGCAGACTGGGCTAATAACCATCAATCAGTCTGCTTACCATACTTAAGCGGGAAGGTAAACTGTATTTAAATTATTTATATTTTATACTAGTAGTTTAATTTATTTTTCTATATGAATTTGTATGTATATTTAAAAAAATAAAATCGCATAGTGAGTTACAAAAAAAAAGTACTGAAAAGATCTAACTCACTCCGTTACATCCCTAACTACGGACAGTCTGTAGAAGAATGTATTACTGAGTATTTTATTCGACTGAATACGAAACGACCTGAAACAGATTTAAAGTGAAAATTTGTTAAATTTTATTTCCGCTTTTTCCACAAGTGTTTTGAATTTTAATTTATTGTTTACCTCTATTTATGTTACATATTTTATGTTTTGATTAACATTTTTCGGTTTATTACATTTTACATTTAACGGTCCAGCATCGACTATGTAATATTATAGTATAATTATTAATTTAAAAAAACACACACAAAACATCGTTAAAATATCAAAAACAAGCAATGTTAATGCGACGATCAATAAACAACTGGTGTCGCCAGGACGACATGGGGCGCGGCCAGGCCTCGCGAGAGATGCAAACGCAATTCTGTTATCAATATTACGTGTCCAATGCGTCTTATTAAAAATAAATATTACCCGAAATAATAAAAATTCAAATAATAATTTAAAAAGAAACAATTACGTTGTTGTTTTTTTAATTGTAGCTCGGCATGTGACAACACTCCGCCTGATGTAAAGCTAGAGTGCGGTCCATGAATGGAAACAACTGCTACTACAGAGAAACCTGTGCGGGCAGCAGTCGCCTCCACTATGCCGGCTTGAGGAGACGAACATGTACCATCTACATTGACAGTGCACACTCCTCTCGCTATACCTGGCTACTTTCAAACTATTCCCGAAACGCGACAAAGTCACTTTACGAGTGTTACATTCGAAAGTGGTGGTACTACCCCAGGCCGACAGACTGGACAAATAACCATCATCAGTCTGCCTACCACTCTTTAATAGTGCCTATAGGCGCTGAGCAACCAAAGTACATATAACAAAGTTACATTGGTACCGTCAGAATTAGCGAGGTTCGAACACGGGTCTCATTGATCGTGAGTTCATGCGTCTTACCGCTAGACCACGGTCGCCCTAAACGTTTTGTTATCGGTGTGATTGCTATGATTAAAGGGATTGCTAGCCGTTTTTTTACATACTTAAAAGTTCACATTCATCCATACAAATTCACTTGATAAATTATTCAGAGGCTCTAACTGAATAAGACATTACTATATGCAAGTCACATAGAGCAATGTCACTAATAGAGGTTGTAATTAATTTGAAGGTAGCTCCAGTTCTCTGATGAGCATGTTAACCGCACTAAAAGCAATTGGTCTGCGGTAACTTAAGATAGATATTGAACTTTCTATCTCCCTTATCGAATAGTAAAATAGTGATGGGCAGAACACAACATATCGATGGTATATGATTCAATTAGTTTTAGTTTAGTAGTATTTTAATATAAGAATACATTTTTAAAAGAAACAAACATAATGTAATAATATTCCGTTTCATACCTACACCGTATCAATATCTCTTTCTTCTATCGAACGTCCAGGCACCCGGAGAGGTACCATCCATTTATGGTTCAAGTTCCTAAAGTGCGTATGAGACGTTTTGACAACACGTTCCTCGTGCGTACTGCGAAACTGTGGAACTCCCTCCCGGTGTCTGTGTTTCCCGAGAAGTACAACATGGGTCTCTTCAAATCGAAGGTGAACAGGTACCTCATAGGCAGGCGTGCTCCACCTTAGACCACATCACTGCTTAAAACCAGGCAGGGTGTGGTCAAACGCTTGCCTATTAAGCATAAAAAAAAAACTTGCCGAGTTATTTGTCAGATCCGAACACGCATCGATTGTGAACCCACATGTGACTATAACTAGGCTACGTCTAAATACTTCTAAACTTAATTCAAATACTATTCTGTCATATAAAAATATACATACAAGTATCATATGTGTTTCCTGACAACATTCTGCGTCATGGGACTAGTATACAAAAGTTATATGGTCAGGAGTTAAAGTTCTGACAGGCGTTTCCTTTGGGATTTTATGAAGTGAACGCCTTTGTCTGTGAGTTTGTTGAGTCATCAATCAATACATTTTTTTTTTAACTTTAACAATATTTTATCTTATATTGTGTTATATCGTACTAATTTTTTTTACAAATAAAGGATGTACGTTCGAATCTAGCCCTTTCGGATGACTCATGTGTATTTTTACTAATAACCTACGATACTGATACTACTTCTAGATTTTTACAGATTTTAAATAAGTTATTATTTCGGTTTTGTAGACATAAAATATATAGTAATAAACCGGGGATGTATGTATATGTAATTAGTTATCGAGAATCCAAATTTACAGTTACAGTTAATTCAAAAACATGTATACATCATATATCAACCAATATAACAGACGGCATTGGAAAAATTCATGATATACGCTTATCAGATCAGGCGGTTCAATCGTATCAGATGACAATACAAAAGAAATTCCTCCTGTTAAATGGTGGTATGAATACAGTGAGGAATATCAAAAGAAGTTTACATATTATTCGTCCTCACTTTCATTTGAGTTCATAAATTGAACGAAATTGATAAAACTAAGATATTAAACATGTTTTATGAATTATATTGGGTTACGAAAAAAAATCAAAATCCTTTATTAGTGTTAAATAGGCGGGATACATGGATGTAAAGAAAATATAAGTTTCACCTATATTTAGCTATCCAAATTATAGCATGCAAAAAACAAATAATTATACAAATTCGGTTTAATTATTACAATATTACTAGTGCTATAATAATAAATTTTACAACAACAATAAATTCATAACAATAATCACTAGGAAATGTCAATATGAAATTTTTTTTTTGTATTTTTACTAGTAAGAAGAATATCACGCAATCCAATATTCACTATTCTATTTAACAAAAATATATCGTGAATGAAAAGAGTATATTTTCTGAAAATATTTTCCTTGTTCGAAATGAATTCGTAGTTTTATTGGTTTTTATTTATGTTTATGATATGTAAACGTCCTTCGATTCACAAATAAACCAAAGATCTTGTCTTTTATAATCCAAAAGATAAAGAAATTGATATTTCATACATAACTAATTAACTATTTAAAATTTATTCTTATCAACTAATTGCACAGAAAATAAATAAGAGAAAATATACAAAAAAATATATTCTAAGAATAGTTGGGATCTCAGAGACCCGACCGTTTAGATCTTGTATGAAAACTTCAATAAATTACATGAGGTACCTCTTCAGTCACATAAGGGTTAAATATCTAATTCTAAATGTTAATTTGATGATTTTTATTCTTATTTTGTCACTAAAGAGCAGCCGTATTCTAGAAGGCGTGATTTCACGTTCAATGGGACCCGCTGACCTGCACCATTATAATGTGTTGTATTTTGGTCTCTCAGTACTTATGTTATGGTAGAAGCACTAGCTTGGTATAGTCATATAAAAAAAAAACTAAATCTAATTATTAGAAGCGATTTTCGTCGGAGAAAAAATTAATTAAGAAAGTTTTTGCTTTTTTATGTTACTGCAAACAAAAATAGAATAGTACTGTGCAATCGAGACTGTCGATAACTGGTACTTAAGGGCTTGTTTACACTTAGCAAAGTGAATAAGGGACTTTGTTCACTCAGTTCGGACATTGACGGATGGTGTTTGTAGACATACTATACAGAGGGTGTTTCGTAAACAGGATTTTTACTACTGATATTTAGAAACGATATATTTAGTGAGCCATCCCCTATTTTTAGATTTGTAATGAAAGCATAATTTATGACGACACCATCACACTTATTGTTAGAGAAACGTAAAGTCACGCGTTGTACTGCACCACGGTTAGAATTCAGCGAGGCCATAGTGTTAAAATAAGTTGGCGTGGTGATCTACTAATCGTAAATATATGGAGTAAAATATTACTGTATTTTTTAAAATATTCATTATTTTATATTATTCATTAATATTTATTGTCGTATCTGTTAATAATCCGCAAAACATATTTGTACTATACAAATAACAATTATTATGTAAATTTATGTACGTAATGTTTCTATAGCTGAACTATCACTAGTTTAACATGATGTACATAAAGGTCACTGTCCACAATTGTATTACTTTTTTTTTGTGTGGTTGCTCGGCATATGACAACACTTCGCCTGATGTGGATAGAGTGCCGTCCATGAACGGAAACAACTGCTACCACAGAGATATTTCTACATGCATTCATCTTCAGGCTGACAGTGCACACTTCTCTCATTATATCCGGCTACTACCTAACTGATCATGATTGAAATGTATGTAGAGTTCACGGTAAGATTCGTACGTGAGTGTAAAGCGCGCATTAAATAAAACAAAAATTGTATACTAACTTTGCAAACATTAATTTGCGTATGAAAGATAACTGATACATATTATTTGTACTACACATTTCTTACGTACTTACACGTGCGTAATACCAAAATGGTGGTGAACGTGACAGCTCAGGCTAATGCTTTTATACAGTCTATGAGATTGTTAGCTGCCGCACAAACTATCGTGTTACCAAGCTGGCCGAATTCTTCTTGCATTCAAGGTATAGTTTTGCCTTATTATTTTTTATATTTTGGTGTCCATAACCGTCGGGCTTGTATGAAGAGAATTGTGGAGGGAAGCGAGAGATTGGTGTCAGGATCGTGGCAAGTGGCGTTCCGTTGTCCCTGCCTATCCCCGTGGGAAAAAGGCGTGGCAATTGTCGATGATGATATCCTTCACAGACACTGAGAGAACATAGTACATAATTATAACAAAGTTACATTGGTACCAGCAGACTGTTAACTATTCAATACTATCATAGCTAATCAAATTAATTATATATTTGTGATACAGATGGTGATTATTTTGACTTTATCATCGTTGGTGCCGGATCAGCAGGCGCTACCCTGGCCAATAGACTGACAGAAGAACGTGGATGGAATGTTCTATTAGTTGAAGCTGGTGGTAATCCACCATTGGAAAGTGTAGTCAGTACTTTATACGTTTGTTAAAGAGTGGTAGGCAGACCGATGGGATAGTGGTTAGCACTTTCAAGTATAACCTTAAAGTTTCGGGATCAGTTTTGAAATGGTCGGATACAACGGGAGGTGGGTGACCTGTCAATAAATGATGCACATTCGTCTTCTCAAGCAGACATAGTGGAGGCGCCTGTTGCATCGTTTCTCAACCTTTTCAGTGTCGCGAACTACTAATTATTTTCAAAATCTGCGACCCCCTAACTAACTAATATTTGACGTTCAAAGTTTCACATCAGTTGGTAAAAGGATGTTTCGTATAGGGGTCCTATTTATTGGGAAAATTACGACACCCCATATATCTGTGTTGTTTCCACTTATGCCGATAATTATAATAAAATACTTATAATAAACGTATTAATATATTATACGTATTTTTGCGACTAGAAATTAAACCCGAGGCCCCTGCGAAACATATTGGCGCGCTAACCATTGCGACAGAGAGGCGTTAAGGCTGGCAGTGATCATGGATGTTCATGAACTGCAAAATCTATTTTAAATTTAAACAAACTTTAATTTATTAAAAATTTAAACTCCACTATTGTATTTAGTAGATCTAATTATAATACTTTCCCAGCTTCCAGGATTAGCGGCTATGCTACAGCATACTGATTACAATTGGGATTATTATACAGAAAAAGATCAAAAGTGTTGTCGTGGTCACAAAAACGACAAAGTATATATAACAAGAGGAAAAATGCTCGGAGGCTGTTCAAGTAATAATCTGTTGTTTTACATCAGGTGAGTGAACGTATTTGTGCAAAATATGAGCTCTTTACTTATTAAATAATAATTAAATATTTTAGAGGACATTCAAGTGATTTTGATATGTGGGAAGCGCAAGGAAATCCTGGATGGAATTATTGGAATTGTCTGAAATATTTTAAAAAGTTAGAAGGCATGAGAGATGACAGTTTATTTGCTAATCCTAGAACAGCACCCTATCATAATTATTCTGGCCCTGTTCTTGTATCGAGACCTAAATTCAACAATTACGAGGAAGCTTTAAAGGAGATGCTTATAGAAAGTTTTGGAGAACTAGGCCATAAGAACATTACTGAATTTAATGGACCGGATCAATTTGGTGTGTCAAGAGCACATTGGACACAATCTGCGAAGCCTAGTAGACGTTCGAGTACAGCTCAAACTTATTTAGTACCTATTGCGAAACGTAAAAACTTTTATCTATCGAAAAACTCTTTGGCAACTAAAATTCTCATCGATTCTTATAACAATGCCCAAGGTATTGAAATTTCTTTACCAAGCGGACGACTTATAAATGTTTATTCCAAAAAAGAAGTAATTATCTCGGCTGGCGCTATAAATTCGCCACAATTATTAATACTTTCAGGAATTGGTCCTAAACGAGAACTTGAAAATTTTAAAATTAAACCGAAAGTCTTGTTACCTGTAGGATTAAATTTGGTTGATCACGTTTTAGTACCAATAATGTTAACAATAAATATTGATTCATTGGGTGTGAAGCCAACTCCACCGTCTGCAGAAACATTCGGTGGTCCAGCCGTAACAGGATTTTTCAAGGTCAATTCTAGTAGTTATTTACAAGAATATCCTGATATACAACTCTCAACAATTGTTTATCCAAAAAAATCTACTAGCGCCGCTTACTTCTGTTCAAATATATTCGAATACAAAGAAGAAATATGTACTGCCTTTTTAAAAGCAAACCAAGAACATGATATATTGTTCTTATACCTGACATTATGTCATCCTAAATCGAAGGGAAAAGTTACACTTCGCAGCCGAAACCCCTATGAATATCCTAAAATAGAGATACCATATTTCTCCCACGAGAAAGACTTACAACAAATGGTAGAAGCTATAAAACACATGATGAATGTGAAAGATACGAAATTTTTTGACTTTTCATTGTCTGAAATAGTAAACATAAACGTGCCAAGTTGTACAGAATTTTCCTTTATGAGTGATGATTATTGGCGGTGCTACGCTCTGGCGATGGCATCTACAGTTTGGCATCCAACAGGTACTTGTAAAATGGGTCCGGCGGGTGTGGTGGATCATGAATTAAAAGTTAAAAACGTGAATAATTTACGTGTGGTAGATGCTAGTGTAATACCATTTATACCAAGTGGCAACCTTAATGCACCAGTCATGATGATTGGTGAGAGAGCCGCAGATTTGATAAAGAAAGATAACAAAGATTAGTGATATGATTTGTTTAGGTTAGTTACATACTCCTATAATGTATCTAATTCGTTACAATGAAAACAACTGTTATTAATTAAAATGAGGTATGTTACTCAAACAATGGAAACAATATTTTTATATTAAGACAAAGGTTTTAATTTTGGTTATAATATGATAATAATGCATACCAAGGTTATCCTTTTTTTATTGTAGTTCGGCATAAATGGCAACATCCCTCCTTATGGAAAGCTAGATAAAAAAAAAAAATAGATAGTAAATAAACTACAGGCAGTGGTCGCCTCCGCTATACGGCTTCAGGAGACGAATGTGCATCATACAGACACTCCCTTCGACGACAGCAGCAAAAATGTCAGCTGGTTAATAAAAATGAAACCTTACGTACTTCCAAATCGTTTTTACATAATATTATTATACTAATACTACATAATAACACATAGATTTTGAGCGACCGTGGTCTAGCGGTAAGACGCCTGAACTCACGATCGATAAGACCCGTGTTCGAACCTCGCTAAATTCTGACCGGTACCTATGTAATTTTGTTATATGTACTTTGGTCGCTCAGCGCCTATAGGCAGTAGAGTGAATGATGGTTATTTGTCCAATCTGCCGTCCTGGGGTAGTACCACCACTTTCGAATGTAACACCCGTGAAGTGACCTTGTCGCGTTTCGGGAATAGTTTGTAAGTAGCCAGGTAGAGGAGTATGCACTGTCAATCTAGGTGGTACATGCTGGTCTCCTCAAGCCAGCATAGTAGGAGGCTACTACTGTCCGTAGAGATTTCTCTGTAGCAGTAGTTGTTTCCATTCATGGACCGCACTCTAGCCTTACATCAGGCGGACTGTTGTCACATGCCGAGCTACAATAAGAAAAAAAAGATAATGAATAGGTTTTATTAAAATTAACAACTAACAAAGCTTAAATTGTAAAATATGAAATCCGAAGCTCCTCTAATTTCGCGAACATCATGCACGAGAAAAAAAGTTAATTTGAGTGGAAGAAAAGCCAGATGAGGAAGATTAAATTGGTGCCATTTAAAATGCTGACGTTAAAAAAAATCACCATTCTGCATTTTCAAAGAGGTAATTCCGCTATTGTACTCGTGAGATAATTTTGTTACTTTTTATGTTTATTAAAATTCACATATTCACTAATAATTTATCTATTTAGTAACAAACAACTATTTTTAAAAATTAAAATTAAAAAAAAAATCATCATAAAATTGGATAATAGTTAAAAAGATTGTAGACAAACTGATAATGGTTATTAGCCCAGTCTGCCGTCCTGGAGTAGTACCACCACTTTCGAATGTAACACCCGTCCCGTTGACGAAGTATCCAGGTATAACGAGAGGAATGTGCACCGTCAATCTAGATCTGGAAGCCGGCATAGTAAAGGCGACTACAGAAATTTCTTTGTGGTAGCAGTTGTATAAACAGTCAGGTGTCATACAAACAACTAGTTTTAACAATAAAAATTGGTATTTAAAATCGCTTAATAAAATTGAATAATGGTAAACGACATTTCGCACGAATTAAATTGGTATTTTTTTAAATTGAAGTGCTTTAGAGATGACAGGAGGACATCACACCGCAATATATTTGTCCGATTCAGTTGGTGGTTTGCAGTTAATCTAACGTGGTGTGAGGATGTCAATTAATGTAATCGCTGTAATCATGAAAACGACGTCGTTTATGCTCTTTTTATTTTTTGCTAGTATTTTTATTTTAGTTCTCATTTTTTTTTTGTTTTATATGGCGTATAACAATTTTCCATTGTCAAAGTAAATACTTTTGCATCAAGTTAATAACATTGTGCATCACGAGTCATTCATTCATCACACCAAACAGTCAGGTCAAGTCTCAGTCAAGTCAAAAATTGTTCCAGTAAAGTGGTAGAATCTTTACTGAAACTTCCTAGGGAGTTTTCGAGGGAAAATTGAAACACAGGTTCTCTTCTTTTGAATTCTTTGCCCACACTCACGCACGTTCACGAACACTTAATGGTTAATAATAAACCATTATTACACATTAACACTCGAAGAAACACAAGTTTAGGAAAATAATTCAAAACAGTCTCAAGAAGGCCGCCAAAACTCCTTAGTCCTTATTTAAACATTGACATTGTGCGCGATAGATGTGGTTTGAAAGATGATGTAGTGACGAGGATTGAGAAAGGAATGCTTCGATGGTTTGGGCACTTGGAAAGGATGAATGAAAGGAGATTGACGAAAGGAATATATAAATCTGATGTGAATGGATGCGTTAAACAAGGCAGACCCAGAAGGGTGTTTTCCGAAATAGGAGACATCTTCATGAAAGCTGGGCTGCCTAGTGCCCATAACCGTAGGGAGTGCATGAAGAGAATTGTGGACGTGAAGGAAGCGAGGGTGTTGTGTCAGGATCGTGTAAGTGGCGTTCCGTTGTCTCTGCCTATCCCTGTGGGAAAAAAGGCGTGACAATTGTATTGTACATTTGCTAATTCAATTCTTCTATTAATAGCCCATATCTATGACGTCATGTAATTTAGCAAAATGAATGACTCCAACACATCCAGTTAATTATATCTACGTCTCCAATACAATCCATTTCCTCACCGTTGATTAGATTAACACTAAAGGATCTCCCCATTAGTTGTTCAGGAACTTATAATAAATTGGTTACATATAGACCGGTCTTTCCTATTCTCACACAGCTGTTTGTTCACGAAATTATAGCTTTAATGTCGAAGGCATTAAGTGCTAATTTTCTGTGACGGTTTAACAAGGAAGGCTGGTAGTTGCTAACCCAATTAGGTCACTTAGTGAATCGAAGCACAACACTTCACCTTTGGAAAGGGTTCTTCTTCAATTTTACCTTTAAAGGGCTTACATACGTTTAGGTTGAAAACTTTGAATTTAAACTTTCAAAACTTGATAAATAAATAAATAAATGTGAGGTGATTTAGTGATAAATGACATAGAATCACATCAAGAAAATTCGTGTTTAAATCACGTAAAAAAAAAACCATCCGGTACCCACTTAACTTTGTTATAATATAATCAAACGGCCATGGTCTAGCGGTAGGGGACAGACCTCGCAACCGATAAGACTCGTGTTCAAATTCTAACCGGTACCAATGTAATATACTTTCTTTTATTGTAGCTCGGCATATGACAATACTCCGCCTGATGTAAAGCTAGAGTGCTGTCCATAAACGGAAACAACTGCTACTACAGATAAATTTCTACAGGCAGCAGTCGCATCCGCTATGCCGGCCTGAGGAGACGAGTATGCACCAGCTAGATTGACAGTGCACACACTTCTCGCTATACCTGGCTACTTTCAGACTACTCCCGAAACGCCACTTCACGGATGTTATATTCGAAAGTGGTGGTTCCACCCCAGGACGGCATACTGGGTTAATAACCATAAACATCTTCTATGCCGGATATAACGAGAAAAATTTATATATTTCTTTTGAGAAATCACCGTTAACATTTCACAGTATTTTATTTTAACTTCTCGATTAATTTGTACTTTTCTTGTCGCAGCTGCTGTCCTTTTAATTAATGATCATGGTTCCCTTTCGCATAACATTTCTTACACTTTTATCGAAGAAATCTTCTAATAATTTGTTCCTTAAAAACAATTTATCTTTCACTAATTATATTGATATATTCAAATTGTAAAAAAAATATGTTACCTGTATACTTTAGTTAATATTATTATTTTAATATTTACCAATTGATTAATTATTTTAATTTAATAAATTATTTATTTATTAAAAGCTTAGTGTAGCGTGCACACAGGCTAATTTAATGCTAAATAGCATTCTCTTCCAACTGGCCTCCGTGTTTATGACAGATGTGAGCGAAGAGAAGCAGGTTTTTAAACAAATATAAATACAACTAAAGTTTATACAATTAAATAGTATAAGCAGCCATGGCATTCTCAAACCTTCCTGTTTGATTATTATGTATTTTGGCCGCTTAATGCAGGTTGACAGTGCACACTACTTCTCTTTTTACCTGGCTGCTTTCAAACTAACACAAACGCGACAAGGTGTTACTTTGGAAGTGTGAAATTATTGTAAAATTTTATAAAATTAATATAAACAATTTGATTTATTTATTTTTTCTATAACACTTCACTACATAGTATAAAATAAAACAAAGTTGTCTTACACGGGCTAATAACCATCAACGGTCTGCATCCCACTCTTTTAAAATTTTCTCGTACAACGTCGCGGGTTACTAGTCATTAGTACGAAAATGTTTTAAAAAAACCTTCATAATGATGTTGAACAGTGAAACATTTAAGCGTCAATTACTCGTAAATAAACAAAAGAATAGGTTCGTATAAAAAAAAAATACGTTCAACTATTAAAACACAAACTGTAGTAGCATAAAAAATGGGTCGCGTGTATATTCATTTCAAGTGGTTGTACAACGCTTTCCTTGTAGGATATTCTATTCTGTATAGGTGATTTTTATCGTTATCTCTAATTATTCCAAGACAGATTCAATAAGTAAACATTTTTATCTCTTCTAGACATAACAACAATACGAAATAGTGACGAAAACGACAAAGCGGCGATAATAAATAAATAATTAACGCTATACAGAATAGAATAACGAAAAAAATTCAAACAAAGGATTTACGCGGTATCATTTTGTCGTTCATTTTTCTGACTAAATATTGTGATCTCTTTCGTTCTTTCTGAAAAGAAAAGGGAACAAGAAGACCTGACAATGGAAGCGATGTTTTATACACTGAATTTGTCATATAGACAGATCGACAACATTTTCTCCTTTTGTACACAACGACCAGCAATGTATTGTCTAAATAGATTGCTTTCAAGCGAAAGGACAATTTGCTGTTTGAAAAATAAAGGGTTCTAGCTACATGATTGGCTGATGAAAGGTTTCATCCAAAAAAATCATGATTATTAAGTGATTTTGTTTATTGTTGCTAGATATGACAACACTCCGCCTGATATTGAGTTAGAATGCAGTTTAAGAACGGAAACAAATCTCTGCAGTCCGCAGTCGCCCCCGCTATGCCTGCTTGAGAAGACGCATGTGCACCGTCCGGGTTAACAATTCACACTCCTCTCATTATACATAGCTACTTCTAAACTGAAACCGAAGTGTCCAGGTCACTTCACAAGTGTTACGCTTGAAAGTGATGGAACTACCACAGGACAACCGACTGGGCTCATCAGTCTGCCTACTACTCGTAAAATAGAGCTGTAAATGTACCAAATTTCAGTATTTTCTTTTAATTATTTACTCGTATTGTTTATTAATGATTAATTTCTTTAACAATAAAATAATATTATTAATTATTTATGAATTTTAGGCATATTCAAATACTGAATTTATTCTTGTAACTTTATCTGGTTATTTCTTTTTATTAGATAGAAAAAAAGTTGAACCGACCTCCATAAACATTAAAAGCACTCAAAAGTGAGAATAATTTTTAACAAGAATATCTACACACTAAGTAATAAACATAAACACTAAACAGTTTATTATGTACAAATTAATTGTCTACATACCTGCCATATTTTTGGAGTATGTGCCAAGCAAACGCGAAACTGCATTGAAAAAAATCATTCTACTATACATATATTATTTAAAATAATAGTAAAAATATGAAAAATAAAATTTTGTTTCTTCAATGTAGCGTGCAGACAACGGAAGCTCGAAATAAAAACGGCTGCGACTCGATCACTGAACGCTGAAAAAGTGAGATCTTTTTCTCTCCGTCTTCACAAACATGTCAACCGATGATAAATTTATTTTTATTTTAATATTAGAATTATGCATAAAAAATAATGAAATTTCGGCATATCAAACAAGAATTTAGAGAACAGCCGTGGTCTAGCGGTAAGACACGTGAACTCACGATCGATGAGGCCCGTGTTCGAACCTCGCTAAATTCTGACCGGTACCAATGTAACTTTGTTGTATGTGCTTTGGTCGCTCAGTGCCTATAGGCAGACTGATGATGGTTATTTCTCCAGTCTGTCGTCCTGGGGTAGTACCGCCACTTTCGAATGTAACACCCGTGAAGTGACCTAATCACGTTTCGGGAGCAGTTTGAAAGTAGCCAAGTATAGCGAGAGGAGTGTGCACTGTCAATCTAAATGGTACATGCTCGTCTCTTCAAGCCGGCATAGTGAAGGCGACTGCTGCCCGCACAGGTTTCTCTGTAGTAGCAGTTGTTTCCTTTCATGGACCGCACTCTAGCTTTACATCAGGCGGAGTGTTGTCACATGCCGAGCTACAATAAAATAAAATAAAAGAATATGAAATAAGAGTGGTAGGCAGACTGATGATGGTTATAAGCCCAGTGCTGTGTGTGCTGTGCACCACTTTCAAGTGTAACACGCAGTCGCCTTGTTAACGGATAGTGCACATTCGTCTCACCAAGCCGGCATAGCTAAGGTGGCATCTCTCTGTGAGCGGAGTGAAGTCCCATGCCGAACTACGTGTACTAGAAACAAAACACAATTTCCAAATATTCCAACTACTTTAAAATTAATTAAAAAAATAAATCAATAGCTGATATTTTCTAAACGATTTATAAAATTAGTAAAAGATTTGAAATTGTTTTCCAAAATTACAAAAAGGATCAAAACGTAGCCATTTGGTTAAAAATTTGTAACTCTAATTAAATTAACTTTTCCAAAGGAAGTCGGAGAGGTCAAGGTTTAATTCTGAAATGGAACACGAAGATATTGCAATTCTGTCGGTGAAATTTAATAAGCGACAAAAGCGTCGCCGAGTAAAATATCTTAATATTATTTTCACGAACGAAATTCTCATTTTCATTTTAGTTATTAGTAAATGTTATTTGAGAGGACGAAGAATCTTGATTGTAATAATTAGGTACAACGTAATTTGGCAAAAGATGAACTCAACGCCTATATTTTATGCATCTATTTGAATGAGTACTAAATGAATTGAGGAGTGTGCACTGTCGACCCGGTGTCAACATACGTCTCCTCAAGCCGGCATAGCGGAGAAGACCGAAGAGTATAATAATAATACTAGATTATTATTACTATATCACTTAATTACTAAAAGGGAAGTAGAGGTAATTAATAATAATAAATAATAAAAAAAGGGTAAAATTATTAATTAATATTATTATTAATATTATTTTATACTTTATTTCTTCCATATTCTTTTATATTTATGCATTTTATCTTTCCAATACAAACTACTTTCCATAACTATTTTATTACACCTCTTCCTTATCACTGCCCCTTTGCCACTTCCTGCGGTGTCAGCTGAAAATCAGCGCTCTGACATTTGCCAGAGCACATGCTGAGCTGATTTCCCTTTTGTCACCTCACCATGTACATATCTAAAAACATCTGTATTGTGACAAATAAAATATATTCTATTCTATTCTATTCTATTCTAAAATATAGAAAAAGGGAGGGGGGAGGTATGTAAAATGCGATTATACAAATAAATATGTAACGTTGTAAAATACAAATAAATGATAATGTGTTAAAATGTCTACTCAGCTAGGGTTTGTATATTATGTCACTATATCTAGAATAGTATAGTAACAATTAGGGAAGGGAGGAGACTGCTGCCTGGTAGTAGGAAACTGTGGTATGTAGTTCATGGACCTCACTTTAGTTTAACATCAGACGGAGTGCTTTTACATGTCGAGCTAAAAAAAAAAAAGAATTAATATCAGAATTTGGTTACACCATTAAAGCGAGTAAAATACGTTAGTTAGTAAAATAGGTTTCTAGGTATATTGTAGACCTACAGAAATAGACAGCTATGGATCGTCATTTTACAGAATCCCTAATACTAACACTAACTCGGCTTTTACGACTAAGATACCCTGTGTTATAGATACCAGGACAAGGACAACACTAATATAATAACACTCCGACCGGAAACACCAACCGGATTAAATAAATTCTCGGCAGAGACTAGACCCAGACAGATAATAATATATCTATGATAATATATTTTAAAATTGGGAAAATATAATAAAGCTTTAAATTAGGAAAAAAATACATAATTTAACTTTATAAAATTTACTTTTGGAAATGGCCGAAATTAATTAATTTTAAGTTTAATTAATATATTTACAAAAAAATAAAAATAAAAATTTCCAAAGAGTATTAACCAGGCTAACGCAATAAAGAAATTTCATTTCATTTCAATGATGTGTTTTAGCCCAGCCTGATGTCCAGAGTTTACCACTTTCAAAGATAAGTAAATAAGTCGAGGAAGTTGTCTGGGAATCAAACTCAAAATCACCGAATTTAACAAATTAGCGCTAATCGCTCGGACACAGGGCTCCATTATTGCATCGGATCTATTTTCATCAAATTGTTATTTCTGAAGTTTAAAGTTCCCTTAACTCCCATGTAAACCAATCTTAGTTCAGAGTCTAATTAGTAACTCAAACACATAGCTCCTTTTGGTTCCCTCCTCGTTATTCCCGAGCCTCTCGAACTAATTAAAGTTTGCTGAGAATGGCTGAGATATTGTGGTCCCTTCGACTGATCAATGACAGCTTTCTTTTTTCTCTCTTATATTAATTTCATTTACTAATTAGCTGTCTATTTTTGCAAAAATCTTTATAACTGATTTTAGTGTAGATAGGCAGACTAATGAGGATTATTAGCTCAGTCTATCGCGCCGTCTTAGGGCATCATCTTGGAAGTGTGTGCTTGTTCAATAGATGGTGCACATTCCTCTTCTCAAGTCGGGATAGCGGAGAGAACTGCTGTCTTCAAAAATTGTGGTAACTGTTGTTTTTGATCATAGATCGCATTCTATTAATATCAGGCGGTTTACTTTTTTGGTAAAGATGGAGGTGGGCCATTACATTGCGCCACTATAGGCGCGCCCTGTATAGTGAATTTGATAGAACACATCGTGCATCGTAGCCACGTTAAATCTCGAGAACACTGAACTTGCTATATAACTGATTAGCGTATACCAATAACAACAAAATCGAGCAAAATTAAGAATAAACCAAAATTTATTTGAAATATTCACTTGTAAGTTACCTTACATCAATATTCTTAGTCACAGACCTTTCCACACCAAGACTTACAACACAAGCAAACTCAATTAACACCAACTTCTAACATTAACGACACTTTGTCAAATTTATTTCTACAATATTTTTAGTAACTTCGTCTTATGATAAGCAAAAGTGCGATCCATGATAGACTTACACGAGATAGTTAAATACAGTAAAATGTCTACAGACAGCAGTCGCCTCCCCAATGCCGGTTTAAGACAATAATACACCGGTCAGGTTAGCATTTTGTTTACCATAAGGTTGTATTATAAAGGGGAAAATAAAGTGAAAAATTAAACATTTAGACATTTGATAATAAGACATTTCATCTAACTTATACTTTGTCCTAAAATCTCAAACTTCCGGTCAGATCCGGATTCCAGAAAGTGAAAAACTAGACGGCAAAGACTTTTTTCGAAACACAAGTAACTATAAAGTAATAAAAAATACAAGAATTATAATTACACCTTTTTTCTGGACTCCGTTGAAAAATAAGTATCGGAACGCCAACCAAAATTACTTGCTAATCCCTACCTTAAATCATAGGTTAGTTATCTAATCTCAAACATTTTTATAACCTTTTCAAGCCTAAATAATCGATGCCAACCACAGTCGATTGCCCTCACGTTTGTGCCTCATCCATCCCTTCAGAAATCGACAATCTTGACTGAGTGAACTCATTCGTCACTACCCAGACTTCGACACTCGATATTATGCTACTATCTTTCATGTATCTTTTTAAGATTTTTGCGAGCGAAGTTTTCCTGCTAACAAAATATACGACAAAAAATATGGGTGTAGGTTTAACAAAAATTGATGGAAAAAGAAGCGTCCTCATAAAAATATAAAGTAAGACTATATAATGTAAAACTAGAGTGCGGCCCATGAACGGAAACAACTGTAACAGCGAGCAGTCGCCTCCGCTATGCCAGCTTGAGGACACGAATTTTCCCTATCTAAACTGACAGTGCACTCTCCTATAGTTATACCGGGCTGCTTCCAAATTATTCCCGAAACGCGACAAGGTCACTTCAAGGGTGTTACATTCGAAAGTTGTATTACTACAGCACGACGGCAGGCTGGGATAATAACCATCACCAGTCTGCCTACTATACATGTTGGTATAATATATAGGTTAATTAAAACAATGGTAGGCAAACTGATGAAGGTTGTTAGCGCACACTGCCGTCCTGGGGTAGTAGGTACCGTTTGCTATATTTTTTAGAACAATAGCTTAGGGCATTGGCTAATCGAGTTTTATCCAACAAACTTTCAAGTTCTCCCTTAACTAACTCCTAACTCGATTTGTGAATAGCCAAGTTTTATTTGTCGTTGAAGGTTCTCATACTTTGAACGTTTTTCTTTCGTAACCTACACCAAATAAAACATACATTTTACCTTAAAATCACTAAATATTCATTAATATAAAAGATTGAGTTAACCTAGATGTTAAAAATGAAGGCTTTTAAGAGTTCAGGATAAAATCGAAGGAGAATTTGCAATTTCCGTGCTGCGAAAATGTGCCCTTTCGATAGCAATTCTGAACGGTCTCTTTTACCCTCAAGGAACGTCCTTAGCCCCGCACTATTCAGAATGAAATTTACAATCAAGTTATTTTGCCACTTTCTGCAAACGCCAAGAATTATTTGATTTATACGACAATTTTCATTTCCTTTAACGTTTTATTAAATTTCCATAACAAATACTTTAAAGTTGAAACGCTCTTCGCATTGATTGTAATTTGCGAATAAAATTCGAGGCGTCAACTCTAGTCAGAGTGCGATTCCTGAGCTCCCCGCTCATAGCTCCAGTGCTACCAAAGACATCCACTATGCGGTCTTCAGTAGTCGAATAGTGAACCATCCATTAAGAGAACACATTGCTTTCATTACACTCCGTTATAAGCAGTAACACATCGTTAGCATAGTGATGACGTTTTTTCGTCGTCAAAGGAGTGGTCGGATTTGTGGCTGTAGTCCATTATTCTTAAGGACAAATGACCGAGTGCCACATTTCTTCGCTAATGGCTTCCGAACGGTTGATGTGTTTCAGACGCGACTACAAATGGTTGAATACTAACAACTACTTACACAATCGCTTTATCTCCCCGTCATTTGCTATTGACAGTCACATTAGGGTAACGTTCCTTCTCTGATTGTCGCTGAATATTTTTTATTTTATTGTAGCTAGGCATATGATCAAGGTGGTCCTGGAGATCCAGGTGGTGGTGGTGGATAGATGTGGTCCATAAACAGAAACTTCTACTAAAACAAAGCAAACAACTGCTACAGATAAATCTCTGCAGAGATCACCATGTGCAACATCCAGGTTGACAATGCACACTCCTCTCGTTATACACATTATCCACCACCTGCGGATGTGTCCGATGGAAGACCAGCAACTCCAACAGTGCCCCCCATAGACACCGACATTCGCGGTCAAAGGACCGCAAGCCACGAGTCCTTATTTAACATCAGGCGGAGTGCGGTCGGATAAGAAAACTAATTAAAAAGTAATCATCAATTAATTAATCATAAAAAAACAAAAAAAAATATTATAAATTGGAAAATTACGTTAAAAATTACGTAAAAATTACGAAAAAAAAAAATTACGTCGACAGAATTGGAAGCCGAACAAAACGGTTCGGCGCATCCTTTTTATGTCGCACAATCGATAAATGGAATGCTTTGCCCTCCCACGTGTTCTCCCAATCCTTCAACCTTGGATCCTTCAAGCGGAGCGTGAAAAAGCACCTTCTTGGGCCGGCATAGTGACGGCGACTGGGGTCACTGTGTACCGCGGTCCTCCAGTTGTCGGCGCTCATGGACCTCCACTGTGCACAGGCCAGTCGACGTCACATGTCGCGTCAATATAAAAAAATAATAACCGTCTAGACAATTTAACTTTAATTACAATAGTTAAAAGATAAAATAAAACAAGTTATGTACATAAAAAGTTAACTAATTTACTCACTGTCATCGTTAAAATTTCACACCCTCGTCATTTCATATTAGTTAAGGCTTAGGCGCCATTTGATTTTACTTTTAATATTTAATATGTTTTTGTTTTTATTAAATTATGAAGAAATATTGCCGCGCACATGTAGCCTAATAAGATGGGCATCAAACCCACGACCTCTGCTTTACGTTATAATTTTCTGATCACATAGTTTGAATATTATTAAATCATGATGAAAATGAACATTTTTTTTTTATGATCAATTTTTATCATATATTATATTATAGCATTTGAATACTCCAAAAAGTTAAAAATAAAATATTTTTATAATTTACCTAAATAAGAGTAGATAATATTGTTTAAAAGGTTTAAAACGCCTAATCTTTAATGCAACACAAAAAGTAAATTGAATTCAAAGCTTACATATAATTTAATTCAGACGTTGTTTATAATTAATATAACATTATCACAGGCGGACTAGGGCCTAGGTAACCTAGGCACGTGCCTAGGGTCCGTAATTTTTGGGGCCCGAAAATTTGGTTTTTACGAAACGCAAAGTATTTGGAATTACAATGTTGCCTTGGGCCCTCTTTAGCCTTAGTCCGCCACTGAATATTATCCAACAATTTTAATAAAGTCTGCCATATCAATTTCTGTATCCATGTTCGTCTTATGAAGCTGGCATAGCGGAGGCGACTAATAACTAAAGATTGTTTATTATTGTAGCTTGGCAAAACTACACTTTATCATAGCGGAAAACACCGCCACCCGCAAAAGGACAAGTCTGGCAATCCGAGCCTAAAATAAATAATTAATAAAAATTAAAAAAAAAAAGATAATACTCGTATAACGAGAGGAGTGTGCGCTGTCAATCTAGATGGTACATGCTCGTCTCCTCAAGCCAGCATAGTGGAGGTGACTGCTGCCCGGACTTTTTTTTTGTAGTAGCAGTTGTCTCCATTCATGGACCGCACTCTAGCTTTACATCAGGCGGAGTGTTGTCACATGTCGAGCTATAATAAAAAAAAGATAAATTCTTGTCATAAGTAAATTAATTTTCAAAGAGTTGAAATGCAACAACATTGTCCGAACACTTAATGTTCTTCAAGTTACCAAGTTAGTCCAAGTAAGAAGTTATTCAGCACGAATGTTTCATGATTGTTCTGACAGCACTTAATGAAGCCTAGTTGTAGTTATTTTACTCTCGTGGCCGGAATAAATCTTATAAGAAACCTTTTCATATATAGTTGTTCTTATTATTATTAAATGCTAATTAGCATTAAGTTCGCCTGTGTGCACGCTACACTAAGCTTTAAATAAATAAATAAATAGTTGTATTCGTTAGATTAGTATTTTTATAGTAGCTTGACAACTGCTACCAAAAAGAGATGTCTGCAGGTAGCACTCTCCTTCCCTATGTCGGCATGAATAGACGAATGTGCAGTATCCATTTCAGTCACGCCACATTTCTAAGCTGATCCTGAAACGCAAATTTCACGGGTGTTGCAATTGAAAGTAGTGGTTCCCAAAAATGGTAGACTGAGCTAATAACCCTCTTGATTGGCAGGACTTTAAAAATATATTATATATTTAATATAATTGTCCATCATTATGATCATATTTATTATCATTAAAATTGTATAAATAGTAATAACATAGTAAAATTTTGTAATATTTGGTGAATGTTGCATGTGCCTAGAAAGGTATATCATGCAGGATGTATTATTGGATGCTGAGGACTCCTAAATGTTATGTATGATACGATATGATTGGCGCAGCAAATAAAAAAATATATATATGATTTTATTTTATGACACCTTTTAGTTTTTATTATTAATTTTTTCATTAAGTGCAACTCTGCTTATCCCAAATAATTGATAGGGTGAATTATAAAACATTATCTACTTCTATCATTTTTTAAATACCAGTTCCACCAAGACATAAAAAAAACTATAGAGAACGTGTACCATGGAAGATGGAATGGACTATTACTGTGCACCGCCCAAAGACATGTTGTGCCAGAAAATCGAGATTAATATAAAGTTACGATGTACTTTAAAGTTCGTGGTTTTGATTTTCTATAAACATAAAAGATATAAAAGATTCTAGTCGAATAGGGTTTGAACAATGAGTAATATAGTAAATATAGTCGCAACTTGTGAGCCAGGACAATGGAGGTGAAATAGCAATTAATAGAGTAGACTTCATAAATTACGATTTCGAAGCCCATTCTCTAAGGACCTCCCTTAATCGTCGAAGACACATTAAGGCTCCTCGTGAGAATATTACAATGTAGTAAAACTTTTAGGACATTGACTTTGGACGTTATAGTGTCGTCACAATTATGTTATCGATAAAAATAAAATTAATTCAGAATTTAAATACACAAATCAGCTGTATTTATTAATCGATATTATATTTATATCGACATTCTCGTTGAGTGACTCGTGAAGTGACCCCGCCGCGTTTCGGGAGCAGTTTGAAAGTAGTTAGGTAAAGCGAGAAGAGTGTGTACGTACTGTCACTCTAGATAGTGCATACTCATCTCCTCATGCCGGCATAGCGGAGGCGACTGTTGCCCGTAGAGTCTCCATAGTAGCAGCTGTTTCCTCTCATGGACCGCACTCTAGCTTTACATCAGGCGGAGTGTTGTCATATGCCAAGCTACAATAAAAAAGTGGCAAAAGTGACTGTCTATTTTTACTATTTACTCGTATTTAGTTTATTTTCTTTCGCTTCGCTTCTTTTAAACTGTTCCCGAAAGCGACTAACTAGGTCATGTGTGTTATATACTTGAAAGTGGTCGTGCAAGGGTGGTACACTGGGCTAATAATCGTCATTCATCTGCCTACCACTATTTAATTAAAGCTTTTATTATACTATGGACACTGTGCGACTGAAGTTTAATAGTTACATTAGTATCGGTCAGAAATAATAGCGATTTGAATAGGGATCTCATCAATCGCGAGTTCACGCATAACACCGCTATGCCACAGCGGCACAATATTTGAAAAGAAAAGAAAGTTTAAGTTTTATTTAAAAAAAGTTCGTGATTATTTTTTCTTTATTTTTTCCTACTCTATATTGTTTATATTATTTATTTATTTGTATATCCTATTGTATTTGTTATAATACACTTATATGTTTACTTATTTATTTATTTTGATTTTCCTATCCTATCTTGTTCATTGCACTGTAGATCTCCGCTCACACCAACAAAGGTTAGCTGGTAGACAATGCCAAAGGCATTAAGCTCGCCTATGTACGATTTTTGTGTGCAATAAAGTGTTTTTTTATTTATTTATTTATTTATTATTTTTACAAGCGATTAATTTTGGAAACTAATGTATCGAATTTATATCGAATGAAAGAGTTTCAATATTATAATAAGTCGCGTCTAAACGGAAGGATTAAGCTCTTGCAAATGACAGGCAGCATGTTTCGGAAATAACCAAATAGTATATTAACTCAAACCTTATGCCTTAAAAAATAGAGTATATAATTCTTTGAATTTTCGAAAAGAATTTTGCATGTGTATCGGGTGTAATATTACAAAATTTCAATGATATTATATTCTTGTCCGTGTCAGATGTTGAAATATCAAATTGGATGTTTTTTTTAAATGTATAAAATAATGAGCATAGTAAATCCAAATTAGGGCCGTAGCCACCACGTTCCAGACTATGGTTAATGAACTTTTTTAAAGAAATAGCCGGGCATGTGAAAACATTCCACCTGATGTTAAGGAAGCATGAGCAATGAGCATTCATGAGCAGAACTACAGTAGCTGGGTATAACTGTTATGAAATCATTGGTCCTCTCAAGCCGGCATAGCGGGTGCGATTTCTGCTTGCTGATATATTGCATAGGAGCGATTATTATATACACTCTAGCCCAAAATCAAGAGTATGTTTACTTGCTTGCCAGGCCTAAGAAGAAGAGATATTCTGTAATTAAATATCTATTAAAATCTTCTAACTATCTTAAATAAACCGTTATAAATTGAAATGATAGATAGATATAGATAATTGATATACATTAAAATATAATCTAGGTTAATGATACGTATATCATTAAACGAATTTTATTGTACTTATATTTTATTTATGACCTGCATTTGATATATTATACTAGCTGTTACCCGCAACTTTATATGTGTAAAATTAATACAATTTTTTTAAGGTGAAAGCCAACACCTGAGCGTCCATACATTTTGTTTTACTAATATAAAATGTTTCAAATATTTAAAATGCATTTTATATATTCTGTGCCGTAGCTATTTGTTTATTATAGTGATTTGCTATAATAATTAGTGCTAAGAAAGTTATCAAATTACTTAATTTCAACATAAATCTGTTAAGCTTTGAAGGTAAAACAAAATGTATGGACGCTCAGGTGTTGGCTTTCACTTTAACTTGAGAAATGCTGGGTTATAAACTACACGAAACTTTATCCTATATTTTTTTTATTGTAGCTCGGCATATGACAACACTCCGCCTAATGTAAAGCTAGATGTAGTCCGTGAACGGAAACAACTGCTAGATATTACAGATAAATTTCTGTATCTGTCGCCTCCACTATACCGGCGTGAGGAGACGAATGTGCACCACCATCCAGCATGATGATATAATTTTTTTTTCAGTATCCCATGTCCTTTCTCAGGATGCAACCCGTTGCCAAATATTGAAATGTGTTCAGGATTTAGAAGTGAAAATGTAACAAACAAACAAAGTCACTTTACTATTTATAATATGTTAGTATATACGTCCATGACATTTGATATGTTATTATAAAAAAATTAAAAAATATTAGAAATAATTATACGTACAAATTAGCATACACGTTGTTCGTGGCCGAATTAAAGAGTCAAAGTGCATATCGTGATAAATATGTATTTTAATTTTTAGATAAATCATGTATTAAAAATAATAATAATAAATGTTGCCACATGGCGACCTGCAATAAAAAGAAAAAGAAAAAAAATCGCTATATTTCCCAGATAAATATCTTTAGTATATCTATATTCATATCAACGTTTATTACAGTACTTATCTGTAAAGCAAGGAAAGCGTGTGTGTGAAATGAATGTGTTATGACAAGAAATCAATTTTCTGTACAGAAAGATGAAACACAGAATGAAAATAAATTGTTTAAACATATTTTTAGAAGCAGAAAAAGGATCAAGATTGTTAAAGGAGAATGCCCATTTTTGGGCCCACTTGATACCTAATAGTTTGGTAACAAAACAATATTCTAAAATAATCTGTTATTTTTTTATTAATTCATTTTAATTATATCAACACATCACTTACCAATCAATAGACAATGTTTAATTGCATAAAAAAAATAGATATCATCAATTATTAAAGCGTTTAAAATAATAATAACCTCAAATATCGCATCAGAAAACATTTAATTACTCAAATAACCCGGGTGAAATTAAAACTGATTGGTAATAAGGAAGTAGATTTATTTTTCTACAAAATTAAACTCGAGAAAAAAATTGTGAGCCCAATTTTCTTAGGCGAATGGGCATTCCCCTTTGTCATTATGTACGAGTATACTATTATAATATATATGTTTATTAAATTGTCGTACATAGTATGCGATGTAATATATGTATAGGTATATATGGACTCGGTTACACAGTTATTACGTCAACTAATTACATTAGTTATTCAATACCGTTCTACAGTTCACTCATCCGTTTAAAGTCTTACGTTCTCAACATCCTTCCTCTGATGGACCTTTAATTTTTTCATCAACTCTACCGCACACACTAATTATACAATCAGCATAATCATTCGTTACGAAAGCGTCAAAACGTCGGACGAGGTTGCTTCTGTCTGTACCGGAATTGCGCAAACAGTTTAAGCCTGACGGTCTGTGAGGTTGATTGCCACATTTACTCAATAATCTATGGTTTCATGGACATAGGGGTTAATTGTCTATTTGAGTTTATATGTGTTTAGATCATGTCTGATTTCCTAAACCAGCACTCCACACATGCGCGTGTTATGCCTGACAACAAAGTAATCTGTAGCAATTGTACTGTATGAAAATGACAGATCATTAGAGATACATTACAACTTGGCCAATATTCGGCCTAACCTTTACTTCAACGTTATTCCAAAAAGTTTCAAACTTTCCTCAATAAACGGTCTACAAATATAATGCAATTTATTTTTTCTTTTTCAAATCGAACTGGTAGTTTTAGAACTGATACGAGACAAATAAACAAAGAAAGATATGATTTTTTATATGTTAGGATAAATTAATAGATTTAAAAATATTATTATTATAAGATACTTAAATATTTTATATGTCGTTACGACCACGGACGTTAGGACGTGTATATATATTAGATGAATAAATAAAATCTAAATTACGTGAGAGGAAATTTAAAGGGCCTAGTTCGTATGTAGATTATTAGAAGGCTTGTTTTCCTTGAGTTCCTTTTCGTTTTCCGGAATGATGAATTTCAATTAATTTCTCGTTTAGGTAATTCCTTATTTAAACTACCGGAAGTAGACATAACTCAATTTACTCGTAGGTTTAAAATATGGTATTAATTTGCATCTTCTAAAGACTGATGACCACTTTTGATTGTAACACTCGTCGCGTTACGAGAATAGTTTGGAAGTAGCCAGGTATAACGATGATGATGCACATTCGTCATCTCAAGCCAGGATAATGGAGGCGACTGCTGCCTATAGAAATTTATCTGTAGTAGCAGTTGTTTTCGTTCATAGGCCGCACTCTAGCTTAACATCAGGGGGAGTGTTGTCAATTTCAGTCCACTCGTTCTATTTTCTTGACTGCTTCAATTCTGGATATCTTCTAGTCTTTTATAAGATTTTGTATGTTAGTATAGTCGCTTTATCGTATTTTGTTCCATGTTACAGGATTCGTATTGTGACATAATATGTAATTGTTATGGAAGGAAGACTTTTAAAGGAAACTGAATACAACCTCGATAGTAATCGACTCAATACGTTAAGTATGTTGGGACATATCCTTTTATGTTTATTAATTCATTCCGTATTTGTTTTATGTTTGTTTTTTTATTGTAACTCGACATATAATAACACTCCACTTGAGTGAGCGGAAACAACTGCCACCACAGATAAATTTCTGCAGACTGTAGTCACCTCAATTGTGTCCGGCTTGAGGAGACGAGTATGCACCAACAGTGCACACTCCTCTCGCTATACCTGGCTACTTCCAAACTGACCCCAAAAAGTCACTTTACGGCTATTCGAAACTCAGGACGGCAGACTAGGCTAATAATCATCAGTCTGCCTACCACTCTTAAATATGGTTTCATCAAATATTAATATCCCAATGAAGCAGTAAATAGACTGATTTATTAACCTGCGTATCAACAGCTGAACTTTCTTTTACCAGACCGTCATAATGGTGGCTACTAATAGGTCTTCTAGCAAATTGCTGTTCTGCAGTACTGACTATTTCTTACGAAACGGTAATTTCATAGATAAAGTCATATCCAGCTTTCTAGCAGGAGCTGTTTCTTTGTTAATTCAAGCTTATTAAAATTGTACTATGGTTATATTTCAAAAATAGTCTATACAAATAGATGTATAAACTGGGAATAGTTAGAAAGTAGCCAGGTATAGCGAGGTGCACTGTCAATCTAGATAGTACATGCCATAGTCAAGCCGGCATAGCGGAGGCGACTGCTGCCCGCACAGGTTTCTCTGTAGTAGCAGTTGTATCCATTCAAGGACCGCACTCTAGCTTTACATCAAGCGGAGTGTTGTCACATGCCGAGCTACAATAAAAAAAATATATTTATATAAATATTATTATACTTTATGTCAAGATTATCTTCCTATTAATGAAAGATAGAAAAAACAATGAAAGCTTAATGGCCTCAAAATAGTTTGTGGTTCGTAACAAATCATTTATCTTAGTTAGAACACATTTCTAACCACGCCTATATCAAGTAGTCTTTTATCGTTAGTACTTTATAAGAATGTGGTACTTATGTACTCGGCCTATAATTCCAATCATTAAAAGCATTGATATTCTAAAGTATTTATTTTTCAAATATTAAGATTTTTAATTCCGTCTGCCACATTTGTACTTTTGATGTTATTTGGTACGGATATGGTTGAACCATAAGAAAGAGTTCCAGGCAGACCAATGACGTTTATCCCCGACCAATGACGACCCTTCGCGTTTCGAGATCGGTTTGGAAGAAGCCAGGTATAACGAGAAGGATGTGCACTATCAGCCTGAGTGCTGCTGCTTCTGTGGTACAGTTGTTTCCGTTCATGGGCTGCACTTTGGCTTAACATCGGGTGTAGTGTTGTCATATGCCGAGCTACTATTGTAGGATTATTATCCTGTATCTGGAGAGTCTACAGTCTAATGATACACTCTTAATAGTGAGGGAAACCATAAGAGATAGAGGTCTAACTATAATCTTCTATCCAAGTAACTACAAAAATGTAGTTGGTTTATAAGCTAATATTAGACAAAATTCGTACTTTTTTTATTGTAGCTCGGCACGTGACAACACTCCGCTTGGTGTAAAGCTAGAGTAGGCAGTAGTCGCCTCCACTATGCCGGCCTGAGGAGACGATCATATACAATCCAGATTGACAGTGCATACTTCTCTCGTTATACCTGGCTACTTTCAAACTACTCCCGAAACGTGACAAGGACACTTCACGGGTGTTACATTCGAAAGTGGTTGAACTACCCAAGGACACCAGACTGAGCCAATAACCATTATCAGTCTGCCTACCACTCTTTAATAGTGCCTATAGCCACTGAACGACCAACAAAGTTACATATAATAAAGTTACATTGGTACCGGTCAGAATTTAGCGAGGTTCGAACACGGGTCTCTTCGATCGTGAATTCAAGCGTCTTACCGCTAGACCACGGCCGCGTGGGTCGATATCTACTGACAATAATTACAGCACGTATGAGTGGATATATGTAAATGTGTGCGAATAATCGTACTGAAAAATACTAATAGAAAGAAATTAACGCTAGATCGATCCCCATTTCAGGGTTGTGCGCAGGGCGATTTTCTTTTGTTCGATTTTCATCATAATTTAATAATAAAAACTTTAGCATTTAATATGCCAATAAATTTGAATTATAGCTAATATTCGATTGTACCAAGATCTCAACCGGAATCAATGTAACTTTGTTGTAAATACTTCGCTCATTGTCTATGATACAAGCAGAAAATCGTATATTTTCCTTATCTCATGATACTTGTATATGCTTTAATTTAATACCCAATTTGTAAGGAGCTCTTGTTTGCCTTGTCATATGAAAATTAGTTTTTATATAATATATATAATATAAAAACTCGTTTTCTTTTCTATTCCATTACGAAAAAAAGTAAAACCTCGTACGGCAATCACAATTCTCTATAATTTAATTTCTTTGCTCTTGACATTTCCGACATTGCTAAGGAAATGAAATTTTGTTTATATTTGTATACGGTAGAGTGAAGGATAAGCTATCTCTAACGCATATGCTTTCAAGATTTCAGGGTTCAGTACGTAGTCTATTTACAACATAATATTATAATAATATTAATAATAATTTATTTCATAAATCCAAACTTAGCCTAATTACAAATTGAAATAAAATAAAACAAAACTACAAACAAAAACCTTATATCTACTTTAAAATATTTCATGCAACAGATACTATAAAAAAACAACAGACAGATAATATAAGTTAACGAAAAGAAAAAAAAAATCTGTATATATAAGTGCAAGTAAATATAGAAAGGAACAGTGTTTACTTCACAATTATTTAGGCTTAAGTTTATTAATTTTGTAACTTTACCTTCCGCACTAGTTTTAACTGTGTTGCGGCAAGGCATGTGAGACAACTAATATTCATGTGCACGTCTGTCTGATTATTTTAAATACATTTAAGTTTTGAATTAGAATTACAATTGAATTTAAAAAAATTAACACGCACGCAAAACCCTGAGATGAGATGGGTGAGATTCAAAGTCAGACAGAGATGTTCTGACAACTAAACTATTCTGCCTTACGTGCTCATATCGAATTTTTATCTTTCCATTGACAGCCCTTACAACTACCGGGTTGACGTCATATGTTACTGTTTTTTTTTAAACGCGTGCATGGCAAAGAATCTCGAATTTAAAAATAAAACAATTCTAGTCTACAAAAAATTTATTAATCAACTGATAATCATTTTTGTTTTATTATTTCTAATTTAAATCTTTTCGACTTGCAGTCAATTGTGTATGTACTATCAAGAGCAGGGGAGCAGTCCCACTAGGACTAATGTTACTTGCATATTTTTGTTTCTCTCAACTCCTACTTTAAATATAACTTATGTTTACGTTGCTATGACAACTGACGTGTGTAGATTAATTTGATTGATATTTACATGTCATTTTTTTCGTTTTTCCCTCATATCATTGACAACTAAATGACTTGCAATATGTAAAAAACATCTAGAAACATTGACAACAATATTCATCTCCTTTACTTATAATGCAATCAGAAAGAGAAGGCAACTGTAATATTCCGATAAACAATTTTGAAAAAAAAAACTGGGACTGCTCCCCTGCTCTTGATAGTACATTATAAACTTTATGAACGCCATTAAATCCCTTTTCTAAAACCAACTTGAAGCATTCGATGTCCCTACAAGTTGTTGACCCTATACAACCTTCAGCAAACTACTATTAATAGAATCAGCGAACGCCAAAGTTTCTAGGTTAATTATTAAGTTCCTTTTTAATGAAGGGAAAATTTGCGTTATATGTGTTATTAATTAATGTTTACATAATAATACATGTACTTAAGCGTACGGTTTTACTTCCTTCTTATGTATCAAATATTTGAATTTACTTGACCTTTTATTTATTTTTTTCATAATATTATTATGTTTTATTTTAATAAACTTATACCTAATTAATACACAAATAAAAAACATTTATAATAATTGTTTTTATAAGTAGTTATTAATTTGCAAAATAATCTGTATCAGAAATTGATCTTTAACTTCTCCTATGTTAAAATAAAATCAATGTAACTTAAAATGTGAGGAAAAGAAGTCGCTGAAATGCAGTATTTTAAAAATCTAACAAAGTTGGCTTCCGTCCACGTCCGTAACTGAGCTTTCATAACCAGCCACGAACACTGATTTTTTTTCTCGTGTGATAACCAGCTACGACAACAGATGCCTATTCATGTCTTGTAAGTTTATAGTGTGTATGGGACACTTTATAATAATTTCTTATAAAGTAACGGTGCTTACAAATTATGATTACCTAGATATGTTTGATGTTTTATATAAGGTTATAGGATACGTAATAAAAAACAAAATTTACCATTAAAAGCCTTGTATTTTCTTTCATTTAAAACTACACTAAAACACAAACTTAAATTACTTAAATTAAAAAAAAAAACTTAGGTTGGTATTGGTACATAAATAAGTTCTTCATACGGTACGGCTTGTAAGAATATTTCAATTGTTTTTAAAGCTAATGACACCGCATAGTCTACAATCGGTTTGCCGAATTCTTCTGCTACCGTTTTCCAGTTGTCGTTTAGGAATTGAAGAACTGTGTTACCTGAAAAAAAAAAATGTCGTCAAATTTTGTCATATAGCCACTGTCCTTGTAACATTAATTGCCATAAATTTATTAATAAAATAATCATGTCGCGCTTAGTAAAAATAATTATTTATTTATTTTTTCAATCCAAAGTAGATTTTTTTAAACTTCTCATTAATTTGCATGTGCAATGAGTTGATTGCCGCCGAGGCTTTGATTGCTTTCGCACTGAATACATTCCTGAGGTCGGATATCAACTCGCGTGCGCTTGATAGATTAAAAATCGATTAGGATATTAGATATACAGAAAATTAAGTCTGAAACGTAACGTTTATTGATTTCACAGATATTGTGCAGTATATGTTTGTAATTTTTTAAATAAATTATACGCGTCTGTGACGATACGCTACAATAGATTAATAGGCTAAAGTCAAAAGCCAATGAAGGTTGTCACTCGAATAGAAAACAAAATGTAGGGGATTCGACGTTTTGTTATCACTTGGATGACAGCCCAATATCCTTTAAATGTTGATGCTTGAGTTACCCGAATGGGCAAAATCCAGACTGAATTTCTTTCAAATTTATTTAAGTCAAGTCTAACTAAAAGTCTAAACTAGAGTCAGAAGAGATAAAGAACATCTGTATGAAATATGAGTAATGTTAATTAAATAAATCAGTTTTTCTTCCCGCTCAAGAAGTTGAGAGATTTTAATTGATGTAGGCTTTATAAACTATGCCTTTACAATTATGAATAAGGAAATGTAAGTAAAGGTTAGTTAGTAGAGACTTTTCTATACGCTTTGCATTAAAATTATTTATTTGTCTTCAAAAGTCCATGTGACCGATCAAACAAAAATATTAACTGATTTTTTTTATTTATTAATGAAGGAACCGGCAACTAGCAAAATCAAATTACCTTTATATATTCTTCTTTTTTACACCAAATAATACTACTTTTGTGTAGATGACAATTAAGCTGAAATATTCTTGTTAGAATAACGCCTAAATAATTAGATAAAAACACTGCTAGTACTTAGCTCACGCCTTGTTCCCACATCAAGTTGCAGTTATGTTACAATTCAATGTGTTCTTAGTGTTTGGCTGCAACACCTAATACAAGCCTCGGTTTTATAGCCAATTAAGGATGTAAACATAGATCGTCGCAACGCGGGTAGATACCAATCATTAATCTATGGATGTAAACCGATTTTTGTTGGTCGATATCGCAGCAGTGTAGATATGTGTTATGTATGTTAGCCTACCTAAACACAGAATTTATTTATTATTTATTTAAATAATTGGGCGACCTTAATTGTAATATAACAGGATCTTTTACTTACTTAATTCCTTGCTCTCTTTAAATAAATTAGTCAAACTGAAAGTCATTTTATCTCCATAATTGAAGGTATAGGTGTAATCTTTTAGACCAAAGTGATTCACGCCATTTTTGTCCTTAGTGTACTTTGTATTAATGTCCAATTTCATACTTAAATTTACTGAAAAAAATAAGATTTTTTTTTTAATATTATTTTTTCACAATATCAAGTAGCTCAAAGCTCAAGTACTTTAACTAATTTAAGTCTTCTCTTTATTTTTATTAAATTTATATAAATTGGATAACAATAAAATTTTGGATTAGAAATGGAATGAGAAAATTACTGGTAAACATTAGGGGTTTAATTTAAGAATGGTGGGCTGACTGACCCCAGTCTACCATACTAGGGTAGTACCACCATTTTCAAATGTAACATTCGTGGAGTAAATTTTTCGTTTCCGTTTCGGTTTTTGTTCCGAGATCAGTTTAAAAGTGACCAGATATAGCTTGAAGAGTGTGTACTATTAATCTAGATGCCACACATTCCTCTCTTCAAGCCGGCATAGCGGAGACGACTGCTGAAAAATCTGTGGTAGCAGTTTTTTCTGTTCATATACCGCACTCTAGCTTAACCCTAATGTGTCGAGAGTGTGCCCCCCTTAATTTTCAAGTAATCAATATGACACGTTATTTTATGATTATTTTTTTACAATTTTGACATTGTTATTGTTATTAGTATTTTTTTTTTTTTTTGTTAATTTAAAAGTTGTAAAATGTTAATAATATTTTTACCATGCCCTTGAGGGGCGTCACACTTGTTGTGAAATAAGTGTGACATGTAAATAAATAAATAATTGTAGTCATATCCAAGCTACAATAAAAATAAATTAAAGATTTAAACAGCGAGTCTTAAAATACAAAATATAATAGTTAATAATAAACGACATAAAACATATAAAATATATTTGACAGATTAAGGTCCTTAGATGGAAAAACAAGTATATGAATTTAGGTAAATAAACTGTACGAAGGACATAGGTGAACGGTAAGGCAAATTGCTATTCGTAATTAAATTTAAGAATTCGGATTTGTCGAAGGTATACCAAAATGGAATTCCTGTTACTTTATTAATGAGTTAAGAGGCTTTAATGGGATATTAATTGCTGTATTAAAACTTAGATAAGTATGAATATGGTAATTGAAATGAAATAAAAATATTTTATTAGTATGGACATGGGCTTAGCATGTACTTGCTCATCGTCAGGCTCTACCATGGCTTCGTAACTACTACAAGAAACTCGTCTATTATAGCCTGTGCATATAATAATTCGAGTGTTGAAAAGAAAGTGATGAATTCTAAAGAGTTGTAGGGATGGTTATTAACCCATAATGCAATAAAGTCCACATACGAGTATATGATAGTGCGAATTCGCCTCTTCAAGCCGGCATAGCGGAGGTGCCTCAGGCGGAGTGTGGTCACAAGAAATGCTGTTAGTATATATATTTAGAATTAAAGGCCTGAAAGTTACGTACTCAAACGTATTTTAGCGTCACCCTCTCCGTTAATGGGGAAGAGAAGTATTCTTCCAATCGCATCGTATTGCCCTCTAATTGTAAGGTTACAATGAAACTCCAAGACAAAGTGACGTTTCTCTAATTCTGATCTGAAACAATTTAATTTTGAATTAATATTTATTTTTCATTTTCCTAGTTAAAAGTATATTTAGCTGTAGCTATTAAGCTGTAACATAAATTATTTATGACATGACCACAGAAATACATTAACTAGAGTCCTGTAGCTCGCGATCCTTAGACCAAAATGATCATGTGGAGGGCACTGCTGGTCTCCCATCGGTCGCGTTCGCAGGTAGTAGACAAAGGGTCCTGGGATATCTCCCTGAGGTACTCCGACATGAACCAAAACTAGCGAACATCTTAGTTAAAGATGTTTAACTGTACCAATTAAGTTATAACATAAATTCTTTATGACAAAACCACAGATGTACAATACCTAACTAATATTTATACAACTTCTTTAAATATATGATTATTTACTAATAAAATTACTCTATTGTTCCCTACCAAACCAATCTGTATTAAGATAAGTGCATCTTTGTGTGTATCGGCACTGAGCGACCAAAATTTATAATATACCAATATGAAAGTATGTTTGTTTGTCTCCCAATCACGCTTAAACACGCGTAGATTATGATTAGAGGGATTATTTTTTAATTCGTTTGTGGTTAGACAACCGTTTTACTAGGGATTTTTTGGCTCTCTAACTTGGTTCCCTAGGGTTGGAAATGAATGTTTAGTCCTTAATAAGGCGTAATTATAGGGTTGCCAGATATGTTGAGAAAAAAAAAACTGGACAAACTTTATAACCCAATAACATAATCATAAAAATTAGTACTAAATATTGTCTGGTAGATTAGAAGATAGAAAAAACGGAAGTGTCTGACAGAAATCGGACATCTGGCAACTCTATACTCATACGAAGTTGCAGGCGAACAACAAGTAAAAATTATTTATATTGAACTCTAAAAAAAATATAATTTCTTATTATATACTTTTTTACAATTAATTAGGAATTTATAAAGCAACTGAGACCAATATTATATTTAATCGAGATAATGATTATTACCTTGGTCGTTAGTACGAGTACTATACGAGATAGCCGGAAGTTAGAGCAAGTAAACAGGTTTCAAAAAACTCCTTGAAACTCTATTTCAATACCAACAGTAATATTTGTTTTAATTTATAAGAAAACTATGTATTCTGCGGTTCTTAGAAATTGCGAAAGAAGATGAGAGCGTCCAATGAAGACTTTTCCTAATGAGATTGGTCAACACAACCATCTATTCGTGTTTCGGGATCACAATGTCTTTCCCGGCTGCCATAGCAGAGATGGCTGCTACTATCCGCTATGCCGACTTAAGGAGATGAATATGCACCATCTAGAATGATAGTGCACACTCCTCTCGTTATACCTGGCTACTTGCAAACTGATCCCGAAACGCAGCAAGTTCACCTTCGAAAGTGGTGGTGCTACCCCAGGACAAGAAGACTGGGCTAAAACCCACCATCAGTCTGCCGTGTACCACTAAAAGTTATTACTAAATAATAATTAGTTTTAACCGTTTTTAATTACTCTAATATCTCTATTTAAAAATTTATAACACTGAAAATACTTACATTACATTATCAACAATACAACTTCTGAAGCCAGTAACTTTTCCCTTGTAAAATGTAACTTTTAATCCAGTTAATGTAATAGGCAGTTGTTCGATGACGAACGGATCCAAACTAGGGACTCCGAGACTTGGTATCCCTTTAACGAATTCAGGTATCGCGTCTTGAGTTGCTCTTACCAAGCAGGCTTTTGTTGTGGCGTTGCAGGGATGGATATAGTCCGCTGAAAATATATTTCTTATTGTCTTATTTTTAATGATCATTATAGAACTTAGTTAATTATATTTAATTACAGGAAGAACACTAGTGCGATGTATTTTTACAGATTAAAAGGAAATAATACAACATTTATTTATAACAGTCTTACTTTCTAGCTATTTCTTTCTTTCTTTATGTATTATTTGTTTTTTTTTTTTTACTAACATTAGAATATAGGTTTTTTTGTACTAACAACATTATTTATGGATCGTATGGTCTGAAATTAAAAATTTTGTTTATTATTTTATATTTATTTTTTATTAGTTCTTTCTCGGCACTATTGGTTTACTTAGCATGTAATTCTTTCCTTTTTTAACCTGCCCTTTGTGATTACTATTTGTTGCCAAAATAAAATAAATAAATAAATATTTATATATAATTTTTTTAGTAGGTTTAGTTCTCAATATTATGATCACATCAATAAACGGAAATAACAGCAATTACCTCCGCTATGCCGGCTTGAAGAGACGATTGTGCATCATCCAGGTTGTGATACACACTTCTCTTGTTATACCTCGCTACTTACAAATTGCTCCCGAAACGCGACTAAAGTGACTCCACGGATGGCAGAATGGGCTAGTAATTGGAATAACCATCAGCGGTCTCTCTAGAAGAAACCCTTTAATTTTGTTTTTAATTCATTTCAGCTCATTATTTAAAATTGTAGTCTTTATTTTGAACTACTTACGTGCCAATTTCGCATATCCCTGCTGAAGAAAAAGAAACACTACACACAAAGTAACGTAGCAATAAATAATTTGTTTCATTTTAATTATTTTTTTTATATTATTATTATATTAAATCCTATTTTTTTAAACACGAAAATAAGATTAATTTAATTTAATTATTTTAATAAAAAATACTATACGCGTGTCCAAACACCATCCATGGATGTGTGATTATGACCGTTGTTTAGAAGGTTAGATAATTTGAAGTATTTAATTACAATTAAAACTGGTTTTGTTGCCTAAGGTTCTGTGCAGACTGACACTTTTTCGTTGCACTGTTAGAATAAATGCACACGTTCCGTGACCTCCTGAAGTACCTATCTGCTAAGGACTTTGCCTTCCTGTGACAGTTCGCCCAAATAGCCTATTCGAACGCAACTTTTAAATTAAGAATTCAGGATTTTTAAACTAGAGTGCTGTCAATGAACAGAAACAACTGCACAGATAAATTTCACTTATATAGCAAAAGGAAAGAATATCTTGTAAAAAGACCGTGAGTTTTGGAAGCGAAGGCTGGGATATGAGATATATTTAAAAGTGGAAATGTAAAGAAAGACCCAGAAGAAATGGCGACTGTGGAACAGACAGACTGCGAAACTGTGGAACTCCCTTCCGGTGTCTGTGTTTCCCGACACGTACAACATGAGTCTCTTCAAATTGAAGGTGAATAGGTAGGCATGGGCAAGCGTGCTCTGCCTTAGACCGCATCACTGCTGAACACCAGGCAGAGTGTGTTTAAACGCTTGCCTATCAAGAATTTAAAAAAAGGAACCATCATTGATCAAGTGTTAATGACCGTAAGCAGGAGAAAAACAAGCTTAAATAAAAAAAAATTAAGTAAGAGAAGCGAAAGAGTTGTCTAATGATTATGGAGATTCCTTTGTCTCTACGTATACCCAAAGAGCAGCATAATGATACGTTTATGTAACTGCGTATCCCTGTGAGGATAAAGACGCGGCAATAGAAACAGATTTATTAAATTTGACGGAATTTTCTTTTTCTTTAAATTAACTTTCTTGACATCGCTAGTTACCTATTTTTTTTTACAATATATATATTATTTATTTTTATTTTTTTTATTCTATTAGAAAAGTTTGTATGTTCCCGATTTTTATTTTTGTTTATTTATCATTCTATTCACGGATTCAACCAATTACAAAAATGATATGACAAACAATAAAAATAAAACAATCAAATTCTTTATCAGTTATTAACATTTAATTTTTAATTTCTTAGTTAATAATATATTTAAAAAAAAAACAGTAACAACAACATATTTTGGTTTTTATTATACTAAAAACAAATAATATTATACATTTTACCTCGACGTTTTCTTAATGTTGAAGCCATGGATGGCTACGAGATAAGTAAAGAGGGCGTCATTGATTTTAATTAGTACAAGTTCTGGAACTACCTGCTCTTCATTTTTTTTGTGTTGACAACAATAACAATTATCTGCCGATTTGTCCGACGATATGTTATATTATCGCTTTGTCTAAATGTTCGTAAATGTATATTGTTATATTGACGCGTGGAGGTCCATAAACGCCGACGACTAAAGAACCGCAGCACACGGCGGCTCCAGTCGCTGTCACTATGCCGGTTTAAGAAGGATCCCGCTACAGTTGAAGGATCCACGGTCAAATGAGTTGAAGAACGCGCGAGAGGGCAAAGCATTCCATTTATAATTTTGTTTTATAGTAGCGCGACCCAGGAACGGAGACAATTGCTATCACAGAGAAAAGCAGTCGTTTCCGCTATGCCGGCTTGAGGAAACGAAGGTCACTTGGTACTCCTCATTATATCTTGAGTACCATGCCCTATGTAGTAATTTTTTTTTAAATTACTATTTTATTCATTATATTAAATACAAAACAATACAAATAATAATTAATTAGTATTCACAAGGAAATATATACGAAAAATATTAATTATATTTAAACAAGTAATACACATTGACAACTGTTAGATCAAACAATTAATGTTATTAAAAATTCATTTATAACCACAAACGGAATTTTATTATACATTTCTTGCTTTATTCCATTTTATTTTTCCTGATTATTAAGATGTCAAATAAACGACGCAATGTAAACGTTACAACATAGCTATATTATGTAGTGTGAAAATGACCATAAACTTCATGTTTAATTACCGATGAACAAGCAAGGTTATATTTCTGGTTTCTTTTAACAGTTTCTTCCTTTTGTTTTCTTGTCAAAACGTATATTATTTGTTACGTAATTATTTTTAGTTTATATTATAGTTATACAGGATGTAAAAGGACAACGGGTATTCTCTTTAACCGTATGTTACACTACCAATACTGAATGAAGTATTTTTTTAATTATTATTTGCTTGTTGTCAACAAATAATGGTAGTATAATGTTATGTAGTTGATCTCAGAAATAAAATGATCAAATACTTGTACCCCATCAGATGCATGTCTCCTCCAGGTTCTCGGGGGTGCCGGCTCCCTTTTTACATTTTTTCTATTCATCTTGTCTTGTTTATTATAGATTTTTTTAACAGAATATACATTATCAAACACCTAAAGAAACGAATGCATTTAGAGAAATTATACATATTTCAACTGTTATCATTATTGTCCGATGAAAACTTTACGAACTCAGATAATAACTCAGGGTTATGCGTAAGGAATGCTTTGTTTCATGTAATTTTTTTTCAATGACGATTTGCTCCTTGGCCTTTCTTCCCTGTGGTAATTTTGGCTCACTGGACATTATGGTTAGAAGTCAGAAGGACTAAGAATTCGTTGAAACCTTATTCGGGGGACATCTTCAATCTACGTAATATTTCAAACACCAATTTTGTGTTTATTAGATTAAAAGATTCGCTCAACAATTTTATTAGCTTTCGTATATTCAAATTTTCTTCATAAAGCTACTTCTCTTCATATGAGTAGGTACCCATTGACTGCGTTTTGCACAATATTATCAAGCTTCATCGATTTGATTTTTTAAACAACCTACATGTAAAATTCAGGTGAAAACATGTATTATACTCGTAAATAATATGAAAGGATTTTTTTCTTCAAATAAGTAATTTATTAACAGAATTTATAGAGTGGTAGGCAGACTGATGATGGTTATTTGTTCAGTCTGCCGTCCTGGGGTAGTACTACCACTTCCGAATGTAACACCCCTGAAGTAATCTTGTCGCGTTTCGGTAATAGTTGAAAGTAGCCAGGTATAACGAGAGGAGTGTGATGACAAGTGCGTTTCATGAACGTGTTTCCGTTTTACAGAGAAATTTCTGCAGGCGGCGTAGTCTCCGCTTTGCTACCTCGAAGAGACGAATTCAGGTAGACAGTGCACACGAGAGGCGTTATACCTTATTAATTCCGAAACGCGACCTACTCAGGATGTTACATACGAAAGTGGTGGTACAACCCCAGGACGACTGACTGGGCTAATAACAATCATCAGTCTGCCTACCATTATTTTATCTATTCCTTGATGTGAATGGAAGTGAACATTTAGTAAGAAAAGGAATACTAATTTACATGGATAATTATTTACGTTAGAATATTGTTTAATAAAAAACGCCTGAATTTATTTAACTTGATATTGTATACGCACTAAGGATTTGGGTCAGTTCTTAAAGACAAATTCGGAACCTCTAACTGATCTCGCTAATGATCTAGGAATCAAATTCATCTTCACTCCGCCTTACGCTCCTCACTTTGGCGGCCTGTGGGAGGCAGGTGTCAAGTCGGCAAAATTTCATATTAAAAGAGTCATGGGAAACGCCCATTTAACCTTTGAAGAGATAAGCACTTTATTTACGCAGGTGGAAGCTATACTAAATAGCCGTCCGCTAGTTCCATTGTCTTCTTCTCCTCACGATTGCCTTCCTCTCACTCCAGGTCACTTCATCATTGGACGGCCTCTGACGTCGCTGCCGTCCCCGTCTTTGGATTTTGGCAAGAAGAGCACAATAAACCGCTACCTTCACCTGGAGAAAATTAGGAGTCACTTCTGGGCCCGCTGGAGCAGAGACTACATTGGCGAATTGCAACAGAGAATCAAATGGACCAAGGGCCACAGCGGCCTCAAGATAAATGATCTCGTACTGATAAAGGAGGACAACCTGCCACCTCTATCTTGGCGCTTGGGTCGAGTCACACAACTGTTCCCCGGCCCTGATGGCGTGTCGAGAGTAGCTGAAGTCTTCACCACACGTGGACTACTGCGACGATCACTAACTCGCCTGTGCCCGCTGCCTGCCACCTCAAATGACCCTGTCACAGTTGAATGAAGGGATTCATTCAACGCGGGGGAGTATGTTTGGATCTCCCGCTAACGCGCTGATGAGCTAGCGTGTCATTGAGGCCTCCCGCCTTGCCTCCATGTGGGCACACGATGCGTGAGGTTCGCTTCAGGCAACGCGATGTCCGCATGGAGTTGCGATCGCTCGATGTTCGGAAGGCCAGTGGTCCGGACGGTATCCCAGCGCTTGTGCTTAAAACGTGCGCAGCCGAATTGGCTCCCGTCTTGACGCGTCTATACCGACTCTCATACTCGTCGGGCTGTGTGCCTCGGGTTTGGAGGAGGGCCAATGTGCAGCCGGTCCCTAAAAAGGGTGACCGATCAGACCCTGCAAACTACCGTCCAATAGCCATAACCTCAGTCCTCTGCAAGGTCATGGAGCGGCTAATTAATGTCCAGCTCATGGCCTACCTGGAGGATCACCAGTTGATCAACGACCGCCAGTATGGATTCAGATCAAAGCGATCAACTGGTGATCTTCTAGCGTATATTATGCATGTCTGGGGTGAGGCTATGGACGGCCGTGGAGAGGTCCTGGCCATCGGCCTGGACATCTCCAAGGCTTTTGACAGGGTCTGGCACGGGGCCCTTCTCTCCAAGCTCGAGGCGTACGGTCTCCCTGACAGGCTGTGTACCTGGATTGCCGGCTTCCTGCATGAACGCTCCATCCGCGTATTAGTGGATGGGTGCGCGTCGACGTTAATGTCAGTGAATGCCGGCGTCCCCCAAGGTTCTGTGCTGTCGCCGACACTATTTCTTCTGCATATCAATGATATGCTAGACCTCGGGTCTGGCATTCATTGTTATGCAGACGACAGCACAGTGCATGGGCATTACACATCTCGCCCCACAGCCGATAAGCAGGAAATCGACGGGATGAGAGAGTCTGTTGTTGCTGAGCTGGACCGGGTTCTAGAACGAATTGCTCTTTGGGGCGACTCGAACCTGGTGCAGTTCAATGCCAGCAAGACTCAGGTTTGCGCGTTCTCGACGAAAAAATCCCCCTTTACTCCTCTTCCTACTCTTCGTAGCACTACCCTTGGTACCTCGGACAGACTGGATATCTTAGGGATGTCGCTTCGCTGCGATCTGAATCACAGGGATCACATCGAGCGAGCAATAAAAAATACATCTCGAAAACTTGGCATCCTGAACAAGGTGCGTCAGTTTTTCGCGCCGGGGCTCCGCCTGTTATTGTACAAGGCGCAAATTCGCTCCTGTGCGGAATACTGTTCGCACCTCTGGGACGGCTCTGCCAAGTATCTCCTCGATGCCCTGGATTCAGTGCAGCGCCGAGCTGTCCGAGTAATAGGCGACCCGGAGGTCACACGAAGCCTGGAGGCCCTGCAACTTCGCAGGGATATAGCGTCTTTGTGTGTCCTCTATCGCCTATACCATGGTGAATGTTCCGAAGAGCTCTTTAACCTTATTCCTACTTCCTCATTCCACTCCCGTAACACCCGCACTGGGCGGGGAAAGCATCCGCATTACGTCGACAGAATTGGAAGCCGAACAAAACGGTTCGGCGCATCCTTTCTATGTCGCACAATCGATAAATGGAATGCTTTGCCCTCCCACGTGTTCCCCCAATCCTTCAACCTTGGATCCTTCAAGCGGAGCGTGAAAAAGCACCTTCTTGGGCCGGCATAGTGACGGCGACTGGGGTCACCGTGTACCGCGGTACTCCAGTCGTCGGCGCTCATGGACCTCCACTGTGCTTAACACCAGGCCAGTCGACGTCACATGTCGCGTCAATATAAAAAAAAAAAAAAAAAAAAAAAAAAAAAGCTCACAGAGAGTCGCTGTACAGAGACAGTTATTTTAAATTTGTGCAATAAAGAATTTTATTGTTATTATTATATTTTTAAAGTTGCCTGTCATATTGTGACACCACTCTGCCTGATGTTAAGCTAGAGTAGGGTGGAGTACCATAGGCAGCAGTCGTCTCCGCTGTACCGGCTAGAGGAGACGAAATGCACCTTCCATTGACACGGCACACCTCTGTTTATATGGAAACTTAAAATTACTATATTCATAATATTTTTTTACACATGTTTTCATATTTACAGAGGAAGGAACTGCATTGTTTGTAATTAATTAATTAAAGCAGGAAGTTCTGAACTTATTATGATTGCGTGTCGGTATTTTAATTGCACAGAGATGTTGTTTACCCAAAATTACAAAAATGCACTTGCAGATACGAACATTAAAAGGAGAATACCCATTTTTGGGCCCACTTGATACCTAATAGTTTGGTAACAAAACAATATTCTAAAATAATATGTTATTTTTTTATTAATTCATTTTAATTATATCAACACATCATTTACCAATCAATAGACAATGTTTAAATGCATAAAAAACAAATATCATCAATTATTAAAGCATTTAATATAATAATAACCTCAAATATTTCATCAGAAAACATCTAATTACTCAATAACCCGGGTGAAAAAAATGTAAATTGATTGCTAATAAGGAAGTAAATTTATTTTTCTACAAAATTAAATAAAAATCATCGATAAACTCGAGAAAAAAATTGTGGGTCTATTTTTCTTAGGCGAATAGGCAATCTCCTTTGACTTTGACTGATATTTTTACTTTGCAAATGTATAAACTCTGTGGGTAGATTTAAATTGTAGTAGGCGGAGTGGTGACAGAATAGCCTAGTCAGCTTCCTTGGCTGTACCACCACTTTCAAATATAACACCCGTGACCTGGTAGAGTTTTAGAATCAGCTTTAAGACCTGAGTAGCAGGCATAGCGGATGCAACTGATGCATGTAAACATTCAGTATATAGTAAGGTATATACTGCTTATCCTTAAAGTTCATTCAGAAGAAGGGTGACCATTCAAACAACAATCAAAAAATAATTTTATTTAAAAAAAAAAAGAAAAATATTTAATACTTTTATACATACAACAACTTTAATATAATAACGTACCTATTTCTTATTGTACATAAAATTATCTAAATCTATTTTAAAAATAATTAGGTATATTTTGGTTTACGTTAAAAAGAAAAAAACACAAAACAATATAATAAATGTCTCCATAAAACAGATTTTTAAAATAATTCAAAGATATTTTTTAAAAGTAAGGTAGGGGTACAGACCATAGTCATGTCGTTAAATGTAGAGTAATAAAGAAAATAAACTATAAATCAACATATTAAAAAAAATTAAATATATTTTTAAAATATGCGCGGGGTATAGTGCCCATAAATTAATATTAATAAAGAACATCAATATTTCACAATAATACCAAAGTACTAATAGTATTGTTGAAAACGATTAAGACCGAGATGTACAGGTAAACATGATTTCCCTTTTAGTGAGATCTGAAATTCAATGAAACAAACAAAGCCGTAAAATCCAATAAGTGTCCACGCTCTAATTTCAATTGGTATGGGTTGGTAAAACTTCTGTTTTATGAGGACAAAAGAGTCTTTTCACACAAAACTTCATTTAGTAGGTAAATTTTATATTAAAATAGTTGTTGCCCGCAATCACGTATACCTATAGCTCGAAAATTTATGGGTTTCCTATACAAACTTTCATCCCCTATTTCACCCCCTTGAGTGATGATTTTGTAGAAATATTGAAACACGTATTTATTTAAGAAATAAATCAAACGCCTAAATAACAATTTTCTTGTCCCTAATGTTGACGTCCATTCTATATTTATTCACCTTCAGTTGTTTTTATTCAAAAGGTAACCTATGTCCGTCTCCTAACCAAATTTTATCTAAATTTGTTCAGCGGTTAAGGTGTGGAAGGATTACAAACAGAAACAGTAACTTTTTTTAATTGTAGCTCGGCATATGACAACACTCCGCCTGATGTAAAGCTAGAGCGCGGTCCATGAACGTAAACAACTGCTACCACAGAGAAATGCCTACAAGCAGCAGTCGCCTCCGCTATGCCGGCCTGAGGAGACGAGTATGCACCACTCCTCTCGCTATACCTGGCTACTTTCAAATTGCTCCCGAAACGCGACAAGGTCACTTCACGGGTGTTACCTTCGAAAGTGGTGATACTACCCCAAGACGGCAGCATAGAAAAGAAATTCACCCTAATGTTTCGACAAATAATATTACCAGTACGTCTAATGTAGTGATTGATGGAAAAGTTGCTTATCAGAAAAAGATGATTGTAGATGTGAAATTCTCGGAAATAAATATGTATGCCAAACTTCATGTGAAAAGACTCTTAAACATTTATTCTAGCTAAATACATTAAATTAATTATATTATAGGCCAGTACGTGGTATTGGCACGTATAGTAATTCGTCGTAGGGTACGGCATCGAAGAATTTTTTCGCAGTTCCCACTGTAACGTTCATTGCATAGTCTACTATTGGTTTACCAAATTCTTCTGATACTGTTCTCCAATTCTCGTTTATGAATTGAAGTACTGTGTTACCTGAAATTTGGAATTAGTAATTATTATTTAATAATTGTAGTCTGACGCCGAAAGCGTTCTCGATGGAACAATAGATCTTCCGAGTAGGGTGGCTGACAATTGTTAAACTATTTTCAATAAAATGTATTGATGTTCCGCCGCGAAATGTTTCCGTGTAATATGACGAAGGTAATACAGTCTATATTTGGTTGTATAAATGACAAAATAAATGAAAAAAACAATTTTTTTTAATGTCTTCCGCTAAAAACGGAATAATATGTAACATTTAAGCCGTACCGGAAGCGGTTTCGACCTTATTTTTATGTAAATAATTTTTTTTCTTACTTTTAACAGGGTATACGAGGATATTTGTGAGTACACTCCGCCTCGTATTAAGCGGTAAATAACTATAAATGTCTTATAGTATGAAAATAACAATATTACTTACTCAGTTCAGGGTTGCCTTTAAAAAGATTTGTGATAACATAGACTATTCTTTCACCATAATCAAAGTTGTATCTGTAGCTCTTAATGCCAAAGTGATCTTTGCCTTGAGCATCTTTTACATATTCCGTTTTAATATCAATTTTTATTATCGAATTAACTGCAAAAAAAAAAAAAAAAACATTAGATTTGGAAATTTGGTTGCAGTACTCAAACCCCCAGCACTTGTGGCCGTGAAAGAATATTGTGAAGTTTTAGTCGGTAAACTTTACGCGCGTACAACACTTCGTATGTGCGCTTTTAACAAGGCGGCCCGGCATAAACCTGACGTCTTTCTCGTAACTCAGTTCTGACTTAAGTCATGTGGTAAACCAGAAGACTCGGCAATCCTTTCATGTAATTTCATACAAAATGTGAAGAAGTGTTGTGTCTACGTCTCACCCTCTATGTATGTTTAGCATCACGGCTGTTAAAGTTGCTACAAAAATAATTATTTTATAATTCTCATCGGATTACCCATTTTCAATATATAATATCACTTAAAGAATTTTGTGTCCAAACTACTGAAGTAGTTTTTATATGGAACCCGTATCTCTAGAGACATTAAAGGGTTAACCCAAATTTATTTACAGTTACTTTTTGGGTTTGAAGTTTTTATCCGGAAAATCTTTCCGCTTTTAGTTTGGAGGAAGTAAATAGTTGTTAAAGTTAGAAAATGATATGATAGATAAAATAGATATACATATTATTCATGTTAGGTTAGATTATATTAAGCTAGAATATGGTCCCCCGTGGCTTGCGGTCCTTAGATCGTGAAAGATAGTGTTGTCATGTGAACAATGCCATGTTGGAGTTGTTGGTCTCCTCAGTTGGTGAATAGAGAGGGTCCTAGGTACTCCGTGTCGTGAACCAACACCAGCTGGTTTCGTTTCGTGTAACCGACGGCAGTCGCAGAGCTCTTTCATTCCGAGTCAAAAGCGCAAGTCCCGGGAGATTGCCCGGAAGTCCAACATCACTTCGTCATCATCCCCGTTACACGAAGATTTCCCGCCACTAGACAGAGTATGGTCCAACTGCGTCGTCTATACCGGCTTATAACGGCAGACTCCTCTCGGTATACCTTGCTACTTTCAGGCTAATTCAAACCGCGATCATATACATATTACACTTGGAAGTGGTCGTGGTAATACAGAGCTACGTCAGGCTGTACTAAGAACGATCATTATTTATAATAATAAAATACTAACTAATTTTAATCTTGGCATCTCCTTCACCATTGATAGGGAACAAAAGAATTCTTCCAACAGCTGTATACTTTCCTTTTATCGTGATGTTGCAACGGGTTTCCAAAATGAAGACGTTTCTTTCTAAGTAGGCCCTGAAACATAAGGTAATGGTTTTGAATTATTTTCCAATAGAAGCTAGGCATATTTTTAAACTTTATAGTTGTTTCGACTACACATCAAACCTGGGACCCCTACGTAACAGACTGATGACGTCAAAGAAGCCGCCATTTAGTTATAATATTTATCGAAAAGCTTTTTATTTAGAACTTTATGCTTAGGGATATATTGAATATTGAGGTTTTTTTTTTAAATTATTATTGTAGCTCGGCATGTGACAACACTCCGCCAGATATAAAGTTCGACTGCGGCCCGTGAATGGAAACAACTGTCACTACAGAGAAACCTGTGCGGGCAGCAGTCGCCTCCACTATGCCGGCTTGAGAAGACGAGCATGTACCATCTAGATTGCACACTCTTCTCGTTTGACATTTTGTAAGAAGTATGAAAAGTGGAAAGCTTGAAAAGAGGATAGGATATATTTTACAAATTGCACGTCAACAAGTACGTCACGACATACTAGTATGTAAAAACAGTGTTCATATGGATATAAAAGGATGTATCTGCGTGCATAAAAACGAAATAAAAAAACAGAAGGTCGTAAGTACTCATACGTTTCCTGGCAAAGGAAGCTACTGCAAATTAAATATTTTAATTGTTGCTTCGGTAATTTTAACTTTACGTAAGGATTACCTAAGAAGTGCAAAATACCTTGAATTGAATCCTAAGTGAATTCCGTGAAAACTGATACCGGCAAGCTTCCGCTATGCCGGCTTAAGGACTGCACTGCACACAATCACGACACAATTTACGTCGATTTTTTTTCTATCTCAGCAGCTGGCATGGGATCACACTCCGCCTGATGTTACGGTGATGTACGATCCATGAGCGGAAATAACTGCTACAGCAGTCGCTTCCATTATGCCAGTTTATGAATACAAATTCCATACATTAATGTAGGAACAAGTACTACCGCGCAGCAAATTGTTCCCAAATTGCTCTCAAATTAAAATCAAATCAAGATCAAGTTTCTAACAAAGTAGAAAGCAATAGATTACTTGAAAAGTGCATGCATTAAAAAAAAGACTTACTCAACATTTCTAATTTCACATTTCTTCAATCCAGTAGCTTTTCCATTCAAAAATGTAACTTTAATTCCTGGTAATTGGATTGGTAGTTCATCTATAATGAACGGATCTAGTGGTGGTACTCCAAGATCTGGTAAACCTTTGACGAAGCCAGGAATAGCATCTTTGGTAGCTTGGATCAGACATGCTGGTTCGGTATTGTTGCAGGGATGAATGAAGTCAGCTGTTTGAAAAAAAAATCGTAGTTAAATATTTTGTTAAAAAACTTTCAAATTCCACTTAAAATTAGGTAGAGTATAGACACATACAACACATGTTTCACAGATATTGATATATTTCAATAATTTTCTAAAAAGTGCATTAAATCTAAAATGTATGCTGAATTGGGTGGGTGTAGGTGTCACAGGCAATGATGTAACACTCATTTTATTGCTGTTTTTTTATTATTATTTTATTTATTTGTTTTTATGAATACTATTTTTTTTCCTTTTTTTGTATGCATTCACTCCACCAATTTACTCGTATGTATATAGTGAAAATTATTTTAGGGTGCAGTGATGTTATTACGATCAACTTAAACATAAAATCTTCTCGACAGTACACCTGTAAATTTTATTGGGCACAATTACTATCATAGAGAAGCGTCTGCTGGCACCAGTAGCCTCCGCTATGCCGACTTGAATGTGCACTTTATAGCTCAACATAATTCATTATTTCTTTAACATCTCAGCATTAGCGTATTTGGTATATAAAAAAACATGTCAATCAAATAGCAACATTTCCGTAAGACTGATTAGCATAACTGGTTGTAATTTCAATAACTAATTATGAACCATAAACAAAAATACGGTCAAGGTTTCGAATGACAACAAATTACTCTTCAGAAAGACTACTATGCAGGTTTTTGACAAGCTTTTCAATTGTTTCTTTGTTACATGCAAAATTTCAAGGCAAACTTTTTCAATGACAAAAATCTTCAAGCAGTTATTTAGTTAATGGAGCGCGTAAACAATTATCATAAACAGAAAATTCGTTTGTTTTAAACACTTCAAACAACGACAATACATATTTTTTAAGGCCGGCAGACATAAGACAAACAAAGCCGCACAAAGATTTTTTCACTGCCAAAATTCTCTCTCCATCGCAAGCTGTGCGCTGGCCCTTGTACTCCGCAGTTAGCTGGTGACTCTGCAGAGAGTGCAATGCTCGGGCACAGACGATAACTGCAGGTAACAGTCGCCTCCATAATGTCGCCGTCAGACAGACAGGGCACACTCCTGTCATTATACCTAACCAGTTCCAAACTGAATATTTAATGTGACCGGGTTAATTCACAGGTATTACAAGTTAAAGTGGTGGTACTAATACAGAAGTAGAACGGCAGACTGAGATAATAACCATCATCAGTCTGCCTACCACTCTTTGAAACTTGCTGCTAAAATATAAAATGTGAACGGAAATAATTTAACGTTATAAAATGTAAAATATGCTAAAAATAAGATAATGAAGGCAATCATGTAAATATTGGCTACAATTTTACACTTCCGAGTGATTGAACTTTAAATAAACATGTTTTGATTCGTTAAATTATTTTGATATTGCTTTGTATATAAATATATCAATACGTTTTAAGTCTATTCATGAATTGGACGTTTTGTAACATGCCACCTGATGGAAAAGCTAATGTAGTCCATGAACAGAGACAACTGCTACTGCAGATAAATTTCTACATGCAGCAGTCGCTTTCGCTATGCCGGCTTGAGGAGACGAGTATGCACTATCTAGAATAACAGTGCACGCTCCTATGGCTACTTCAAAACTGGCGAAACGTGACAAGGTCACTTGACGGGTGTTACATCCGAAAGTGGTGCCCCTGGGCTAATAACCATCATCAATCTACAGCATCAATCTCTAATATAAGCACTGAGCGACCAAAGTACACATAACATAGTTACATTGGTACCTGGGAAAATTTTGCAAGGTTCGAACACGGATCTTGTTGATCCTGAGTTTTTTTGAGGCCTTTGTCAATAAGACACCAATCCCGCCGAACCTCAATATACAAACAAAGTATGTAAATAGTGAAAAATAAAATATAAAGTCGCTGTTGAATAGTTTTGTAATCCTCAGAAACTTCGTAAAGTCATACGTATTTAAGATTATCTACGGTTATTTTAGGTTTACAAAAATTATAATATAATAAACAATGTTGCATTGCAGTGTTTCTCAGCCTTCACTACATTTAAATGTCCTGCGATAAAGATACATTGTACACCACTGACCGCTTCATTTTCCCTTACTAATCTAAACCTCAAACAAAAGCAGCAATGTAAAAAATAATATGAATCTTAGAGGACTTCATAAACGTGTGAATTTTCCATAATGTGAATCGTGTTTTGTTCATGCGTGTATTTTGTCATATTTTATGCATTGTTGCGTATTACACACAAAACCCATTTGTTGTAGATAACTAAGTAACAATTTAACTAAATCACTTTTGTATAAGCATCGTAATAAAATATAAAATGACGAGCTATTCTTTGTTCACTCCAAGGATGCTTTGGTAGTCAAACTTATTGTCCTTATGTGTCCACGATGTGGGAAAGAAAGAATGTCACACTTGAAATTCAAAAGACGGTACGCGAAAATTTTCGCGTTACTTGGTCATTTATTTGCGGTACACAAATACTGAAAATCGATTTTCATAAACAAATCAATATATTAAAATAAATGTTTGTAAAGTAATATAAATCTATGAATCGCCACGCCTTTTTCCCAGAAGGATAGGCAGAGATAACGGAACGCCACTTGCCACGATCCTGACACCACTCCCTCGCTTCCCTCACATCCACAATTCTCTTCATACAAGCTCTACGATTATGGGCACTAGGCAGCCCTGCTTTCATAAGGATGTCTGCGATCTAAATAATAAAAAAAATGTTTTTGCTATTAGAAAAAAAATTGTAAAAGTAAAGATTATATTTTTAAAGCAATATTTCAAATCCTCTTTCTCCTCAACCGGTTTTACTTTCAAGTACAATCTCGTTCATACACTTTTGCATTTCAAGCGTATCTACATATTATTAAGTCTACATTTCAATATACGTCTATATATCAATAGTGAGTCAAGCGAAACATATTATATCCATTCAGAGAGAGGTTTTGTACAGATCAATGAACCTTCATGGCTTCAATTATAATATCATGACATTCAATTAATTCAATATACTACAATGTATTTAGATAGATCAGTTCGGGGTCACCTTGAAGGTAGCAGGGTATAAGTGTGCCTTATCAACGGATAATGCATGTTCGTCTCCTCAAAACGGCATAGTGGAGACATTTCTTTGTGGTAGTAGTTATTATCGATCATGAATCGCATGTCAAGCTGCCAAAAAAAACCTTATTATTTATTATTTACCTTTCTAATGTTACCTTTTTATTTATTAAAAAAAAATTAAAAAAATGATTAGAACCCAGTACTATGAATCTTAAGCAATGACTACACAAATATTACAGACCAGATCAGAAGTAAATATATTATTAAATATTTGGTGAAAACAAACGAATCCGGAACCTTTGCCGTGGCAAACTGACGTAATAACCACTCCGCCACAAAGGATATAAAAGCTCATATAAGAATTAATTCATGCAATATTTAAATCAAAAGGCTTTATGCGGCTGACTATCGTGTTTGTTTTGATAAATTTAATCCGGACGTCGCGAAAGCTTTAAAATTAATAAAAATAAGCGCGATAATAAGTGGCATAAAACACTTAAAAAATCATCTCCGCGATTAACCTTAAAGATCGCTAACGTCATAATTTTATGCAACTTATAATAACGACACGTTAAGTAGTAAATAAGGAATAATAAACTTGTATTTTTATTGTAAAAAATAAGTGTTAACATAAAAAAAATCTTAAAACATTTTAATGATTTTTTAAAAGTAATATAGTTTTTTTTTATTTTATATATTTTATTATTTATTTTAAACCAACAGGATAAATAATAAACTTAATTATTGATTGTAGAAAAACGTTAATAAACTTGAACCTTGAACTTTAGATATGACGTAAGGTCAAAGATTAATGCATTTGCAACTCTAAACCTTATTATAATGTAAAATATAAATCGATTATATTTTATTATTAATTTATTTATAAAGGTATTTTTAGTTATTGTATTATAAAATATATTATATATAAACATTTTAAAAAATGCAGATTTTTCTATCAATTAATAATACAATAGAAAGTCACATATACGTAACGTAGAGAAATTAACTACAAAATTTAGGAAAAGAAAATTAAAATTAAAAAAAGATTTTTAGAACAACTATCGTCTCGGTCTTGAATTATTTTCCTAAACATGTGTTTCTTTATGTATAGGTACATAAATCATTGGCCATTAATTGTTGGTAAACTTGCGCGGGAGTAGACGAATGATTCAAATAAGAAAATGTTTTAATTTTGCCCATAAAACTAAGATGGAAATGTTGATAAGATTCCTCTACTTTACGGAAGCTATTTGTGACTTTAATCAGTTTTAAAATGAAGTTTGTCCAATGATTCGGGCTTATTTACGAAATTTTGAGATCGACAAGTCTTTTGAGTTGTTTAGCCCAGATTGCACTTTTAAACTGGATATTTCGATTCGACAAGAATTTGTTGATTGGTTCTGAGTAACCAAACGTTTTGTTTATCGTCATTGAATCAGACTAAACGTAAAACGAAACTGTGCAAGATTGTAGTAGGCCCCCAGGCTCAGCTCGACTGTTTTGTCTGATGAATTTGTTTTATAAATGATGCCTTATAAGAATTGTTCCTTTTTTCAGTTTTTGTTTTTATTTTTTGTAATAGGATGCAGTCGATTTCGTTATACTTGTATTCTTACAAACCTCGTTGAATCAAGTGAACACCAAAATTCAATAATTACATAGTTTAGTTTTAAAAGCGTTTAAAATATTATTCGTTTTAATCCGAATGTATAAATTACAAACATTGTGAGTAAAGTAATAAAAGTTGGGGTTTCCGAAGTTCAAAGTTTCCTCATAATTCCATAATGACGCTGTAAATTTCAAGCGTGAAATAGAAAGTCTAAAAATAAGAGAAAAACTAAATTATAAATATTATATTTATGATGATGTTAAGTTAGAGTGTGATTCAGGTTTGGACATAGCAGTCACTCTCGCTATGCTGTTTTGACGGGTCCATCTATTTAGGCCACTACTTGAAAGTGGTGGTGCTATTTAAGGATATCAAATTGGGATGAATAAAGTTCGTACCCTTTTTTTTAATGGCTATACTAAGCTAGTGCTTAGTACATGTTATAATATTTACATTGTATCAAGTTTGTTAAAAACTGACACACTGATTACTAGGCTAGGTAAAGAAGAGCGGTGAGATTTGAGAATAAGCAATAATCTAAGTATAAATAAATTGAGATAAGTGGCCTTGCAGAATGAAGCATGTAACTACTACGAAAATGTGCCCATAATACAATTAATATTACAAAACATGATCACGCAAAACCCACAATCAAAGTTTGTTTTCGTAAGTAGGTAAAAACTATGAAATAAAAGCAGGTTCATTCATCCGTCGAGATCATTTTGCGTAACTAAAATCACTCTGCCATGATTCCAAGCATTGCAAATCATAGATGTTGGATATTATGACTTTGGATGTAATTATTATATTTAAATTAGATCTTTTTTATTATATAGGTAGCTACATAAATAGTTTATATTTCTTTTTTTTTTAATATGATAAATATGACCTTTTCGAATGTAGTAGATTTAAAACGTTAAAACAGTTTATTTCTACTATTTTTTACAGCCAAAGAAAAAGTACAACTTTTAGGAAACGATTTTCTATTGGCAAAAAAATTCGTAGAAAAATAATAGATATCTATCTATACAATCGAGAATTGGGGCTTTGGGCAAGAACACCATAAAACAATCAACACCCAGAATAGGAATAACTGTTTATAATTAATAATAATATTAGGAAATAATTAAATTTGAAGTTACGAGTATAATTTTTGACGAAATGTAAAGAAATTTTTAAACCCATTCGCAACAATATGTTACTTTGAACAACACGCAATATTTATAATGAAATTGTAGGCAATATCCGGTCTAATTTTAGGATCCGGTTCAAATAATATCAATCGTGGTTTTGTTAATTTTCCTTATAATGAAATTATTAAAAGTATTCATAAAGTAAACATTAAAGAAAATGAAGAAATTTGAAACCAATATGAAAATTAATTAAAAAGAGATATAACCAAAATATTGCAGAGGATAAAAGGAGATGATTATGTAGTAGACTAAAAAGATATCCTATTATGACAATAAACCCACAGTTCGATACAATTGGATCTATAGAACTGTATTCATGTTTTGATTCAAAAAACTATTCTTACTTCTCAATAGAGACGAATTAGTCATTTCCAATTGTAAAAGAATAGTAATTGACAGAATAATAATTATTATTAATGATAAGTATAGTATGTAATAAAGAATCATTGTACCAAAGAATCTATGACATTTATATATTAGATACCCTTAACCTACCTTTCATTAGAAAGCTCAAGCTTTGTGGTACAAGGTCATATTAGATCTCATAATAAGGGAAAACATAAGTAAACAAACAATTTTTAAAATAATACAAATTTTGAAATCTAGGTCATTCTAAAATATAATTTCCTGATTTACAATAATTTCGCAACTGGTACAAACTCATTAGAATGCAAGCGTTATAACAAATGTAACGTTTGAATATGTAAAATATAATATAATATTGTTGTTGGTTTGTTAAATAATGCTTTCTAAGTAGTTATTTAATATTAATTTAAAAAAAAAGAAAATAATATACCTATTATAATGTTAAAATTATGCAAGCTTATAAATATATGCAAACAAAAACTTTCTTAGTCAAGGTCGTTCAAATTTTAGCCCAAAATGTTCTATTGCATATTATTATTAGAAACAAATTTGAATAATAATGCTGTACTTACGTGCAAGTTTAGCTGTACAGTCACCAACAAAAGTTGCAACCAAAGTTGTGAACACCGCAAACACGACTCTTTCACACATCGCGTTCTAACCACCACTTCAAACTATTAAATTAAACAATACGGCCAACTCGAGGAGGCCTACTAACCGAACTGACTCGATGACCCTCGTAGTTGAGCCGTCGTTATGTAAATTGAAACGAGTTCTTTCTCATTTTTGGTTGCACAAAATCGGCGAGCTCTGTGCCAACTGGAGGCCTGCTTTTCATGCAACACTGCGTCTGCGCCGGCTCGCACTATACTTTTGTTATTATCACCAATGTCATCGTGTTTAGAAGGGATGGGAACCCTAACAGCGATTCGTGCTCCAAGGTTATCGGTCAATTAATGATTTTACGCATCGAAGTCGTGTGTGCATGCAGGATATATGCAAATTCTATGTAAAGGAGATAATTAACTGAAATAACTTAAACATACTTAATTAAATTAAAGACAATTACTATTAAGATTGTTATAAAAAAAACTCGAACGCATATAACACGTAATTTGCAATATATGGAGATAATTTTACATGAGGAAGAGCGGCCAAAAATCATCTCACGACGGAACTGAACGGGTCAAGGCAGTCCACTATAAGCCAGACATAAGAAAAAAGTCATTAATTTTTGAAGTTATAGGTAATAATTGATATGGACAATGAATTATTTTAAAATAACACTTTTATATTAAATAATATTTTAATAATTTTTTAAAAATAAATTAAAAGATTTTATGCGACTTACTATCACATTTATTATACCGAAACCGTTGCCTCGAACAGCACTGCTTATAATATAAGCAGTATATACTGTGTATATACTTTTTTAATTTACCGTGATATTATACTATTTTCAACATAAAAGTTTAATATAATAAAGAACATAATTAAACAAATCTTAGTATTATTTATTGTGTACATATTAACAAAAATAAGTGCTTTGTATAAAACAAAGTAATTTTTTTTTTTAAAAGTGCATAATTTAAAACCAGACAGAAAATCTTATGTCAATTCCACCTGTTATTACATGAGAAGGTCATGGTACATGATTCAATAAATACCAGTTTTGGATTACGAGTTACAACATTTTGACGACAATTTTATTACAGACTTTATTTACAAGTATTATTTACCTTATATTTTATTTTTGACACTAATTAGGAAATCTTAATTTCAAGTTAAATTGTAGAAAAAATAATAATTACCCAACACTAGCGCTAAGATAACGATGCTCCAGTTAAACGCTTTATTTCCACTACTTTACATTTACTTCCTTAGTTACTAAATTTTGCAATGGGGTCGTATTCTTGTTTCTGAATTAAATTCAATTTGAACACAATTATATTTATGAAGAGTATTTTATCTTTTATAATAAAGTTAAATGTGGGTCTGAATTATACCTTTACACAAATTTTATATGGCTTACTATTGCGTTTCTCTTGATTATTCTATTCTGGTTTTTCTGCTTTGACGAAAGTTTTGTGGTCAAAAACTTGTAAAAATACAAAAATAAAATTAGCTTTTTAAAATAAAGATCATGATATAAACTAGATCTAATTAAAACCAAGAATCAGACATGTGGTCATTGTATATAGAGATTAGACAATCTTTTTTGTTTACACAATTATTTTTAATTATTATAATATCTCTAATAATAATGTTTATTAACTCTATTACGTTACTTAACTATTCCTATACATAACTTAGATATAAGTATTCAAACTAGTGTTTAAAACAGTTTTTCTTTAATCATATAATACATAACTATAGTAACTTAAACATTTTAATATATTTTTTTATTTAATCTATCATAATACAGTTAATAGTTTTTTTAGTCCCTGTACTAAGCTTCTGCTTGTATCATAGTCACTGAGCGACGAAAGTATATTAGTTACATTAGTACTGTTCAAAATTTAGCGAGATTTGAAAACGGGTCATATCGATCTTGAGGACCACTAGACCACAACTGCTTATAATTAAATAAAAATCATTCAAAACAATGGAATTAAGATAAACTGTAATTATACAGACTGAATTTAAATAATTTATGCGACTTACTATCGTATTGTCGCGTTTCGGGGGCAGTTTGAAAGTAGCCAGGTATAGTGAGAAGAGTGTGCACCGTCAATCTAGATGGTGCATACTCGTCTCTTTAGGCCGGCATAGCGGAGGCGACTGCTGCCTGTAGAGTTGTTTCCGATTATAGACCGCACTCTAGCTTCACATCAGGCGGAGTGTTGTCATATGCCGAGCTACAATAAAAAAATATACATCTGACGTGTCGAATTCACGATGATTCTGGTATGTTCGTATTAAAATAGTCAAAATACACGTGATAATAAGCCGTATAAATATTTGACTTTAGTAAAACATGTTCGCAATAAATAAAATAAATTTTATTGTTAAAATAAAAATGCAATTATAAAATAATAATATAATAATAAGACCTACGAAAAGACCTTTTTTAGACGGGAATCTGGTTTAAATTTAATTTTCCTTTCTACCTGACTCAAAATCGAATTTCGCTATCTCCTATAGTCTAAGATTTTCCCTCACCTTCCCATTTAACAATACATAGCTAAATAGGGTAGAAACATATGATTCAGACGTAACATTTTGAGCGGCCGTGGTCTAGCGGTAAGACGCGTGAACTCACGCTCGATGAGACCCGTGTTCGAACCTCGCTAATTCTGACCGATACCTACATTGGTTATACTACTTTGTTATATGAACTTTGGTCGCTCAGTGCCCATAGGCACTAATTAAAGAGGGGTAGGCAGACTGATGATGGTTATTTGTCCAGTCTTTCGTCCTGGGGTAGTACCATCATTTTCGAATGTAACACCCGTAAAGTGACCTTGTCGCGTTTCGGGAATAGTTTGGAAGTAGCCAGGTATAACGAGAGGAGTGTGCACTGTCTGATGATACATACTCGTCTCCTCAAGCCGGCATAGTGGAGACGATTGCTGCCCAGCAGTTGTTTTCATTCATGGACCGCGCTCTAGCTTTACATCAGGCGGAGTGTTGTCACATGCCGAGCTACAATAAAATTAAAAATAACAAAACACCCGTGAAGTGACCTTATCGCGTTTCGGGAACAGTTTGGAAGTAGCCAGGTGTAACGAGAGGAGTGTGCACTGTATAACTCGATGGTGTACAATCGTCTCCTCAAGCCGACATAGCGGAGGCCACTTCTGCCTGCAGAAATTTATCTGTAGTAGCAGTTGTTTCCGTTCATAAAGTGCGTTAGCTTGACATCAGGTTGTCATATGCCGAGCAATATACATTATATAATATAAAAGAAATATATTACATAAACACAATTATTTTTTAAACACTATGTTCAGAAACGCGTCGAGAGGCTTTTGCATGTTGGTGTAGACATTAACAACTGATGTGACTGCTTACCTACCCTCACTAACATCGATTAGCGGAAATTGTTGTAATTGTTGCAAAGTAGTGTTTAAAAAATAATTTTGGTTATGGATTTCCGTAAAGTAACGCCTAATGCTATTAAACATATACGAGTACTCGTATATTACGTATATTACGATTTTTTCCAGTCACTCCAATCGGATAGTCATATTTTCAATTTCGTTGATCGCTATCTGTTAGCGTAAAAAAAAATTAAGAGTGTTACTAGAGATTTAAGTAGTAATTTTGTCAATTTTGTAGAAGAAGAATGTCATCAAGAAAAGCCCAGAAGCGTTGCGTGGTTTATTTGGATCAAAAGAAAAGTAGAGAAACAATTTATCAATGTGACAATTATTGTGAAGTGGCTTTATGCATTCAATATTTCAAAGTATATCTTACTCCATAATAATAATTAAAATTTCCGCCATTACCAATATTATATGGTCTGCAATAACATATTATTATTTGCATTTTTTTTTTGCTACTACAAAGAAATCTCTATGGACAGATTCTTCAAACTATTCCCGACAGTCACAAAGACTGGGTAAATAACCATCATTAGTCTGCCTACCACTCTTTAATAGGCCTTGAGCGTTCTAAGTACATATAACAAAGTTACATTGCGCGGTACCAATGAGTTTATCAAGGTTCGAACACGGATCTCATCGATCGTGAATTCACGCGTCTTACCGCTATGCCACACGGCCGCGGCTCAAAATTTTTAACTATTACTTTACTACGCTGAATAAGTTTTCTTTTTTCTTTCCATTTGGCGTTATTTTTTTACCTCATAATGCTAATGGGTTTTACGCCTTAAAATTACATAAAGACGTTTATAATTCTACAAACTCAGATAATAATTATAATATATAAGGCGTTGTTAATTCTATAATATAATTTGTACATAAATAATACTTAAAGAATGAGTGAGCAAAATATAATATTATTTTGAGAGTGGTAAGCAGACTGATGATGGCTATTAGTACAGTTTGGTCCTGGGGTAGCACCACCAATTCAAAAGTAACTCCTGTGAAGTGTAGGTGTAGGTAACCATGAGTTTGAAAGCGGGGTAGAACAAGCTGTATGCCGTTGACTACTTAAACACTGTATATATTCTTCTTCTCGTAGCGGAGGTCTGCATACATTTCTCTGCATTTCTTTCGGTAGTCGCATGCAGGGTTACTGTAAAATTTTCATAATCTGCTGACCCTACGCATAGTTTTATTTTTCATTTGGTAAGATCTTATAACGAAATTCTTTCTCAATCATCACAAAAACTTTTTAAAAAATGTTAATCTACACTATACAAAACATGTCGTATTCTCTGCATTTAAAAAAAAAAATCATTAACATTCATGCAAAGTAACCTAAAGTAAGTTTTAGAAATATGAAACCATTTTTCTTCTAAACTACTAATAGCTAAGTTTTTTTACTTTTATCGTGATATTAGACAATACAATACCTACGGAACCTTTGGTTTACTTTTTTCAAATAACCTTTCAAAAAAAAATCGACACACAATCGCGTGAGCTACCCCTTAGTCGCCCAATAAATCAGTACGGGACGAGCAAGGTCAATCGAGCAAGATCAACGGCGTATATCCAGCTCTTAAATAGAAAAATTCGGTAGTTCGAATATGCAATCTGAGTGGGTTTTCAAAGATTTCAACGTCAGCAGTGTACAAGACTTGATCGGTGTTAAAACTAAAAGAACCCGAATTATTTACTGTACCCTCGTTTTTCGGTCATTTGACAGTAGCACTCCCCTGATTTCTATATTGGATGTTGACATAACAGAGACGACTCTTGCCCGCTAAAACTTATTTGCGGTCATATTGTCAAACTACTTAAAACACAGACACATTTTATAAAGTTTGTAACAATGATTTTAAACACGACTTTAAGAAAAAAAACTTATATTATTTTACTAATAATTAAATTTAAAAATTTTAGGATTGAAAACAACTTGATAAAAAACCATAGAAAAGATAACCTCTTTTTGTTTTATTCCGAGTAAAAAATCAGTCGTCTAATAAAATCAGTATTTTATCCGCTTTATGTGCCATTTACAAAGTCATTGCCGATAAGAAAAGACTCGTGCGTCTCTTGACGTTCCAAATGAATTTATTAATATCAATACTGATTTCAAGTTTTTCTATTATTAATGGAAGATTATGTAAGTTTTTCTTTTATCTTTTCTTTTCAATATTTTAAAGTAAAATTAATGAAATTCAAATATATTGTTAATTTAGAACTTTTTTAAAAATAATAGATCTCCATGTTACCACATTTCGACTGATGTTAAGCTATAGTGCGGAAACAAATACTATGGTAAAGAAAAGTCTGCAGGCAGCAGTCATCTCCGCTATTCCGGCTCGATGAGACCAATGGACACCATCCATAGAAGAAGAAACTCCTTTCATTAACCGATACTTCTAAGTTATTCCCGAAATGTGACTAAGTCACTTCAAATGTCTGGAGGCAGCAGTTGCCTCCTCTATACCGACCTGGTTGAAGTGCGACTAGGTATGAAAGTGGTGATGCTGCCCCAGGACGACAGACAGGGTTAATAACAATCATCAGTCAGCCTACCAGTCTTAAAAAAAAGACAAAAGACTGAGAAATTCTCACATTAATATAACAAGAACTATACAATGTTTATGTTTATGTAATGTCCAAGAGTGTACAATAATTACGCGAGTTTCCAGCCAATTATCTAGGTACATGATCACTAAAGTCAATTGTTAGGTGATACGTTATTTATATAATAACCCGTGATTACACTTTTAATTTACATTGATTATCTTGCGTTCCGGCTTTATCTATTTGTCTATTTACTGACTCTTGGCCGCAATTTCGTATAAAGGATTTAATGATCTAGCGGTTGAAGGCGGTTACAATCGAAAGACCCGTGTTTTAAATGTCCAAAAGATCTTGTTCATCACCTTGTCGCATTTCAGGATCAGTTTGAAATGGTGCACATTCGTCTCCCCAAGCCGGCACAGCGGAGGCAACTGCTGTCTGAAGGAGGCATTTCTCTATTCTAGTTTAACATCAGTTATCAGCAGAGTGTGAAATGTACCCATTTCCATCGCTGTTTCATTAAGTAAAGTAATTTTTTAAGGCGCACTGGTAATTTTGGAACGCATACACGACAAACAAATTGTGTTTATAGACATGTAAATTAAAACATAAACACGAAAGAAGAAATTAATTAGTTACACACGAAGAAGCAAAAAAAAAAACAAACCTTGTTAAAATATGGACACTCATCAAGAAAACAACTTTTTGTTGTCGGAAAAAACTTTAGATTTGAATTATTCTTAATAAAAGAAAATAATTTTTCAAGGATAACCACTGCAGTCTTTTATGAACGACGTGTAAAATTATACTTATTTTAAATATCACATATTGCTGATATAGCCTAGGATCAAAATTAATTCTTTCTGTTACTTTTCTTACGTGCGAAAGAAAAACGATACCATAGGTACAAAACAATATATCCTAATATATAATAATATATTTGCAGATTTAAAAGAAATTTCTTAAGGGAACGATGAAGTAGGAAGTAGCCAAGTTAAACTTGGAAAGTATAGGAAAAAGACTTGTAAACAACCTTACACTCGTCTTATTAAGCCGATATAGCGGAGACGACTGCTGCCTGTAGAATACAGTGTGATAGCAATAGACTTTGCTTATGGGTCGCATTCTAGCTTAACATCAAACGGGTTGCGGCCATAGACCATTTTTTAAATTTACATTTATAAAAACATCATAATTTTTTTCAGTGGATATTCTAAAACCATGCCCAATAAACGATGGTGAATGTCAAAAAGTCTTATTCCAAAACGCTATGCAATATGTTGCAAAGGGAGATACAGATCTTGACATACCTCCTATCGACCCTTTAATAGTTAGGGACGTTAAAGTATCTATATTAAATGTGGTTGACTTGCATCTTATAGATGGGTTGGTTAAAGGGTTGAAGGATTGTGTTTTTGAACGAGTCGGGTGAGAAAAACTATATACTTTAGTTAAAAAAGTGAATCGTGAAATTATACATCGACTAAACTCGTCTTTATCTGCAGCACAAGCTTGGAGGAAAGACATTCAACAATGGATATTAAATGCAGTGTCGTTTTAAAGGGACATTATACAGCAAAAACTAAAGGATCTGTTTTGAAAAATATATTAGGTGGTCAGACAATTAGCGCTGATGGAAACGTTAAGATAGGAATTGGTTTGTATTGACCTAATGCTATAATACTCAATGAAACTGGTAAGCAAACTGATGATGGTTATGGTAGGCAATCTGCCGTTCTGGGGTAATACCACTACTTTTAAGATCGATATCCGTGAAGAGATCTAGTCGCTTCTATTCCGGTCTGGTATGTCCTAAACTATTTTGCACCTGAACTTAAATATTACCTACTCCGCGTGGTGTCTCCACTTTTAGTGATAAAGTAACGTTGCGAGCTCAAGGACAGTGATCAGGCTGGAAAGAGATATGTCGAGGTGCTACCTTCACTTGAAAAGGATGAATTAGCAATTTTCGTTATGTTTCGGCTGGCGGAAACAGATGAGCGCTATCTGGGTTAATATGGCACACTTAAAGGTGGTGGTACTATGCTTATAACCACCAATAGTCACTCTACCACTGTTTAAAACAAAAGATTCACGTAAAAAAAGAATTGGTTGGTAACTTGCTTTATTTATTTATTTTTCAGAAAATATTCGTATACAAATTCAGTTACCTTTTCATGCTGTAAGAAGATCAGACGGTGAAATTCTGTTACAATGTAGAAACCCCAACAAAACCTTTGACTACACTTTTGAAGTTGGTGACAATGCTTATTTTAATGTTGATAATATTTATTTAGGGAAACAAGATATCAGTAAGTACCTAATCCTAATGTACTAAGCAACTCTTAGCGTTTAACTACCAAAATCTTATAGTTGTCATCTGCTTGTACAAGAGCGGCCGTGGTCTAGCGGTAAGACGCGTGAACTCACGATCGATGAGAACCGTGTTCGAACCTCGCTAAAAGACCGGTACCAATGTAACTTTGTTATATGTACTTTGGTCGCTCAGTGCCTATAGGCACTATTAAAGAGTGGCAGGCAGACTGATGATGGTTATTTCTCCAGTCTGTCGTCCTGGGGCAGTACTACCACTTTCGCATGTAACACCTGTGAAGCGACCTTGTCGCGTTTCGGGAATAGTTTGAAAGTAGCCAGGTATAAGAGAGGAGTGTGCACTGTCAATCTAGATGGTACATGCTCGTCTCCTCAAGCCGGCATAGTGGTGGCGACTGCAGCCCGTAGAGATTTCCCCTAACGAACTCGCCTATCTCACGGTTGTGCTTGGTTATCATCAGAAGAATTCGCATTTATGAATTTAAGATTTACAGGTCTACTGGTTTCATCAATCCTTACGGAAAATTGGCAAGTTATAATGGAAACATTCGGAGAAGTATTCATGGACAAAGCGATGGATATGGCTTACTTATTCACTCATAAATTCTTTGATCAAGTACCGGCAAGATATTACATTTCCGATAATCTTGAAGATTATGTTGAAACAGAAGGAGAAGTAAATGAATAAATTAATTGAGTAACTAATTAGTTATGATCTATTGTTTAATGTGTAAGAAATAGTGTTTCTGGTGTGGTAATTTTTCAGGAAATAGAAATTAGTATTTTTTTTACATTTAGCAAATAAATATTTTTTGCGACCTAAATTTTTTTTTATTTTTTATTTTTATTTTGGCACGACATGTGACCTCGTCTGGTCTTATGGTAAACTTAGTGGAGGTATTTGTGTTCCTTTGCTACGTGAACAGTACAAAGAACCCAATCCCGATACTAATTGCCTGATTCATATCATTTAATGTCCACTTGAATAAAAAGTAAATCATTCAATGCACAACGTAATAAAATTCCGTCCGTGAAGATACGTATATAGTAAATATAATACATATAAAACTTGCACTAATCACAATATAATATAACCTGAGTAAATATAACAAGATTTTTAAAACAATTGAATGGGGATCATTACTGCCATTTTATCACGCCAGATGGCGCATCGTCGCCATGGCCATTGAAAACTGTCACTTCCATATATTTTCTAACCTATCAATCCGTAAATTTCAAGTTTCTCGAAAAATGCCTTTATGTGCTGTACCTGGATATACCACTTCTGGTGTACATTTATTTCCCAAAGATCCCACATTTAACCCTTATGTGAGTGACAAATAAAACACCTTAATCAGAGTGACGAGGTACCCGGGTACCTTCATACAGTTTATACGTAATGTAAACAATTATGATCTGCTTTTACGTTACACATACTTTGAATATTATTATTTTAGTTGAGTTAAACAGTTGACGATCTGCGGCGATCAAAGCGGAGGAGGGGTGGAGTGTGGTACTTGGTTATCGGTGCGCATGAAACATTAAATTTGGACTATGTTCATTTCAAATTTGAATAAAATCTACAAGCCTCGTGAATGTATTACCGTTGACGATCAGCTATATAGATATCGTGGGCAGACTCGCTTTACTCCATACATGCCATCGAAACCTGAAAAGTATGGCATGAAAATATTTTGGGCTTGTGATGCAAATAATTCCTACCCCCTAAATAGACAAATATATACAGGAAAGTCAAGTGACGGCAATCGTCAAACAAATGTTGGAGAATGCACTGTATTAGATCTCGTGGCTAAATATAAAAATTCAGGACTGAATGTAACTACGGATAATTTTTTTCGTCTCTTCAACTGGCTTATTCCTTGAATTCGTGGAATATGACAATAGTTGGAACGGTAAAAAAAAATAAACGGTTTCTTCCTGCAAATATGCAAGCACACAAGGAGAGGGCGATTTATTCTTTTAACTTCGCCTTTAGCAAAGAAGCAACTTTATGCTCCTACGTACCAAAAAAGAATAAAGCAGTAATAATGTTGTCGTCAACGCACATGTCACCAGTTATTGAAAGTAATAAGCAAACTGTCAAGCCAGAAATATTTTTTTTATTATAATAAAACCAAAAGTGGACAACATGGATAAGCTGTTAGCAGAATATACCGTAAAACGCAGAACGAATCGGTCGCATTTAGCACTTTTTTACAATATCATTGACATTGCAGCTTTGGCAGCAAATATCATTTACATGGAACATAACCCACAGTTTGTTTCAAGTGTCATCTCGTAGAAAGTTTTTGAAATCATCAACTGTGTAGTAAAAATATAGAACAAAGATCAAAAAATTTCATTGCGACATCAAAATTACATGTGAGATCAGCAATGCAGGACGTACTTGGCCAAGAACTAAGGCTTTCGTTTTCGAAAATTCGTTCGAAAATACACAAAAAGCCAGGTTAAGGGCGGGGGACGCAGGTCTCCTTAGAGATTTTTAAATTAGGATCAAGACACTCGGGCCCTGGTTTTGAAGAGAGCAACAGCTCCTTCCTCGATCGTTTCGTTTCAATTTCGCGAATATTAGTTGATCAACTACGGTTTGTCGCGGGTAGTGCGTTTGCGTTTAGAGTCAGTGTTTTAGTGCTTCGGACGAGCAGAATTATCGTAAGTAGGCCGTCGTGTACGTATTTGTTAGGATGTTAGGTATTCTCAATATCAGCCTCGCACTTTAGCCTAGGGTTTTCAGGTCCCCTCCACATTGTTCTAGGTTTTCAGGTTTTTCTTTAAATAAATAAAATAAAAATAAAAAAACACTTTATTGCACATGTTAAATTGTACATAGGCGAGCTTAATGCCTTTGGCATTGTCTACCAGCTAACCTTTGTTGGTGTGAGCGGAGATGTCTACAGTGCAATGAAATAAATAAATAAATATTGACAAAATAAATAGAATAAGCTAATAAATGAAGTATAAAGTAAAAATAAAAGATTAAGTTATTAAAATATAATACATACATACATATCATATAATATAATATACATAAATACAAATATACACAATATAAGTTAGGGAAAGGAAGAAGAGTTAAGAAGAGTTCTGTCTTAGGAGAAAGTATTTAGTGAGCATGCTTTTGAAGCTTCCATTCGATGAGGCTTGTCTAATAGCCAGTGGTAGTTTGTTCCACTGACGAGCTGCTGATACAGTGAATGAGTGTGCATAACGGCTTGTGGCATGTGCTGGTATTTTAATCTGGTTATTTTGCGTTGATCGGAGGGGGCGGTCGTGGGAGTTGCAAAGAAATTCAAAGCGAGATTTAAGATAAGAAGGAGCCATCGGGTTGAAAAGAACATTATAAAGAAATGACAATATATGTACTGACCTGCGAGAGCGGATATTAAGCCATTTTAACTCTTCGCGATAATGAGAGACATGGTCATATTTGCGCAGACCATAGACATAGCGTATGCATAGGTTTAGAAGGCGATCGAGCTTATTCAGCATATCTTCGTTGATATCGGCATAGCATATGTCAGCATAGTCAATAATAGGAAGGAGTAATGTGGAGACCAACATAAGCTTCGCCTTGAAAGGTATGAAGTATTGAAGTTGCTTAAGAGAGTGCATGGTGGCAAAGACTTTTCTGCTGATTTCGGACACCTGGCATTCCCAGGACAGATCACAGGTCATATGTAGACCAAGGTTCTTAACACGTTGGCAAAAGGACAGTGGGACAGTGTTAAAAGTAAGTGGGGAGAGGGAACCCAGATCAACCTTGTCCAACATGTACCTGGTACCCATGATCATGACCTGGGTCTTCTCTGGGTTAACCAGGAGTCCTAGTTCATTTGACCGTATGCGTATTGCCTCTAAATCGCGGTTCATTTTGGTTATAGCGTCACCCAAGTCGTCGAGATTGAAGTTTAGCGATAGTTGCAAGTCATCAGCGTACAGATGGTAAGAACTATAGGCAATAACTGGGACAATAGCATCGATAAATAAGGAAAATAGTAGAGGGGATAGTACTCCGCCCTGCGGGACACCAGCGCTCACCGGACACCAGTTGGAAAAAGCACTGTCGAGTCGGACACGCTGGCGCCGGCCGCGAAGGTAGGAGTCGAACCACTGTGTCACATTCTGTGAAATATTGAGTGATCGTAGTATCGCCATTAGTATGTCGTGATCTACAGAATTAAATGCGCTACTAAAGTCCAATAAAGTGAGCAGAGTAAGTTTTTTGTCATTCATGGCCAGCCGGATGTCATCAGTAATTTTGATGAGAGCTGAGGTGGTGCTGTGGGCCGGTCGGAAACCAGATTGAAAAGGATTTAGTAGGTTAGAGTTATTGAGAAAGAGACTGAACTGTCGGTGAACTACGCGTTCTAGGATTTTGGAAAGAAAAGGCAATATAGATATAGGTCGTAGATGGGTAAAGCAGTTAGGGTTCGATTTTTTAGGGATAGGGACAATGTGGGCATTTTTCCATATTTCAGGGAACAATCCGGCAGTAAGAGAAGAATTAATTATATGTGTTATAATAGGAAGAATGGTATCAAGAATAGGAACAAGAAGGACACGACCCACATCATCAGAACCCACAGCCTTGCTACTTATGGATTTAAATATCTTTTCTATTTCACAGTCGGACACAGGGCGGAATTGAAAACTTACATTGAAGGGAAGAGTTTTGGAGTTAATTTGCATGATAGTGGAGTCTCTCAAAGAAGGATTTATGGAAATAGGAGTAGAAGAGAAATGAAGATTAAGGTCGTTGAGATTCAGATCAGGATAATTAAGGCCAGCCTTGGTTTTTCCAAGGCCGAGACTACCCAAAAACTTCCAAACATTACGCGTGGTGCATGTTTCGATGGTTTTATGTATATATTGGCGCTTGGCGTTCCTACACATCTGATTAACACGATTTCTTGCAGACTTGAAGCTATTCCATCTCTCCTCATTGGGTGATTTCTTGTGTTTGCGCCTAAGTGAGTCGCGCCACCTCATGGCTTTACGAATTTCATCGTTTAGCCATGGGGCAGGAGGTCTTTTCATTCTAACTGGACGAACTGGCGCATGAATGTCGTATAGCCCAAGTAAAAGTTTGTTAAAGGTGGAAATTTTGTCTTCAACAGTATGTTCCATGAATACAGTATTCCAGTCAATGCCACCTGCATCACTCAAGAGCTTCTCCAGATTCATCCTGGCGAAGTTACGTTGTAGAAAAACCCTAGGCTTGTATTTGGGAGTTTTGATTTTGTAAGAGGCAAAGATTAAGTCGTGATGAGAAAAACCGGGCGCTAGATGTTGCCCATGAGAAGAGATTCTTTCAGGGTTAGAAGTAAGGATAAGATCAAGAAGACTGTTACAGTCATTAAGATGAAAAGTGGAATTTGAAGGAAGAATAGTCACATTTAAAGAGGCAGAAATGAGTTTGAACTTTCTAGCTCTGGCGTCATTCCTCAAGAGACAGGTGTTGAAATCGCCTAGTATTAGATTATGTTCATACAAGGGTAAATGAGTCTCAAGAAGAAGTTCCAGTGTAGTAAGATAGTCAACAGTAGGTGGAGCGTAGATGACACCGAGCAAGAACTTGGTACTATTAAAAGTAATTTCCAGGAAGAGATGCTCAGAGGAACCAGAATAGCTAGAAGGAGATTGGGAAATAATTTTGTATTTGAAATTAGAACGTAGATAAATTGCAACACCGCCGCACGCCTTCCCAGTACGGTCGTTACGTATAAGTATAAAACCAGGCAAAGAATAGCTAGATGAAGAGAGGGAGGGCTTAAGAAAAGTCTCAGATACTAAAATAGCATGGACATTCACGGTATTGAACGAGGTAAGTAGATCCGAGTAGTGAGAGGGTATGCTTTGTGCATTAATGTGGCACACATTCAAGTTCTTAGGATAGGGGCTGAAGGTATCATGTATTAGATCACCGAGATGGGGAGCATCATCACTGAGATCAAGTTCATCATTGGAAGATTCACAAGAGAAAAATATATCTGAGCCAGAACTTGAAGATAAATTGTTTATACTTGACATATTGTGTGTAGATAAAAATATAAAATAAAATAAATATATTATGTTATTAAAAAAATATATATATTCAATAATTAGAGTAAATAAATAATGTTAATTAAATAATAATAATGTAAATAATTGTATTATAATATTAAGTTTAGTTACAGAGTTATATCAACTCGTCACCCAGCTGTAGGTTAGCTAGTTTACAAAAAGATAAATACGCATATAAAACCAAGAATAAAACAATATGACTATCAAATAAATTAATACATTCTTGACTGCGTAAACAGGAACGTGATATCAAAAAATAATCTGAACGCAACGGAATAAACATCTACCTACCTGCTTATATAATTTCTTTCACAGCATTTTCTCAACGACTTCTTCAGTAGTCTGTGACTACATATTTTATTACAACGATTTTATTCTACAAAACTTCAACACACAATATAGTCAATGACTATTTTATTTTTCAACATATTTATTCTACATTATTTCCACGAATTTTATTTCCAAACAGGGTTTTTCTCCACAGCTTTCTTTCTACCATACAGGTATTTTGTTTTCAGCTTTCTCTTTTTCAGAATGTAGGGCCCTTAAACTTAGCCACTAGGCTAACCGCTCGTTCTCCTGTTTAGCTTAGGTCTTGCGCTGGATTCTGTCGGACCTAGCCGAAGGTCGTCCTCACCTTCAAGCAGGCTAAGGTGGTGGAGCTGTAGGTTGGAAGGGAGGCTCCATTCTTGCTCCATATTTTATTCTATATTGTTCTCATTTCACTCGACAGATGTTGATTGTAGGGAGGCTGATATTTAATTCATTTACTCGTATATTATTTTGTAATCAAATCGTATAAATTCGCGTAAACCGTGCGTATTAAATTCGCGAGTGCTACCGTCGCGCACCGACCGAGAATATCCGCGCGTCACGATCAAGAATATCCGCGAGCAAGCTGAGTACGAGGTAGCAGAACAAAGCTAAGTTGCATGTTTTCTTCTCGATTCATTATTTCCTTAAATTTTCTCTTTTATGTGTAAATTTTCAGGTGATCACTTAAACTGTGCTTTCTATGTTTCTTTCTATGATTTCTTAACAATAACTTGTAATATTAAAAATAACACAACGTAATGGTCCATATTAAACTAGACAATTCACAACGTAGAGTCCTACCACTTTAAACTAGACGATCACGATCACAAATCATTGGCCAATCATATTTAGATATATTATTTAAATTATTAAGGGATGAATTTCCACATAGGCGGGCGGAAGTTCATAAGGGGGTCGAGGGTTTTGTAAATTTAAAGATTAGGCTAAGTAAAAATTTTCGGTCACAGTGGTGCCGTGACCAGGATATTAGTTAGCGCCGTGTTAGGTTTAGTTTAGGCTAGGTGTAGGGTAAAATTCTTGTCACAGTACCCGGGTACCTCGTCACTCACATAAGGGTTAAAAAAAATGGGAAAAAGCTATACGTCGCAAAAATTTTGTTGCGACACAACATAGTAGGTTATGCCGGAATCATTTCCAAGAATCTGACTATGTAGGAGTGTCAGCATATACAGGTGAGTTGCTAAAGTATATATTTCAGTCAATTATTACAAACTTGAGAACTTTGGTCGCCGAAATAAAAATCGTGCTGCTAGCGCCCTCTGCGCTGAGCTTTGCGTGAGGATCCCCATTGCGTGAATTGTTATTTGTCGACGTTAGAAACTTTTTCAAATGTGTTAATTGATGAAATAAAACTTCCATTTATGTTGTATGCTTTTCGGATTACTTTTTATTTATTAATGCTTTACAAATTACAATCAGATTACTTACAAATTGTATGGGAATACATTTCATTAACTTCTGCTGCTTCGATTTTTTTCTTCCGATACAACGAAATGATCCTTACTTATTATTACATAAAACTGAATCGAACCGGATCAAAAAAAAATTTCATCAAAATTACTCTTTTCCGTGGACAACTCAAGCTTGACCAGAAAAATTACTATGCCAAATCAGTTTTCATAAAAAAAAAATCAAATGGTTACTAAGACAGTTTCCCTGTATCTCCTGTGGTTTAGGATTTCCCCATACTGTCCCAGTTAAAAAAATTACCCTGTATACTAGTTTTTAAGTTGGGTATGTTATTGTGAAACTTATTTATATATATTGTTGGCGTGCGTACTAAAAATAAATAAATAAAACCAGTTTAGGGTGCTATATGTTGTTTAAGAACTTTTATAAACTCCAATACATTGTACTATAGATTAACATAGTTATATATCTTAACTAGGCACTTGTTTTAAATGATTTCACAGATGACTAGCACTTTTTTTCAGCCTCACCAGTCCTGAGCTTCATGAATTTAAATTGGAAATTATTTGTAGATTTGTACTGTCCTGTAATCGTTAACAAGATGTTTGAAATTAACGATGGATTTTAAAGAGTTTCTTTAAGAAAACGCCTGCGAAATTATTTTAACTGATAATCTGGAAAAACATTTAATTGATTACGTTTAATCTATTATAAAAATTTAAGAAAAAACATGTTTATTGAAGGACTTTATACCTAAAAACAATAAACAGAAACTTTTAAATTATTATTATTTTACTTATTACTTTCATCTCCTCAAGCCAGCATAGGGGAGATGACTGCTATTCGCGGTCACTTCTCTGATCATAACTATCAAGCAGATGTCTTTGTTCATGGACAGCACTCTAGCTTAACATCAGGCGGAGCTGGAGTACAAATGGCCAAAGTATATAATGATCAGCCAATATTGTTAGGATATTCGAACCACGGCCACGACCACGGTCGGCCTAATATTTGGTTTATTAATGCTTAACAAGTCCACACCGCAATAAATAACTGTCTAAATACTATGGTTTTGAGCAAGCTTTGTTACCTAATGAACGATAATCAGTGTACAGCTGTGCAAAATTGAATTTCATAATTACCCCAACACCTGGCGTTTATTTTCACCTTTACTCGACTATTGCTGAGCCATCTAAAATTAGCTATCAATCTTTGTTAGAAGATGGCTGAAGATGGGTTTAGATTAGTTAAGTTATAAAACTTTTGTTACATAACAAGATAATGTAGTTCAAATACAAAGATATATTTCGAAATGGGTCAGTCGCGTTGTGGGATCAGCTAGGTTGTAGCCTTACCCGGCGGGGTAGTGGCCAACTCAGCCGGCATAGCGGAGGCGACTGCTGCCTGGTGATGTTTAACAGTAAGTAGTAATTGTTTCCGTTCTTGGACCGCACTTTGGCTTATGAAAAATAAAAAGATAGCGAAATCTCTTCATATGTATCAACCAAATTTGTAAAATTAATTGGTTTGAATCTTATATATCTTTATAAAGCGCTGCGCTTCCGTGGAGAGTGATCTTTAAAACATAGTACAATCTAAAAACCAAATTTATATGTTGGGCACAAATCTATTAAATATAACTAAATTCAATTCACGCTGCAGCACTTTGAAAATAATTGTTTCAGCTGCTAGGAGTATAAGACACACCTCCACTATATGTTTACCTAATTAGAAAAAAAAAATATAAGCATCGATCTATGACCCAATTTCTATTAGTTGATATCCAAACAGAATGAGCTAGAAGAATAGTACAAGCGAACATAGATCTTAATAGGTGGTGTAGCTAACTCTTTGCCCATAGATTAGACAAAACCATTTTTATTTTGTTATAGATTAATATGCGTAAATTTAACTATTTCTCTATCAGTTCTAATCTAATCTAAAACTATTTCAGTATCGGTTTAAACTATGTCAATTAAAATTAAAAATGACATCAAATAATCTATGTTTGCAAATAAGTAATTATGTGTCCAATAGCATTACTATTGTATGTAGAACGAATTTTAATTAAAACTGCGGTTTTGTGTATAATTTGAAATAATTTACAATAGTAATGACTATTCAATTAAATAATATGAAAAATTAAATATAATGAGTACCTAATTATGTATAATTACATCAACTATTAATTTTAAATAATAATAAAAAATGTTAATGAAATATTGTTTAAAGTAGACCCACTATTCACGGTAAGATGTTTTTTGTTTTTATTGTAGCTCGTCATATGACAACACTTCATTAGATGTAAAGCTAGAGTGCGGTAATTTTTATGTACCTAATTATCATCAATCATCAACTGCTAATTCTAAAATAAAAAAGGTAATAAAATATACTTTTTTATAGTAGACCCACTATTCACTTCCGTTATGTTGATGTTAAGCTCGAGGGCAGTCCACGAGCGGAGACGACTGCTACTATAAAGCAATATTTAAAGGCAGATTTCTCTCTTTTACTCCAGACATTTTAAGGAATGAAAGATAGAAAACTATTTCGTTGAAATCTTTTTTTGTTGTATTCTAAGGTCTGTTTGCACCAGAAGGCCCGTTAAAGTTACTTTAACTATTACTTTTACGGCGACGACGCAACCGTCAAACGTTTACATTTACTGCACACGCGTTGCAATATCGCGTAAATTGTTATCATTAAAAGGGTGGCTGGTCCCGAAAAAATAATAGAATATACATATTTGGTTTCTTTTCATACATTTGAAGTAAGTGACATTGGCTTGACGATTACTTTAACCTTAACCAGCCAAGAGTCGCTGGTCACGGTTAACGTTAAAGTAAGCGTCAAAAATGACTGGTACGACGATGGTGCAACTCGTGTGGAGTAAATGTAAACGTAACGGTTAAAGTAAGCGTAAAAGTAACTTTAACTGGCCTTCTGGTGCCAACAGACATAAATGTTGTCTCAAAAGTCACATAATATATTGTCGTGTACTCCTAAGATATTTAAGGTCAAAGGTCGAAAATCGGTTTTCCGTAAATACTTCGCATTTATCATAAAAGTTGTCTCGAGCGTAGGTCACTTCCATTGAAAGTACAGGGCTATCTAGTACTGGGCTAATAACCATTATGTCTGCTTACCACTGTTTATAAACAAACTGAGAAGATTTGTTATTTAGATCAACAAGGCAATAAAATGTAAAAATAAATCAAAATAAACTTCATGCATAAATTAATTATAAATACAATGATTCATCTTCATTATTATTGTATAAATAATTAATATTTATACACATAAAAACTGAGCGCCTCTAGAACGTACATTAGTGCCAACTTAGTACCCGCCTGCAGTTAGGGATGGTACACACACCACTTTCGCTTGAAGTTGAAGGTGCTCCTCACCTGACCCTCTCTGTTGAACTGTTGGCCAATCTGGCCGATAAAAGTATTCATACAGCGACCCCTTCTGCCCCTTTTGAAACTTCAAAATATTTAAAAAAAAATTATTAATATATATTTAAAAACTTAGTTGTATTGTTAAAGTTTCATGTTTAGCATGCTCTAAACTTTTAACTAAACTAAAATTATTTATGCGGCGGCTTAATACCGCGTTTACTTAGATTATTTGCGACGTCTCGAAAGCTTTGCAGTTATAGTAGTTCCATCGGTCTCATAATTTGTATGTATGACTTAGGTCTAATTGCACCAAAAGACCCGTTTAAGTTATTTTGACTGTTACATTTTAACGTTGACTTTAATTTTAACGTTGAATTTACTCCACACGCGTTGCACCTAGGGAATGCAATCCCGATCTCGCGGGATCCCGATCTCGCGAGATCTCGTGTAATTTTTCGGGATCAATCCCGAAGCATAATATGACGAGATCCCGTTCGAGATTGACGGGATTGGGCGGTAGTGCTGCAGTGGTCAGCAACGCTACACACATCTACTCGGGGCGCAAACGGTGCGCTAGGGATGGCCGTTGATTCAACGAACTGTTTTTATCAACCGTTTTTCTACTGTCAACGAGTTAAACGTTTTTCGTTTTGAGTGAAACCAGTTAAATCCATCAACTGTTTGTAAACAAAAACGTTCCGTTTTGAAAGGAGTTATTTGTACTTTGGTCGCTCAGTGCCTATAGGCACTATTAAAGAGTGGTAGGGAGACTGATGATGGTTATTAGCCCAGTCTGCCGTCCTGGGGTACGGTACCACCACTTTTAAATGTAACACCCGTGAAGTGACCTTGTCGCGTTTCGGGAATAGTTTCAAAGTAGCCAGGTATAACGAGAGGAGTGTGCACTGTCAATCTAGATGGTACATGTTCGTCTCCTCAAGCCGGTGTGTGGATGCGACTGCTGCCCGCTTTCTCTGTAGTAGCAGTTGTTTCCATTCATGGACCGCACTCTAGCTTTACATCAGGCGGAGTGTTGTCACATGCCGAGCACCGAAGACGTTGATCAACCGAAAGGAAATGTAAATAATGCAATGAACGCTTACGAATGAGTGAGAGAGATACCAACAGTATAAGTTGTTTTAGCGTGAACGAGATAAAAGCATTGTCTAATAAGGCTTATTGCAGAAAAAAAATATTATTGGTTTATTTGTTTGAGTTTTCATCGTTTTCAATCATCCGAACTTTACATTTTCTTAAAACTAGACGAGATCCCGAAAATTCCGGGATCCCGCAGGATTGATATTTCTAATCCCGCGGGATCTCGAATTTGCGATCTCGAGTCGGGATTGCATTCCCTAGTTGCACCATCGTGTAAATTCATATCTTTATCGATAAGAAGGGTGGCTGATGTAATTAGGAGTACAAAAATATTTGGCCTCTTTTCATACACTTGATGTTAGTGACATTGGTTTAACTATTACTTTAATTTTGACCGGCCAAAATTCTCTGATTACGGTTAGCGTTAAAGTCAAAACTGATTGGTTTTTTTGAAGCAATCCAATTTTAATTTTAACCATTACTTTAACGTGAAAGTAATAGTTAAGTCATGTGGTGCAACGGACCTTAGTATTTTAGTTTATGTTAATTGAATTTCAGATTCTTGATAAATTTGACAAAAATCAATAAGAATAATAAGTTCTTTCAATTTAGTTACGAGTAAGAGTTGTTTATTTAAAAACATTTTTAGCAATAAGTTTCAACAAAAATGGCGCAATATTGTTAAAAATCAATAAGTTTTCGAAACAGCTTAATAAATTTTATAGATTTTTTTTTATGCTGAGTTGTTGTTTTGCTTGTATTTTCCTATTAAATTTTCATTTAATAATAACCTTTATATACATTGTTTCTTTGGGAATAAAAACGCGTGAATTTAGCACATAAATTGCAATAAATTAAAGTAAACTGGGAAGAACCCACTAAACTTTTTGTTTAAAAATATATAGCAAAATACCAGTTTTTTCGTATTGTATTAATCTGAAACCACAATCTCGTCTTCCTAGTCTAAGTTGAGCGAATACAATTATTAAAATATATGCATTAGCATTTATTTTTGTTATTTTTACATCATTGAACATATGACCTTTTACCAAAACATCACTTTATCTCCTTGAAGAATACAAACTATAAAATGAATAGGTTTATTTATAATAATCTTATTTCGTATCATTGCGTTAGTGTGTCAATATGGCTGGTTATAATATGTTATTATATTTCGTTCTTTTAATTTATGTGGTGTCAGCTGACGTTGATTTGCGTAAGTATTCATGTTCATATTTTTTGATTACTATTCTTAGATTTAAAAGGTTATTGCTGTCGTTGCACTCACGCACTTTCCGTGCCAAAAGTTAGCTAACAGACAATGCATACAGCATTAAGCTCGCTTACTCGTTTATCATCAACTTTCTTGTGCATTTTTTTTTTGTTCATGTAAAATTTTCTATTGTTTTTTTTTTAAATATGTATAGTTTATAGTTCAGGCTTGTTTTAAGAATTGTTTTTAGTGTATGTTTAGTGCATGTTCTGGTAATTATTTGTTAAAGCAAGAATCTTTTAGTCGCTCCTAAAATAAAAATAAAAATAAAGAGTTTCGTTTGAGGTAAATGCAATATCCGAAGCAAATATTTCCTTGTAGATTTAAATTTAAATTACATACTTGTAATACTTTTTTAATACAGTGTAAACTCTATATAGCAACACTGAAGGGACTGTGCATTTTATAGCGTTATAGAGAGTTGTCCTTAAATGGAGAGAAGAAAAATCAATACTATTTTACTAATATAATATTATTTACCAATATAGTATATATAACATTATGCATAACAACCTAACGACAGAATCTTCGATCCCTATGATGCCGACAGTCAAAGTAAATACGAGCTAGACAATAAAGCAACAAAATAACAAACAAAAGAACGCACACAGCTGCAGTTCTTATTAATTTTGGCAACTGTAAAGTTCTGTTTATTGTTTAATAATGACATATTGTGGTCGTTGTTTAGAGTTGGTGTGATGCTACATAGAGTGTATCATTGTATAGACAACAATGTAAACCAACCATAGAAAGGTAATTTCGAGGTTTTAGGGAGTTTGTCGTTAAATCGAGTGACGTTAAATCGAGTTTACACTGTATTTCCTTGTAGATTTAAATTTGAATTACATACTTGTAATACTTTTTTAATATTTGAATAATCAGGTTATTCGTCATTTTTTTTTAAACTGTATTAAAATTTCAGCATTCCTCCAAAGATGTAAATTAGAAGACTTTGAATGTTCAAAAAAGTTATGGCAGGAATCTGTACCATATTTGTCAAGAGGAGTTCCTGAACTGAATATGCCACCATTGGATCCGCTGCAAATTACCAATGTCAAAGTCGTAGCACCGAATTTATTCGAAATTAATTTTCTTGAAGGTACTATGAAAGGATATAAAAGTTGTATAATTGAGAATTTTAAATGGTGAGTTATTTAAAACATTTTTGGGGAAAATAACAAAAAAACAAAAAAGAGTGGTAGGCAGACTGATGATGGTTATTTGTCCAGTCTGTCGTCCTGGGACAGTACCACCACTTTCGAATGTAACACCCGTGAAGCGACCTTGCCGCGTTTCGGGAATAGTTTGAAAGTAGCCAGGCTTATACCTGGCGGTATAGAGGAGTGTGCACTGTCAATCTAGATGGTACATGCTCGTCTCCTCAAGCCGGCATAGTGGAGGCGACTGCAGCCCGTAGAGATTTCTCTGTTGTAGCAGTTGTTTCCATTCATGGACCGCACTCTAGCTTTACATCAGGCGGAGTGTTGTCACATGTCGAGCTACAATAAAAAAAAAAGTCTAAGCTTTGTGAAGGAAACGATATTTAATTAACTTTTGTATTGTATGCTTTTACATTTACGCAATCACGGCGTAAAGTGAGTTTTCTCCATCGATAGGATCACTTCATTTGAAATTTCTTAACCTTCGAGGCCAAAATAATTGTCTGTTTAGTAGAAAGATCTCACTTTACACCGTGACAACGTAAATGTAAAGTCATACTTGGCTCTATGTATTATGTAACTTTCTGTCAAAGTGAAAAGTTCCATCACACAACCTGAAACAAATGTCTATAGGCGAATGCCATAAAAACACTGAAAAAAATATTTTATACCGTGTTTATTACTAGTAAATATTTATTTGGACTAGCCATAGAGTTGGATATATCAATAGGTTTAAAAACTAATTTTTAAACTTTTTAGGACTTCAGTTAAAAAGGGATCTTGTGGAACTGAAATAGACTTTCGCTGCAACATTAGTATTAAAGGCAGATACAATGCTACGGCATCTAGTAACCTCATACCTGGTATTTCTGGTGGAGATACCCTTAGGGCCGATGGTGATATGAAAATTAAACTACGTAAGTTTTTACTTTTCCAATTTATTTAGACAAGAAATAAACTAAGCCTTATTTTGTGACGGTGTCAAAATGTCTCTGAAAATGAAGTTTGCACCTCTACTTTATATCTCTATGGTTCTATCTTAGAATCAGTACATTTTCCAACTGCTGGGTTTTAGTTTTTCATCATAATAATACATATTTAATAATTCCGACATTTTTGTGTTAATATTTTGTGCTTTCGTGCTAATTGAAAAGATGCAAATGGTTGGAACTCTGGAAGTATTCGAATTAATTAATAAATAAATTAATAATAATAAAATTTACAGCAAATCTAAAACTGAAATTCATATTCGACTTCAAAACAATGAAGAACGAAGCAGGGGAAATAGTGTTGCTACTAAAGACTCCAATCAAATATAAATACGAAGTTCCAGGACCAGTATCTTTTAAAGCGAACAAAGTGTTCTTGGGGGATCAAGATATAAGTGAGTTTTTTTTACATTTAAATATTTCATAGTCGTGGACTCGTGGTCTAGTGGTTAAAGATGTAGACTTACAAATGAGAGGCCGGTGTAAAAATTTCACGAAACTCTAGACTGTACTTGTAAAGGAGAATGTCCATTCGCCTAAGAGAAATGGGCCCACAATTTTTTTCTCAAGTTTCACGATGATTTTTAGTTCATTTTGTAGAAAAACAAATGTACATTCCTTATCACCATTCAGTTTTATTTTTTTACCCGAGTTATTGAGTAATTTGACTTTTTAAAATCCAATATTTGAGCTTATTGCCTATTATATTAGATCTATTTGTATGTAATTATTAATATTATTTGTAATGTTCATATAATTGAAATAAGTTAATGAAAAAATAAGATATTATTTTAGACAATATTCTATTTTGATATCAAACTATTAAGTATTAAATGGGCCCAAAAATGGGCATTGCCCTTTTATATATACTTTGGTTGCTTATTGTCTATGACATAACATAGAGATTAATACTACTCTTGTAGGTAGGCAGACTGATGATGGTTATTAACCTAGTCTGCCGTTGTAGATTAGTACCACCACTTCCAAGTGTAACGTTCCTAAAGTGGCCTAATATTGTTTCGGACTAGTTTGGAAGTAATCTGAACAAAAGGAGTGTGAACTTTAAACTAGGACGGTGCACATTAGTAGAGAGTACACCTCAAGGTGGCATAGTGGAGGCTATATCTGTACCTAATTTTTGCTTCGATTAAAAAAAATAATGTAACATTGATCAACATAATTCAGTGAGATCAATAAGAGACCTGACGGAAAATTTTAATAATGGCAGAATTATCGTGGAAACCGGTGACAATATTTTTAAACTGGTTTGCATTATCATAACTGCATATTTACATATTAATCCTATTATAAGGAGGAAAATTGTTTTACCCTTTCAATTATAAATTATAATACAATTTAACTTAATTTGTTTGATGGAGCGAAGTTTTCTTTCTTCATCAGGCAATCGCTTCCTCGAGTACTATCCCCGTAAAATAATGGCTGACATAATTTATGTATGGATTGTGTATTAGGTACATAGTTTGACAACTACTAACCAATACAAATCCCAATGTGCACTAAGCTCGCCATTGTACAATGTTTTTTTATTTTATACAATAAATAATTATTATTTTCGTTATTAATTGTACCACGGTATTTGTACGTACTTATCTATAGGCATGATAAAAAAGCAAAGCCGAACTGACAAATACTGGCTAGTATATGAGAAATAGACTATGTACCTGAGGGGCTACTCCTATCTTTCGAAATTTCGTTATAACTTCGAACACCTATTCATTATGTAAATGTACGAGTAGAGCTAGTAGGATCAATACCTCACAGGATGCACTAGATTTCATCGAGAGCGAAACTTCGTAAACGCCGATGGCAAGACTCGAAATTAGTCCGAGGGGAAGCTATTATTTTTATAAATTATTTTGTTTAATTTTCATGAATAACTATTCGTTTGGGTTAGGGGTCGAAACCGTTAACCACTGCGCCACAGATTAAAATTATTTGTGGAGAAAATTAGTAACGAATAATTTTTGTTCCAGGTGAATTGGTAGTAAATATAATGAATGCAAGCTGGAGGCCTTTAATAGATAGGTTCAGTGGACCATTCTTCAAGAAGGCAATGGAAATTCTTGGTGATGTCGAAAAGACTTTCTTCCTTGGAGTTCCAGTTTCCAAATATGTTGAGGAAGACTTTGAACAGTATCTTTAAAGTTTACATTATATTTATTTAGTTATAAAAAATCTCTTTATCTTTTCCGTTGTTATTGTTCATGAAAATTCAGTTTTTCAGATGTAAAATAATCTAAAGAGAATAACGAAGTACTGAAACGCGACTAGGTCACTTCACGGGTGTTACACTTGGAAATGATGGTTACGGTAGCTGTGCTGATCACTATTGTCGGCACAATATTAGTACCGGTCATAATTTTAGCAAGGTTTGAAGACACTCAAAGGTCTCATAAAATGTGTGTTGACGCCCTTTTACCGTTCTGAAAATTATTATAAATAATGAACCAAATCTAATATTTAATAAAACCGACTTCAATAAACACTAAAAAGCACTCAAAAGTGAAAATTTACTTTTAACAAGAGTATCTACACACAAAGTAATAAACATAAACATCAAAAATTTATAAAATACGAGTATAACCGATAAAAACTAATTTTTATTTTTTAATTTTTTAGAATGGAGCAGGGCTGTAATTCTCGAATGTAGACTGAAAACATTTTTTTTTCATTTCTATTACTTTTCTTTTACATTCGAGTGTTGCTCATCTGATCTTCCGTGCCATTATAAACGTTTCCTATCTTATTTCAATAGAATAAAACTTATTGTTTATTTACTTGTGTTTTATTTTACTTTACTACAAACAAAATCTGGCGTCTACTAAACAAGAATCGAATCGCATTTTTTCCGTTTGTATATGCCTGATGTGTTTTTTTTTCATTGTAGCTTGGCATGTGACAGACGAGGTCCATGAATGGAAACAACTGTTACTATAGAGAAATCTCTAAGAGCAGCAGTCGTCTCCAGTTCTCCACTATGCCGGCTTGAGGAGACGAGCATGTACCATCTACACTGCACACTCCTCTCGTTATACCTGGCTACTTTAAAACTATTTCCGAAACACGACAAGGTCACTGCACGGGTGTTATATTCGAAAGTGGTGGTACTACCCCAGCACGACAGACTAGACGAATAACCATCATCAGTCTGCCTACCACTCTTTAATAGTGCCTATAAGCACTAAGCGACTAAAGTACATATAACAAAGTTACATTGGTACCGGTCAAAATTAGCGAGGTTCAAACACGGGTCTCATCGACACGTGAGTTCACGCGTCTTACCGCTAGACCACGGCCGCTCTAATTCCAAACGGCTTGATTCGGGTCCTTTGTAATAGAAGCAGTTTTATATGTGTTCTCATCTTAATCGTAAATTATCAGTCCGGTGTCTGTGTTCGCCCTATCAAATACAAAAATGATCAATCTCTCAATGTTGAGTGATATTGCCAAGATATACTAAAATCTAAGAAGTAAATATACTTAAGTATCTTAACAAAGGGGACAATTTACTTGGCAATTTATCAGGCTGGTAATGTAGACATCCATTAAGTTCGTTGCAGCTGAGATTCACAGATTTTATCTCTAAAGACATTAAGATTTTTCGACTATTTTTTTCTTCCTTTTAGAATGGTACTTTTGTGTACTAATGTAGGCTGTAACCCGTGGGAATTTTTGCAAAGTTATTCGCGCTTTGTCACCAAGTGGGTATTTGAATACTAATTCAAAGACCACCTAGTGGGTCCTCTGAGATATGACTTTATTCAAAAACCCTTCGTTTTTAACGAAGTAGACCTACCGGTGGGGTCTTAGGGTCTCAGAGGCATAATCCAGCATATCGGAGGCGACTTTTTTTTTAATTGTAGTTCGACATGTGACAATACTCCGCCTGATGTAAAGCTAGAGTGCGGTCCATGAATGGAAACAACTGCTACTACAGAGAAATCTCTACGAGCTGCAGTCGCCTCCACTATGCCGGCTTGAGGAGACGAGCATGTACCATCTAGATTGACAGTGCACACTCCTCTCTTATACCTGGCTACTTTCAAACTATTCCCGAAACGCTTTTTTTTTCTAATATAGCAGTTCTCTGCTCACAGACTACTGTACTTTTTACTACTTAGCTCACGCCTTGTTCCCACTGGGGTAAGCAGAAACTATGGAGCGCCAGCGCCTCCTCTCTCTACATACTACTTTCGCCTTGACCACGTCCATTACTCCCCTCATGCATGCATGTCGGTTGAAGGTGCTCCACCTGACCCTTTCTAAGCTGACCAATTTGTCTAAGAAAGGTCTTCTTAGGACGCCCGCTTCCACCACCACCACTTCTCTCATCCATCCTTTCCAAATGACCGAACCATGTTAGTATACTCCTTTCCACGTTGTTTGGGATTCGCTCCACACATGAAGTATGTATTAACGACCGCATTTCCACATAATCAAAATAGATTATAGATATAAATAACTCAAGTTAGATATTATTGTCCAATAGTTTATTACTAAGTAACTCTAGCATCATCACAATGCGTCAGTAGTTACGTCAACCGCACTATACCTAATATTATATTAAAATAGTTACAGCAAATTGACTACCATTATTAACATAGTTAGACTGCAGATGTCGTTAAATTGTGCATTCAAGCAATCACTCTCGTCTTTATTGTCTGCTATATATTCTTAGTGCGATCATAAAAAAAATCCAAAAAAAAACATAATAATGGCCGGCATAGCGTAGGTGACTGTTGCCTGTAGAAAATTCTGTATATAAGCATTTGTTTCAGTTCCTGCGCCGCACTCTAACTTAAAATCAGGCGAAGTAATATCATATGTCGAGCTACTAAAAAATGCCCCTATCTGGGACTGATAACGATGCCTGCAGGCTGACATATTATCTGTCATATACCATAGTTTTCATAGGCAATCGGCGCGATCTAGTTATAATCTGAATACACGTACTTTAGTCGTTTATAATTAGCGCAAATAAATGATTTGCAATAAATTAATTGGCCCATTCATTGAAATTTCTACTACATTAAACTTAAGACTTAGCTAGCTATACATATACATACATACATAGCTAGAATGCTAGCACATATAGCTTTAAACTGAATTTTTTTATTGTAGTTCGGCATATAACAACTAGGGTTGCCAGATTACGTGCTGAGAAAAACAAAGCTGGACATGGTTTATAGCCCAATAACTTACATTTCGATTTTCCAGACCGGATAGACATAAAAAACCGGACATATGACAACCCTAATGACAACACGCGGTCCTTGATAAAAAAAAAACTGTTACCACCGAGAAATTTTTGTAGCCAACACGCCATCCGGGTTAACAGTGCACACTGCAAACCTTTTCCATTGTACCCAAACACAAACTGATCTAGAAGCAAATCTAACTAATACTAAAGCTTAGTTGAACATTTAATAAAACAAAAAAGAATAAAAAATAGTTTTTAAAGCTACATGCATTCAGAAACCTGAGAGCGCAGTAAACAACGTGACGGGTCACACAGTGCGGTTGAACAAGGATGACTGCCCCTGTCATTTACAATATTTTTACACTTCCGATGCAAGAGACCTGTTACAATCAAATAAAGACAATAATTAAGGCTTAATTAAGCGTTAATTATTTAGAGCGGTAGCGCGTGTAAATCACTATTGTCGAGACCTTTAAACCGCGCAAATTCTGACTGGTACCAATGTAACTATGTACTTTGGTCGCTGAGTGTACATAGCATAATATGATAGCGATAGGCAGACTGATGATGGTTATGAAACGCAATCTACCGAAACGGTATCAGTATGAATGGAAGCAGCCAGGTATATAACGAGTGTGCACTGTCAACCTGGAAGCTCGGCATATGAAGCACTCCGCCGTCTAAAGCTAGAGTGCAGAAACAACTGCTGCTACTGAGATATCTCTACAGTAGTATCACCTCCGCTATGCCGGCCCGAGAAAACGAGTATGCACCATCTAGATTGACAGTGCACACTCTTTTTAAAATGCGACAAGGTCACTTCACGAGTGTTACATTCGAAAGTGGTGGTACTACCCCAGGACGGCAGACTGGGTAAATAACCATCATCAGTCTACCTACCACTCTTAAATTATTATTATAACAACATAAGGAATTTTTTTTTTTTTTTTATTATATTTGATAAATTAAAAAAACATTATGTTTGTAATTAAAATTGTCGTGTACCTCAAAAGCAGTAGTAGATAAGTTTTCAGTAGATAAATACATTAACAAGAAAAGCGTTATAACTTCTAAAACTATGCATTCAATTATAAACTTAATTAGTTGCACAAAAACACCACTCTCGCATAGCAAAGAGAGTGTTGGTACAAACTGACTCATAGGGCCATGAAAATAGAATTTAATTGTTATAATCCTCTTTCTAAAATCATGTTTTAGTGCTAAAGTGCTTTTGCAATGTACTCAGTGAATATATCGTATTTTCATACATGCTCATATTTCATTTTGCAGACGGTTTGTACGCTTGTAACTGTCAAGTGTCGCCATTAGCCAGTTGAAGTGTAGAGAGGTTTTCTTTTATAAATTTTGAGTTCCGTACGACTTCTTTTGTTTAACACTATTTTCGCTTTTATAAAACTATTAATTTTTTTTTTAAATGTAGCTCGGCATATGACAACATTCCGCCTGATATTAAGTTAGAGTGCGGTCCATGCTACTATAGATAAATTTCTACTAGCAGCAGTCGCTTCGGCTATGCCGGCTTGAAGAGACAAATTAACCGTGCACATTTGTTATGCCCGGCTTCTTTCAAGACGATTCCACAATACGTGAACGAGGAACTGTAGATGTATCATACATGTTATCATACAGGTTAATATCGGGCGAAGTGTGGTCATAAGTCGAGTTACTAAAAAAAATATACGGAACCCATCATACTTTATTAAGTGTAAAATATTATGCTATTCTTTCGTTGAAAAATGTATTTTTATAAACATAATTGGTTGTTGCGGACGGATTTTAGAGGGTGTGACATGATTAATTTTTTATTTAAAACGTAAAAAAAAATATGAGGGAATGAGGGAATATTTCTCTCCAAAAACATTAATTTCATATAAACGTTATTCTATCGTGTTATACATATTCTAAAAAAAATTACTTAATAAGGACATAATCAGTTAATTATGTGTGTAAAAAATAAATCGAGAAACAGTTGAACCGGGTCCATTTGTGAATCTAAATAAAAGAATCTAATTATATATAGAGAGAAATATACTAAATATACATGAATACATATCTGTTCTGGTCGTTCTCACTATGCCTACACATAATATTTTCTGATTCTAAGCCTAATCAATCAACGTAAACGAACATTATCACGTGTTTAAACACAGAGCGGATATTGTACGTAATGAAAATATAGAGGACTATAATTTTCTTTTCTTTATATAACGTTGTAAATGAAGATGCGGTTTCATTTCACATCGTACCGTTTAACGTAAAATTGATCAAAAATGTTTTGTGCGTTAGTTTTTGTAACCGTCACTTATTTTAATTGTGTGACTGGATTGGCTCTTCGTAAGTGAACTTTTCTAAAATCTATACTACACTAAGCGACAAAATGTGCGAAACATAATAATTACATTTTTATAATAACGAGAGGACTGTACGCTTTCAATGGAATGGGCACATTCGTCTTCTCAAACCGGCAAATCGAAGACAGCCCGATTCCAGATAACCTTCCACCTCTGTGGTATCCAACAAGTGTAGTACCAAAAAAACGAATCATTTGTTAGTTGTTAATTAAACCAAAACTTAACTGTAACTTACAGCTGAATATATTAAACCGTGTTCCCGCAACAATCCAGACCTCAATGACTGCGCGTTAAAGTCCGCAAAAGACTCTATTAACCGTTATTCTTTGGGTGAACCGACACGAAACCTAAAACCTTTGGATCCACTCTACGTGCCAGAAATGACAGTGTACGTGCCAAACGAACAAGGCTTAAAATTGGTATTCAAAGAAAACAATTTCACGGGTCTCGCCAACCTGGAATTGGTCAATTTGAAGTGAGTTATTTTTTAAAACTTTGTACCTAGATACGTTTTCTCTATATAATAAGTTAGCTAGTGCTTGTATCATAGGCACTGAGCGACTAAAGTACAAATAAAATAGTTACATTGGTACTGGTCAGAATTTAGCGAGATTTGACACGGGTCACAGAAATCGTGAGTTCACACCTAGGCTATGCTTCTCTCTCTCTCCTAGTCGGTCCCTCATTGTTGAGGATTGTGACTACTGGTGGCTCGCTCAATTAGATGTCTCCATCGGCTGCGACTGCTTGCCTGATGGAGAGCTTTATGGACCGGCATCTCCAGACAAATGGAAACCTGGTCTGTCCAGCGGCTCGGGCTTCTACTGCGCGGTCTTCTGCCATCAACCTTCCCTGTCACCACAAGCCTTTCCTCGCCTCCTTGCGCGCTATGTGGCCGAAGTACTTCAGGATGCGGCGCAGGCAAAGCGATGACAGTCGCGGTTGATTTTCAATGCCCAATTCCGACAGAACAGAAGCATTTGTCCGATGAGCGATCCAGGGAATCCTCAGCATACGGCGCCAGCTATGCTTAGCTATAGCTATATACAATATATTTGTATAAAAACAATTTAAAAAAATATCAAAATCGAAATTTGAAAAATAAACAATGCTATTTGCGCTCTTTAGATATATTCTCGTTCAAGCGAACTCCCCTCCAATTAAAATTTGTGTGGGCCGATAATATTGCACTCCAGTGTATAATAATTGCCAAAGCGTTTTAACAAAGAGTTTATTCCGTCTTATTAATAAGAAAGGGGAAGATCAGTATAAAACGGCACCTGATACATAATTGGGATTAAATGCCTGTTTTGCCTAATTACCCAAAACCTTTCACTCATTTCACTTTCAATAAACATACTAAAAAGGAAACGCGACAAAGAAGCCGGAGATGAAGTTCTAAAAAGCATTTTTGACTGTACGGTTAGTAAAGCAAAAAATACCATTTTTTTATTACACATTTTGTAAAAAGAACTAATTTATTTATTTGTAGTATAGTGCTAATTAATATAATCAATACTTTTTTTTTCATATAAAATTGCAATAATAAAAAAAAAAATTAGGAAAAAATGTTATGAAAAAACGGTTCGGCGCATCCTTCTTGTGTCGCGCAATTGACAAATGGAATTCTTTGCCCTCCCATGTGTTCTCCCAATCCTTTAACATTGGATCCTTGAAACGGAGCGTGAAAAAGCAATTTTTCAGGCCGGCATAGTAATGGTGACTGGAGCCACCGAGTAAGCGGTTCTCGAGTCGTCAGTGCTCATGGACCTCCACCGTGCTTACCACCAGCCCAGTCGAGGTCACATGTCATGTTATAATAAAAAAAAAAACTTTCAAAATGAAGGATGAACGAATAAACCGCATATGCTTTGATTAAAACGATTATACTATTATTATGTATAATCATAGGTATCTATACATATAACATTGTCTATAACTTCAAATAAGCCCTAAAGGCAGACTGATTATAGTTTGTCGTCCTGGGGTAGTACCACTTTCAAATGCAACACCCCTAAAATGAGTCGCGTTACAGGATCAGCTTGAAAATAGACAGATGTAACTAGAGAAGTGTGCACTGTCAATCTTGATGGTCCACATTCGTCTTCTAAAGCCGGCATAGTGGACGCGATTGCAGCAAAAATTCAGAAAATTGCGAAATGTCTAGCTCCTCTAGTTTCTTGTTATAATCTCGTCAATATTTTTAACGCTTATGCTGACCGTACCAAAACCATAATGAACTATGTACCCCGTTTACTAACGACATCGCGATTCACGGACAATTAGCCCCGGGGTCTTTTAATTAATCGTATAATGAATATTATTATGACTAGGTGGCTTAACTGGGCCAAAGTTAAAATTACTTGCTTCCTAATTCACCAGCTGCCCTTAAAGAGAAGACGTAATGAAGGGAAAATATTTTTATAATTTCCTTGCTAATCACTATAGGATTATTAATTTATTCAATTTATGTAATTAGATAACTTTGCTATTAACATATAGATTAAAATATATATTTCATCCAAAAAGTAGTATAGATATAGATTTATAGATCGACGGTGACTGCTTAGCGTTTGAAGGCGTGGATTAGATAAGACTACTGGATCAGCAACTTGCGGACTGTGGATTGTATAAAATTAGACAGCAATTTTTTTAAGTATAAAATTAGGACACAAACAACCATAAATGCATTAATACAAGAATTGAAATTGCAACTTTTTTTTCGTTAAAAGTTTTCATAAACATCCGGATCCAAATAAAATTATTTACCGAACCCTGATATGGACTAATGATTGTCATTACCCAATCTAACGTCTCGGGGTAGTACCACATGAATATGTGGTATCAAATGAACTTTGGCAGAGTGACCCAACGAGGGTATGTGTCAACTTAGACTGTGAACGCTTGTCTCCTTAAGCCGCACTGCGGAGGCGACTGCTACTTGCAGACACATCTGCGATAGGTGTTGCTTAGCTTCCTCGATAATTTTTAAGTCTATCCATTTCTTAATCTACTTCCCAGGTCTACTGTATTTGTAATAGAAGCGTAATTAATCTCATTACTTATCATGATAAACAATAAATTAGCTAATTACACAAATTAAACTTAACCTCATAGAAAACGATAGCGAATATTTGCTTGCGTCACCCTTGGTTTAACATTTAGCTACATGAGCAATTGTTATGCTTTGTAGGTACATATATACAGGGTGTAAAACACATAAAATAATCGCGTGAACCAGAAGTTGTATACATCTTATGGATGCGTTAAAATATTTACACCCTCGCTGTACTGGAAACGCGATTAGGGGCTAAAGACAAAAGCCAAATAAGGTTGTCACTTGATTAAATTGATTGTGTGGAGATGAAATGCCCATACATTTGACGTTTCGTTATCACTTGGGCGACAGCGAAACGTCAAATCCCATTTATTTTGTTTTCGATTCGATCAAGAGACGGCCTTTTTAAGAATTTAGAGCGGCTGTGGTCTAGCGGTAAGACGCGTGAACTCACGATCGATGAGACCCGTGTTCGAACCTCGCTAATTCTGACCGGTACCAATGTAACTTTGTTATATGTACTTTGGTCGCTCAGTGTCTATAGGCACTATTAAAGAGTGGTAGGCAGACTGATGATGGTTATTAGCTCAGTCTGCCGTTCTGGGGAAGTACCACCACTTTCAAATGTAACACCCGTGAAGTGACTTTGTCGCGTTTCGGGAATAGTTTGAAAGTAGCCAGGTATAGCGAGAGGAGTGTGCACTGTCAATAGATGGTACATGTTCGTCTCCTCAATCCGGCATAGTGGAGGCGACTGCTGCCCGCACAGGTTTCTCTGTAGTAGCAGTTGTTTCCATTCATGGACCGCACTCTAGCTTTACATCAGGCGGAGTGTTGTCACATGCCGAGCTACAATAAAAAAAAAAAGAGACAACTTTCTTTATGCTTTGACTTAAGTAAGCCCTAGGTCATTTCACGGGAGATGCACGTGAAAGTGGTGGTACTACTTCAAGAATAACTCTTTAGATATATTAGATACATAACTATGTCGTAAAATAACGTTACAATAACAAATTAATTCACCTTAAATTACAGATTTAACTTGGACAAGAAAGTTATAACAACGGATGCCTTAGTGAATTTATCAGTTCAATCCAAATACGACTTAACTGGGAGAATACTTTTTGTTCCTGTGGATTCAAATGGAGATGCCTCTATTAAACTTAGTAAGTACTTAATTATTGATTATTTTTTAATAATCTTTGGTATATTAAAATACTACATTTGTTTCTTAATAAGTTAAAATGATGAAAATTGGGAAGTTCCAAATGATGACACGTGTTTCTGGCAATCTTTTATATTTGTTTTGTTCCCATTTGATTCATTTTTAAAAACACGATTAAGGTAATGTAGTTTAAAATAGTAAGTAAAAAGAACAAAACAAAATGTCATAAGTTCAAATAAACTTTTAATTTTAATCTTTTAAATAAAACATGGTTTTAAAGTATATTTTTACTTTTAATATAGCAATAGTTATTCGTATAAAACGCTGTTATTGTAGGAAAACACAAAAAAAAATTGACAATCATGCATGGTTGTCTATGACAACCATAGACAAGAAAATAATGTACAAATTATTAGGTTGTAACCACTTTTTTTCTACACCAATGTCCTATATTTTCAAATATATTCTCTATTTTAGAGTTTCTTCAGAAGAAAATTAAAAAATACATCTGATAGAAATGATATCGGAATGGTTTTCGAATTAGCATATGTTAATTTTTTTACACCTTCCCCACTGAATACAAAAAATCAACACTTACCTCTAAGTAGTATTCAGGACCATTACTTCCAAGTGCAATAACTATAATGTGATCTAGACGTGTTTCAGAATTAGATTCGGCGTAGTCGAGTATTTTTCAGCTGCATATTAAAGTTTATTTTTCAGAAAACACAACTATACACCTCAAACTATGGTACGAACATGTGGAACGTGAAGATGGCAAAGTATATTGGAATATTATAAAACACGATATAAAATATGATGTTGGCAAAGGAATATTTCGTCTTGAAAATATACTTAATGATAAAAATATAGGTATGATTTTCCAATATTCTTTCTTGACTTACCATCTACCTTTTATAAACATTCTTGTAAGTTTTACAAGATTGGTAGGCAGACTGATGATGGTTATTAGGCCAGTCTGTGTCCTGGGATAGCTGACTGAGAGGTAGTAACTTTGTCATGTTTCGGGATTAGTTTGGAAGTAGCCAGGTATAACGAGCGGAGTGTGCACTGTCTGGGTTCGGATGCTGCACATTTGTCTTATCAAGCCAGCATAGCGGAGGCGACTGCTGCCTGTAGAAATTTTTCTGTAGTAGTGGTTGTTTCCGTTCATGGATCGCACTCTAACATTAGGCAGAGTGTTGTCATAAGCCAAGCTACAATAAAAAAATATTGTAGCCTGTAGGGTCGGTTTAAATTTTTAATTGGATGAAGTCGAGTACCTCCAGAACTTATTTACGAGGGGCGATCAAAAAGTAATGATAAACGGGTATTATTGAAGGACCTAATTCCCTGAAATCTATTGTTTTCACTCACGTACACCCTCACTAGTAGCGAACAAAAAAATCATATAAATAGTTCACCTTTTCTGGAAGATACATTCATTCAAACACGAGCAGTCGAAGAGGTCACATCAAAATGGAGAAAAATGAAGTAAGAGCCGTCATTAAGTACCTCTGCCTGAAAAAAATGTCTACGAAAGAAATTCACGCTGACTTAGTGGAAACATTGGCGGACTCTGCTCCTCCATATTCCACAGTTGCAAGGTGGAATAAGGAGTTCTAACTGGGCAGAACGTCGACTGAAGACGAACATCGCCCCGGGCGTCTGTTTTTTGGGAAGCCGAGGGAATTATCATGATTGATTATTTGGAGAAGGGAGCTAGTATTACAGGCTCCTACTATGCAGAACAAATAAGAAATTTGCGGGAAGCAATTAAGAAAAAAAGGCGAGGCAAACTGTCTGCGAAGGTGTTGTTTCACCAAGACAACGCACCCTCTCACAAAGCTCAAGTTGCGTTGGATGCTATACGGGAAGCAGGCTTCGAATTGGTTGAGCACCCTCCCTATTCTCCAGACCTAGCCCCCAGCGACTTCTATCTCTTTCCTCGCCTCAAGGAACACCTCAGAGGCCAGAAATTTGCCGATGATAGTGAAGTGATAGCTGCCGTACAAGCGTTTTTCGAGGAGCAAGATAAAGAATTTTTTTTAAATGGAATACAAGCTTTAGAGAAGAGATGGACTAAATGTATAAACTTATTAGGAGATTATGTAGAAAAGTAAATTTAATTTGAAAGAATAAATGTTGTATTATATATTGATTATCATTACTTTTTGATCGCCCCTCGTATCTCATAAATACTGCTAGAGTAAACCTTCAAAGTAATCATTAAAAACAATATAATTATTGTGACAAGTCTAAGTAAAGACACCGACTCAGAATTAGAACCGGGAATAGAACTCCCATCTCAATTTATGCGAATGCTTGTAATTCTAATTTTCGTGATAGAATTTAAGGTTAAAAACATATATTCCTCTTTTATTTTTGACATATCACGAACTTCTGTACCTACTTATAATCCTACGGCACCTATAAGCCAAAAAAACAACTGCCTGACTCTTTAGGTAGCTCGGCAGTTTATGAGCAGTAACAAAAGTTACTATCCAAAATATCTGCAGGCAGCAGTCGCTAATCGCCTTCGCTATATCAGCTCGGGATATTCTATGTACACCACACGTTGACAGGACATGCTACTCTATACATATATTGTAATTTAATAATATTGTTAATATACAAATTATATCTGTTTAAAATTTTGCATGCCGCAAAATGTGGCGAAACATGTGGACAAATTGTTACTTAACACCCTTTTACTAACACCATGTTTCACGCAATAAAGAAATTTCATTTCATTTCAATTATACGGCTACTTCCAAATTGATTCCAAAAAGGTCATTTCACGGGTATTACACTTGAAAGAAAACACTACCCCGGGTAAATAAGCATCATCGGTCAAACTACCACTCTCAAGTGAGTTTTATGTTCTGCACTCTTTAGTTTGGCACTGAGACCAAAGATTAATAATATAATTAAACACATTTTGTTAATAAGTATCAACATTATGTACAATCAAGGCGATGGATCAACAAACTTCAAATTAATATAATATAAGAGCGGCCGTGGTCTAGCGGTAAGACGAGTGAACTCACGATCGATGAGACCCATGTTCAAACTTTGTTATATGTACTCCAGTCGCTAACTATTAAAGAGAGGTAGATAGACTGATGATGGTTATTAGCCCAGTCTGTCGTCCTGGTGTGTGCGCATGTGAACTGGTCTCGTTTCGGAATCAGCCGAAGACCGAGTACAACGAGAGTTGTGTGCACTGTCAACCTGGATGGTAAACCTCCATCTTCTAAAACCGACATACTGGCAGCGACTGCATGTCGAGCTACTTTTTTAACATAGTAAACAAGGTTTAGCTTACCTTGTCCCTCAACATTGGATCCTTCAAGCAGACCGTGAAAAAGCCATTATCGTGTTCATGTTATGTTGTCCACTCGTTGGCGCTAATAAATCTCCACTGTGTTCACTTATAACAAATTTGTTATAAATTCAATCGTTGCTTTCAGGTGACCAAATCAACAAACTTCTAAATGAATTATGGAGAGAAATAGTGAATGATGTAGGCCCTACGATCGCTTCAGCAATGTGCGGCGCAGTCTTGGAAAATTTACAAGCTTTATTAGCACAAGTACCTTATGATGACTTGCTTCCTCCTTCATAAAAAAAATATATTAATCGATTTTAAACTTTATTCTTTTATCTTTAAAGACCCCAAGTCGCGTTTCGGGAACAGTTTTGAAGCAGTGTCTCGTGCCTGACATAGGTGCTAACATTAAGCTGTCAGACTATAGCTCATCAGTTGTTAAAATTCATTACAACACTGTATATTTAAATTAAATTATAAGTAACATAATTTATGTAGGAATAATGGAATAATATACGGCACAATTTACTGTCTGGAAATTATTAAGCTAAATATCATATATCCTATTAGACCAAATAACCAACACTAGAAGATAAGGAACATATCTCATTGCAAGCGTTAAGCTTTAATTATTTGCTCAAAAACCTAAAGCTCGTTCTATAAAATGTACTTTGCGAATGTTAACAAAATTACACTTTAGACTTTAATGGAATCAAATTAAGTTTATCGCTCGGAAAATACAAAGTAACATTTGGTATTAGTGCAAACAAATTGAAAAAAATAAAGCTTTTCGTATCTTATGTGTGTTCATTACGACGTATAATCCACTTTACTTGTCGCGTTTCGGGAGCAGTTTGGAAGTAGCCAGGCATAGCGAGAGGAGTGTGCACTGTTAATCTAGATGGTCCAAACTCGTCTTCTCAGGCCGGCATAGCAGAGGCGAGTGCTACCCGTAGAGATTCAGCACTCTAGCTTTACATCAGGCGGAACGTTATCATATGCCGAGCTACAATTTAAAAAAAAAAAGAAGTATATGAAAGTACTTACGTCAAAATATCTGCCACAATAAAAATATATAATTGTGTAGTAGTGTGGTTTTTATTAATTTTGCTGGGCACAATTGTCGCACATATAGCCTGCCTAAAGTGGAAATTGCTTCTTCAATTTCTTCTTTATATTGTCATTTTTGTTCTGTTCAATTTTCATCAGAAATTTATAATAATTTACGCAGTTTATGTCAAGCCTCGTGTTAAAATCTTTCAAAATTTCGACCGGTATCAACTATGTTTAAATATGTTGCAAAAATAAGTATGTACTTCGGTCACTCAAGCTAGCTTAGAATAATTAGTAAACTCACATAAAATGATCAAAGAACATGCATTAAAACAGAGAAGACAGAAACTTTCAAAGGGACTTAATACCACAACTATAGCGCACAAGTCCTCAGTGCTGCAAACGGCCTGAAGGCATAAAAACAATTTTCTGTCTCAAAACCTGCGTGTGTTCAGGATCACTACACAGGATCTTTTCATTTTTAAGGATGTCTTGATGAATAGCTTCCCAGGGCACTTGAGAAGCAATTTTCTTCAGCGTATCTTTAGATTTTTTGTAAATTAATGATCGGTTTTCTTATTTGAGTCCTAGGTAGATTGGCTTTATTCTATCTTGTAAATGGAGTGTAATGTAACATAGGAAAATTCTCGGCGTATGAATTAATTAATATATTTACTAAGAGTTCGCAATATTAATAGAAAGACTGACGCACTAAAGAAAATAATCAGCTTTATTTTTAGCCGATTGGGGATTAGATGTAAATATTATTATAAACCGATTTTTATTGGTCAATTTCAAAGCAGCTGAGAATAAGTTTATTAAACATTACAAGCAGAAATAATCCCTTAAGGTATGCAGCTAACTTATTGCTAATTCTAGATAGAGCAATTTGTATGGAATAATTCTATAGATAGATAGATGGTAATTTCATAGATATGTACTGAATGACATAATATTAATTTTAATTTGTAATTTTTAATTGACATACCTAATTAAATATGATGGTTGATTATACACATTAGGTTTATCGAAAGTTTTGCATGCCACTAAATGTGGCGAAACAACAAAATAACACCATGTTTACTAACACCATGTTTCACGCAATAAAGTTTATTTCATTTCATTTCATATGTATTTATTTATATGATGTGGTTTGAAAAAAGATGTAGTGACAAGGATTAAGAAAGGAATGCTTTAATGGTTTAAGCACATGGAAATAATGAGCGAAAGGTATTTATCTGATGTAAATGGATGCGTTAAACATGGCAGCCCGAAGAGAGTGTTTTTCGATCAAATCGGAGGCATCCTTATGAAAGCTGGGCTATCTAGTGTCTATAACCGTAGATTTATATGAAGAGAATTGTAGATGTGTGGGAGTTGTGTCGGGATCGTGACTAGTGACGTTCCGTTGTCTCTGCATAGGGAAAAAGGCGTGACTATTGATGTGATGACACACGGGTACAATGATATTTGGAGCGTAATGCCTTTCCCTGTGCGAAAAAGGCGTAACAATTGATGATGATGATCACACCCGAGTACAATGATGTTTGGAGCATAAGTGTAAGTCTTCACAAGTCGCGAATTCTATGCATGTATTATATTTATCGTCTAACCATAAATAATACTATTTTTTACAAAATACATAAAAATAATAATGTCTGGTTTCTCAGAAAAGCTGAGTTTTTTCCTCGAGAGACAGATCTATCCGTTGTATTTCCCTTTTTTGGCTACTATTCTCTAAAACTTAACGATATAATCTGCAGCCACAAATGTTAAAATATATAACAATAAATCAAACTAGAATGTCCTGAGCTATGGCTATCAGGAAAAGTACAACATAACAATATAAACTCGAATAAAATACATTGGTACTATTTATTTTCATACCAAATTGGAATTGAACTTGGGAGCTCCGCGTAATTACTGTGCCAATACTGCCAATAGATAAAATTAATAAGCCCTTTTTTATTGTATTTTACATGATTCTGTCTACCACTCTTGTGTTATCATGTTCTGCCAATGAATATTATTTACTGCAGTATTATAATTAATTATGAAATAACTAAGAATTCCTAGAACAACGAAATCGGTAAATAATAAAAAAGGTTGTAGAGAATCCCAATACGATTTTACGTATGCTAAGATACATCTGAATATCGGCTATCGGATTTACACCCTACATTCGCATTATGATTGCAACCGTATTTATATTTTATTTAACAATACGAGTACATTCCATCGACGTTTTAAAAATATATTCTATAATAATAATAATTGTCTATTATTATTTTAATAATTATTATCTTATTTTTTTATTCGTTTCACTTCTATAAATTAACGCATAGATAACACCCGTGAAGTGACTATGTCTATTGGAAACAGTTTGGAAGTTGCCAGGTATAACGAGAGGGGTGTACACTGTCAATTTGGATGGTGCACATTCGTCTCCTTTAGCCGGCATAATGGCTGCTGCCTGGAGAAATTTATCTGGAGTAACACCTGTTTCCGTTCATGGACCGCACTATAGCTTTACATCAGGCGGAATTACAGTAAAAAAACTCACTGATCAATGTATATGAAATATAGCATATAGGTAGATTATTCTCGTTTGATCTATTTATAGGTGAAGGTTTTAGGCTTTTCAGTTTACGAGATTTTAATAACCATCGTCAGTCTGTCTACTGCTCCTTAAAAAGTTCGCAATCGAGGTTCTATAGATGAATATGAAAAGGAACCCAATTTGCCTATACAACCTTATCTATACAAATTATCAAACCTGTGACTAATAGCTTTAAAAAACTGGTTCTGCGGGGATGATGAGTTATGCCCTAGTTGACGTCGTAATTGATAGAACGACGCGACGCAACGCAAAGTCGAAGTTGTTAATTAAAAAATGTAGGAGTTTTACATACACATTTTTTTGTGAATATAATTGGAATTATTACAGGAAATCACAGAAGACAGTTTTAAACTTTTCTTTATTTGAACAAGTAGGTGTATTCTTAGACACAATTTCAGTTTTTTTTTCAGGCGTACGCAGACGTGATGCCTCTCTCCATCCTTTCTTTTTTTATTGTAACCTGGCATATTATGACATCACTCTGCCTTATGTTAAGTTACCACAGAGACTTTTCTGTAGGCAACAGTCGCCACCGCTATGCCCCCCCACACCAGGAGACATACCCAGCCAGAAATTCCCTGAAGTAGCCAACTTCCAAACTCATCCTGAAACGCGACTAGGTCACTTCACGGCTGTTACACTTGAAAGGGGTGGTACTAAACCAGAACGATAGACTACCCAGCGCTCTTTAATTAAGGATTGTATCAGACCATAGTAACCAAAGTACAAAGTTTTTTTTTAATTGTAGCTCGGTATGTGACAACACTCCGCCTGATGTGAAGCTAGAGTGCAGTCCATGAATGGAAACAACTGCTACTACAGAGAAATCTCTACATGCAGCAGTCGCCTCCACTATGCCGGCTTGAAGAAACGAACATGTACCATTCAGATTGACAGTGCACACTCCTCTCAAACTATTCCTGAAACGCGACAAATTCAATACACGGCGGGTTTTACATTCGAAAGTGGTGGTACTACCCCAGGACGGCAGACTGGGCTAAAAACCATCATCAGTCTGCCTATCACTCTTTGGTTTGATTATCATGATTGATGATCGTGATTTGAACACGAGTCTCATCGCTCCAATACATGAACCATGCTAGACCACGACTGTTCAAAGAATGTAAAAATGTAAGTTTAAAATAAAAATGTTATTGCAAATTGACACCAATTTTGTGAAGAAATTCCGTCCTAGTGACACATGACATGTTACCGAGACCCGCTGACCCGTTTCCCTTCAGGCCAACTGTGACTAGTCAATTTTCTTTGAAAACTACCCGCAAAACCGAGAGCAATAGAAAAGATGTGTTTACCTAACACAGATACCTTGGCTTAACGGGTGCTCGCCCCCATTCTGTGGCCTCAAACGAAAAACAACGCGCCTCCTTAACTCGCTTTTTCTTTAGGGTTGAATATCGCATGCTAATTTTCATGGTTTATATAGTCTTTTTTGATTTTTTTATTTTCTACTACTATAGCGAAGAAATAGTGAATGACATAGGCTCGAAGCGCATGTTTGCTGTATTCAAATTGTAATCACTACGCTTTTGACTTTGATGTACCATTTTTATTACAAGCTTATATTTTATTAAAATAGATGATACGGTTTTATTGCTAAACATAAAAATGTTATGAACAAAGCTACGAGAAATGTTAACTTATTTTTAAAACTTGTTATTTAATATTAACTATAGTTTCTAGCGGGTTTACGCGTGAACTCACGGTCGATGAGAATCGTGTTCAAATCTAGCTAAATACCAATGTAACTATGTTATGTGTTATTAGAGAGTGGTAGGCAGACTGATGATGATTGTCAGCCCAGCCTGTCGTCCTGTGGTCGTACCACCACTTTCGACCTTGTCGCGTTTCGGAATCAGTTTATAAGTAGCCAGGTATGACGAGAGGTGTTTGCATTGTCAATCTGGATGATGCATAGCAGGGGTGATTGCTGTCTGCAGTAATTTCTCTGCTTCTTAGATTAATATCAGGCAGAGTAACATTAAAAAAATAAACTTCCCTATATAACAAAGTTATTAACTAAAGCAATATTTTATACTGCAAACTTACCACATTGTTATCCTAACATTCATAAATCACAATACAGTCATAAAGTCTAGAAAATATTGCAAATTCTTGGATGCGATTAAAATTTATCATACCACATCCATTGAATGCATTCAAATAGAATCTGCTTGCTCTTTGAGCCAGGAAATGCAATGAATTATTCAGTTTACCTATTCGAACATACATCGTACGAAAATCCATGCTTTTACTTCGTACTACTGCATTGTTGACATTAGCTTAGTAGTGTCACGTATTACGAGTGTTTTAATACATATTCAGACGTGAGACAGCGCCTGTATAAATATGTAACTGTTACCCAGTAGATATACATATAAGTCTGCATAACGACCTGTCACAGAAATAGTTAGGATAGGTTAATATTTTAAAAAATATATACTACTTCCGACTTATATACTCACTCAGCTTATGTAAGCAACTAGGGTAAGCTACCTTCAAAAAATGTCTCCGCGCTGAAATCACCTTCGCTATGTCGTGCACTGTCAACCTGGATAGCGGAGGTAGCTGCTGCCTTCGGAAATATCTTTATAGTAGCAGTTGTTTCCGTTCAAGGATCGCAATCGAACACAATATGAGGCGGGGTGTTGTCATATACCGATCTACATTGAAAATATATATTATACGAGTATTCATAGCTCTTTGGCAATAATCCAGTAACGGTAGCAATGTGATACTATTATGTAATGTTGTCGGGCAGGTCGGGCAGACCACTAAGTGCTACAAATCCATTACGTAGTGTCCTCAACAAGCTACGACTACAGTTTTCCTTCAACACCTACTTGAACTATATAGAAAATATAATAAAATGAATAAATAAACTAAAATGATGAAAACACTTTTACATTTTGCAATTTTCATCGTGACCGTTAAAGGTGATCAAATTAATGTAACAAAGTTAAAATACTTTCCTCTGATGTCGGTAAAGAAGTTACCGACTGATGGCTTTGCAGACGACACAATTTTTTCCTTGCAAATTCAAGAAACTGTGAGTACGACGGAAGCGGCACCGGTTACCGGAAACAATCTAAATCTCGTTGACTTTGTTCCGCCGCAGCCAGATGAAGAACATCTAGAGAATCTTCTACTAGAAACATCTACAAACAAGTTATTCGAAAACGAAAACAAAAAACATGACACTCTTCAGGAAATTACAATAAAATCTCTTTCAACTTTTTCTTCTGAAGATGTAAAAAACCACTCGAATAACGAGAAAAATAACGAGCCAACGAAAGATTTTGCCTTATTGAACAATTGTTTAGAAACTTTACTCCTCGGTAAACTTAAAATTCCCGAAGAATATGGTGAATTCAAATCTCTGATTGATGGCAACAAGGATATTGTAGGCGTTATCAGAACAAATAAAAAACGAGATACAAACGTAAATAACTCATTGTTATTGGAGAAGTTAAAAGAATTTAGTGAAGAAATTAAAAAAGAAAAAAGAAGGCAACATCAGTCTGATATAATAATAAATAGAAAAACAACAGCCACGACGGAAGTAACGACTGAACAAAAAACATCAGAAGATTTCAATAATCCAACAGAAAGTTTAAACGTGACATTATATTTTACTGAAACTGAAAATGTTCGTGAAGCGAGTTACACTGAAGAGGCTTGGTTTGAAACAAAAGATAAGACCAAAATAAGATTCAGCAAATTGCCTCAGAGAGAGAGTTATTTGATACCGACACTTAAGTTAGAGGAGGGGTTTTACCCGTTCACTTTTATGTCCGAATTTTTCACACTGATTTACCCTTTCGACTTGTCAGTAGGTGAGTTTGTTTATTCACCTGTTTTTACATCAGAGCGTATCGTCACAGACGCGTACAACAAGTTGATACAAAAATTACATTTATACTGCAGTATTTGCGTTCAGACAAATCAATATTCGCTTGTAAATTATATTCAAGGAAGCTATGGAGTTAAATATAATAAATAAAGTCCAGTAATCGACTTAGTAAGATCAAAGCTATAAGATCAAAGATACGTTGAGATAAGTAAAGTAGTTGTTTTTTAAATTGTAAAATAATTAAAAAATAAGATCAAAAATAAATAGACGTGACAATTGTTTTGTATTGTATTGTAAAACTAAACAGAAAAATCAACTCATTCAACATCAGTTTTTTTTTCTACATAATTTTCATCACAATTTAATATTAAGAAATTCAGCATATATTTAATATGTCAAAAATTAATAGTGTATATTTTTTTTAAATTCAATTTCAGGTCTTGTAAAAGATATTGTATGGGGTCAGCTTTCATTCCCGTTCTCATTCCTGAAGGTAAGTCAACATTTCAGTTTTACTACGCAAAGTTTTATTTACCTTTTCAGCATCTACTGAACATTTTAACGATGAAACTCTTTATAAATAAGGTTTTTTTAGGAAAAATCAATTCATATTTTATTTTCCAATATATTTTTGATGGAATACGAAATCTCCTTTTACCTAAAATAACTACTCATAGTTCAAATAAACAACTTGTTTAGTGTTTTCTTAGATTTTGCGCATAGACAGGTATAATAACTTAATAAGTTATAAGAATGTATTTTTCTAGAGTTATTTAAATGAATACGAAGGCATACATTGAATCTCCTTGAAAGGGTGAGGTAGGTTAAAAATGGACAAGGGTCAAAGACATAATTTTAGTTGAAGACATTCGAAGTATTTCACTAAGGTCACTCTTGAGATAATTTACTTATTTTGTCTAAAAATAATTTATATTTTTTAGAAGTTGAACTCTAATAGTTTTATTTATTTAAACAATTTTATACAATAACTATCGGTTACGTTATTTAATTTTTATTGCATACATCAATATGTTTCGTCAATGATAGACGCACGCGGGAGAACAGGTACTATTCGGCGCGTTTCGATTCGTCTCTAGTTTACCTTGTCTCTGGAATAAGACGTCACAATAGATACCTACTCGTGTAATCAATAACGAGAGCAAAATTATATAAAAGTAATTATATAAAATTAGGTAATTAATATTTATGAAAAATTAATTAAATATATTTAATATGAAGATGCCTCTGTTTACCTTTCGTCTTATAATTGAGTTGAGGTTTTGTTTCAAAAATCAATTAAACTTTTATAATTTACTTCAAATAAGTTTTGAGTTTTACGATGAAAATTTTATTTTAAGTTTATTTTTTTAATTTAATTTTTGGGGCTTCCGCTCATGCTGTCAGTAAGAACATAACACAAAACAAAAAAAAATTATAAACAAAATTAACTAAAACAGAATAAAATTTAAAACACATTGAATTAAAAAAGAAACTCTATCTCTTCTTCAAATAAACATTTTTCAGATGAACTTAATAAAAAAGAGTGCATTTTTTTCGCAAATTCAATGAAAATTGAACATAGAAGAGAGAGGTACGAGGTACACGTAGGTGTGCGGCGATATTTTGTTGTTAAATTTTTGTTATTAATTATATAAATAATTAATTAATAAATATTGCTTATTTTTATATAATTAGTACTGATTTAGAATTAATTGACGCCGATGCACACTCTTCTCGTTATACGACATAGTATATAATATGCATGTTTTATAAAAAAAAAACCTTGAGACCTGAAATTATTCTATAGATAGATTAAAAAGTGTAAATTATTATCACGAGTCTTTTTTACAGCAAAACACATAAAGTTGCCAACAACCAAAACTAACATGGAACTTTAGTATGACAAAGTTACGTCATAAAACTTAATTAAATAGCAGTTACTGCAAGTGCAATCTAAGTTTGTGTGAGGAATTTCTGTATCTTCATTTCCTACTTACAAATGTTAGTGTATGAATTGTTGATATTAATTATTTTAACAGCAAAAATCACAAAAAAGCAGGGCAAGAGCGGCCGTGGTCTAGCGGTGAGACGCGTGAACTCACGATCGATGAGACCCGTCTTCGAACCTCGCTAAAGAAAGAAATACAGCTAGAGAACTGTCCCGTCAACCTGAACATAAAGCTCTTATGAAGCCACGCAATAGCATTTGTACTCATCTGCTCTTTGACCGATTCTAGCCTAAGCGAGCAGGCGAACTACGGTTACATGGCTTCTGAAAACGAGCGTGTTATATTGTTCAGCGTGACCTCAGTGTAACAAATTTTACTCGTCATCCCCACCTTGTCACGTTTCGGGAGAAGTTTGAAAGTAGCCAGGTATAGCGAGAGGAGTGTGCACTGTCAATCTAGATGGTGCATACTCGTCTCCTCAGGCTTGCATAGTGGAGGCGACTGCTACCCGTAGAGATTTCTCTGTAGCCTGCTAGCGCTGTTTCCGAACTCGAAAAAACCTACTTCTAAGACTTCTTTCAAAACATGGCTGGGTCACTTTTACGAAAACGCTAAACGAGGACGGTAAATGTTCCATCATCCATCATTACTCTGCACTTATAAGATAACGAAATGAAACAATACAATCAAATTAAATTAGTTTAATATCCTAAAAGTTCGATTCTTGGCACTTTGTCAAATAACTCTTTAACTATGTTAAATATTAATTCAGCTACAGTATTTATAACTGGTGTACCAAATTCAGCAGCTACTTGTCTCCAATTTGCATTTAGGAAGGTTAATACTGCATCACCTGAAACACCGTTTTGTTCTTTTAAATAAATATCTACCATAAAATATAAAATACGGTAAAATTTACAATAAAACAATAACAAATTATAATGCCTTAAGTCAGCATGGCGGAGGCGACTGCTGCCTGTACAAATTTTTCTGTAGTAGCAGTTGCTTCCGTTCATAAACCGTACTCTAGCTTTACATCAGGTGGAATGCAGATTTGGTAACTTAAATAAAAAAAATGGATTAATTGCATTGAAAATGAATCAAAACTGTACTAAATAAGCCATAAAATTACGTTTAAATATAAAAATATAAACCCAAATCTAATAAACTTAAAATAGATGGATAATATGAGCAATTTTTTTTCTGTTCTATTTCATAATAATTTAATAATGAAGTACTTAAAAATTTAATGTTACTCACTTATCATGGGACTCCCTTTGAACAAATTTGTCATTGCAAATAAAACCTTACTGTCTTCACCATAAGATTGTTTCACTGAGTACTTTTTAATATTTGTATACACTACACCGTCCTTCACAACATCCTCGACCTTTGCTTTTATGTTTAAGTATAAATTTTCTAAAAGAAATAATATTTTCATTACGCAATACAGAAAAAAATGGATCCAAAAAAATTTGATTAATTGGGAAGGTGGATATGGTGTCAGCTGTCTTTTTTCATTGGGTCATAGTTAACAAAGTATATGTGCAAGAAAGCGGACTTAAGAACAAAAAAATAAAAAAAAAAAGTGAAAAACTTACTAGTTTTAAGTTTTGCATCTCCGTCCCCATTGATAGAAACGATTAAAATATTACCACGAGCTTTGTATTTCCCCTTAACAGTCAAATTACAATGAACTTTCAAATCTATATTAATTCGGTCCATTCTGTCAAAGAAAATAAGTGTGATAAGAAGACTGATGATAGATAGATACATAGAGGTTTTGTTATAGGTATTTCATGCCGTGCACACTATTTTGGACTACAGTACAGCGCTAACGCTTAAAATTTATATTCGCTAACATGTTCGTACTGTAGCCTGTAAGAGTGCCTTAAAAATAAATAAATAGATGGGCGGAGTAGTAAGTACGACCGCTTTGAAGTGACCTAGACGCGTTTTGGGATCAGCTTGGAAGTAGCAGGTATAAAGAGAGAAGTATGCCCTGTCAATTGATAGTGCATATTAGTCTCCCAAGCCGGCATAGTAGAAGCGACTGTTGCCTGAAGTCATTTCTTTACTTTATTACATCAGACGAAGTGTGGTCTACTAATTTTACTAAGGCTTATTGTGACTGAAAACCGAATAGGTCATCTAAAGGTCCGACCACATACGCGTGATGTACATCACACACACACACGCGCGCGTGGGCTAACCTTACACATTTGAATTATTATGTACTGTTTGAAAACTTACTTAATATCGTCAACAATACAATTTCTCAATCCAGTAATTTTGCCATGATAGAAGGTAACCTTAAATCCTCCAGGTAGATTGATGTCCATTCTCTCCTTAACTAAAGGATCAAAAGACGGTAGATCTAGTTCAGGAACTCCTCTTGACATTTTTGAAATAACATCCTGTATCGTTGGTTTTAAACATTCTATTGAATAACTGGAACATGGTTTTAGATATTCAGCTGAAATTTAAAAGAAACAAATGATTTTATTTGTACGCCCAATACTAGATTTAATCGTACACGTTCGTAATGTATGACTGATATATTTTGATAAAACATTTTGCATTTGCTTCTAAATAGAGTCAATGTAAGATGAAAATTAAATAGAAAAACATCAACGACCGAGATGAGATGGGAATTAAACCTTGTTGATATTTCTTGTGGTTTTTTCACAATACTCCGCGGAAACAACAGAGAAATCTCTGCAGGCAATAGTCGCCCTCACTATGTCACTAAATGACACGAGTAAGCACCATAAAAAATAACTTAAATAAAAAAAACTTACGAGCAACTCTCCCATAAGAATTTTCAATAAAAATCACCAATACTAATATTATAAAACTAAACATTTTTAATCTAAAAATTTAATATCACTGATAACACACTTTCACATCGAAAGAAAAGTCCTTAATGAATACAATTTGAATATGAAGTTCTTAATAAAGCTTTTTGCCTTACCTGCAATTGACCGGTACATTCGCAAACACAATGCGTTATTAGATAATTTCTAAAACTCATTAAAAATACCAAAACAACAACTAATTACTTTTGTCTTCAAGACTAATTAACGCCATTCCAGAATAACTAATTAAACATAATTTAAATCATTATAATAACGATGTTTCGCTCAAATTAATTAATTACGATAATTTATTAACGTTTATTCATTTTAAAATTATGCGTATGAGTGTACAAACGTGATAATTATTACCTAGGCATTATTTTTCTTTTTATTGATACTAATATGTCGTTGTTTTTCCTATTCATCTACAAAATAAAACAGCTACAGTATCTTGGCAATAAATTAGTAACGTATATTGTACATAATTATTATTATTAAAATAAGTGGACAAAATTTTAATTAATCCTAGAGCCGGCATAGCGGAGGCGACTTCCGCCTGAAGTAATTGCTCTGTGGTACCGGTTGTTTCCGTTAATAGACCGCATTCTAGCTTGACATCAGGCATAGTGTTGCCATAATTTATGCCGGGTGAATTTATTTATCTTTATTTTTCTATTTCAGTCCGTGAAAGTGGAGTCAACATTTCTATTATTTATAATCATATTTTCATGCATAGCTCTCATTGTACCGGCTTATTTGATTTGTTTGGTATGTATGTCAATATTGAATAGTCATGATCAAGATGATATGGAAACTGGTGCCCTATTCCTTGATGAAGATGAGGATTGTAATGAGAGATTACATGTTGCTGTAACGCTGTTTATTTTACTAATTTGCGCGTGAGTTTTTATTATTGTTATTTTTATATTGCTTCAAAACTTAATAATTTGTCATCATTTTGTACGGCTGCTGCATAGATATATTACAAACCAATAGAAATGGTTTTATACGTTATAACGTCTACATTACGCATGACGCGGGCACATGTGCCTTACTTTTACGAAAATTTCATAATAAAATCCTAATTAAATGGTTAAGTTGAATAAAACATGTATTTCAGCTTAAAATAACCAATAAATGAGGTTAAAAAAAATCTTCATCCGACTTTTATTCAAAGCAAACTGCGCTAACATCAAAGAAAGTTCGTGAAGAATTTCCCAAAGAAAATATTTTCCTTAAATAGAAAACTTAAAAGACAAAATTACCCTTCAGTTCATCTGTAATAAGCTATTTATAATACTCTCTTATATAGATTTTTATTTATTTTTTTGATTAAAAAAAGCGAAGATAATAATTATTTAGTTACTTATTAGTTATATTTTTTAGTTCGCACTCTAATCTTCCTCAGTATATAGGTATATATGATGCGATAAAATAAAATGTAAACAATCAGGAGTCGATCGCGGGACCTGACGCGTAACCCACGTAACAACAAATTGTATTTCCTAAATTTAAGGTACTTTTGGGAATAATACTTCAAATTATAGATAGACAGATAATACACTCTATTAATTAGTTTAACAACCGCAAACTCAATGGGCAAGGTATACAAAAACTAACCCATGTTAAATCGAAAACCATTTCGAGATATCACTTTAGAAATATTTTTTGATTCCCGTCTGAAAAAACTTAAAAATCGCGAGATATTTGAAAACCTGTAATGACACGCCATCGACCTTTCGCGGACAGTCATAAACATTTGACAACATAGAAGACAAAGTACCAACCTAACAGTTTTGTAGATTATTTTGTTGTCTATGGTTATGACCTCACAAATTTGTCATATATATTTTGTTTGTGTTTCCTAACAATAACAGTGTTTTATATGAATAACTACTGTAATTTTTAAAACAAAACTATACTATAAACACGATGTTTTTGTAACAGAATTCTTTAAAAATCAAAAGTTCGTTTGAGATTTTGACAAATGATTAATTATTTTTTCTTGTTCATTAGCAATGACTAAATCATTCCGGCCGAAACGTTACGATTACTATTATATTCTACAATCGCACCTTTTAAAAATTGATAAAAAAAGAACAAAGCAATTATAAAAGTTTTCCAAAAACACGTGTTGACTAAATTAATCTATATTATTAAAAAAATATGTAAAAATTATAGCTTTCACCAGATACATCACCCCAATTACGAGTACATACGAGTATACTGTAATTTACCAGTTTTATGTTATTATTAAAAAAATGCTCATTCGCCTAAGAGAATTTTTCTATGGTTTTGTAGGAAAATAATTCCATGTTCATTATCACTAATAAGTTATACTCGTATATATTTTAAGCCGAGTTATTGAGTAATTTGAAGTATTTTTGAACTTTGAAAATTAAGAAAGGAACCCATGGTATGTTAGTAACAAAACATTAACATTATATTTTAACAATGAGGGGTAAAAGGCGTGAATTCACGATTGGTGGGACCCGTGTTCAAATCTGACTGACCGGTACCAATCTAACTATGTCATATGTCCTTTGGTCGCTCAGTCTCTATGTAACGATAGCAAGCTTAGTACAGACATCTAAAAAGAAAAAAATAAAGATAAATATTTTAACAAAGAAAACCAAAACGCTGTTTTTTTTCGATAATGCAAAATTAATTGAGAGCTCAGCTAATGGATTGTGAACTCTAAAAATATCAAGTCTTGTTACCTTTAATGGGCTGTAAGCGAAACTTTGTTTACAAACTTAAATGTAAATAGTAAAGATTCGATGTTTAATCTTGTATAAATATTTCCTGGAGCCGAAACTAAATTGGCTTTACTTAAATTACATTATTGAAGAAAAAGGAGAAATTTCCATTCTCATTTTAACAATAAATTGAAGTATCTTGTAGGTAGGTTTTATTAGGTTATTTTAAAGAATAAATAACATTATTTATATTTGCTTACTACTAAAGCGGCGACATATGTTCGATTCCTACTCACTCAAGCTGTTATTCGCGCATTGAAATTTTCCTTTGGTCTGGAGAAATTTTGGTAGATACCAAATATAAGTATGTTATATGTACTTTGGCCGCTCAGAGCCTATAATACAAGTACTATACTAGCATGGTTAAAAAATACCTGATATATTTTTATATATTACAGAGCGTGTATTACCGGCATGAGTATAAGTAGTGAACAAGCAACTGATGCTGTTAAAACAAGCCACAAAGTGGTCCATTCCGCATGTTCAGATTTAGCTAAATGGCTCACATCTGCTTCACGCGAGTTGTATCTTAGCATAGTACCACCAATCGACTTGGTTGTACATACATTCCGGGATGATTTAAGACGTAAGTTATAATAGTAATAATACAATTATAGTGTGAAACTTCTATAATATATATATTGACAGTAAAAAAGAGGCTTTAGACTTTAGAGACGTTAGAGCGGCCGTGGTCTAGCGGTAAGACGAGTGAACTCACGTTCGATGGACCCGTGTTCTAGCCTCGCTAAATTTTGTTATGTCTACTTTGGTTACTCAGTGCCTATAGACACTATTAAAGAGTGGTAGGCAGACTGATGATGGTTATTACCTCAGTTTGCCATCCTGGGGTAGTACCACCACCTTCGAATAACACCCGTAACACCTGTGAAGTGACGGGAATAGTTTGAAAGTAGCCAGGTATAACGAGAGGAGTATGCACTGTTAATCTAGATGGTACAAGCTCGTCTCCTCAAGCCGGCACAGTTGTTTCCATTCATGGACCGCACTCTAGCTTTACATCAGGCGGAGTGTTGTCACATGCCGAGCTACAATAAAATAAAAATAAATAAAAAAGAACTAGCGTCAAAACAGACGGAAAAATCTTATTGTAAAGGGTACAAAACTTAGTAGCTGTTTGTCTACTCGTTAACTGTGTCAGGATACAGGGATACATGCAAAACATTTCGGGATAACGAGCTTTACCCGGAAAAAGTGGTGGTGCAAACAGCCAGTTTAACCTTCCGTTATTCGTCATAGTTTTTTTGTGATAAGCTTTTGGTCTTTTGGTTAACTATATTTGCTATGTATGTGTGGGCATTTTTCTTTGTCATGTTTTTCCAAATCTTCTAAAAGAGAGGAAAAAGTAATAAATAAGTACATAATTTATTTTGTTACACAAAAAGAAATAGTAGCTTTTCTAATACGAAAACATGATTCTAAACCAACTCCATTACACACATAAGTCGTATCTCTACAACAAGTTAAACTAAAGAATACTTTAAACTATAATTGGATACAAGAAAGATTGAAATTGAAAATGGTGATGCATTTATTTGCCTGTACGTACAGCAGAAAGAAGTTCACAATAATACAATACAATACAATTGTCACGTCTCAGGCCAGTTTACAATAATAATTTTAACAATTAAGTTATTTAAAAAATTACACACAAAGCATGAAAAAAATTAATAAAATACGAAAAAACTTATTTTATATACTTACCTACTATAAAATTGTAGAGAATTATTCAATGTTCGTTATCATTTAATAATAAAATATAGTTTACGTTTTGTATACCATTCTTTAATCGCAACTGCTTTGCATTATGATGAAAATGATATAGCATATGAAATAAAATATATCGTCATTTTCAGATGTTGAATCATTATTAGGACAACCAATTCAAAAGGCGATATCTTCTGAAAGTGGCATAGATCTGGTTTTAGAGTCACTTAATGATATTACTGAAGGTATTTATATTGTTTTTATATTGCAAATTTTCACTTATTCAAATGTTTATTATTATTAAATTATATTTTAAGAATCACAGCACCAAGATGGGTATCGAACCAGCGCTCACGTGAATCCGTCTAAATTTCTCTATTCTATCTTTCCATCTGCATTTCTTCCGACTGCTGGGTTGTATAAGGCTAGAATGTCTCTCTGAATTCAGAGACGTAATCCATATTACTAAATTAGAAAGCACGTAATTGCATACAATGTAATTATGCTCTACACACATTCTAATTTTTTCTGTATGCAAATCCGAGCTTTCTGAATTAATAATATAGATTACGTCTCTAAATTCAGAGAGACATTCCGGCTTTATAAGACCAGCTTTAACGTCATATATTATTGATATTAGCACAGTCTGCCATCCAGTAGTACCACTACTTTCAACTGTAACAGTCGTGAAGTGACCTTGTCGCATTTCGGGAACAGTTTAAAAGGACCAGGTACAACGAGAGGAGCGTGCACTGACTATCTGGATGATGCACATGCGTCTCTTCAAGCCGGCATAACGGAGGCGACTGTTGCCTGAAAATTTATCTGTAGACACAGTGGTTTCCGTTCATGGACCGCACTCTAGCTTTACATCAGGCAGTGTGGCAGCTACATTTAAAAAAATATATATATAACAAAATTATTTGAATTTGCTTATATTTCAATTTCAAATCCACAGAAAGCGAAGACTTAGCGAATAAGATATCTTTACTTCGTGATGTCACAGCTCGTGCTGGTTCACTCGCATCACTTACTGCGGATCGTCTCAAAGATCTTTCCCGACAACTGGATAACGTGAAGAAACATTGCACCGGAAACGAGATACCACTTTGTGATACTATTAACACTAACTCCATGGAATTGAGGATTAAATTTAATATGGTAGGTATATTGATTCGTAATTGTTACATAATATTTTTATACGGGGTGTAAAAGGACGGAACGGACGGAAGGAAGGAACGGGGCGTCGCAACACTAGCCGTATATCAATCCTTGCAATCACATTGCTTGTTTTTAATATTATGATGACAGAGTACTATAATGTTATGTAGTTGATATTAGACCAATAAATATCAAATAATGTTGCAATTAAAAAAAGTAAAAATATCTGCAGGCTTTTTATTTGTAGTCCGTTTTTCAGGTGCAGGGCTTTTAAAGTAGCCAGGTATAGCAAGAGGAGTGTGCACTGTCAATCTAGATGGTGCATACTCGTCTCCTCAGGCCGGCATAGCGGAGGCGACTGCTGCCCGTGGAGATTTCTCTGTAGTGGGCAGTTGTTTCCGTTCACTCTAGCTTTACATCAGACGGAGTGTTGTCATATGCCAAGTTTTGTTTTTATTGTAGCTCGATATGTGACAACACTCCGCCTGATGTAAAGCTAGAGTGCGGTCCATGAATGGAAAAGACTGCTACTACAGAGAAACCTGTGCGGGCAGCAGTCGCTTCCACTATGCCGGCTTGAGGAGACGAGCATGTCGCTTAATTTTCTTAATTTAAAAGGTGAAAAAAAGACAAAACTGCTTAAATTAAATAAAATTTGAGTATTCGTCCGATATTTACATAATGTTAAAGTAAATAAAGCCTCCTTGGGTCGTGCCAATCAAAATAATGAAAGATGAAATTGATTGAACACAATGCAAACACCAATGTTATGAATATGTATTCACATGGTATCGTATTGAACGCTTATGAATATTCAAACTGATATTTGCTTCTTCGTTCCGGAACTATTAATTTCATACTAGAGTATGGTCTTATGCATGCTTTAATTGTATCTTGTGCGTCATGCAAAAGTGGTTGGCAGACTGTTCATAATTATTAGTCTATTCTACTGTCCTCGGGTATAAGAGAGGAGTGTGCACTGTCAATCTAGATGGTACATGCTCGTCTCCTCAAGCCCGTAGAGATTTCTCTGTGGTGGCAGTTGTTTCCATTCATGGACTGCACTCTAGCTTTACATCAGGCGGAGTGTTGTCACATGTCGAGCTACAATAAAAAAAAATACCTACAATGGGAAGAGCAAGCCTCGACTTGACTCTGCGGTCTAAGCTCCAGAAGCGATGGTCAGTCTTTACTCTCTGATCGAACCTCCCTGTTTTTTTTATTTTGACACGACACGTGACCTCGACTAGCCTGATGGTAAGCGCAGTGGAGGTCCATGAGCACTGACCACTGGAGAACCGCTAACACGGTGGCTCCAGTCGCCACTACTATGCCGGCCTGAGAAGGTGCTTTTTCACACTCCGCTTGAAGGATCCGAGGTGAAAGGACTGGGAGAACACATGAGAGGGCAAAGCATTCCACTTGTCAATTGTCCGACACAAAAAGGTCTAGATGGGAATGTATCGTCCTATAGACAGACACAGGCGTTCGACGAGTTAAGAATTTTCAGAGAAAGAGAGTCTCAGCTATTTTTTATTTCTTTTATTGTAGCTCGGCATGTGACAACACTCCGCCTGATGTAAAGCTAGAGTGCGGTCCATGAATGGAAACAACCGCTATTACAGAGAAACCTGTGCGGGCAGCAGTCGCATTTACTATGCCGGCTTGAGGAGACGAGCATGTACCATCCAGATTGACAGTGCACACTCTTCTCGTTATATCTGGATACTTTCAAACTATTCCCGAAACGCGACAAGATCACTTCACGAGTGTTATATTCGAAAGTGGTGGTACTACCCCAGGACGGCAGACTAGACAAATAACCATCATCAGTCTGCCTACCACTCTTTAATAGTGCCTATAAGCACTGAGCGACCAAATTACATATAACAAAGTTACTTTGGTACCAGTCAGAATTAGCGAGATTCGAACACGGGTCTCATCGATCGTGAGTTCATGCGTCTTACTACTAGACCACGGCCGCTCTTGAATATTATCGTTCCGTAATGAGCTGAGTTTTTCGCAGCCAACTTCATAAATAACCAACGGCATAAATAAGTCATTATTATTTTGCTAGCAAAAACAGCTATTATAAACACGGCAATAAAGAGCTTTCTTCCAGATACTTCACGAGCAACAACTATTGGAATTACGTACGCTCGGAGTACAAGATTTGATACGAGCAGTGACAACAACAAGACAAGAATTTCAAACCCTTCCATCTGTGATTGCATTACAAACATCTGAAGCACGAAAAGGTAATGTTTGTTACAAATTGTAATGTTGCATTCGTTTGTTCCAAAGATAAGTGTAATTGAGGTTCATAAGCGCTGACTACTGAAGAATCGCAGTTTAGTCACTATACTGGCACAATAAGGTACTTTATACTGTCCGCTTGAAAGATCCAAGATAGATGTTCACTGTTGTGGCAAGGGAAAATATTTCCCGATATAAAATAAATGACGATCAACGATAACGTCTTTAGTTGAAAGTATGTAACAGTGAACTATAATATAATATACAAACAATAAACAATATAAAGTAAACGATAAACTTACGCTAAATACTGGAGAATTCTGCGAAATTCTTGGAAATATACGAGTAATTTCCTTCCCAGAAAACTCAGGCTCGATTACGCGTAATTCTATTAATGCTAAGTTAGCGTTAAACAAGTTGAATTTTCCATAATTTCGATATTTATTAGTAATTTTTGGTTGTGACGGAGAACGGAGAAGGAAAAAAAACGGTACACACACTGCAGGCAGAGATCATTTCAAATGATAATATAATCGGTGGGCATAATCGCATCACTTTTTTAAAGCTACAGTATGTTCTCTGTTTCTCTGTATGTTAAAAATAGCAAGTTCACTTAATTCTATTTTATTATTTTATAGACAGGTCCTATAATTATAGATCTCAACAAATAACTTTACATTGTAAAGGTTGTACGTAATAAAAATATAAAGATGTATTCACATTAGTGACCGTAACGATGTTAACTGAATTTTTACAACAACACATTATTACTGTAGACAAGTCCTAACATACAAGATCATTTATCTTTACATGAATGTTAAACATATAAAAGTATCTTGGCTGTACGCCAATAGACTTTGAAAGGTTGTTTATTGATTATATAGATTTATTACATACATAGGCTCACGCCTGTGTCCTTTTAGCTGTGGGTGGAGACTGGAGATACCGGAAGTCAAATCTAAATAGAAACTCTAATATTGTTTATGTAGTTGTGGCGCCAGGCTGTTACGGTTTCGATTCCCGGTCTTGTATTTGATATGATATTTGTTTCGGGTCTGGGTTTGCGTTGTATTTGTCCTGATATCCATAGCAACCTGTATATTATGGTCTAAGTTTTCTCCACAATGACCAGTTTGAAAAAAAAAACACACTGTATTTTACAGATATACTAAAACAACTGGATATAAAGAGAGAAGGAATAGCTCATTCTTCTAGAATTTTTAAAGATATTGTACGTCATCTTACATTGTCTCTTCGTAATGCTGGAAGAAGATTTGAATCTATGCTTGATCGATTTCAGAATTATGATTTTTGGAGATGGGTTTCTGTGACAGGTAAGCAATTGTTATTTTTAACGAGAGGAGTCTGTCTATGTATGGTGTATATTCATGTCCTCAAGCCGGCATAGCGCAAGCGACTGCTGCCTGCACAAATTTTTCTGTGGTTTCCATTCGTAGACCGCGCTTTCTAATATAATAATATTATAATTATGTTATTTACCCCTGGTTCAATTTGATTCGATTCGATACAAAATAATCATCGCAAGATTGGTCGAATTGAATCGAAACAAAAGTAGCGAGTACTTACTCGTATTTACTTGGTTTTCAGGTTGTATTATAACATGTGGTATAGCAGTATTTCTTATATTGTTAGCAATAATAATAGGATGTGGCTCAGCTGAAAAATGTTCAAAAATAATGTTACAAATGTAAGTTTAACGACTTGACTTTACAATGAGCTGAAATTACTTTCCTAATAAGTATATTAGGAAATCGATTGTATATTTCGAAATCGATTTCTTATTTCAGTACGCTCGGTCGTATATCAGCTGTAAGTTGAATGACTTCGCTACACAACGACCGCTTTTGATGTACTTTGGTTGTTCTCAGGTCTTCATTATGGATATGTGTAACATCCCTCGTATTGTGGGCGTTGTTATCAACCACGTTTCTGATAGCAGGACATGCAGAAGTAATTTTTATTATTATTATAATTAACATTAAAGTAACTCTGCATATGACTATACTCCGCTTAATGTGGAACTAGTGTACGATCCAGGAGTGGAAACAACTGCTACCACAGAGAAATATATGCAGGCAGTCGCCGCTGCTATGCCGGCTTGAGGAGACAAATGCACACTATCCATAGATAGTACAAACTCTTCACGCTTCACGTAACTTCCAAGCTGAACGCGACTAAGTTACTTCACACTCGAAAGTGGTGGTACTACTCCAGGATTACAGACTACACTAAAACCACCTTCACTCTGCCAACCATTCTTTAATTCAACAGCGATTTATTTTTATTTACAGATATTAGGTATATTGACTTGGCAATACTCCTAAAAAGTTTTTATGAACAGAACTGTTAATCTATTTTAAGACGCCTGATTTTTTAAATATAATTATTTTAATTAACAATAACAATGATTATTCAGTGAATAATATTAACAGAATAAGACACTTGCTGACTGTGATAACGTAAATGAACTGTGTCGGCCAACATTTTCAGGTATACGTCTGCCAACCGCTATGGGACAAACCACAATACAGAATGTTGACATCGCTACTCGACAGACCATCTCCATTTACAGCCAACAACGAGGGTGTAATAGATGTATTGTTAAGAGATATGGAAAATATTACTATTGATGTTTCCGTTAAAGATATTTTAAGGTATAAAATAATAAATATTTTTTTTTATATAATATCTTGGCATAGTGACAACATTCCGCCTGATGTAAAGCTAGAGTGCGGTCCATGAATGGAAACAACTGCTACTACAGAGAAACCTGTGCAGGCAGCAGCCGCCTCCACTATGCCGGCTTGAGGGGACGAGCATGTACCATCTTAGATTGACAGTGCACACTCCTCTCGTTATACCTGGCTACTTTCAAACTATTCCCGAAACGCGACAAGGTCACTTCACGGGTGTTACATTCGAAAGTGGTGATACTACCCCAGGACGGCAGACTGGACAAATAACCATCATCAGTCTGCTTACCACTCTTTATTAAAAATTAAAAATCAATATATACGCGTTAATTATCGCGCAATTAAACGTAGCCATTAACATCAACGCTAACACAGGTGGAGCCATAGCATTATTTTCCTAATATTAATATGTAATGTCTAACTAGTAGTTAGAAGGGCTACCGACGGAAAACAAAACAGATAAATTTCGACTCAGTCACTTGAAGCACCAATGACTGTGTAGCATAGTAGTCAGGGCATCTGTGCGTAAGGCGAAGGCCGTGGATTCGATTCCTACTTCAGATCAACATTATTTAATAAAAATACTTTGTTAATAATTTTGACCGCTCTACAGAGAAATATCTGCTGCTGTAGTCGCCTCCGCTATGCCGTCTTGAATTTATTTTTCATGTTTTAAAATTTTCAGTTTTAACTTTAGATTTTTTTTTTGTTCGTTTGATTTATTTACTTAATTACTATAATTTTCTTTTAGAGAATGTGAACAAGACCGTCCAGCTTACAATGTTTTTAAACTCGACACTATTCTAGATGTAAACAAGGCCTCATCCTATGATGATTGGGAGGAGTTCCATGAGGGTCTCTTAACCCTGACAACAGTTATAGATGTAACCAAATTAAAAACTATATCGAAAGAATTAAATGAAATTTTACACGAAATGTTAAAAGTTTCTGATGTTAATATTGCTCAGTATAGGTGAGATAGGAATATTTTTTACATAAAGTGCGGTCGTGGTCTAGCGGAAGAAGGTGTAAACCCACAATCGACGAGACCCGTGTTCTAATCTCACTGACCGATACCAATTCTTTTTTTATTTTGGCTCGGCAAACTCATGTAAAGCTAGACTGCGCTCCATGAACGGAAACAACTGCTACCACAGAGAAATATCTACAGACAGCAGTCGCCCCCGCTATGCCGGCTTGAGGAGGCGAATGTGCACTATTCAGATTGTCAGTGCACACTCCTCTCGTTGTACCTGGCTAATTCCAACAGAGTTATCCTGAACAGAGACATAGTCACTTCACGGGTGTTACATTCGAAAGTGGTGGTGCTACCCCAGGACGGCAGACTGGCCTAATAACCATCATCAGTCTGCCTACCACTCTTACAACTCTATGTTATATTATTCAGTTTGCAAGCATTAGATTAGTACAGAGATTTAGGCCAAATTTTAATAGTCCACTGTTCTAATTCCAGAGTTGAATACAACGGTGCATTAGTTGGTAAAGATCTACCAGCTTTAGTCGATCAGCTGGAAATTATTGCGGCACAGATTACTGATATGACGACGTCTAGCAGATTAGAAACATTGGGTAAAACATAATATTTAAAAAAAAATCAAACTAATGTTTATGTCCGGTTTATTAAAAAACTGTGCACTCTGCATCTTAGAAAAATTTTATCGAACCACTATGGGATGCAGCTCAACACAGTACAATTTGAATCACTGAAATCGGTTCAGCCGTTTTCAAAAAATCGATGAATATACATATATAAAAAAACACATGTTACGAACATACAACCTTATCCTTTTCGAAGTCGGTTAAAAACTTGATTAGTATAATATGTTTTATGTTAGTATGATGATTAATTCATTAGTATAATATTTATATATAAATAAATAATGTTATACTTTTTTATAATCTTGTATATCAGTGCAGACAGTCCTGACATGTTTGCGATCGCAACGCTAACTACCGATCGTCCTTAAAATTTCAGCTTCAAGAACTCAACATCTTCAACTAACAAACATAAAACCGCTGGACCAATTACGTTCAGAAATCGTGTACAAATTGACAGAAATAGAACTAAAATTGTTACCATTTCGAAAGAAACTCAACATTTCATTGAGTCATATCCATACGGCACAGTATTACATCGACAAGCAAGGAGACGTTATTGCTCAAAAGGTTAGATATCGATAAGATTTTATCGATATTTTTATAGGTCATTAATATCACTATTTAATACGATTATACACCTAAAGGAGAATGCCCATTCACCTAAGACAAATGGGCCCACAATTTTTTTCTCGAGTTTGTCAATGATTTTTAGTTAATTTTGTAGAAAAATAAATCTACGTTCCTTATTATCAATAAGTTCTAATTTTTTCACCTAAGTTATTGAGTAATTAGACTTTTTCTGATGCAATATTTGAGGTTATTATTATATTAAATGCTTCAATAATTGATGACATCTGTTTTTTTATGTTATTAAACATTGTCTATCATAGTAAATGATGTGTTGATATAATTAAAATGTATTAATAAAAAGTAAGATATTATTTTAGAATATTCTTGTGTTACCAGACTATTAGGTTTCAAGTGGCCCAATAATGGGCATTCTCCTTTGCGAGTAATCTTGCAGCAATACAATACAATCACATCTACCAATCTACCACTGATTTTTATATTAGGATTCTTTTCTTTTTGTGTTTATAAATGTTTACTATTACAGAAACTATCCCAATACTCAAATCGTTTAATTAATCACGTAGCTAGTTGGAGAACTCACGTTTTGAATAGCACTTCAACTCAAGCTGCAAAATGTGGACCATTATTTGATGTTTTTCAAGCAATTAGAACTCTTTTATGTAGCCATTATATTTCTTCTTTGGTAAGTATATATATATTTTTTTTTTGTTGTAGCTCGACATGTGACAACACTCCGCCTGATGTAAAGCTAGAGTGCTGTCCATGAATGGAAACAACTGCTACCACAGAGAAATCTTTACGGGCTGCAGTCGCCTCCACTATGCCGGCTTGAGGAGACGAGCATGTACCATCTAGATTGACAGTGCACACTCCTCTTTTATACCTGGCTACTTTCAAACTATCCCCGAAACGCGACAAGGTCACTTCACGGGTGTTACATTCGAAAGTAGTGGTATTGCCCCAGGACGACAGACTGGACAAATACCCATCATCAGTCTGCCTACCACTCTTTAATACATAGGTAAATCTTCTTTATTATCATTTGCATAATGATTATATTCGCATCACTGTAAAGTATTCTGGCGTCAGAATGTCAGGTGTCTATACTCAGTACTTATGCCTTTTTTCCATTCAAATTAATTTTGGTTCTTGCGTCTTAGAGTTTTAAATTGTTTTGTAGCATTGTTGGTGGGTATGCGCATTATTATTGGGATCATTATGGTGTTTCACGGTGCCTTTATGTGTTAGTCTATGGCAAAGATATGGTATGAAATTGAAAGAAAGTGATATTACATTGGCTAACATTAGTAATGGGTAAGTGTAAAAACTGAGAACATATTCTATAGAAAATGTATTCAAAAGATGGAACTAATTATTGTTTTATAGGCATCTAGATTCGACACCCACAACAATGTGTGACACAAGCAACTGGAATACACCTGGGTAATTGTAGATACATATTTGTAAACTTTTTATCAAAAATAATCCTTTTTTACACCAATAAACAAATTATTTCACTTCGTCCCCAAGTCAAGATGGCCCTGAATTCGTGGGGACGAAGTCGACTACAATATATTTTTATTAATTTTTTTCTAAGATTTCCATATTATATTCTATTATTTTTTTAAATTTCTGTATATATTTCAGGCCACCGCCACCTCATCCTAATAATGATAGTTGGTGATTCCGTCATCTGCTGAAATCAAAATTATTTAAAAAATAAACCAATAATGAGAGGGGTTTTCATGCATTATTTTAATTTCAATTAGCTTATAAGCTATTAAGACACTGAGCCTGATTCTTTAAAAAATATATAATAACTCACAGAATCGGGAGGAATCTGCCCTGTTAACCTGGGCGATGCACACTGGTTTTCTTCAAGCTGGCAAAGCGGAGGCGACTGCTTCCTGCAAAAATAACTATATCTGTTCTAGCTGTTATTTCCGCTCGTGGACCGCACTCTAGCTTAACACCAGGAGGGTTGTGTGTCGTCATTATACGAAGCTACAATAAAAAAGTAAAATGTGTAACCTAGCTTCTTAATTAATTTACAATGTATGTATATCTAAATAAACACTATAATATATTTATTAGATACACATATGTTTCATTAGTGTATCAGGAATACGGAATACCCCCTACTTACTTAGTTTCAATGGAAATTAATGTTTAATTCATGCACGCTGACGAGGCGACGCGGCCTCAAATCAAATTTCGTAATATTGTATAAGACAACTATTGATTAACTATTTATTTTATTTCCTTATTCTCGTCCAATAATAAAAAGTTTATAATTATTATTTTATTAAATTATCGTTAAAATTGAATAAAAAATATCCCTCTTCTCCGTTTGTTTGTTGTTTTTTTTTTAAATTCAATCTTGAGCATAATTTAACATAAACGGAAACAACTGCTACTACAGGGAAATCTCTACAGGCAGCAGTCGCCTCCGCTATGTCAGCTCGAGGAGACGAATATGCACACTTGACAGTGCACACTCTTCTCGTTACATACACGTATATAATAAAAATTTGTACATTCTCAATCCTAACACACATAGTACAATATATTTAGTTTAGAGTTAGGATATTATTAGAGTTAATGTTTGAACGACCGGGACGGACTGATATTGAGTTGATATTCCAATACACTCATGTTCGAATACCACAAAAATCTTGGCCAGTTTCAACGTAAATTTATTTTTTATTGCAATTATTTAATATAATCAAATTCTAAGGTTCTTATTGAGTTTTGGCGGCCATCTTGAGACGTCAGGTTGTCTGTTTTGAATTATTTTCCTAAACTTGTGTTTCCTCGAGTGTTAATGTGTAATAATGGTGGATAATTATTAACCATTAAGTGTTCGTGAACGTGCGTGAGTGTGGGCAAACAATTCAAAAGAAGAGAACCTGTGTTTCCATTTTCCCTCTAAAACTCCCTAGGAAGTTTCAGTAAAGATTCTACCACTTTACTGGAACAATTTTTGACTTGACTGAGACTTGACCTGACTTGGTGTGATGAATGAATGACTCGTGATGCACAATGTTATTAACTTGATGCAAAAATATTTACTTTGACACCGGCAAATTGTTATATGCCATATAAAACAAAAAAAAAGGTTCTTATTATTAAATTATCTCTTATTATATCTTAAAATTGGATGAAAAAGTTCGTATTAAAAAGGGTTAGCGCTTTCTATATTTTTCGGATTAACGTAGGCAAGAACGCGGAGTACAGTTACAGCATATAAAGTACTAAATAAATTTTAAAAAAATAATAACGCGCGTCACGTATAGTAGTGTCATCACAAGTTGTCTGCACATATATGCTTGAATGCACTGAGTCACAAGAACTATTATATATTACTTAATAAATACTAGTTTGTAGTATTTAAACTAGATTTAGCTAGAATATTTTATTATAGAGTTAACTATATAACATCAACATAAAGAAATAAACTTTATTTAAGGCGTCTACTGTTGCCATCTTACTTGGAAACCATAACACTTGCGTGTCTAAATAAAATATACATTAAACTACAGGATATGGTAGCATGTCAGTTTTTTTTTTAAATTCCATATGTGTATATTAAGCGTAATGTTTTTTTTTTATTTTTTTTTTTTATTGTAGCTCGGCATGACAACACTCCTGATGTAAAGCTGGAGTGCGATCCATGAACAGAAACAACTGCTACTACATATAAATCTCTATGGGCAGCAGTCGCCTCCGCTATGCCGGCCTGAAGAGACGAGAAAACACCATCTAGATTGATAGTGCAAACTTCTCTCGCTATATCTGGATACTTTCAAACTGTTCCTGAAATGCGACAAGGTTACTTCACAGGTGTTATATTCGAAAGTGGTGGTACTACCCCAAGAGAGCAGACTGGGCTAATAACCATCATCAGTCTGCCTACCACTCTTTAATAGTGCCTATAGGCACTGAGCGACCAAAGTACATTTCCTGATGTTAGGCTAAAGTGCGGTCCATGAACGAAAATAACTGCTACTACAGATAAATTATGTTATGCAGTTACCTCCGCTATACAGGCTTGAAGGGACAAATGTCACACTCTACTCGTTATAAACAGTTACATCTGTACCGGCCACAATTATATGACTCATGTTGTCTTTAAACATTGCAACAAACCCCACACATCCGAAATTATTTGTAAGTAAACAAAATAGTTTAACGATTTAATCTACAATGATCTACTTACATTTCGTAATGTGTATTGAAAGCGATTTAGAGGACAACACTGAAATGTCAACCGGTGTGGAGTTGTGGACCAATTGCGAAGTTCTATTGATCAGGTTACTTGCAAACTTTAAAATTATTACGAATATAGTGTTCGTTATATACAATAAATGTCATAGTTATCTAAGCAAGACGTGTGTGGGTAGATTTTTACTCTTATTTACTATTAGGTAAAACATGAGCGGACTAAGGCCTAGGCAACCTAGACATGTGCCTAGTGCCCGTCATTTTTGGGGCCCAAAAATTTTATGAAACGCAAAGTATGTATGATGACTGAAAAATAGGCCCGGAATATTGCCTAGGGCGCGCTTTAGCCTTAGTTAACTTAGTTATGAGGTAAAATGTTCCTTCTAGAAAGTAACTAAAAATCATCGACAAACTCGAGAAATAAATTGTGAGCCCATTTCTCTTAAGAGAATTGGCGTTCTCCTTTCTACCTCTACCTTCCACTATTCCGGCTTGAGCAGAATTACTAACCTATAGTACAGGGTGACCTAGTTCGGGTTCAGAACGTTGTATATTTCACTCAAGCCCATTTCTCCTAAACCTTATACTTATTGATCACGAATTATGTAATTATTTTCAAATTTAAAAACTAAATTTTTATTAACACTGAAATTCCCCTGAAATTCAGGTGCTCCACGATTCAGCGATTCAGGACTTCCTGAATCCTTATTAATAAAGGTAATTCAGCGAATTTTAAGTCAAAATTTTGTAATGGGAGAACTCAAGCAAATCTTCATTAAAATGCGAAGTTATTTGAGAATTTCACTATCATTATACTGAATTCTACTGCTCGGACATACACCTGTCTTTTTCACGCATATCTTCATTTTAGTGTGTTAGAGAAAGCCAACAACAATTCCAAATTTTATTCGTCATTACCTTATGCAATTATATTAATTAAAATGTAATTAATGAAGGTCTTTATGATTCCAACAAAGGTCATGTTTTGTTTTGTTTTTGTAACCTTTCCTAGTTACATATTTAAATGATTAGTCAAGTATAAGAGTTTGCATGTTGCAGCTAGGCGTACAGCTAGCGTAAAATACCTTAATCAAAATTGAACATTTCAATGCTTTTCCAAGAATAACATGTTATTTTGTTATAATAAGTACTTCAATCTCTCAGTGCAAATGATATAAACACTAGCTTACATAAGTTTGTAAAACTCCGCTATGCCGGCTTGGGGAAACATTCTAGAGTTATATACTTCCAAAGTGTGTACAAAAATTCAAATTAAAAATAAAGGAAACAACATAATAACTCTTGCATTTCGCAAAAAGTAGGTACATAATCTGCCAAAATTAAAACCTTCGCCTTGGCACAAATTTTTGCAACGTAGTAATTGATACAATAACACGCATGCGCACGACGAACGACGAACGGTCAGGTTATTATTATATTTAACAGTACAACATTTTAATATATGTACTTAATTATATTAAACAATGTCGTTACGTAAATGCATACATACATTTTTAATAAAAAAAGGTAAACGCATTCTTGGTTTTTAATGGAAGGATTTCCTTTGCATGGATTCATAATATTGTTGATAATTAATTTCTTCTATGAATGTATCTATAGCTGGTTCTATAGCGGAACAACGCGGCTGAACCCACGGCCCACAAATATTATTAAGGTTTACTTTATTTAACTTTATTATTTTTTAAATTTATTTATTTAAAGACTTTTCTTAATGATATTCCGTGTTACGATATTACGAATTTCAAAATACTGCCAAAAATATATATATTGCAATACCTACTAGTACCTATTTTATATAATACTTACCTTGAACTTAAAATAACGTGTAAATAACCTAAAGAAACCTCGTGCGGTTCATCTCGGTTCATCTTTATGGGCGCTTGACACTCGCGAGCGAATCTTGCCGTGAAACATGCCGCGGTATGCGCCGTGAACTTTGCGTAATAATGTTCGTTCCTTCACACTCACAAAGAATCATGAACCAAGCACGAATCGTATAAGGCAGGGGCAAAACGGGATCGAAAGCGAAGGCACGAATCCCTCAACCCGATAGCGTTTCACAGCTTTCAGCAGTCGTTCGTAGCACGAATGTAGAGTGCACTTTACGTACCATAACACTAAAGAATATTCATTCATAAGTTTACTATAACTAGAAACTGTTGAACTCCCTCCCGGTGTCTGTGTTTCCCGAGAAGTACAATACGGGTCTCTTCAAATTAAGGGTAAATAGGTACCTCATAGGCGAGTGTGCTCAACCCTAGACCGTATCACTGCTTAACATCAGGCAGGGTGCGTTCAAACGCTTGCCTATTAAGCTTTAAAAAAAATGCTGACTCACACCTATACTAAACAGTAAAAGAAACCATAACGAGAGGAATGTGCATAGCCAACCTTGATGGCGTATATTCGTCTTCTCAATAGGCGGCTGCTCTCTGCAGAAATGTACGTGTGGTAGCAGTTGTTTCCATTCATGGACCGTACTCTAGTTTAACGTGAGGCAAAAGCTGCCCTAGAAAGTCTGAAGGAGAGGTCGGGTAAAGGACTCCCTGAACCAACGCGCATGTTTGAGAAGAGTAATGAATATGGTCGAGGTGAAAATATAAGAGAGAAGAGGCTGCATGGTGCACCGAGCTCATAACCAATTATAGCTCTCCCTATACTTAGTTAACTTAGTAAATTATAGTGCACCATGGTGAAAGATTTTGGTTATTCATGCGTAAATTGTAGCTTGTGTAAATTTCTTCAAACTTGAGGAATGTCCAATCTGTATTCACCCTAATTTTAGTATTCAGAAGTTCTCGTATTGTATTTCGAAATGTTTACGAATTGGGACAGGTTTGTGATACAAATAGATACGTTGGTTAGTACGCAACTTTTGGACATAGATATATTTATTGTATAGACTTGACAATACATACACGAGTATGTTTTAAAATTTTATGAATATAGTTTATTGTGGATGTATGTATGTTTAGATATTTTTAATATTTTAAGAGTGGTAGGCAGGCTAATTATGGTTATTAGCCCAGTCTGCCTTTTCGGGTTAATGGCGCCCCTTTCAAGTGTAACGCCTGTAATGACCTAGATGTGTTTCTGCCTGCAGATTTTTTTCTGATAGCTGTTGTTTCCGGTCATGAACAGCACTCTAACTTTACATTAGGAGTATTGTCAATATTAGCAATTACATAAAAAAACTGAAAGAAACAATATAAATAGTTATTCTAGACATTTTTAGGTCTATGTAGCATAAAACCAAGTTGTATTGGACAACACGCCCAGAACAAAAGCCTGTACGCGCTTCAATCTGCTAGCTAGTGAAATCTCTTTGTAATCGTGTTGATATATGTATAATTTATATGTACTTACATACTTAGCTCACGCCCTGTCCCACCAAGCAATTTATATGTATGTGTATGTTTCATTTAGATAGAGTAGACATTTACTTAGAGAGCAAGCATAGTGGAAACGAGTTTGATTAAAAATTGGTTTTATTACCTGCTTAAGGTAGTAATTTGATCAGAAATATAGTTTAAAATCTATACTATATAAATATGAATGTGCATACGTCTGTTTGTTTCGTTTTGCTTACCGCTAAAAAGATTTCAATAAAAATTGGCAAGGAGATAGATTGCATCCTGAGGAAGGTTAAACATTTGCCACAAAAAGTAACTGAAGGAGATGAGAGTCAAGGGTCAACACATCATCCAGTTAGGAATATATATAAAACTCATTCATTTGATAAGAAATAAAAGATTTCGTGTGTTGGCGTTTTTTCGAAAATCATACCTCAAGAAGGATGAATGCATGGATGAGAAGTTTGTATGGATTCTCCATTTCTCAAACCTAATATAATTTAAAGGCAAACAAAGTTGCGATCAACAGTTAGTTGCGATCAGTATGAAGCTACATTTAAATTAAAATCAATGCATAGATTCGTGTCACTTATCATAAAATCTGAAACGAATTTTGCAACCACTTAATTAGAATATCTCAGATCGACAATGATTAGAATATGGAGTAAATTAACACTGAATAAATTAAAATATTAAATTTAGAAAATAATATAGGAAAAATTTATCGTTATGAGAAGGACGCCTGCTAACATTTAAGAGTTTTAATTTTACAAATTTAAAAGTTGATAAACTTTTATACTAGTTTTAAATCACTTCCTTAAATAGTAAATTTCGCAGCCCGATTCTGTAGCAGCTGTAGAATTGTACAATGCCCATTTTTGGGCCCACTTGATACCTAATAGTTTGTTAACAAAACAATATTCTAAAATAATACCTCATTTCTTCATTAATTTATTTTAATTATATTAAAACATTGTTTCCCAATCAATATACAATGTTTAATAACATAAAAAAATAAATATTACCAATTATTAAAGCTTCTAATACCTCAAATATTGTATCAGAAAAAGTCTAATTACTCAATAACTTGAGTTTAAAAATTTAAACTAATTGGTAATAAGGAATTAGATTTATTTTTCTATAATAATAACTAAAAATCATCGACAAACTCGAGAAAAAAAATTGTGAGCCCATTTTTCGAAGGCGAAAACTTTTTTTTTAGTTTAGTCGTAACTTGTAAGATACTGTAAGAAACTTGTAAATGTCGACAATGGTTCAGTAGGTACCATGCACTGGCCCGTTGTATCACACACCATTTTATTAAATTTGACTAACTTCTGCTGCTCCGATTTTTTTCTTCCGATACAATGAAATGATCCTTACATGAAACTAAATCGAATCGCATAAAAAAAAATTTTCACCAAAATGACTCATTTTTATGGACAACTCAAGTTTGACCAAAAAAATTACTATGCCAAATTCGTTTTCAAAAAAAAGAGAAAATGGTTCCTAAGACAGTTTCCCTGTATCTCCTGTGGTTTCGGATTTCCCCATATTGTCCCAGTTAAAAAAATTACCCTGTATATTATATTAATGCATAATAATAAATATAAAATATATACTTATAGTAAAATCAACTTTAAATTTGATTTAATACTTAAATAGTCACAAATTTCGTAGCCAAGTGTCAGTTGGACTACTGAATGAATTGCAATCGTATAAATAATGCATCAAGAAAGCTCTTTAGAGTTTTTGATTAAAGACTTTCTGCAATGAACTTTTACAGAAAAGCTCTCAACTATTTTGTGACTCTTTTATCAATTACGATTTCCGGGTTCAATTTCCGGTCGAAAGAATTATTTATTTATTATTATTATTTTTATTTTTTGGCCTGGCATGTGACAACACTCCGCCTGATGTAAAGCTAGAGTGCGGTCCATGAATGAAAGCAACTGCTACGACAGACAGATCTGTGTGGGCAGCAGTCGCCTCCACTATGCCGGCTTGAGGAGACGAGCGTGTACCATCTTAGATTGATAGTGCACACTCCTCTCGTTATACCTGGCTACTTTCAAACTATTCCCGAAACGCAACAAGGTCACTTCACGGGTGTTACATTCGAAAGTGGTAGTACTACCCCAGGACGGCAGACTGGACAAATAACCATCATCAGTCTGCCTACCACTCTTTAATAGTGCCCAAAGGCACTGAGCGACCAAAGTACATATAACAAAGTTACATTGGTATCGGTCAGAATTAGCGAGGTTCGAACACGGGTCTCATCGATCGTGAGTTCACGCGTCTTACCGCTAGACCACGGCTGCTTTTAATATATGTATTTATATGATAGTTAAAGAAAAGTTTTATAGTCTATGGTCGATAGTTTACTATTCTAATCCTTATGCTATCGTTTTGATAAATAAATCACAAAACTATTCTTATTAATAAAATAAAATAAATAAAAACATAAATTTATGAGAAAATTTCATCAAAATCTGTGCGATATAAATAACCGCCTACTTTATTCATTACGGCGCAATATAGTTCAAGGGTAAACATAACGTAACGCCTATATGATATGACTAACATTGTCTACTAACGTCGAGTACAGTTATTCATCAAAAGGCGTCGGCAAAAATCGAGAGTACCGTCTGCATAACAAGTTTAATTTATTATTTACTTTAATTTATTTTATTTTAGGTAAACATAAGGAAATAATAACGATTATTTGTGCATTTATTTTAATTATTTTCATCCTATATTTTAAAAGCTTCACAGTTACGATGTGGATAGTGGATACTTCGTGGTAAACGTGCTATAGTGAGTGGCATAAAATATTTAACTTTAATTATTATAATTTATTTTGTATTTGTAATGGGGCGAAAGAAGTATGGAAGAAAGATCGGTAAAAATAGCGATCCATCATCTCTTCCTACAGATACAAAATTAATATCAATTTTTTTTTTGTTAATTTGACTCTGGTAATAAAATAGTATACTCAACAGTTTTATAAATAAAAAAATTAAATACATGACAACAAAAGTTTGTTGTGTTTTATTTAAAATTGGAGTAAAGTTTTTTTTTTGTTAAACTTTCATAATAATTTAACAATAATTGTTTTTCTGTCTGTACAAATAGCAACAGAGGCCTTAACAAAAGGTACGTATATGTAGGTATCGGAACCGTCATCTTGAATGAACTTTAAATATCAACAATACATTATTATAGGCTTAATTAATTATGATAAGCAATATAGCATGTTTTATATTCCTAAAAGTATTTGAATAAACCTTGAGATTCATTCTTGTTTCATAATCTATACTTTTTTTATAGAAGCTCGGCGTATGGCAACACACCGCCTGATGTAAAGCTAGAGTGCGGTCCATGAACAGTAACAACTGCTACTACAGAGAAATTTCTGGAGGCAACGGTCGCCTCTTCTATGCCGGTTTTAGGAGACAAATATGCACCATCCAGATTGACAGTGCACATCCTCTCGTTATACCTGGCTACTTTCAAACTGTTCCCAAAACGCGATAAGATCACTTCACGATTGTACAAATGTGAATATAGCAACATCTACGCGTCTATAACGATACGCTTTGTATGTGAGACCTAATCTATAAAGAATAATAATAAAATTCAAATATATGAAAATATGCAAATTGGTTAATGAACTTGATTGATAGTGATTATGTCAGGATTTCTAATTTAAATAAACATAAACGTCAGCAACATTAATTTATTAAAGTATAACTAAATATTATATGAACATGGTTATGTGAAAAGTAGATCATTCTCTGAAGAAGGCGGGTCTAGAATGCAAGTCAAAGAATGGATAAGGTAGTTTAAAAACTTAATTATCCATCAGATCGTTATATTCATATCAGACGTACAAAATTATAAAGTGATCCCTCCTTGGAGAGACGGGTTAATTTTTTCATAAAAAAATTGTGAAAATATTACAAATTCAATTCAATTTTTAAAACTGCCTCATCCATAACGAAGATCTTTATTTTTAACTTCATAACATTTGGCACTTGCTCGCATTTTTTTAAATTATACTCGTTTCACATTGACCCAAAAGATTCCGAAGGCTGTATATAAAATGTCAACAAAACCTTCACAGATGAGAACCAGAGCAGGGCACCTGTTACGTCAATTATTTAAGTTATTTTAAATATTACTTGGATAGCTAGATAGATCGGTTATCTGCATAGATAGAGTTAGGCGACACTTTCGAAATTAAACGGCTGATATATTTTTTTATTTTTGCGAAAATTACGGGGCAATAATTCAGGTTAGTACAGCTCAGTACAAATGAATAGCCATAATTAACACAAAATGAGATGTAAAAAAGGTCACCAAGTGTTAATGTAACGGAAAAGGAAATAAGGAAAAACAACTGCTATCACCGGGAAACGTTTACAGGCAGCAGTCGCCTCCATTATGCCGGCTTGATGAGACACGAGTAGAAGCTTCTCATTATATCCGGTTACTTCCAAGCTGATATCGATATGCGACTAGGTCAGTTCATTAAATGCGATATTTAAATGGAGTATAGTAGACTCATAAACTTTGTTAAGCGGACGTTGAAAACCTCGTATAATTATATATGCATAGAATTAAAGAATTTTCTTACCTATGAGTGACATTTTAATAAGATTGTATGAAAGGTGACTAGATTTTTTTTTAAATTTTAGATCGGCATTTTTTTAAATAAAATTCAAAAAAGCGTATTGTATCGTATTGTAACGTAAAAGGTTATTATTATTATTATTGTATATTATTATTTTTTTATTATTATTATTTAAGAATTTATTTTATTTTATTATCATTATTATTTTATGTGGGTATGTAGTAGTAGTATACGTGAATTTAGTTTTAGTTCTTTAATTAGTAGTATTATTAAATGATTAATAATATTGTCAGTTTTCTTTATTATTATTATTTTAGTTATTTTTTTTATTATTTTTTAGTTTTTGTAGTACTTTTTTTTTATTTTAGCACGTCATATGACCGCACTCCGCCTGATGTTAAGCCAGAGTGTGATCCATGAACGGAGGCGACTGCTGTCAGAGAAGAGGATCTAGGCTATGCCGGCTTGATAGGATGCCTCTTCATACTGCGCTTGAAGGATCCTATGTTATAGGAAGGTGGAAAGACGTGACTGGGGTTTTTACTTTATTGTGTTTTTTGCATTAATTTAATGATGTTTATTTTTTATTTTTGTTGTTAAAAGTTTTGTTTATTTTTGTATTAATTTTTAGTTTTTGTATCCGATGTTTTCTTTATACAACTATCACCTATACCGTAAAGCCTATCATTGGCCTAACTGTTATAAATTAAGCTTTTTTATTATACTCTAGGTTTACGATGTTGGCTTTAAAACAAATAAATAATATAGCAGATAATAGTATAGCGAAGTCGACTGCTGCCTTTAGATATCTCTTCGTAGCATCAATTGTCGCTAATGGACCGCAATCTATCATAATATCAGTAGAAGAGCGATCAATGCTTGACTACCTACCTTGAAAAGGTTCACTGGTAAAGTCGTGATGGAATTAATATAGCTGATGCTGATCTTAAAGTCGAATGTTGCAAGTGATTTCAATAACTATAAGTACATTGTCTGGGTATATGTTGTGAAATATTGAATTTTCGCATCTATACCATAGACTTAAAATTATATATAAAGGTACATTTTGTTACTAGACATTATTTTAGGTGTCTGAGCAACCTAAATATTTTTTTATGACAACACTCCGCCTGATGTAAAGCTAGAGTGCGGTCCATGAATGGAAACAACTGCTACTACAGAGAAACCTGTGCAGGCAGCAGTCCTACTATGCCGGCTTGAGGAGACAAAAAATACGTCTCGGGTCAAAGATAACACCTACATTGAAGTCTCAAAACGAATAGCCCCTCTACTTTTTAAAATAAAATATATCTTTCAATTAGGAGTCGAACTAGGGATTTCTGCGTCAATAAAAGACGGCAGAAGAAACTGTTAGGTGAAAAAATCAAATGTCCAATCTAAAACTATATAACTCTATGTGATTCTTATTACACTTGTAGATCACCGTGATGTTGTCGCGAGGGCCGGGCAAGCGTAGGTCGTCGGATTTGCATGTGAACAGGAGCTTATGTGTACACGCCCTATTGTCAATTTATAATCTTATGAATGAGCCTCACGCTTTGTTAATTTATTATTTAACATCTATATTATATTAGATTACAAAACTATTGCAGTCGTACTCGTAGAATAAAGAAGATTAGTTTCATCTAAAAAAAGTACTTGTGTTATTGGTTATTTTTTGTATTAAAATTTCGCTTACACTTAATAGCCTAAGTTGAGGTGGAAATCAACCCATACTTCGTTTTGTGCACGGGTACTTTGACTACTAAACGCTGACACTGGCATTAGTGCTTCGCGTGATCACACCTAAATTCTTTTCATATTTTTTAAATATTTTATTTGGCATTATAATGAATTTTTTGTGTTAAATTTAAAAAAAATGATCATAATTTCATCATAACGTAATTTGCTACGTACGTACGATGTTGTAATACATCTTTTACAGTGATTTTAATGTACTAAATAATTTTTTTTTATCCTTAAAAACAATTATTCTGCATTCATATAATATATACACCATCGGGACATTGGCACATAGCCTGCCTGCCTCTTGTTGCCAATTGCCGTGCAGATAAAGATTATGAACCACAATAACAGTTCATATTGCCCTCAGATGAGATTGGAAGGCCGCCAACTTTAATTTTAAGCCTATAACTGCGTTTTTTAAGTACATACTATTTACCTTTATTGCGTACGTATTCTCACGCTATTCGACTTGTAGGGTAGGTAATTATTTTGGACACAAAAACAACGAAGGAGATAATGCGAAAGGGACTCATATAATAGCATATGGAAAGCGAAATAGCATCATAGCCTTTTTTATTAAAAAATCGACATAATGCAACACTCCGCCTGATGTTAAACTACATTCTATTATGTTATTTTTGAGTAGACAGATTTTTTTAGACTAAATACGTGACCTTAATGAAAAGACTAACGTGGCTAAACTGGTAAAACTAAAGGCTATTGATTGTGTTTGTTTATATTTTGATAAACAACCCAATCCAATATAAATTCGAAGACAAAATCAATTATTATAAATTAACTGAATAAATCAAGAAAACAATCAACGAAGCACTATAAATCCGACGTTGTAAAATGAGTTTTAATATTATGCCATGGGTCATTACGAAACCGTTACGTACTAAGGCCAAGGTTGGAATACAGGTTTTATTACAATATATTTGATCCGATGAACTTCGGAAGTCTTTCTTATCTCTCCATTGTAGTCGTAGTCGTTTTCTGTCAAATATGAAGCATCTGTGACGATACGCCTGAATGATTAGCATCGTAGTTGCAAAACATTAAATGTTCAACTAAAATTGATAAGCAAAATAACTAGATACCTAGTTCTTATCGAATAAATCAATTTCAAGTCATATAAGCTGTAAATTATTTATAGAATTTAAAGTGTTATAAATAAGTTGTCTACATTTCATATTAATTGACTTATATTTTAAAAACGTGGCAATTAATGAGGATATTTTTTTCTTCTTAAATAACTCGGCATAATATGACAACACTCCGCCTGATGTTAAGCTAGAGTGCGGTCCATGAACGGAAACGACTGCTACTATAAAGAAAGTGCGGGAAGCAATCGCCAGAACCTGTTATACCACGGTCGCTCATATCTTTTGTTGTTGTGTATTATTAGTAATAAAATTTAAAGAGTGGTAGGCAGACCGATGATGTTCATGCCGTCCTGGGGTAGTACCACCACTTTCGCATGTAACACCCTTGAAGTGACCTTGTCGTGTTTCGGGAATAGTTTGAAAGTAGCCAGATATAACGAGAGGGAGTGTGCACTGTCAATCTGGATGGTACATGCTCATCTCTTCAAGCCGGCATAGTGGAGGCGACTGCTGCCTGTAGAGATTTCTCTGTAGTTCTCTATGTTGTCACATGCCGAGCTACAAAAAAAAAATTATAAGCAGCATAGTCTTCAGTTTTGTGCGCCCAAAAATGGACATTGTCCTTTTAGCAAGATCTGTTCAGCCATTGGAGTGAGATTGGGAGACATACATACATACTTTCACATTTACAATGATAATTTCTAAATGATACCAAAAAAGGAAAAAATATTAATGTCGGAATAATTTTAGATGTAATTTTTGTAAATCTAGGTTAATGGTTCATTACGCCCCACTCCGCTTGCACTGAACATTTTATTCGGATAATTAGAACAATTATTTTGATTTTACGAAGAAAAATGTATCTTCATTTCCTGACCTGTTTTTTTTAAATATTTTTAGAATTCAATGTTAGAACTAGACCCTTATTGCTTTCCTAAAATAATCATGAAGGCGAGAGATTTTTATAGGGATTTTTGACTACAAGGCATCCCAGCCCCAGCCATTATAACTGATCAAAGATGCGACCTATCTACTTCAATTACAAAGGCGCAAGAGCATAATAACAAATGAAATTGCATCAACACAAAACTGACCAGTCTAGCTAGTTGCAAAACTAGAGTCGGCACTGCAAGAACGTATGTGACATTTCTAGTAAACAAAGCCTTATTTGTCAAAGAAAATAAAATAGGAGTCTTTTGTCTATTTGCCAGGAATGTCTCACACATCGATGTTTCTGAGCAACATGCTGCAGCTAAAGGGCATCCAAGAAAGCATCAATACAAAATAACAGCAGTTTGATGTACCAACAAAAGAAAAAAATAATAATACGTATGGTTGTATAGGCATCGTTCCCTGAAAGGGGGAAGTTAACTAAAATAAAGATAATAATTACCTCTTTCGTAACAAAATTAAAATAATAATAATGTACGCGTATTTTTATTTACACGTCTATATTATGCACTTGAGTCGCACAACGTAATACAAAATATTATTCAGTTATAATTAATATCACACATTAGAATTGCAACATTTCGACCTCGATATCAACACCTAATTGCAGTATGCAACTAATGTAAATATCAATAAAATATAGAAAATTAATTCATGCGAATACCGAACGAACATAACAGATATTAAAGCTTGTAGAAATATGATCTAATTTAAAGTTTCTAATTCACTTTTGACAAGACACTAATCAGGTGGACCGACGAGTGACATTTAACTGTAAAATGTGCACATGTGCGCGTGCGCCGGGGGATAGTTAGCTAGTATAAAAGTACACGCATTTACGAATTGTGTATCACTTGCCGTAGTGAATTAAACATCGCAAAATGGCAGCTAAGGTACATACATATTGTATACCGATTAAACATATGATATATTAAAGAGTGGTAGACAGACTGATGATGGTTATCAGCTTAGTTTGCTATCCTGGGGGTAGTACCAACAAGTTAAAGTGCAACAAATGTGAAGTGACCTAATCGCGTTTCGGGATCACCTGAAAATAGCCAGGTAGCGAGAGGAGTGTGTGCTGCTAATCTGGAAGTGCACGTTCATCTCTCCTTAATCGGGAATAGCGAAAGCGACTGCTGCCTGCTATGATAGATAGAGATTGTTTCCGTTTAGGAACCGCATTCTAGCCTACCATCAGGTGGAGTGATGTCATATGTTACGTGTGTTATAATATGAGAAAATTTAATTAAATCACCCATTGTAATTGAGATTTGTAATAAAATATTATTTTTCTTTCAGTTTATCATCCTCCTTTGCGCCGTGGCGGCAGTCCGCGCTGGTGGCCTTCTTGGAGCTCCAGCCGTAGCGTCATACGCCGCCCCAGTCGCGTCATACGCCGCCCCAGTCGCGGCATACGCAGCTGCTCCAGTTTACGCCAAATCTTACGCAGCGCCCGTTTCTTCCGTCACCTCCTACTCGACCCACACGGCTCATGCCGCCCCAGTCGCCGTGGCTCATTCCGCTCCTTTGGCTGTAGCTCATGCCGCCCCAGTCGCATATTCAGCTCCCCTAGTGAAATCATTCGCTCCGGCGGTGTCCTCAGTATCTTCCTATTCCACACACACCGCTCATGCTGCACCGATCGTGGCTAAGAGTTACGGCGCTCCAGTCGCTGCATATTCTGCTGCTCCAGTGGCTTACTCTGCTCCTGTGGCGACTTATGCTGCTCATGCTGCTCCGGTGGCTTACTCCGCCCCTGTGGCGACTTATGCCGCTCATGCCGCACCAGTTGCTGCTTACAGCGCTCCATTGACAACTTATGCTGCCCATGCTGCACCAGCATATTCTGCATACGCCGCAGCTCCTGTTTACAAATCGGGTCTCGCGTATTCTGCTGCCCCGGCTGTGTCTCATGTCGCGTACAACGGTCTGACAGCCAACTACGGATGGTGATCGATTAAAATTAAAATGAATACGAGTATATCTAGTTATTGAATATTTATTACTTTTGTACAAATCACGAAAATAAATTTATATTGATATAAATGAATTTACTTCTTTTATTTTCTAAAAATTAATATTAATTTGAGTGCATATAATAATAAGGAAAATTACAATGTCGAAAAAAAAAAAGTACACGTAAACCCACCAAGTAAATCACAGTTCGTAACATAAATACCATATTAATCACACAAAAATAACACATGAAGTGTTAAGCAGAAAATTCCTTACATACTTGTAATCTATTACATTATTTTATTTACATATTGATACATTACGCTTTAACTTAATGTAATTTTTACATTAAAACATACTAAAACAGCAATGTAAAGCAATTGGTTTAGATTTTAGTAAGATAGTAGTTTTAAAACCAAGATGCAGTTGTGTAAGAACATCCTAACATAGAAACTGGAAAAGCACGTTTAACATGGCACTGATATGGAATAAAACGTATGTGTAAATGTGCTAATGAAAAAGATAATACGTTCCTTTCAGTTTAAAATATCAGTTAGTTATCAAAGCTTCTACTTATAACAACGGAAGATTGTGGACGGTACATATTCGTTTCCTCAAGCCGGCATAGTAGAAGCGACTGTTTTCTCTTACTCAGAAGAATCTTGTCGTTGTCTCTGCCTATCCTTGTGGGAAAAGGCGTGACTATCTCTTTATATGAATATTTGCTAAGTATAAAATCTATTAATCAAGTATAACGTGCTAGTACAGTTTGATTTATAAAGCTAGAGCAACTTTTTGTTAAAAATTTCATGCTTCTTAAAAAGCCATTTGTTAAAGTCACTCGAGTCGTTAGTTAAAAACGAAATGCTTTTTAAATCCTAAATTATTGTTTTAACAGTAACTTATAGAGTAATAAACATTTCAATTACATTAAACTAAAAGAATTCGATAACATTCTTAAAAGTGCTCATAATTTCTAATGTGAAGCAAAATACAGTGAAAAGAAGCACACCATTGACTCTACTTATCCCTACACGCCTAAAGACATGACAATGGTGACTTAGAAATAAAATATTATTTTATTATTTAAATTGATTTTGTTGCTGAAAACATTTTTAAAAAATTAGCTAGAATTATTCCTCGGTTCCTCTATACACTCAATAAAATGAAATGATATAAAAGTTGACAGTTTGTTAAAGATGTTTGTATTATCTTAAAAAATGTCATAACAAAAGAACATGTGTCAAAACAAGTCACGAACAAAATCATTTACGAATAAAATTAACTTTGACAGGAGTTACAAAATAAATACATACCTAATACAAGGCTTTAGTTTTACTTGCAATTAATTAAATATTGTTATATTTGTAAAAGTCATTGAACTTGATAGAGTTTTGATCATATTAAACATCTATTATTACTTTTTGTTTATCACGTGATCATATTTTTCAGGGCAAAGGATAGCTCTTGGAGTGCACAGCGTAGACGAACCACAATAGTTCCTCGGCACGGCAAGAACGCTCACGGCGGAACGTGAAGAGTCTCTTGTTCCTGGGTGACTGCAGTGATGCGGTGGTCACGCACAACGAGCGGCCATAACTGCCGACCAGAACCTGCTAGGAATCAACAATATACATTATACAATCAGGGCAAAGGGCAGTCCTTTTAAAATCTGGGTTAACGTCATATATTATTTATTTATTTATTTTAAAAACTTTATTGAATCAATTCAAAAGGCGAGCTTAACGCCGCAAGGCATTCCAGCTGACCTTCAGGAAGCAGAAAGGTAGTAATGGCCACCGGTAGTAAAAAAAACAACTATTTATATATGTAAACTAATATTCTTAACACCATATTTTCTATCCTATTTTCATAGCAATTTTAAAATAAGAAAGCTTTTCATTGTATTTTAGTTTTAATGTTTTGTTTAAAAGTAAATACTGATTGGAAATATTTTTGTATCCGATACAACATTCTTAAAATAACAATATTAGCTCTTCAAATTGATAGGTAGCAATATCATTAGGAATGTAACGAATCAAGAAGTCACGTGTATTTGACATTAATCTCTAATGAACTGGAAAAACATTATATTATTTTTTCTTATTACGTCGGTAAAACATTTCCATCTATGTACAGTATACACTGTACAGATACTGCAAAAAGTCATGTATAAAACCCAGTAAACAAAAACTTGTATACATCATTTCAATCCGATACAAGGATTTTTTTTTGAGATCAAATTTTAATATTCCCATAACATAACATAACTCAATTACATAATGTACCTATAATATATAATATTTTCACAAGTCCACGTTCAATACCACCCGGCCACGGCCGCTCTTCTTTCGGAATTACTTTCGAAGATATAAACGAAAACTTAAGGTCAATGTAAAACAAAAATATTTCCATTTCAATTGTTAACATTGAAAGATATTGTAACATCCTTTTTTAAATGTATATAAATATATATTTTAACAAAAATAATATCAATTCATAATTATATTAACAACTGTACACAACAAAATGTATTCTAAGGTAAGAAAGAATAAATAATATAAATTAATTTAAAAATCATGACGTACAAGTCAGCATAGTGGTTAGATAGTGACCGCCACGCCAAAGTCATAAAAATGGACGCTAATTGTAAACAAATGTATTTTAGCAAATCAAATTCCCTAAAGCGGCAATAGCTGAGTACTTTAGTGGTCGAATATACGAGCGGATGTGGGTTCGATTCCCACCTCAGCTCAATTGGTTTGCGCATGTATTTTTCTATTCAATTTTCATCATAATTCCAGTATTTTTTTTTAAATTCAGATCACCACCCTCATCTGTTTCTTCGGCATTGCTGCAGCTGGAAATCTATATGGCGGTTATGCTGGACATGGGAATTATGGAGCGCCAGCCCATGCTATCTCATCAGTATCCCAATATAACGTACACTCAGCACCAGTCGCAAAAAGTTACGCTAACTACGCCAGTTATGCTCCAACTGCGTATACTCATTCCGCTCCAGCACATGCTGTCTCACACGTTTCCCAATATAGCGTAAACACAGCTCCTATTGCTCACATTGGAAACTACGCTAACTACGGAAGTTACGCTCCAGCCGGTTACGCTTACCCTCAAGGACAAGCTGTGTCTCATATCGCACAATACTCTCCTGTAAAATCATACGCTAATTACGCTGGAATTGGGACGAATTACGCTGGATTAGGTCACTACGCAACTTCAGGTCCTGGTTATTATGGAGGTTTGGGACACCATGCAACTTCACCCATATATTCAGCTGGTGGTTACGCTGGATATGGTTATGCCGGTAAACTCGGATGGTGATCTAATTGAATTCAATGAATTAATTGATTTAAAATTTAAATAAATATATATTTTGAATGCATTCTTGTCTTATTATTTTTTACTTCAATTTCTAGTTTATTTATTTCGATTACTTGTGTTTATTTTATCTGCCTATCCCTAGTTATTTAAATATAGATTTTTAACTACTTCCAAGCTTTACGGACGTTACAGTTGAAAGTGGTGGTACTATCACAGGACGGCCGACTGTTCTATAAATATTACACTAGAATAAAAACACAAAATGTATAATTAAACATAAATTATGTAATTATGTACATCTGAACCAGTTTACAGTGCAACACTTTCAAAAATAAAAGTCTGATCTGTCAGGAGCACGGGCCTCTTCCTTCTTTATTTTTAACAAATTAAATAACAATAAAAGCCCATCTTCAATACACCCGATTTGTATTAATCGATGTCCAAGCGCTCGAGAATGAGCTTGCGGAACTATACAAGGGAACATAACCCTTAAGGTGATGCAGCTAACAGTAGGATTTAAAAATAATAGAATAAATATAATCTACCTATTTCAGGTACATTTTTTATTGTACAAATTGTGAAGATTTTATAACTTTATCTGTAAGGATTAGTGTCAAATTAAAGAAACCTATGTTTTAGATGTTTTAATAAAAATTTAACATTTCTTTTTTTTTTATTTCTTAACTTAACTTATTCTTAACATTTCTGTATTTGATTTTTTTTACTTCCTTATTCATAATTGAAATTTTAAAAAAAATGTACAAAAATTGCAAAATTTTAATGTAATTTACAAATTTCTAAATTAATCTGTTTTTGTTTTTATTTCTGCAGAAATGAAATAAAAACCAAAAAATGTAATAATAGGTACAAAACTAAAAAAACAATTTGTAAGAGTCGATGTTGCTTTGTGTTCATAGATAATGAGTAGCGATTATAATGTTATCATGTGTCATCATCCCCTATTATTATATTATTTATTATTATTGTAGCTCGGCTACAACGCTACAACGCGACGCTCCGTCTGATGTAAAGCTAGAGTACGATCCATGAATGGAAACAACTGCTACTACAGAGAAACTTGTATGGGCAGCAGTCGCCTCCACTATGCCGGCTTGAGGAGACAAGCATGTACCATCTAGATTGACAGTGCACACTCCTCTCGTTATATCTGGATACTTTCAAACTATTCCCGAAACACGACAAGGTCACTTCACGGGTGTTACATTCGAAAGTCGTGGTACTACACCAGAACAGCAGGCTGGACAAATAACCATCGTTTGTTTAATGTATATCTATGATTATTTTTTTTAATTTTCCCCAATGGCACCGCCATCTAGTCTTACAGGTTTTAGGTCTGGACATATCAGACACATATGTTTGTGTCGTATCCATACAACAGGGTATCTTAGTTACGGGACAAGGTACAATGCCTTATTATTTATATCTTTAATTCTTGCGAATATATGAAATATTATAGGTATTAGGATTTTCTTCTAACTAGAATGACCTACTTTAATATCTAATGCAAAATTATTAAAGAATTACTAATTACTAGTAATTAATATGCCTTCTTGAAACGTTATAGAGGTCACTAACAATGAAATTTACATTATTTTCGGTATACTTAATAACTATTTCGTTATAAAACAATGAAATATTAATACATTCTATACATTTACAAAGTATAAATACGAATTTTTTTTTCATATTTTACACATTACATTTATATTCTTTGTGAAGACTGCACTAATTGCACAAATTGTAACAACATGATATCAAAGGTAAAAATACTGATAATAATAATAACCTCCGCTATGCCGGCTTGAGACGAGTGCGGCTACCTGCAAGCTAATGCCGTAATGCGACTAAGTCATTTCAAAGTTATGCACCAGGACAATAGACTGGTCTAATAAGCACCATATTTTAAATTAATTATTATCATATAATTATCATCAATATTCCTTTATATTTAAGTTACATTATCATTTAAAAATAAATATTATTTTCTTCTTCTTCTTTTGTTAAATGGCCTCAGATGTCATAACAACGTCAATTTTGCTAATGTCGAGTAGTAAATTCTTGATGTATTTGCATCAAATTGCAATGGTGTTTTACAATTTGACTCTTTCTTGTAGTATTTGGCGGCAATTCACAATATTATTTTCATTACAGGCTTTCACCCTCATCTCGCTATTCGCGCTCACCAACGCAGGCAATCTACAGGGAATCGTAGCTCCATTTGCCGGGTACACCGGCGCCCACGGATATGCAGGACACGGATTGGGCTACAGTGGTCAAAAGACAATCGTAACCAAACTCAATCTTCAACAAACCCATCCTTCGTCAATTGCAACTCAAGCTAATTACCATGAACAGATCGCAGCTCCCTTGGCTAATTATGGCGCTCCCTTAGTTAACTATGGAGCTCCGTTCACTAAGTACTCTGCACCAATAGCAAACTATGCTGCACCTATAACTAATTATGGAGCACCCTTGGCTAACTATGGAGCTCCCTTGGTGCATTACGGTGCACCTTTAGCTACCTACGGTGCTCATTTAGCCTCACCTATTGGACATTATGCAGTTAACCCAATCGTGCAGGGTTATGCTGGAATCGGTAGTTACGGATACGGTACAAAAGCCTGGTAAAAATATATGTAAATTGAATTTATCAAGTGTAATAAAAATGCAATGAAATTTATTAGTTTTTTTTTTAAATATTTGCTGTACCATAAAATTGTATACTCCGCTTAATGTAAAGTTAGAGTCCAGTTAGCTAGCTAGCTAGCTAGCGGTCCATGAATGGAAACAACTGCTACCACAGATAAATCTCTACAAGCAGCAGTCGCCTCCATTATGCCGGCTTGATGAGACGAGCATGTACCATCTAGATTGACAGTGCACACTCCTCTCGCTACTTTCAAACTATTCCCGAAACGCGACAAGGTCATTTCACGGGTGTTACGTATATTATATATACGTTAGGTGTTTAGTATAGTTTAATCTCATATAATTAATTGGAGCATGTTATTAACATATACGATACAAAACATTATTAACCTACTTCATACGAGTTGACCGATGTAAATTACTTGTAGTATACAGATCGTCATTGAGCGTCGGCGAATTGCCGGAGGCGGTATGTGGTATGTATCGGTGACTTTTGTACCAGTTTCAATGGACCACTATATAAGAACCAAAATTGTTATTCAGTCATTACTTACAAAGTAACACCCAAGCCAAAAACATGTACGCAAAGGTGAGAATTAAAAAATATATCTACAAAAAAGCTTCAGTGGATTATTAGTACGAGTAAGCTCGCTTAAACTCAGTGTTAATAAAACGCGATATAACAATTATGAACGTCGCAATTCTGTCAAAATAAACATCGATAGCCATCCGGGTATTAACAATATAATTGAATATTCTCAATTCGGTAAAACTGGGAGCTTATTCATTTTCAACAATAATTTTATCGGCCAACGTTAACGTGATTTTCTATTTCAGTTGGTAGTCGTCCTCTGCGCCGCTGGTCTGGCAGCTGCGGGCAATCTGCTCCACGCTCAGCCTCTTTCCTACAGTGCACCTGTATCATCAGTGTCCTACTCCAGCCACACCGCTCACGCACCCGTCGCATACGCCGCTGCTCCAGCTATCTCCACGTACGCCGCACCAGTCGTAGCCAAGAGCTACGCACCCGCCGTCTCTTATTCTTCATACTCGTCTCACTCCGCTCCAGTCGCTTACGCCGCAGCTCCAGTTGTTGCTAAGACTATCGCCGCTCCAGTGGCCACATACGCCGCTGCACCAGTCGTAGCTAAGACCATCTCCCCCGCCATCTCCTCCGTGTCGTCTTACTCTTCCCACACCGCTCACTCCGCTCCTGCTGTCCACGCATATGCCGCCCCAGCAGTCCACACTTATGCTGCCGCTCCAGTTGTAGCAAAAACCTATGCGGCCCCAGCCGTCCATACATACGCTGCTGCTCCAGCCGTCCACACTTACGCCGCAGCTCCAGCAATCCACTCTTACGCCGCTGCCCCAGCAATCCACTCTTACGCCGCAGCTCCAGCAATCCACTCATACGCTGCTGCCCCAGCAATCCACTCATACGCTGCTGCTCCAGTATTGAAATCAGCAGTTACATATTCCGCTGCCCCCGCTGTATCTCACGTATCATACAGCGGTTTGGGAGCTAGCTACGGATGGTAAACTGTGATACACGTTTGTAAAACTTGTATAATGTTTAAAACGATAAAGATGTCAATGTACCTATATTTATTTTGTAAATATTTGTAATTAATAGTGAGTAATAGTCATCAATTTTAATAAACGTATTTCTACTTTATTTTTGTCTTTGCTTTTATGGTTTTTTTTCTTTTATCTGACACCGTTCGAAAGACATGAAATCTGCATATTTTAAGCTCGTGCATTTAGATTTTTTTCACAGTAGCTCGCCATATTATAACCATGCTCTTCTTAATGCTAAGCTAGATCCTCATCTATAAGCGAGGACAACAAATAATATTATATACTCCTAAATATCAGGCAGCAGTCGCCTCCACTATGTCGGTTTAAGGAGATGAATTTACACCGTCCAGATTGCACGACGACGCCTCATTCTTCCAAAACGCGACTAAGTTACTTGACGGGTGTTAAACTTGAAAGTAGTGGTCAGTCTGCCTACCACTCTTAAAATCCACACAATAATTTAAACAAATTTTTAAAAAATTTAAACATTAATGTTTAAAAGAAAATTGATAATAAGCAAATAAACATATTCAAAATAATTTTAAATAGAAATTCTTCACTTTTGAAAATCTATTTGCTGTAAACCTTAAATAATTAATTTCAAGAATTAATGAACATTTTGTCTTCAACTCATTAGTCTGCCCTGATCCAATTTCACACATGCATATTTGATTACTTAATTACGAAAGCGCGATATCGTAATAGTATATATAATATAATGTCGTAGAAAATCCAAATCAAGGATTGCCAAAACTGTTCGAGATATACATAATTTTTTTTATTTTTTTATTTTTAAAAAACTTTATTGAATTCATTTAAAAGGCAAGCTTAACGCCGCAACGCATTTTCTTCCAGCTGGCCTTCAGGAAGCAGAAAGGTAGAAAGCCACGGGTAGTAAATAAATAAAAAACGACTTATATATAACTTAACTTAGAAATTTAAGAGCGGCCGTGGTCTAGCGGTAAGACGCGTGAACTCACGATCAATGAGTCCCGTGTTCGAACCACGCTAAATTCTGACCGGTACCAATGTAACTTTGTTATATGTACTTTGGTCGCTCACTGCCTATAGGCACTATTAAAGAGTGGTAGGCAGACTGATGATGGTTATTAGTCCAGACTGCCGTGCTCGGGTAGTACCATCACTTTCGAATGTAACACCCGTGAAGTGACTTTGTCGCGTTTCGGAAATAGTTTGAAAGTAGCCAGGTATAACGAGAGAAGTGTACACTGTCAATCTAGGATGGTACATGCTCGTCTCCTCAAGCCGGCATAGTGGAGGCGACTGCTACAGGTTTCTCTGTAGTAGCAATTGTTTCCATTCATGGACCGCACTCTAGCTTTACATCAGGCGGAGTGTTGTCACATGCCGAGCTACAATAATAAAAAATTAAAGTTTGATGATGGTTATTTGCCCAGTCTGCCGTCTTTTAAGTGACTTAGTCGAGTTTCGGGATTAGTTTTAAAGCCAAGTAGGAGTGTACACTGTCAACCTGGATGGTACACATTCGTCACCTCAAGCCGGCATAGTTTTCCGTGCTAGCACTTGTTTTGGTTCGGCATATGCCGTGTTACAATAAATAAAATCGTCACTGTTGTCTATGTAATTTTCTTTAAAGTTAAACGATTATTGGCCTATAAGAAAAAAATCCTAATCACCATTGCTATTCTATTGCATTCGTAGACAGGGTAGATTCCTTTAGTTATACTCGGCTACTTACAAATGCGGCTAAGCTATATCACGGAAATGTGGGTAAAAAAATGTTTAACATATTTATATCGCTTACTTAGTTCGATTTCCCGTCGAAACAAATAATTATTTGTATTATTTATTAATAAATCTTAATTATACCTTAATTATAAATATGATAATATTGAAATGTTGGTCAGAGGATAATTGTTTCGGGCCTGGTTATAGTCTGTATTATCTGTGGTTTGATTGTATGTATATATTTATTAAAATGTACTATTAGTACAGATTATGCTACAAGTATAATTTTAATATTTTAACTAATTCTAAAAAGGAGTAGGTTCAATAATAATAAAAGAATGTAATTATTTGGAATATTTTTTAATTTAATTTTGTGAGCAATTCAAGATACTTAATATATTATAATATTTCATTATTTTACAAAAAAATAAACAATTCAGTTATATAATATCACAGTTTACCATCCGTAGTTGTTACCAAAACCGCTGTAACTTACAGCTGGGGCAGAATAACTGTGAATGTGTGGAGCAGCGTATGTATGGACTGGGGCTGCGGCTGTGTAAGACAATGCTGGAGCATAAGTCTTAGCTACAATTGGGGCAGAAGCGTAAGCAACTGGGGCAGAGTAAGAAGCATAAGACAGGGATGGAGCGGCATAAGATTTAGCTACAACTGGGGCGGTGTATGCGGAGTAGGCTGGTGCAGCATAGCTTTTAGCTACAATTGGAGCAGAGTATGTGGAATAAGCTGGCGCAGCATAACTTTTAGCTACAAGTGGAGCAGAGTATGTGGAATAAGCTGGCGCAGCATAACTTTTAGCTACAAGTGGAGCAGAGTATGTGGAATAAGCTGGCGCAGCATAACTTTTAGCTACAAGTGGAGCTGAATATGTTGAGTAAGCTGGTGCAGCATAACTTTTAGCTACAATTGGAGCTGAGTATGTGGAATAAGCTGGCGCAGCATAACTTTTAGCTACAAGTGGAGCTGAGTATGTGGAGACGGCGGGTGCGGCGTATGTTGAGTAGGCTGGTGCAGCGGCATATGTTGAGTAGGCTGGTGCAGCGGCATATGCTGAGTAGGCTGGAGCAGCGGCGTACAATGACGATACTGGAGCGCTGTACGAAAGAGGTTCTGCGTGTAACAAACCTCCGGCAGCGGAGAGACCCACCGCGCACAAGACAACGATCAACTGAAATTAAATATTATTTTATTGTAGTTAACTTTACCTATTTGCTTTTTAGCCGTGATAATTATTTAAGGTTTTTACGACACTGATTCTTCGAACAACTACGACATTTAGTTATATTAACAACTTTTTGAGAAAAGTAGACAGAACTTTAGCCCTAAATACACTTTTAAACTATTTCACAATATTTCGGAAGTCACTGATTTTAACACTTGAATGGCACGATAGATAAAACTTTGAAAATATATATTTTTAAGGTAAACATTTTTATAAATAAGTTCTCACCTTAGCGTACATGTTTAAAGTTTGAACGTAGTTCTATGAATAATATGAAGTAAAACTAACTCTACTTATATACTAAGAAAATCACGTAAAACTGGTCCAAGATGGCACCATTCATTCCGCTTTATTCATCCGAAACATTTTCATCTCGTAGTTGAATTGTTACTAAATTTTTACGATCTGATGTAAAAATTCGCACAACTGGTTAATCTAATACGCAATAAAGTGACATTAACTCTACTTAACAACCATTTATATGAAAATAAATCATTTTGTAATTTAGATCAAGATATACGTGAACTAAATTAAAGAAAAAATTTAGAACAAAAATTTACGAAATATTTATATTTTAATTCAATTTATTTGCAAAGAGGAGGAAATACGTTACTCGTAAAATGAATGGTTCATAACTGTTACTGTAGTATTTTTTGGTATTGTATTGAACCATATAAGTACACCGCTGTGCAACAAGTTAAAAAGAAAATGTTTAACAAATATCTTCGTTGTGTAGTTTGTTTCTTTTTTCTTTTTATAACTGTTTCTTTGAATTAGTCGAAAAAAAGTGCTAAACTAGGTTTTAACAAATAAATAATTTATGACAAATTATGATGCAATCTGATACCAACCTCGTATTAATAGAGCCTCCTAGGATGAAACGCGTTTGTCAATGTCAGGGTATATAATACATGTAAATCACTTCTTTTCGGTCAATTTAATTATTTTGAGGACTTGTCAATCATGGGGAGTGTTATGCGGTTCGAACTTTCCAACGCCCGTGTCATAATGTAAACATTGACTCGGACTAAGCGAGCGAACGGTTAACGATGCAGGCAGTCCAAATGCATGCTCGTTGCGTTATTTCTTCACACTTGCATGCACAAAAAGCATGTCGTAGGACATCGTACAATGTGAGCGATATTCACACATGGTATTTTGTCTTCTCAAAACTCAATTAGTGTGACAAGTTAACGATATTAATTATTCTTGTTCATTAACAGAAATATATTGGACAAGGAAGGTTAATGTTTCTTTTTAGAATATTTTTGGCATGATTCTATTTTAGTGTCTGTTTTTAATTAATCTAACACAGTTATAACAATATTGTAAAATAAAATAGATACGAATAGTTTTAGAGAACTTTATTTAATACATATTATTAATTAATATAATTATTATCATTAAACATAAATCTTGTACTCCGTTTATGACGCAGCATGTTAACATGAAGTACAAAATTATTAATAATAATACATACATATGTATAAACAATGCCCTAATCTCAAACTATCTACTTACTATATCCTGATACAAGGAAAACATTGATATAATACCACTAGACGCGAAAGAAATAAAGTAAATTAAATTTATTTAAAAAATTAAAGATAATAATTATATATTTTCAGTATATCTAATACGCCCAGTATACAGTTCCTAAGAGACGACAAAGAACATGTAAACGATTATGGTGAGCTAAGGCTTTTGGCCTGTCTTGGCCCAACGTGTACTGGACGCATTATAAATACATTTTGATTTAGAAAAATAAACTATTTTTTTTATTTGAACACGGAATTAACATTCTAATCATTCTAATCTAAGTAACTATGAAGGAACTCCATAAGAATTCACGTTAGAACATTTAGTTAGGAATTCAACAAGAATGTTAAGAAGGAATCTTGTTTTTTATTAATTGAGCTCATTTATCGTTAATCCTGGTGGAATATTTAACACTAACGGACTTAATTGTTTGTCTCAGGGATTGCAACTTCATTAAATAACTTCTTTTGTAGTACCTACATTAATTATACGAGTACTTGGGTCTTGGGTTTAATAATAATCTTAAAGTTTGCCAGTCATTTTTTAAAGAACTTAGTTACGCTTTTTTTAACTAGTAAAAGGTAATTACTGCAAGGTATAGCTATAACTACTAATTTAAATAATAATAATAAGTTGTGTATAGGAAGCCATTTTAGAAATAACACAGATATATATTTTAACCCATTTTTTATTTAAACAATGAGTAAGTAAATTAAATATTATGTCGACAAATCACAGCACATTAATTAAAGCATTTACCATCCGTAGCTAGCACCCAAGCCGCTGTATGATACATGAGATACGGCTGGGGCAGCGGAATATGTGACTGCTGATTTCAATACTGGAGCAGCAGCGTATGAGTGGATTGCTGGTGCAGCGGCGTAAGAGTGGATTGCTGGGGCAGCGGCGTATGAGTGGATTGCTGGAGCTGCGGCGTAAGTGTGAACTGCTGGTGCAGCGGCGTATGTATGGACGGCTGGGGCCGCATAAGATTTTGCTACAACTGGAGCGGCAGCATAAGTGTGGACTGATGGAGCAGCATATGTGTGGACAGCTGGTGCGGCGATAGTCTTAGCAACAACTGGAGCTGCGGCGTAAGCGACTGGAGCGGAGTGAGATGAGTATGAAGAGTAAGAGACGGCGGGTGCGTAGCTCTTGGCGACGACTGGTGCGGCGTACGTGGAGATAGCTGGAGCAGCGGCGTATGCGACGGGTGCGTGAGCGGTGTGGCTGGAGTAAGACACTGATGATACAGGTGCACTGTAGGAAAGAGGCTGAGCGTGGAGCAGATTGCCCGCAGCTGCCAGACCAGCGGCGCAGAGGACGACTACCAACTGAAATAGAAAATTATACATAATTATATATTTATAAAAAGTACCACTACTTTTAAGTGTAGTTGCGTTTCAGGTATAACTTGAAAGTAGACGGGTTACATCGTCGTGACAATTGTATTGTATTTTATACCCGAAAGGAATCTGCTTTGTCAACTTGGATGATATATTCGGTACTCCCGGGGAGATATTTCTCTGTGCTTAACATCGGCGGAGTATGGTCACGTGATACACCACTATGATTTTTTATGCATTTGCTAAGTTAGTATTATAGGCACTGAGCGAGCAAAATACGTATAGCATAATTACGGTGCCGGTCAGATTTAGCAAGATTTGAACACGGATCTCATCGATCGTGAGTTCAAGTCTTCTACCGCTAGACCACAGCCGCTTTATTATTATCGATAATATAATATATATTATAGTAAAATGCACACACCTTAGCGTACATGTTGTTGTGTGGTGTGATTGTTGAATACTTTTTGGCAATCGAGTGCGAGCTTTTATAGTAGCGCCTACAATTGGTGCAAGTATGATACGATGCAAACGGGTATGCCTTCAGGCGATCGCAGCTGATATTCAGATGACTCAGTGTCAAACAAGTTTAGGGTGACTATGGGTTACTAATAAATATAATTTTTCTCTTATTCTTTCATATGATAGCACTCCGCCTGAATTTAAGCTAGAGTGCGGTCCATGGACAGAAACAACTGTTACTGGCTACTGGTCAGCCTGAGAAGATAATACAGCACCACCCAGATTGACAGTGCACACTCCTTTCGTTATACCTGGCTACTGTCAAACTGTTCCTGAAACGCGACAAGGTCACTTCCCAGATATCAAAAGAGAATACCCATTCGCCTAAGAGAAATGGGCCCACAATTTTTTTTCTCGAGTTTGTCGATGATTTTTAGTTAATTTTGTGGAAAAATAAATCTAACCAGTTTTAAATTTTTCACCCGGGTTTTTGAGTAATTAGACGTTTTCTGATGCAATATTTGAGGTTATTATTATATTAAATGCTTTAATAAATTGAAGATATCTGTTTTATATTAAATTAAACATCGTCTATTGATTGGTAAATGACGTGTTGATGTAATTAAAATGAATTAATAAAAAATAAGATATTATTTTAGAATATTGTTTTGTTACCAAACTATTAGGTATCAAGTGGGCCCTGAAATTGGCATTCTCCTTTGAAGGTGCATTAGAGCAAACAGTGTGTCCTATTTTAAACTGATAGAGTCGATAACAGGAATACTGCAAAAGATCCTTATGACATCGAGTCCTTCTTAATTAAAGAAACGTAGACATAAATAAAACCAGTCCACATAACCAGATGAGATGGTTACAGGTGACCCAGATTGGAAATTTATTAAACTATAAAGTTCAATCACTGCCTTTACTCAATATTATTACATATTTGACCTTGAACGAGAACTTCCACTTTTTACGTTTATCCTCCAAATATATGGATAATAATCTATATAATAAAAATTCGTTAGTCTCGCTAAAACTCGAGAACGGCTGGACTGATTTAGCTAATTTTGGTTTTGAATTATTTGTGGAAGTCCAGGGAAGGTTTAAAAGTTGAGTAAATATGAAAAAAATGTTTGGGATATAGTAAAAACAACAATTTCGCTTTCCCTTAGAAACTATTCCTTTGGTTTTGAATGTCAAACATTTAATGTTCGTCCCGTCGCGTCGTTTAGAAATCAATTAAATTTAAAAGTCGTTCAGAAATGCTTTTTTTATTTATTGATTCTGAGGCGGTACGAAGTTTGCCGGGTCAGCTAGTACACTACACTACTATATTAATAAATATGAAAGTAACACTGTCTGTTTGTTATTCATTCATGCCTTAACCACTGAACTGATTTCGAAAAAACACGTGAACTCACGAACAATGAGACCCATGTTCTAATCTCGCTAAATCTGACCGGTACCAATGTAACTATGTTACATGTACTTTGGTCGCTCAGTGCCTATAGGCACTATTAAAGAGTGGTAGGCAGACTAATGATGGTTATTAGCCTAACTGGGATAGGTTACTTTCGAACGTGTGAAGTGATTATGTCGCGTTTAAATAGCCCCAAGTGTACAATGCACATTCTTCTCCTTATGCCGGCATAGCGGAGACGCCTGTTGACTGTAGAAATCTATCTCTGTAGTAGCAGTTGTTACCGTTCATATACAGCATTATAATTCTACATCAGGCGGAGTGTTGTCATATGCAGAGCTACAATAAAAATAACCATGTATTACACTTTCTTTATTACATTATTAGTGAGTCGTTAAACTTAGTGGCATCTGGGTCAATGCTATCTCAAGGTCTTGTAGGACCACATCGCATACGCTGTTATATCATATAGAGTAACAAAGACATAGTTATAAAGTTGGATAAAGTGAAAGTGGTATGTAGAGAGAGATGTCGTTGACGCTCCATAGTCACTGCCTACCCCTACTCCATAAGTTTTTTAAAAGTAGCTCGGCATATGACAACGTTCATTCGCCTTAAGTGGTCGTGTCAAAATTCCTCTATACTTTTTTTAGCTCGATTTAATAATAAAAACATTTTTTTATTACAGTATTAGAGTGCGGTCCATGAACAGAAACAACTACTCTTGCATATAAATTTCAACAGGCAGATTGACAGTGCACACTACTCTCGTTATAACTGGCCACTTCCAAACCCTTTTTTTTTATTGTAGCTCATTATATGATAAATCTCCGCTTGATGTAAAGCTAGAGTGCAGTCCATGAACGGAAAAAAAACTACTCCTACAAATATATTTCTACAGGCAACAGTCGCCTCCGCTATGCCGGCCTGAGGATGTGCACTATTCAGAATGGCAGTGCCCATTCCTCTCGTTATACCTGAGAATGGTGGTACTATTCCAGGATGGCAGACTATTAACCATCATTAATCTTCCTACCACTCTTTGAAAGATAAGGATAATTAATTATTATACATTATTATAGATATTTATCGTTACTTATCTTTGAAAGTTAACAATTTAACCTCTGCATTGCTTTATTATTAGGTCGTAAATCACTTATCAAGCAACATCGCATTAGGCAAGGCAATTTCATACGAACAAAACTTTGTTGCCAGTAAATCATAAAATAATTATTAACTTTTATCCGGAATTGAACGTTAAAACAGACCACAATGGTTTTTTTTCATCCTTTTTAAATTTTCATCAGTATTATGGATGGAATAAATTCAACATTCATTTCAAAATATTAATTTTTGAAAAAATTAAAAAAAAATCTAAACTTTATGTAATAATTATTATAAATTTAATTTTATCTTTAATAAAATTAAATTACCTTTTTATACCATTAATTAATGTGCTTGTATAATAATAAAATGCAAATGAATCTGAATCGACCGGAAGTATTTCCTCAATAGTAACTTAAATATAGTTTTTTTTTATTGTAGCTCGGCATGTGACAACACTCCGCCTGATGTAAAGCTAGAGTGCGGTCCATGAATGGAGACAACTGCTACTACAGAGAAACCTGTGCGGGCAGCAGTCGCCCCACTATGCCGGCTTGAGGAGACGAGCACGTACCATCTAGATTGACAGTGCACACTCCTCTCGTTATACCTGGCTACTTTCAAACTATTCCCGAAACGCGACAAAGTCACTTCACGGGTGTTACATTCGAAAGTGGTGGTACTACCCCAGGACGGCAAACTGGACTATTAACATCATCAGTCTGCCTACCACTCTTTAATAGTATATTCAATAATTTTAGATTTATTTATTCTTATATTTTTGTTTCTGCACTGAAAACACTTTTCACATCTCCCAAAGGTTAACTGCTAGAAAATGCCTCAAGGCATTAAGTTCGCCTTTTGCAATTTTTATATTGTGCAATAAATAAAGTATTTTCTTAATATTATTATTTTTTATTTTTACATATTCTAGGTCTGTAGCCGGTTACTAACATTATTATTATTATAGTTTATATATAATTTTATTTTATTTTTATAAATTGTATAAAATACCCATTAAAAATTAAACGGAATCGCCTGCTACATCTGTACTAGCAAATCTCTGAAATTACTGTATGAATTTCATTCATTGTTCATTCCGGTTTCAACTATAAATAATAAAAATAATTTTCTTTATCCTTCAAGCGCAGTGTGAAGAGGCATCTCATTAAGCCGGCATAGCGGACGCGACTGCTGTCTGCAGATCCCCTTCTCTGACAGCAGTCGCCTCCGTTCATGGATCGCACTCTAGCTTAACATCAGGCGGAGTGCGGTCATATGACGTGCTAAAATAAAAAATAAAATAAAAAATTCGCCTTTGAGCATAACCTAACCTAAAGTCACTTTCTACTAGATATTTAATTTTTTATCTAATTATCTTTCTTTTAAATAATATTTTGACACATTGAAGTGAAGCGTTCGTGTATTATTAATTTAATATCTGTTTATTTTTTATCAAAATTGAGTAGAAAAATAATTTTAGTATTTTACAATGCTATTTCATTGATGGATGTTACTATTTATACATAGTGGGCCCTTTGAATTACAAACAAATTCGCGAGTCGACCACAACTAATCATTGATATATACAATTAGATGAGCAATAACGCTCCCAATGTGACGCGAGAGAAAAGATGACCACAGTCACCTTTAGATTCTTCACCTTAGTATTTGACTTGACGGCAACATTGTCAAATCGTTTGAAGCGGCCTACGTCTTTTTCAAGTCAGATGTATGAAGTTTGCACCTCTAGTATATATCTCTATGCAACTAATATTTCACAAAAATGTGGTTTGAATTTATTTAGTGTAAATAATGTAAAGTCAATTGAAATTGCTGGCACGTAAGGTGCAAGCTTTGTTCTTAATTAATATAATTATTTAATATTAATTAATTAATTAATTATTAATTAATTAATAAAAAATATTCGTACAACTCTCCTTTAGCTAGGAAAACCAAGTTAGCGATCTTACTTCGCGCTCTCAGAGTGTGTGAGATTTTCCTCACGTAATTGAATTTGAAATTATTTGCAAATGTAAATGTTTGACTGTTTGGTTTGCAACATTAATGGGATATTATAGTGGTCGCTAAATATTACACGTGGCTACAATATAACATATATTATTTTTAAATTATCTCAGCTTGATGTTAAGTTGGAGTTAATTGCGGTCCCATGAACGGAAACAATTGCCATTAAACAGAAATTTCTGTTGGCGGCAATCACCTCTGCTATGCCGTCACATTCCTTTCGTTACACGATCCCGGAACGCAATAAGGTCACTCAAAAAGGCGGCCATAGTAGCTCAATCGCGGAAAAAGAGCATGTATTTAAAATATATTAGGAAATAAAAAATAAATACAAATGAACTTGTTTATAAAAATATTCGTTTATTTACAATTTACAATTATTATTGGTTTTGACTCAGTTTACCAACCATAGTTGGCGGCGTGTCCGCTGTATGCGACGTGAGAGACAGCGGGGGCAGCCGAGTACGCAACGGCTGCCTTCAATACTGGTGCAGCAGAATAAGTAGTGATGGGTGCGGAGTAAGACTTAGCAATGATTGGAGCAGAGTAAGTAGAGATAGCTGGGGCGGCATAAGACTTGGCTACAATTGGGGCGGCGGCATAAGTGGCTCCATAGGTGGAGTAAGCCGGGGCAGCATAAGTCTTAGCGACGATTGGTGCAGCAGCGTAGCTGGAGTATGCTGGTGCAGCAGCATAGCTGGAGTATGCTGGTGCAGCGGCATATGTGGCAATTGGAGATCCGTGGGCTGTGTGGGTTGAGTATGATGAATAAGAAGACACAGCTGGGGCAATAGTCTTGGTGACGATTGGAGCAGCGGCGTAAGTCTTAGCGATGATTGGTGCAGCGGCGTAGGTAGCAACTGGAGCTGCGGCGTAACTCTTAGCGTAGATTGGAGCAGCGGCGTAAGTAGCAACTGGAGCAGCGGCGTACGTGGCGATCGGGGATCCATGAGCGGTTTGGGTCGAGTAGGAAGAGTATGAAGACACAGCTGGAGTGATAGTCTTCGTCACGACTGCTGGTGCGGCATAGGCCAAAGGTGCGGCGCCGTAGAGACCACCAGCACGGGCCATGCCCAGAGCGCAGAGGGTGACGAATAACTGCAATAAATAAATAGCTTGTTATTATATATTTTCTTGCCTATTTCAATGAAAAACACTTCAATAATTAATGCACTTTTCAGAAGGTTATGTCGCGTATGGAAGCACAAGGTTTGAACACTTTTATTCCGCGATTACTTAATAAGTAGAACTAGGGTGTTTGTAGGTGCGGTGTCTATCGATTATCATAACCTCTTCCATTTTGAACTATAACTAGGTACCTTGGCGTACATGTTGATTGAGTTAATGTTGGTTACTGAATAATTTTCGCTACAAACGCTCTGGTTTTTATACTTTTGACAAAGAAACTTTTGCTTTCATTGTCAAGGTGAACCAGATCTGTTTACTTATAGAGTCATAAACCTTTCGTTTTTAATATAAGTTAAACATACTTTGGTAGATACATTGTTCTGTTAAAATCAAGGACTAGCTAGCTGAATGATGCAATTTCTCTCTTTTAGGGTGTGATCGTATAAGACTATCTTTCTTCATTGTTATTGTGTTGTAAATATTGTCCCCATTAACTTCATTGTACGGCTATAAGCCACTTTAAAAGCTTTTAGTTCAACAATGAGAAAAAAACTAAAACTGAATACTAAGCATTAAGCTTTTCTAATTCTTTTCCTTTTAAAGTTACTTTTAGGTTTTAGAGATCTATTTTTATTATTTGATTTTTAGTCGACGTTATAATTGATGTTTAAACTTTGACAGTCTGTTAAGTAACAACTTTTTTTTTATTGTAGCTCGGCATGTGACAACACTCCGCCTGATGTAGAGTGCGGTACATGAATGGATCTACAGAGAAATCTCTACGGGCAGCAGTCGCCTCCACTATGCCGGCTTGAGGAGACGAGTATGTACCATCTTGACAGTGCACACTCCTCTCGTTATACCTGGCTAGAATCTGGAATGCGGAAACAATGCAGACCCAGAAAGGTGTTTTCCGAACAAATCAGAGACATCCTCATGAAAGCTAGGCTGCCTAGTGCCCATAACCGTCGAGTTTGTATGAAGAGAATTGTGGATGTGAGGGAAGCGAGAGAGTTGTGTCAGGATCGTGATAAGTGGCGTTTCGTTGTCTCTGCTTATCCCTGTGCGAAAAAAGCGTGACAATTTTCGTTGTTGTTGTATACCCGTTATCGTAAACAACTATTTCTCAAAATGGCGTATGTATACTTTTAAAAGTTTTTAAAAAATTACCAAAAAAAAACCGTAAAAAGATCAAGTTTAGTTAAGTATAGTTTGAAAAAGAGGTGGCCATAGCAGTACTCGAAAGAACAAGCAAGTCCAATTTATATTTAATTTCCTGAAATCAAATTAAAGAAAGCCGCCCACTCCGTCGATACGATATGTTTTAACTGTTAAGGCAGAGCTTTATAGTTTGTGTTTTAAATATAACTTTTTTTTTTATTTTAATTGTCTAAATGATTTCTAGGCCAGCTCATGATGCGACATCCTTTGGTCTCACTCTTCATGGTCACGAATCGAATTCGCCTTCAGTTTTTACCAGGTTATCGCTAATTGATGCAACTCGTACTTATTTCAGGATGTGAATTAGTTCCCACATTGATGCTATAAGATATTATGTTACGCTATTTTTATTTATTGTATTTTTTTTATTTTACAATTTGTCAAATGCGGTTTGAGACCAGCGTTGCCAGACGTCCCGATTTTTAAATCAAAATTAAATGTCCCGCGTGGGACAGGCTCAGTCCCGCTTCTCGGACTTGTGTGTGTATTGTGACGTCAGATGAGTATAAAGCTTACTGTAAACTGTGTAAAAAGAGTTACAATTTGTAACTCACTCTTCAGACTATTATTTGAAACACCACATTTTTCTAACGGACTCATTCCCCATACATTTTGATATAACTATCGTTTACGATCTGTCAAATTTGTATGGTTATAACGGTTTGTTAACCAAACCGAAGAATTCGGAAACCGACCATAAGAAGACTCCTAACGATAGGGTGAATCTGATTTAAAATATCATATTTTTATTAAATTTCTATGGCTATTTTTGCTTTCTATTGTCACGTAAACGTAATTTAAAACTCAAATAAAAGATACATATTTAAACACTTCTGATTGTATATGTTTTTACTATGTCCCGCTTTTGAAGAAAGAATCCCGCTTTTTTCACTCAAAAAGTTCCGAAATCCCGACTTATATCTGATAACGCTGTTTGAGACAAACTTGGTTTTTTATTAATTTGTACTAAAAAAAAAATTATAATCATTATTTTGATAAAACATCACCTTAAGAATCTGTACGAAGGCGAACCGGATAAGCGCAAGTAGAATATCGAGACGATATTACGAAGGCTAGTGCAATCAGTTCAGTAGCCTGAGAGATACAATTGCGTAATGTCATATAGAGCGGCCGTGGTGTAGCGGTAAGACGCGTGAACTCACGATCGATGAGATCCGTGTTCGAACCTCACTAATTCTGGCCTGTACGAATGTAACTTTGTTATATGTAATTTGGTCGCTAAGTGCCTATAGGCCCTATTGAAGAGGTAGGTTGTAGGTAGACTGATGATCGTTATTTACGGGATTTTCAAAATAAGCAAGGTATAACGAGAAGAGTGTGCACTGTCATTCTGGATGATATATGCTCGTCTCCTCAAGCCGGCATAGTGGGGGCGACTGCTACCTGTACAGGTAGGTTTCTCTGTAGTAGCAGTGTTTCCGTCAATGGACCGCAGTCTAGCTTAAGATAAGGAAGTGTTGTCAGATGCCGAGCTATAATAAAAAATACCTTTAGTGACGTATAACATTGTACTTAAGAACACATGTCACAGCGCATTCCTTTGTCTATGTGGCAATTTACCTCGTCTCTTAACTTACATCTCTCACCGGCCCACAACCTAATTGCGAATAATGAAATGAAATTACGATCTGAGCGAGGTCGTCAAAACGAGGCGACTCACTTTTATAATTTGACATTTAAGTGCGGAAGGAGTCAATGACGAATACGCGGACGTCGATATCGTTATAATAATTATATTAACAACTGGTCGAAGGGCCTTAACTGTCATCATTTGGATAGTTGTTTATGGTGTGGACAAGATATGTTAGCGAAATTTTATTAAATTCTACATTCCTAAACAATTAACATCCTATCTATCTAATTCTGTTTTGTCTTCTGAGATTCGGAATGCAAAAATGAACTTGTAAAATCGTGCATAATAAAAAAAAGGCGATTGATCACATGGCACTACCACTTCACGCCTTCAGAGCTGATCCTGAAGCCCGACTAGGACACATGAAAACTATTTCTATTCCAAGATGGTAGACTAGGCTAATAACCATCATTAGTCTGCATACCACTCTTAAATCTGCTTATTTGGACTGTATTTGTAAGACAATGTTAAGATAACTGCATAAAAATTTGTATTGAATTGTATTAATTTGTATTGTATTGTACTTATAGTATGCGCACATGCTTTGGCATGCAAGCCAGCCTAACTCCCGACTGTATTCGTACTATGACATGTATATGCTTGCATGCCGTTTTGTGCGTCGAATTTAATAAATAAATAAATAAATAACTCGAAGATTTGATTCGAAAAGACTGAAGGAACAGAGGGAATATTAGTTTACATTTATGCTGTCATGGCGAAAAGTGAAGAGAGTTTTCCAATCTGACAGTTTTAAACTGGCCGCGGAGGCTAAAAATTTCAAATGAAACGATCCTATTGGTAGAGAAGACTCACTTTACGCGGTGACAGCGAACGGCCGTGGTCTAGCGGTAAGACGCGTGAACTCATGATCAATGAGACCTGTGTTCGAAACTCGCTAATTCTGACCGGTACCAATGTAACTTTGTTATATGTACTTGTGTGTGTAGTAGTAGAGTGTAGGCAAACTGATGATGGTTATTTGTCCAGTCTGCCGTCCTGGGGTAGTACCACCACTTTCGTGAAGTGACTTTGTCGCGTTTCGGGAATAGTTTGAAAGTAGCAAAGTATAGCGAGAGGAGTGTGCACTGTCAATGTAGATGGTACATGTTCGTCTCCTCAAGCCGGCATAGTGGAGGCGACTGCTGCCCGCACAGGTTTCTCTGTGGTAGCAGTTGTTTCCATTCATGGACCGCACTCTAGCTTTACATCAGGCGGAGTGTTGTCACATGCCGAGCTACAATAAAAAATAAAAAAAAAACGTAAATCATAAAACCTACAATAAAAGTCAAATGCCGGTTAAAACATTTATTGGTCAATTAATTGACATTTCACAAAGATCACTACTTCTTAATATTAATACACCAATTCTTAAATCTACTCCCGCTTTAAACAAAAACATTCATAAAAAAATCAATAATTCAAACAAGAAATATAGAATAAACTTAATAAAAAAATATTTAATACCAATTTTTAAAATAAAAATATAGGTGAACTCTTTTTCATACTGAATTTAAAACTTAATAACATTCAAAATAAAACTATAAAACAGGGACTGTAATACCGGTATTCTAATGAATGAATACCCAAAAGATAACGTTAAAAAGTAACGTTACAATTATGTTAAATACTATTGACTTAATAACGCAGTAACGTTATCAAATATCCATATTTTTCGTTTTTTTCATTATAAAAGTATTTTTTGGAATACCGGTAAAATTCATAGTAATAACGTTACTTTATGAATGATGGATTGATCCCCAAAAGATATCTTTATAAACAAAATATAACGTTATTTTTTAAACACTACTTTGTAACTAATTTCCGCTAATCAATCGATCAAATTAGTTGCAAAGTAACGCCTAATACTATTAAACATATAACGTTAACTTTTGTTTCTCGACTCAATCATGCGATAACCTTATCTAATATCAATATTTTTTTAGAATACCGGTAAAACTGTGAGAAATAACGTATATCAGTCCCTGCTATAAAAAGTAAATTAATAAACAGCAGGCTAACTCTACATTTAAACAATCTACTTGACACAAAAATGACATCAAAAGTGCCAAACGTCACAAATTATAATCATTGTGCACGGCAATCACATCAAAACTACAAAACGGCAAAAACACTACGGTAAATATAAGATAGAGAAATTGTCAATGGGCCGGCTTTTTACCTTTCACCCATTACAAAATCGATTTGTGACGTGTCATGGTTATTAAAAAAAAAGTAATATTCGGGGGAGGAAACTATACCAGCATTATTTTATGCAAAATCGTTCACTTTTTGGACCTTTCCCTAAGACATGAGCTTTAATTTTTTACAAAGGCATCCCACTTTCGTTTATTCTAGCACCGCCGCATATCACATCAACTCATCAACCCTTACGTTCGCTGGTAACATTAAAATAAATTTACAATCCATCAATAAGGCTCACAAGACCATTTAAACCTTCAAAAAGTCATTAAAACACTACTAACCAATTATTTTTTCCCAAAACGTTTTTTATTTCCAATTCTATATATTTTTGAGCATTTATTAAAAATCTTGAATCTTTGTTAGTATTATATACGCAAAAGACAAATAAAATCTTCGTCATTTTTAATTTACGGAATTTTATTGTAGCTCGACATATGACAACACTCCGCCTGATGTAAAACTAGAGTGCGGTCCATGAACGGAAACAACTGCATACTACAAATGAATTTCTACAGGCAGCAGTCGCCTCCGCTATGCCGGCTGTCCGTACCTGGCTACTTCCAAACTGATCACGATACGTTAAAGAGAAAATAAAAGTTTAGATTTAATAACTTTTAGTCGATTATCTGCCAATCAAGATGTACACAATTATGAGCCTTAAAATGATACATTAAAGCAGGCATTGCTATAAAAGGCACAAACATAAGTTTTTTTTATTGTTCATTTTAATAGCATTTACCAAAAAAAATGTATTGTTTCGCACACCTTAAAATTAAATTAAATGTAACTTAAAATCTATGTAGCTGAGCTCAAAAAAAATCATGGCAATTACAGGAGGTCTGTTTATTTGTTTAACAAAATTCTTTGGGTTCTATTAAAATAATTGTTGTAAAGGGAATTTATGATTTATTTACCTCGCGTAGGATACAACAAAAGGAGAATGTCCATTGCGAAATGGGCCCACAATTTTTTTCTCAAGTTTCACGATAGTTTTAGTTCATTTTGTAGAAAAATAAATCTACATTCCTTATCACCAATAAGTTTAATTCTTTTACCCGAGTTATTGAATAATTAGACTTTTAATGCAATATTTGAGGTTATTATTATATAAGATGCTTTAATAATAATTGATATCTGTTTTTTTTTTATTGCAGCTCGGCATGTGACAACACTCCGCCTGATGTAAAGCTAGAGTGCGGTCCATGAATGGAAACAACCGCTACTACAGCGAAACCTGTGCGGGCAGCAGTCGCCTCCACTATGCCGGCTTGAGGAGACGAGCATGTACCATCTTAGATTGACAGTGCACACTCCCCTCGTTATACCTGGCTACTTTCAAACTATTCCCGAAACGCGACAAAGTCACTTCACGGGTGTTACATTCGAAAGTGGTGGTACTATGGTGGTTTTTATGTAATTAAACATTGTCTATTAATTAGTAAACGATGTGTTGATATAATTGAAATAAGTTAATGAAAAGTAAGATATTATTTTGATTAAGTGGGCCCAAAAATTAGCATTGTCCTTTTACATTTTAACTGGTACTAGACTGGACGTCTAGTATCACACGTTATGGTCATTATTTTGGAAAAAATAATTGTACTTTAGGTGCTAAAGTTTTTTTTTTAAATCAGCGGAATGTACATGTATGTACATATAAGGCAATAATATAACAGCCTAAACAACTGATAAAATTATAATACAACAAAATTAAAGACTTACCAGGAACATTAGTGACTATGCCTTCATTTAATATACTTTACAAAATGGTATCATAATAATTGTTTTACTCAAATTATAGTTCATTAAAATATAGCTTGAGCTCTTTTACAACTGCCATCGAAAATACGCCTAACAAGTACTGATTTTTTTTAACCCCAATTGGATTTGCGAAAACGTCATACATACTGCGAGAATAGTGACGTCGACAAGCACAAACTATGAACTATCGATCTTCCGATTCTACCAGCGAAAACTTTTAAGTGACAGTTAGTTATACATGTTTTTGTTAGTTTGAATTTTTAGTTGTTTGTTTCCCGAAAATAAATAAATAAATGATTTTTATTTTCAAATGGTTATGGAATTTATTTAACATTAAAATGAACGACGTACTCCAACGACTCCGAATCCGATTTTGACGTAGTAAATTGATACGGGAAGTTAATTGGATAAAAAACCTCATTACAAATATATTCACTTAAAAAATATACAAATATCGTCCTAGGCATCTGTCACAGAGCTCAATCTATATTTAATGATAGGCGAATCTCTTTTTTTGCTATTCATGTTTTATCATAAAGATATATAACTAGAGAGGCAAACTTCATTCAAGCAAAACATTTCTCTCTTCTCGCAAATTGAGCACGTAATTGCTAATCTAGTTGTATACGAGTATAATATCAATGATTTTATTTACAAATTATACCAAATAAAATTAGAAAATACTTATATCGAATTTTAAATATAACAGATCGAAGTATGACAACACTCCGCCTGATGTAAAGCTAGAGTGCGGCCCATTTTTTTTTTTATTATTGTAGCTCGGCATGTGACAACACTCCGCCTGATGTAAAGCTAGAGTGCGGTCCATGAATGGAAACAACTGCTACTACAGAGAAACCTGTGCGGGTAGCCGTCACCTCCAATATGCCGGCTTGAGGAGACGAGCATGTACCATCTTAGATTGACAGTGCACACTCCTCTCGTTATACCTGGCTACTTTCAAACTATTCCCGATACGCGACAAAGTCACTTCACGGGTGTTACATTCGAAAGTGGTGGTACTGCCCCAGGACGGCAGACTGGACAAATAACCATCATCAGTCTGCCTACCACTCTTCCATGAACGGAAACAACTGCTGCTACAAATAAATCTCCACTGCCAGCAGTCGTCTCCGCTATGCCGGCCTGAGGAGACGAGTATGCACCATCTAGATTGACAGTGTACACTCTTCTCGCTATACACTGGCATTCAACGACCAAACTAGTTATAACATAGTTCATTGGTCAGAATTTAGTGAGGTTTGAACGTGGGTCCCATCGATAGTGAGTTAACACGTCCTACCGCTAGACCACAGCCGCTCTTAAAAAATAACCTCTTGGTAACAAACAAATAATTTCTAATTGAATTTGGTATATTATTGTCATAAAAATACTAGTTTAATCTTAAACCCATCGCCTACAATATGCGATACAAACGATCCTTATTCAATTATCGATATCTACAGACCCCCGCTATACTGGCCGAGGAGACATGTACAGCAAACTGATCCCGAAACGCGACTAGGTCACTTTACGGGTATTACACACTGCTCTAAAGTTAAGATGATATTTCGAATGCTTGTGAGCCAACTAAGAAAAGGACTGGACTGGATGTTGCATTTGAAAGTGGTGGTACTACGCCAGGACAAATAACCCTCATCAGTCTGCCTACCACTCTTTAATAGTGCCTATGGGCACTGAGCAACCAAAGAACATGTAACAAAGTTAAATTGGCACCGGTCAGAATAGCGAGGTTCGAACACGGGTCTCATCGATCGTGAGTTCACGCGTCTTACCGCTAGACCAAAAATAATAATTGAATAAGAACTGTTGCGATCGCGAGTAAATATTTAAGTTATTAATACAATTGACGTCAGAAATATGCAAATTTATTATATACACTAGATATATAAAAATTGCAAACGTATTTTACAAAATTTGTTATAATTTTTACAAATAGGTTTTTATTTAGAATAGATGTTAGAAAATACACTTTTAAGTTAGAAAAATACGAAAACTAATGTGACGTCGATATGGCTTTGTAAACCGTATACTTTAGGAGGCTTTGCAAGGCTTTCGCGGATATTATTTCTAACAAGAACCTTTAAACTATGTAAATAAACTATTTGACTTTTGTTGTTAGGGCATAGACTGTCATGATCGAAGACTCATACCCACTATGCCGCTCTTAGTAGACTGGGCAAATATAAAATTGATTTTTTTTTATTGTATCGGCATGTGACAACACTCCGCCTGATGTAAAGCTAGAGTGCGGTCTATGAATGGAAACAACTGCTACTACAGATAAACCTGTGCGGGTAGCAGTCGCCTCCACTATGCCGGCTTGAGGAGACGGGCATGTACCATTTCAGATTGACAGTGCACACTCCTCTCGTTATACCTGGCTACTTTCAAACTATTCCCGAAACGAGACAAAGTCACTTCACGGGTGTTACATTCGAAATTTACATACGACTATTTGTCAAAACAAATCATATAGTTTATTTACATGGATTTTTTGCTTAGAACTCGCTGCGCAAAATCTCCTAAGAAACCGCAAGCCAACAGCAGGATTCGGAACCCCCGCACGTTTCGATCAAACGTCTACATAAAGTCTATCATTTTACCCTCCGTCCACAATTTGACGCATCATGCCACACAGCCAAACGATTTAAAAATAGGTGGTACGTATAAAAAAAATGACGCGAATTACAGAGAAGTTTTGTTAAAAAAAAACTACAACTGTTAGAGTATTAATCGAAAAAAGAATCGATTAACGTAGCGGTACAACCCTAGTGAACCAGCACATCACTATAGCTTAACGAGGACCGCGTAAATCTGGAAAACCTTTCTTGTTCATATTTTACTTTTGTTTCTGCCAATTTCTTTTTAAAAAAAAAAAAAGAAAAAAATATTGTAAAATCTAAACCAAACAATGTCAATACTAATTAAGAAGGGGATGATATGCAAAGGAGAATGCCCATTCATCTAAAAATGGGCATTGTCCTTTAAGTAATTTAAAGAAAAAAACTTCTCTATAATTCATTACATGGAATGTTACTTAAAATAAACACCCTGCGTCTACCGGATCACAGATGAAATTAGAATAGGGGGTCCATAAATCATGTATTTATGAATCCAATTTTAATTTGAATATTTCTCGATTGGGCACATTATACAGTTTCGTCACTAGTGTTTTCTTTTTGTTTTATATGGCATTATAACAATTTGCCAGTGTCAAAGTTAATATTTTTTGCATCAAGTTAATAATATTGTGCATCACGAGTCATTCATTAATCACACCAAACAGTCAGGTCAAGTCTCAGTCAAGTCAAAAATTGCTCCAGTAAAGTGGTAGAATCTTTACTGAAACTTCCTACGGAGTTTTGGTGGGAAAATGGAAACATAGGTTCTCTTCTTTTGAATTGTTTGCCCACACGCACGCTCACCAACACTTAATGGTTAATAATCCACCATTATTACACATTAACGTTTGAAGAAACACAAGTTTAGGAAAATAATTCCAGACATAACCTAGTCTCAAGATGGCCGCCAAAACTCCCATCACTAGTTAATCGTCTGACTTGTTAATCAATTATTTCTGCCATTAAGGTTAAATGCTTTATTATATTTCCTATAATAAGGTTAAAATTGGACTCACAAATATCATTAATATCTTATAAAAATAAAATGGATTAAAACTGATTTTTTGTTCGCCAAAAGACAACTACACATCGCTTTTTTAAGAATATAGAGTCGAATCTGGACTGGTTTTTTTTTACTTCATCTTCTACATTGAACGGCCAATAACATAGTTACATTGGTACCGGTCAGAGAGTTTTGTACAAACTTTTATTTAGTTTTAATTAAATATTAATCCAACCAGATACAACCCTATAAACGTTACACAATAAGCCTTACATACTAATGGTAATTAACATCGAAAACTACAAACATTCAATATTATTATAAAAAAGAAGCCGAAATTATTGAGCATTGTTATGCAAAAATATGCTTTAAAGACAAATGAGTCCTATAATGTTAGTTTAAATTCCCTTCTATAACGCGGGGGATGAATCCGCGGGAACTTTACACGTTCCCGTAAAAGGATTATATCCACGTATTTACGAACCTTAACGAAAGAATTTTTATTAAAAAATAAAATAGAAGCTTAGCGTCAACACCACACTATGCTTGATGTTAAGCTAAAGTGCAGCGAAATATCTGCAGATAGCAGTCGCCTCCGCCATGTCGACTAGAGACGAATGTACACCATTCATATTCGACTGACATTCCCCTCGTCATATTCGGCTTCGTTCAAATAAATCCCAAAACGTGACTAGGTCACTTCAAAGAAGTTGAACTTAAAAATTGTAGCAATCCTCGAGGTGGTAGATGTTTAACTGGTTAAGTGCTATAATTTCCGTGATAGACGATGCCAGTTTTTCAAGCTAAACTGGCTTAAAAAATAGAACTTCATGCAATTAAACTTTCCTGGCTCGAGATACTGGCTTATTAGCTTTCTCGGATTAAAGCTAGTTTTGCACTCACGTAGCTAGCTTTCTGAACTGGCTTGCAGAACTAGCCTCCTGTGTCCTGGACATTAAGGAAGTCACAAATCGCATTAAAACATATACAGGAATCATTTGTATTATAAAAAACAGCCATTAACAATTATTGAGATCAATATTGGCCTTTAAATTACTTATATATAACGATCAATATTGCATAACCATGCTCAATTGCGTAATAGAAAATATTTCTTAAAATTAGAAGACTCCTTTGCAACGAAATTTATTATTTATTATTAATATTAAAGCTAAAATTGAACAGAAAAAAATCCCTGAGGTGGGAATTGAACCCACGTCCTCTGACATCGACATTTCTGTACGCTATACTATCGGCATCCTTTCCAACTGGTGAGCTAAAGCCACATATAAATCCGGTTTTTACACCGCGATTAAGGATGGCAGACAGTTAAAGCGGAAACCGCATTCGGCATATTTTCTCCGGGACCCAACACGACCGCGCCGCATTTCTCAAGTGCGGTTTCGGCCTAACTCGCAAAACTAAATAAAATAGACGCAACTCGATTGAAAAAGAGGTAAGCAGGCAGTCTCTGAACTATGGAAATTATCGTTGCGAATTGAGGTATAATACTAACTTGTATTTATTGTTTAAAATTGAACAGAAAAAGAAATCAAAGTACAAAAGGACGCATTATATTGTACGCGTCTATAACGAGACGACAATACGCTTCAATAGATTTTGAAGCAAAGTCGTGCAAAGGAGCCTTATTAATACGTTTTCGATTTACAAGTTTTTCTTCTTTCTATTGAACCAAAAAAGAACTTGTAAAACTTAATAGTATAGAGTTTTACTTAAAAACTAAACACAATTTAATTTGACAAGGTGCATTAAATGCAAGAAAAAAGATATAAGAGATATGTCCAAAATATATGGCAGTATGAAAATATTCGTTTTTAGGTCGTTTTTATTTTTTTAATTAATTTTACACACAAATATATTGTCTTTTTCACAGCCAATTTTTTTTGTTCATTTTTCAATTTATCTTAAAATTGTTTTATTTTATTAATTTTCATCGGATTTTAATCAACATCGGCTTCTCTCTTTATTATTTGGTACACTTGGAATTTGCTTACTGCAACACCACAGCAAGATTGTCAAAGAAATGCTTCTTTTTTATCTCTTCATTAACTCTGCCTAAACTTAATATTAAATACTTTATTAGCAAAGGAGAATGTCCATTTTTGGGCCCACTTTGGTAACACGGTTCGGTAAAAAAAACAATATTTTTAAATGTTTTTTTTTGTAGCTCGGCATGTGACAAAACTCCGCCTGATGTAAAGCTAGAGTGCGGTCCATGAATGGAAACAACTGCTACTACAGATAAGTTTCTACGGGCAGCAGTCGCCTCCACTATATCGGCTTGAGGAGACGAGGATGTACCATCTAGATTGACAGTGCACACTCCCCCTAGCTACTTTCAAACTACTCCCGAAACGCGACAAGGCCACTTCACGGGTGTTACATTCAAAAGTTTTTTTATTTACTCATTTTAATTATATTAACACATCATTTACCAATCAGTAGACAATGTTTAATTACATAAAAAACAGATATCATTAATTATTACAGCATTTAAAATAATTATAATCTCAAATATTGTATCAGAAAACATCTAATTACTCAATAACCCTGTTGAAAAAATAAAACTGATTGGTAGATTTATTTTTCTACAAATTTCCTAAAAATCATCGACAAACTCGAAAAAAAATTGTGGGCCCATTATTCTTAGACGAATGGGCATTTTCCTTTTGTGTATAAAATTAAAAAAATAAAAACGACCAATATATTAACTTTAAATTTGACAATTCCAAAACTTTGGTCCTATTTGTTTCATTGATAAATTTTTGTACATTATTTTTTGAACTATTTGTATAGAATTTTGAGCTTTCTTCGCTATAGAATAAGTGTTAAAATTGATAAATAGATGAAGAGAAAACTACACATCGAAAAATACAACACCGAATTATCTAAAATCTTATATATATTAAAGTACTATTATTAAAAAATATTAAGAAAAAAAAAACAAACATGAAATAAAAAAATAACTGAAATACACAACTCGACTTTGGCACGTTGACTCTGCCTTAATTACTTTTTTTTTACAAAAATAAAAGATTATGTCATGAAAAAATAACAAAACACTAATAAATTTTGTCAAATAAACCCTTAAAACATAAAATAATATTTAACACTTCGGAAACAAGTCAAGAAACAAAAAAAAATATATGGTTTACTAGAATTTGTCTTTGTTTATATTTACCCAAAATTATTATAAAGATTTACAAGAAAACTACAAAAAATTTAATTTGCGAGAAAAAAGAACAACTCACAAGCTTAGATCGAAATTGTTCAATAAAAAAAAATCAGTATAGAATTAAAATACTACGATATAAGTATAATGCACTGTATTGCATAAAGAATTCATGATAGTGTAGAAATCAAAAACAGAAATTTAAAATCCATAGCATGAAGAGTTTCAAAAGACAAGATTTTTAGGTAAACAAGTTCCGAGCTAAGGATGCGAATTATTTTCGATAGAAAGAAAAACAGAATAAGATATTTTTTTTTAAATTACCAGGAGAAGTGCTATTGACATTATCAGTTTTTAACGAGCAAAGCAAGGATGTTCAACCATTCAAAAAAAATCACTAATAATTGTTTCTTCTTTGTATTAGAACCTATATTTAGATATAATACAAATTAGAAAAAAAAAAGAATTTTTAGTAATGTTACAAATGTTTGAAACATCGGGCCATTCAATTATTACGTAAACAACACGGGGTATGGGGGACGGGGGCATCTGGATCACTGTAAATCAGCAATATTTATTAATTTTTCTATCCGCAATTCTATAATACTAGAAAGAACTTAGGGCAAGCGCAGCTGACAACACTCCGCCTGATGTAAAGCTAGAGTGCGGTCTATGAATGCATACAACTGCTACTACAGAGAAATCTCTACAGGCAGCAGTCGCCTCCACTATGCCGGCTTGAAGAGACGAGCATGTACTATCTAGATTGACAGTGTACACTCCTTTCGTTATATCTGGCTACTTTCAAACTATTCCCGAAACGCGACAGTCACTTCACGGGTGTTACATTCGAAAGTGGTGGTACTACCCCGGGACGGCAGACTGGACAAATAACCATCATCAGTCTGCCTACCACTCTTTAATAGTGCCTATAGGAGGGGGAATAAGAGGTTTGTTTACTTTTGCTTACAATGTTGTTAAAAATTAGTAAAATTATCTTTACGTAATACTTGAATGAACCCATAATGCTAACAAACTTCTTGTCGATAAGCAATTAGCAACAACAAAGCGATATTCTTATGTACTCGTATGTTAAAGCGAAATGACGTCATTATCACTTTCTTGGTCATTGAGTCGTATCATTTTTCACGGAAGAGCACAGGATTCTAAACCTTATAATAACAATAATAGTGTATAATTTTGTTAATAAAGAAAAGACAAATTCTGAATAAACTTTTTTTTTAAAAACGGAAATTACGGTTATTCTGGTTCAACTGATAAGTCAATAGTTCATGTCCTGTGATGTTCACCGTCACCACGCCTGGATTCACAGGCGAAAAACTGAAATATTATAAGATTTAGTTAAGAAAGCACGTTATTTAAATAATTTTCGACCGTTCATGGACCGCACTCTAGCTTTACATCAGGCGGAGCTACATATACCGAGCTACGATAAACATATAAATTTCTACAGGCAGCGGTCGTCACCGCTATGCTGGCTTGAGGATACGAATGTGCACCATCTAGATTGACAGTGCACACTCCTCTCTTTACACCTGGATACTTCTATACTAATCCTGAAACGTGACAAGGTCACTTCACGGGTGTTACATTCGAAGGTAGTGGATACTACCCCAGGACGGCAGAATAGACTAACCTACCACTTCTTAAAGTGTCAAGACACTTAAGTCGTTTAAGAGCGGCTGTGGTCTAGCGGTAAGACGCGTGAATTCACGATCGATGAGACCCTCGTTCGAACCTCGCTAATTCTGACCGGTACCGATGTAACTTTGTTATATGTACTTTGGTCGCTCAGTGCCCATAGGCACTATTAAAGAGTGGTAGGCAGACTAATGTAGGTTATTTGTCCAGTCTGCCGTCCTGGAGTAGTACCACACTTTCGAATGTAACACCCTTAAGTGACCTTGTGGCGTTTCGGAAATAGTTTGAAAGTAGCCAGGTATAACGAGAGGGGTGTGCACTGTCAATCTAAGATGGTACATGCTCGTCTCCTCAAGCCGGCATAGTGGAGACGACTGCTACCGCACAGGTTTCTCTGTAGTAGCAGTTGTTTCCATTCAAGGACCGCACTCTAGCTTTACATCAGGCGGAGTGTTGTCACATGCCGAGCTACAATAAAAAAAATACGTACGGTATACCCCTGAAGGTCAAACGTTTCATGACAGCCGGCTTTATCTTGGGTTCAGCAGGGCTATGCGCCCCACGACCAGTTATAATGTATTTGGTCCCGGATTCATTGGGATTCTGCCTTTTACTTTGGATGCTCTGGTCCAGGAACAGGTCGAGAGCCTCGATTGCCTCACGCACGTAGAAATAATGCAGGTCCAGGGTGGAGTCACGCTTGTTCTGAGTGTGGAACTGTTAATAACAAAAAATGCTAATCAGCAAGATTGGTAGGCAGGCTGGTGGTGGTTATTTGCCTAGTCGTGTTTCCCAGCCAAGTTTGGAAGATCAGTTTAGTCAAGTATAACGAGAAGAGTGTGCACTGTCAACCTGGATAGTGCACATTCGTCTCTTCAAGCCGGCATAGCGGTAGCGACTGCCGTCTACAGCTGCCAAAAAAAAAAAACAATAGAGTGTTTTTTTTATAGTTGTACTAATTACCTGCATTATCATTGTTGCAGCAAGATTGTTACAAGCCTCGTATCTCTGGCGATGCATAGAAGCGATCTGCAAGTAATAATTGGCGCACGATGGCATGCGACGCGAAATGTAATCCTGAGCCTTTTGAAGACAACTGTAAAGTTAAAAAAAACTTTATGAGATTACAATAGACAGTGGCCGGTAGTTCAACTCTTCGTTAATAAGAAGACGACCTTATCCTGCAGTTTGTGACTAAAAAATCTCTGTGAATTTAAAGAGTCCTTTTGTTTATTTGACACAGCGTAACCTACGAGTATCAGTTTGCTATCAGTAAAACGATCTTAGTTTACCAGGCTTAGGCCAGAATCGAACCCCGGCACTAAGTTGTTATTATCATATACGATTTTCTTTTCATTAAGTTTTTGAACGAAATTATTAACTATAGGAATTGAAAAAAATTGTTTATAGTGAAATTTTTTCAAATGAATTTTTGGCATATTTAGAAAATTGATCAGAAAAAATGGATGCGCGAAAAACAGCCTAGGCTGAGTTGAAATCTATAGACCAGAAAAAATCCCCAAAAAAATTAAACTAACAAAATGAACACTATTTTTACCATTTACTTTAGAACGACTGTGGCCAAGTTGTGGGGGCGCAACCAACAAATATGTGTTTTCACCCGGTACCAATGTACCTAAGCAATAACATGTACTACGTCCAAAAAAAAAAACACAGGCAGTCGAAAAACAACCACACTGATAAATGCAAGCCAGCAGCGACAACTTAATAAAATATTCAATAATTTTACTTACTTTAGAACGATGTCATACGATAGTGAACCATAGAAAACGTGCTATTTTATCAATATACCGTTAGAGAATAAAGCCATTTCTTGGTTCGAAGGGGTTGAATCATATTTTATTTATAGGAAGCCTTGATGCTAATAATGGGTTATGTACACCTGCATTAGTATTTCCATTTGATATTGCTTTGTAACATTTTGTGAAATAAAATTGTCACAAAGCACGAATATATATCTGCTATCGCATAATTTACAATTAAAATTTGTAATTTCATTAAAAGCCGCCATTAAAAGAGCGGCCGTGGTCTAGCGGTGACACGCATGAACTCACGATCGATGAGAACCGTGTTCGAATCTCGCTAATTCTGACCGGTACCAATGTAACTTTGTTATATGTACTTTGGTCGCTCAAATGCCTATAGGCACTATTAAAGAGTGGTAGGCAGACTGATGATGGTTATTTGTCCAGTCTGCCGTCCTGGGGCAGTACCACCACTTTCGAATGCAACACCCGTGAAGTGACTTTGTCGCGTTTCGGGAATAGTTTGAAAGTAGCCAGGTATAGCGAGAGGAGTGTGCACTGTCAATCTTGATGGTGTATGCTCGTCTCCTCAAGCCGGCATAGTGGAAGCGACTGCTGCCCGCACAGGTTCCCCTGTAGTAGCAGTTGTTTCCATTCCTGGACCACTCTAACTTTACATCAGGCAGGAGTGTTGTCACATGCCGAGCTACAATAAAAAAAATATCCGGTATAAGTTATGCCTGTGCTTTTTTATAGTAATTGACATGTGACCGTACTTTGTCTGTTAAGCTAGAGTGCGGTCCATGAGCGAAGTCAATTGCTACCACAGTGAAATGTTTTCAGGTAACAATCGTCTCCGCTCTAACGGCTCGAGAAAACTTATGTGGACCGTCCAGATTGACAATGCACACTCCTCTCGTTATACCTGTCTACTTGCAAAGAGTATTACACTTGAAAGTGGTGGTACTGCCCCAGGACGGCAAACTGACCTAATAACGATAATCAGTCTATCTTTAAGTTACGAGTGCGGTCCACAGAAATTTCTGCAACCAGCACGCGCCTCCGCTGTACCGGCCGGAAGAGACGAATGTACACTCCTTTCGTTACACCCGGCTACTTCCAAGCTAATCCCTAAATGCGACTAGGTCAAGAGTATGTAAAAAAATCCGGTACCATTTGAATCTTCAATACTTACTTCTAAAATCTGTTTACATTGTACTTTATTACTGTACATAGATACTTACTCGTTACGATAAGACAAACAAGCGCCTGCCTGATCACGGAATTCAACGACAGCGTCCAAATCGACTTTCTGATCTCCTTTGTTGAACTCCTCGTCAAATGGTGTAATTTTAGCTTCCTTTTCCTAATAAAACGAAGACAAAAATTATTCTCTGGTATACAGATAATTGCGGTCCATCCATCCACATCCAGAGAGAAAATTTTTTATACAGCAACCCACCACAGCGGTCTAATAAGGGCGACAATAAACCGGATTGAATTTAATTATGAAAACTGTATATATGTTGTCTACAAGAGTCTACAAAATATATATATTAAAACTAGCTGACCCGGCAAACTTCGTACCGCCTCAGAATCAAAAAGCATTTCTGAACGACTTTTAAATTTAGGTAATTGATTTCTAAACGACGAGACGAACATCAAATGTTTGAAATTCAAAACCAAAGGAATAGTTTTTAAGGGAAAACGAAATTGTTGTTTTTACTATATTCCAAGCATCTTTTTCATATTTACCCACCTTTTAAACCTTCCCTGGACTTCCACAAATAATTCAAAACCAAAATTAGCCAAATCAGTCCAGCCGTTCTCGAGTTTTAGCGAGACTAACGAACAGCAATTGATTTTTATTATATAGATACATGATAAAGTTGAGCTTGTTATTTTAATTTTCCTAATTATATTCTACAAATACGAGGAAAAAAATCGTGAAGTGATCTCACGAATCTATTATTGGTACAGCTTTTCTCGGTGAAAACTCATCGAATCAATTTCTTTTTAACATAATATTATTCGCAAAATCAAGATCTAGAGCCTAGTTATTTTCTTTTCTATTTATTTTTTATAATACTGTCTAATAGGCGGCGTATTATGAAAATAATATGTTTTTTTGCGTGTTTACGCGCTGTCGAGGTCAAAGCAATCGTATGTTCAAGGTGATTGGAAGAGCCCTTAAAATAAATGAACAATCAATATAAAAACCTAAGCTGAGATGAGAATCAAACCCACGTCCTCACTACTAAACTACGCAGTCATGGATCGTTCACTCACTCTAATCTTCTTCATCTCCTCGTCGAGTAGGAGCTGTTGACGTGCCATTTCTTTCTCCACGACAAATTTCTGCGCACGACCCTCCTTCACGATGTCCTCTTGCCCGGTTGTCACTAGGATCAGCTGCAGAATTTTATAAACCTATAAACTCACATTTAGCTCGTTTTTTTCTATTTACAAACTATGTTCCAATTTGTACGCGCCCGCTGAAGATGAAGAGGATATTTCTAGTGCGGAAAATCAAACAATTAGACATTTATACCTACCTAAACGGTTATAATAAATAGATAGAGCGACCGTAGTCCAACGGTAGAATGCGTCGATGAGACCCGTATTCAAATCTCGTTAAATTCTGATCAACGTAGCTATGTTATATACAGGGTGTCCCGTAAGTAGTGGTGTCAACGATATTTTACAGATAGAGGGGTTCAATATCTAGAATATAATTTGGTGATTTTTTTTTATACCTCCTGGTTTAAAAGTTATGACATTTTTAAAGAATTATCATTTTTTCCCCCGTTTTATCATAAATTAATGTTATAAAAATTTGTTTACAATTATTTTCACTGATATTTTTATTTAAGTGGGTTGAGAAAACACAGGGCTTTCTAATTTAAATGTTATTTGTAACCAATGAATTACCATGATTAAATAAAAAATTAAAATCTAAACAAGATTTAATTTATCAAATTTTAAGCAAAATATTTAAACGAAGCTGGTGTAAAAAAATTGTATGTAAGGTTACGGGACCATTATTTTAAAAATATCTACAATTCACACGGATTCTAAAAACGTATAATAATGTTCACTATCATTTAAATTACAATGTTTTTTCGACATAAATACAACAAATGGGCGTCGATTTTTAATAATGCATTCCGATAATAGGACGGATTTTAAGAATTCTTACAGTCGGAAATTTGCACTTTTTCACGTCTTAACCTACTGTAAGCTACTAACTGCTTGTAGTTCTAATCTTATTTTCATTTCGGTTCCTTAATTTGACTTTAGGGATGTTCAAAGAGGGGTAGGCAGACTGACGCCTGTTTCTACTCATACTTCATTCGAGATTACGTACCTTAAGTACATTAGGCAGAGTGTAATCACATGCCGGACTACTATTAAAATAAAGATTATTAAGTAAATTATGGTGTTATTTTTTTTATTATTGTAGCTCGGCTTGTGACAACACTCCGCCTGATGTAAAGCTAGAGTGCGATCCATGAATGGAAACAACTGCTACTACAGAGAAACCTGTGCGGGTACAGTCGCCTCCACTATGCCGGCTTGAGGAGACGAGCATGTACCATCTTAGATTGACAGCGCACACTCCTCTCGTTATACCTGGCTGACTTTTAAACTATTCCCGAAACGCGACAAAGTCACATCACGGGTGTTACATTCGAAAGTGGTGGTACTACCCCAGGACGGCAGACTGGACAAATAACCATCATCAGTCTGCTGTTGTAAACTTTAAAGAAGCTGTTTATGAGACATGTAATAATAACGAATATGAACTACGCCAAAAACTGAATACCGTGTCCGAAAGAATTAAAAATAATCAAAGAGCCCTAGGAAATATCAGGAGAATCATTATTAGAAGATGTCGGTTATGCATTAGAGTTAGAGGGAGACATTTTGAGCATTTACTTTAATAAATTATTTTCTTATCCGTATCTATTTACATTGGTTTTATTGGAATTCGCATAAGGTAATAATGAAATTTCTTCGACAAATAGTACTTAGTTACTTTTTAAAAAATCACAGTGAACATTATTATACGTTTTTAGAGTCCGTGTGAATTGTAGATATTTTTAAAATAATGGTCCCGTAATCTTACATACAATTTTTTTACACCAGCTTCGTTTAAATATTTTGCTTAAAATTTGATAAATTAAATCTTGTTTAGATTTTAATTTTTTATTTCATCATGGTAATTCATTGGTTACAAATAATATTTTAATTAGAAAGCCCTGTGTTTTCTCAACCCACTTAAATAAAAAAATCAGTGAAAATAATTGTAAACAAATTTTTATAACATTATTTTGTGATAAAACGGGGGAAAAAATGATAATTCTTTAAAAATGTCATAACTTTTAAACCAAAAGGTATAAAAAAAAATCACCAAATTATATTCTAGATATTGAACCCCTCTATCTGTAAAATACCGTTGACACCACTACTTACGGGACACCCTGTATACTTTAGTCGTGCCTATAGGCAATATTAAAGAATGGTAGCCAGACTGGTGATGGTATTTGGTCCAGTCTGCCGTTCTGGGATTAGAACCCCACGAATGTAACACCCGTGAAGTGACCTTCGCGTCAGCCCCCACTTTCGAATGTAACACCTTATAACGTGAGTGTGCAATGTCAATCTGGATAGTGCATATCTCATCGAGCTGGTATAGCAGAGACGACTGCCTACCACTCTTGAATATGTATTAGATAAATGGCTGTTACATTCTTAGTTATGTATATTAAAGCGGTCGTGATCTAGCGATAGAAAATCTGAACTTACGATCGATCGGTATCAATGTACAAGCATTTAAATATGAATATAAAATTGAGTAGATACATGTACTTTCTAAGGCCGTGCAACACACAAAGCTATTGGTTCCACCGACCCGACCATGAGCGCTAGTTAAGTCAGTTGTGAATAAACCTTACTAGGCATTTTTATACATATACCTACAATGGCCTAACCCCAAACTAGGATACCCATTACTATCAGAACAAGGACAAGTATATAAAACACCCAGACATGCTTTATTTATTTAAAAATATTGATATAGCTTTATTTTTCATATTATATAAAGCTCGATTACGACTGACTGACTGACTACGGGGAGGTTAGAAATATTTTTTATACATATAGAGGGGGCCCACGTGACCGCAGATAAGCTGCCGATATAAACACAAAATGTTCCGAAAATCCGTTCCTACCGGTTCTAGAACGCGATATCTCCAGAACGGAACGAGATACAGCCGAAGTTCCGGAACAAAGGTTGTAGGAAATATCATCTAATATCGATCCAACTATCCACAACTATCCCTGCGCTCACAAAAAAACTAGTTATATAACTCATGCTTTATTAACATAGCTATTTAAACGTAATTATCAAATACAATGTAGTTAGTATCTATACAATATTATTCATTAAATAATCGATATATCAACCGAGAATAGAACCCGAGATCTCGGCGTAATAGACTAGTGAAGCGGTGTGGTTACGCACACAGAGACCGGCTGAAATCAGTCGAATTTTATTAAACGTAGTTTTTTATAAAATTTTATTCAACTAATATTTGGAGATACATAATTTCATTTAAATTATGATGGGACTGACGTTACCGAACTGAGTTAAAAGTCCCTAAATAGAATTTAAATAAAAAACAACCATATATTAGCGCTGATTTTTATCTAATAGATGTAAACGCGCGATCAACTCTAAGCCCCAAGATCAGGATGTATCTCATGCGGAGAAGACAAGCGGCTGCACCACGAATTGCGTTCGCCATCGTAATTGAATATGGTACGACAATAAACCAAAACCGTGGTGCGGCGGAACAAAATTCGATTGTCTGTTAACACCTTTATATTTTACGTGGACTGCATTAATAAAATTAGATAGGAAGCGATTCGGATTCTGTGTGCTCTAAAATTTTATTGATTATTCGTAATTTTTCGTGCGTTTTTTTTTTAACTTGTCAAAATCCGACGTAGTAAAGTAAGAACTACGCAACTAATCAATGTTCTCCAATAGACATCTCCCGTAGTGGAGATTAAATAAAAATCGCTTCTGCGCAATTTCCAGTCAAAGCTCAAGATATATTATAGTAAGTTTTATGATAAGTTATTTTTAAATAAATAGCGCAAACAGTCGTCAGTTGTTGAGCAGAAGCAACTGCTATCACGAAGAAAATTCTGCAGCAGTCGCCTCCGCTGTGCCGGCTTTCCCATTCCCATTCTCATCATCCATTTTAAATCGATAACAAATAGCACAATTTCGTTGGAAAATGCTACTACAAGTGTGTAGTTTCCCATACCCTAACCCTACCACTGCCTTACAAGTCTAGCTCAAACTATAAAGTCATTAATTCAAGTGCAGCAAGGCTCAATTTATAAACAATGACTACATCAATCTAAATAATTAATCAACAATTTGCTGGCTTTGTAAAAATGGTATAATTTGATGGTTTGATGTACTTTGGATATTAAAACTATTGCTTTACCACTCAATAGTAATAAGTAATAATGCATTCGTCTGAAGTCCCTCGCGGTTGTATATAAAGTATAAACTTTAAACTGATATTTTGGGATACCGTTTCAAATATGTACATTCGCTTGAAAAAAAAACAACATAAAAGATGAATTCGGCAAAACAAGAAAGTGAAAGAGTGAAATAATTACCTCAACTGTTTTTTGGAAATTGTAATCCTGAGACATCAATATCTGCGACAATGTGTCTACTTGCAAATCGGGAAATAAGTGATACAATTTGTCCTTAGACATCCTTGTCGCCCAATCATCGGGCTCTTGAGTTTTCCACATTTCGACATCCCGTTTGTAAATGCTAAGCGCAAAATCCATGTCCATGATTTCCTTAAAATCCGGCACCTCCGGCTCCGTTCCTTGTTGAACTAATATATCTTCTTCTGCAGCTAGTTGCCTAAAATTAACTCTTAATCTGAACGAGCTCGAGTTATTTATATAACTCATCGATTAATTCAGTTTTTAATACGCTTAGCTATAGTCAGCAAAGCAAGCAGTATTTAAATAATATATTGTATGTAATTATTAAATAAAACAATAGTTACCTAGCATATTCCTCATCCTCCTTCATCATCATTTCGCCGCAATCCTGTTGACTTGTGATCTGATGAGTCAATGATTCCATCCAAAGGGTATCAATTTGATTTAACAGAGACATTGGCATGGTTATCATTGGCAATACTTCATCTGGGTATTTAGTTTCCACTCTACCAAAAATCTTATCGAGTTGTTTAATAAACTCGAAGCCAATACTTATGGTCTTTTCTTCTTCCACAATTCTTGTCGCTTCTCCAGAAGCTAAATCAGTTTGAGCAGAGGCAGAATCTTCATAATATTGTGAACTCTCATCACTAGTGCTAGAAGCAGATGCTTTTACATATTCTTGTGTATTATCGTTCGAATGATCAATAGTGTTAGAAGAAGATACAGATGTAGGCTCTATAAAATCTGATAAAGGTTTCGTATTATCAGGAGTAACACAGCTAGAATCGTTTATGTTAGAAGAGCTACCACCCGATAGACCAAGACGACTGTTCAGTTGTATTGTGTTTGTACTATTACAATCGTTGGATATAACGATATTCTCTTCCAATTGCTTCTTTAAAGATAATTGTTCTTCAGAAACCTGTTTTTGTTTGCCTTTACGCGTCGGTGATGACTGGGATGTTGCACTTTCAGAAGCTTTCTTGGACAATCTTTTGCTTTCCAATTCTCTAATAGCGGCGGCAATGTTAGGAATAATGTTGTAAGTCGTCATACAGTTACAAGGTTCTTGTTCAATATCCTCGCAATCAGGAAACTCGTTATCATGATACACTATATAATTATAATTTACACTATCAAGAACAATTTCAACAGTCCAGTTGACATCACCACAACATCTGTCAAATATCTCTCTCAAATCCTCTCGTGCAATTTTTTTAAACATAGCTCTCAATGCGATGAAGTGCTTCTCCTCATTTTCACATCTACACTGTTGGGCTGCAGAATAATTATCTGTTTCCGTACTTTTGTGTAGCAACAACTTTTCTGGTGGATCATTGTCCGGCTTTGGGACATAATTTGAATTGATGTCTCTCGGAATAGCTGTCAACACTGTCACGGCAGTTGCATATTCTTTAGATAAAACCTGAGTACCTGTGGTTTCCATTTTAACTACGGTCTCCGGTGGCGTCGTTTGGGTAGTAGGAGCACCATCAAGGCTACACAACTCTGTATATTCTGCCAATGACAAATCATATGACAATTTCCAATCCTGTTTTGCATCTCTTTTTGGCTTCGGTTCAGTATTTTGGATATCTTTGGCTTCAGTTTTATCAGAGCTTTTGTCATCCCATTTTTCATTTATTTCCCACTGTTTTAATATATCATTAACTTTAGTATCGTTTTCAACATTGTTATTATTTTTATTTTGCTCTTTTTTTGGTGTATTTTTATCAGATTCTACACGACATTCAGCGTTTTTTTCAGTACCGTCACATGAACTTTCACTCCTTGTTTTAACTTTTGGATGTAACCTCATAACTGGAGGAACTTTGTCAGTAGGGTACGCTAATTTAAGAACTGATAAAAATTCATTGCCATCTATGAGTGTTTCATATCTTTGCAACATTCGTCTTATACTTGCATATGGCACGTTATGGGCATTACGTCTCTGCAATTCAGCAGCATTTTTGAACCATGAAGTCTTCGGTTCTATAAGTTCTATGTAATAACCTTCAAGTACACCTTTTCGAACGTAAGGATCCATCTCCCACAACTGTGTATTGGTGTTGTCTATTATAACAGGGCTGATGCCATTTTCAAGGGCTCTACAAGCACCATTTATATTTTTATCGTGTGCCGCGCCAAGTTCTCCCGGTGTGAACTTATAACCAAACGGGGTTTGAAAGTAATCGTCACTACAAAATATATGTTTATGCTTCGGGGAGAGTCCAACTGTGGCCTCAACTATTAATTTAGCGGTGTAACTTTTTCCAGCACCAGAAGCACCTCTCATTAATATTAAAGTACGATATCCTTTTTTGTGATAAGCGACGATCCTTAGAATTTGCGCTTGCGGCAACGAGCGATCATATTTAATTGGTTTTTTTACGTTATTAATTACTTTTTGAATAGCTCCTCCATTTGCGGATAAGGCTGATGTACTCGGACTAGTCATATTTTGGTCACTTGGATTTGGATTGAGAATTGGTACAAATTCTAATGACCTCGGTGATAATGAACAAGCCTTCATTTTGGCTACAACTGAATCGGTCTCATAATCGTCTGACATTTGCATTAAGGCCTCGGTTGATCGTGTTACTGAAACAATGATAACTAACTAAACAAGCTAGAATTAAATATGGAAGATGGATGGAAGAAGATGATATAAAAAATATATTTTAAAGTGATATAGTCAATTAGTGATTAACTGTGACTGTTATGATTATAATATCTCACACGGCAATGGTTTTTATCAATATCAATCAAAGTTGATAGTCATTAAAATATGGTTAGGAAAAGTTAAAAGTTAATTAAACCCTATGTCCGTGATAGTAATAAATGTCAATTAAAGTTTTATTCAGTCGCTAATTTCAGTAAAAATAACTATGAATAATGAAGTGCTGGATGAAGAAAATCTATAAATAATAATAATTTATTTGTATGATTTTGGTTAGCATAATTAAATATAGTAAAGCCGAGTAAGAGTGTGAATTGGCTTGAGTAAGACTGTAAAAGCACATAAACAAATTATTATTAAATAGGCCTGCATAGTGACGAGTATTGCAGTTTTCTAATCGTTTCGGATGCCCACCGCGCTTACCATCAGGTAAGTCGAAGTCGCATGAAGCGCCATTACAAAAAAAAACTAGATACGACTAGAGCTCAAGAACCAGGTGGCAAGGATGCTAAGGTGGTTCGGTCATTTGGAAAGGATGGATGAAAAGTGATTGATTAAAAATATATATTGTGCGAAAGTGTATTGGAAGTGTTGGAAGGGACGCCCTAGGAAGATCTTTTTCAGACAGATTAGACAACTACTCAGAAAGGGTCAGGTGAGGAGCACCCTTAACCGACGTGCATGCATGCAGAGTAATGGATGTGGTCGAAGCGAAAGTATGGCGAAAGCCTTCCATAGTTTCTGCCTACCCCAGTGGGAACAGAGCGTGAGCTAAGTAAGTACGACGATCATGTACAAACTAAATGCAGTTCTAGTGCAATATCAACTCAAATACAATGTAAAATGAATAATTAAAGGATAAATAGGTTGTTAAAACAGAAATACACAACGAACTAAAATACAACGAGAGTACATAACTGAAAACTACATATCGGTCATGGACATGTTGCAAGGTAATTCAATAGAGCAGCCCGGCCGAAAGCTCCTAGGTAACGGGGGATGAAAGAGGGGTGAAGAGAGGGAAATCTCCCCGCCCTTCGATCGCTACGCGTCTGGATGCCTTGATGCAATAAAAACGCCATTTAAATTTTCAACCTCTTTAAAATGTAATTTTCTTTTTAAAGTGAATAAAATAACATAAATACTATTTTGAGATCGTTTTAAATATCTAAAATTACAACTATACTATCTATAGTATACATTACATCTATACTAAATATAAAATTAAAGATAAATATTCTTAGATACATACACTGACCAAACTAGGAGTTTTGGTATTATAATAATGAATAAATATATATATTTCTTATAATATCATATTCACATATATTTATACAGGAATTGAACCGGAGACCTGCTGAGTAGCGAATTAGCGCGTCATATTTCCACCACATAATCAAAGATAATTTTATGAAAACTAGACAACAAAATATAAAATTCGAAAAAGTACCTAATAATGGCTTTCAGAAATACGTGACTCGTTAATTTCGCAAGAAATTTAAACCCGCAATAAAAAACTACTCAATTTCACAACATTGTAATTCTACAACTATGTAATTAATTAAATAAATTATACACGACTTCTCAGGCAAGACATTCAATATCACAGACGAATCAGCAAAAATGAGCTTACAGACGCTAATTCTTGGAAGTATTGCGATAAAAATATGAATTTAAATTTATTCCGATAACACGCGTCATGATTTACACTGTAAGTATGAACTTCAAGGTGTCTTTATGGCACATATTTTAAGTCAAACAAATATAGATCTTATGTCAATGACATAAATAAGTAATACTGAGCCTAACCTCTTTAAAGTGAACAAAAAGCATAACCCCTTCCAGACATTGAATTGCAAAATATCAATTGAATATCTGAACACAAAGAGATCTAGTGCATAACTGGAAAAATACTCTTTAAGATGACCTGCTGAAGGTATAAAATCCCTAGACTAGATTGGCCCCTCACTCAAAATTATTATTTAGTTTGTCCCCTGTCCGGCACCTCGACAAATAAACAACATAGTACAATCTATATCAGAACATATTGTTACCCTAAAATTAATTTACGAACAAATTCAAACGCTACCTATAACAGTACCTTTTTAATACAAACTTTGGAAATGGCGTAATAAACAATACAGTTTTGTCTTCTGAATTCTTATTACTCTCTTAGGGTATGTTGTATAATTGATATATCTTCTTCTTTTGAATACTTAAGACATCATAGGACAGCTAATTAGATGCTGTCAAGGAGAATTAGGTGCTAATATAAAGAATTAGATGTCAATAAGGAGCGAATCTAATGTCTTTGTCTAGCGCAATGATTCACGTTGTGCTTTGGGATTTATAATAGAGGGCGATTTTTGTATTCAATATAATTTCTATAGAGATTTTTTTATTTATACAAACATGTTATACAGATGTATATTATTGTATGTATAGTATATGTTTAAGAGGATATACAAAGGGTCCTTCTCAATGTAAACTTGTCGTAAGAGTCAGAGTCAAACAGGAAGAAGCAATTCTCCGCAATGACCATTGATAATATTATTATTCAATTGCAATAATTTATTATGACCTACCACAATGACAGATTTTCTTCTTTTGCATTTTTTTTATGTAACCAATTATGCAGTTCATGAGCGAAGACAACTGTAGGTAGCAGTTGCTCCCCCTATGCTGCCGATTTATATTTATAGTAATTACTATTTGAATCAGTCTTCTTAATGTATTTTATTTAATTTTAATTTATTGTTTGTAGTACATATTATGATCGTTTTAAAAATTAAATTAATTGTTAGTTTTTGAAGTGGTCAATAAAAATGTTTTTGTATGATGGATTAAAATATATATATTTAAGCACAGCTGCCCAAATAAAGGCAATAAATATTTAAATAACATCTGCAATGCATAAATAAAATATAAAATAAACGTTAATTACTAAATTTAAATAAAAAATATTTTCAGTATACAAACAATAAACATAATAAAAATTAGATAACTCATTATTTATTGATTAATAAACATAAATATCAATTAATCTTCTTTATAAGAAAACTACTTAAGTATTGATAACATTATCTCATTATATATTTTATAATAGATTGTTACAAAAATAGGTACGTACATACCTACTTGTTAATATGTTTTGGACAAAGAAAAAGAATTAAATTGTAATTTATATGATATATAGGGACGTTAATGGAATTTTAAGAGCTTAGAAAGGAAATCTAGAAATAAAATAATTTATTTACCAATAAGCCCAAGCAGAAGCAGCGAATAGGAACAATCACAAACAAAATTAGCAACACCCCACGGGGACGTCTGCTCCCGGTCGCGTCCCGGCCGATTCAGACAAAACCTAAAGGCTGAAGTCTGAACTGCGCAATAGGCGCGATTTACATTGACAGGTTCGTGAGCCCGGAAATCAATAATGCACTTGCAACTTACGATCAGCGCCATAACTTTCAACAACTGCCACGATCACTTCGCGATCCATTACTTCTCCGAACATATTTACTAACATATTAACAACTTCTTCCTCAGACATTTTGGGCGCTAAATTCTCTTGATTTTCTTCGTTCATATTGAATGACTGTTTTGAAACTATCTATTAAAAAGGTAGTTTAAAGACTGTAGATTAACGTTATGTGTTATGATTACTTGATAATTATCACTTATAAATGTATTTATATTATTATTACGAAACCCAAAAAACAACACAGCACCCATCGTTTGACGTTTCAACATCTGTGGTCTGTCAAAACCATTATTATTCAATGAATTTGACAAATAGATACAATGTGTTCCACTGCTATATGGAAAGTACCTTTAAATATTAAATAAATAATTAAATATTAAAGAGTGCGAAAACGGCATTACAAAAAATATGAAAAAATAACAAATGATGGTTTTATTCAGCACATTTGGTTTTTTTTCTCCATGTCAGCTCCATGGAATTCAAAGAAAACTGGTTGTAATTTGTAAGCTGACATTTGAGAACAATTATTGAAAAATTGCATATGATACTGAATAAAATTTCAGCCCACTGTGTAATTCAATTAAATTCTATTATTGAATTTTAACAAAATTGTATTTGTAAATTAATAAATCAGATTTAGCTGTTATTGGTTGAAAGGTCTTATTTTACGCGATGAGAGTGTAAATTAAAATTCACATTTGTCTATCGGCTGTATAACCTTGATTTCTTTTTGCCTTCTCAGAATTCGAGAACTAAATTAAGAAAAGAAATGTCATCAAATGTCATCTGTGGTCACCGTCTTCGTCGTGCTTCATTGAAGTTCATTGAAGCGGTGTTGTTATGAAATAGTGAATTATGTTTTAAAAACGATCTCCAAACTATGACAATTTAAAAAAGGCCTAATATTTATTTACCGTAATACAATTCCTAGACAATGGCGGATAATTTTAACCAGAGTAACAAAACAATGGCTCCCGTTATGATGGATTATGAGTTCAAAATAAAAACTCAAAATGAACGGACTAAAGTTGAAGATTTATTTGATTATGAAGGGTGTAAAGTTGGACGTGGCACGTATGGTCATGTATACAAAGCACGAAGGAAGGATAGTTCAGATACTAAAGATTATGCCTTAAAACAGATTGAGGGCACTGGTCTGTCCATGTCGGCGTGCAGAGAGATTGCTGTAAGTTATTATTTTTACGTCACAATCGTTTGTAATAAATACGTTATGCTTGTATGTGTTGATTGCTTAAATTAACGACCACATTTGTTTCCATTCGCCATTCGAAAAGGCACTGTCGAGAACAAGATCACAAGAAACATGACATCATCGAGAAGCCGTGGTTTAGCGGTTGAAGACATAAAGATTACATGTACTTTGGTCGCTCAGTGCATATGATACAATCACTAGCTTAGCATAGTCATTTAAAAAATAAAAACTTTTTTTTAATTTCAGCTTCTCCGGGAGCTCAAACATTCAAATGTAATCAATTTAATCAGAGTATTTCTCTCACATAATGACAGAAAAGTTTGGTTATTATTTGATTATGCAGAACATGATTTGTGGCATATAATAAAATTCCATAGAGCTGCAAAAGCTAATAAGAAATCTGTAATGGTACCAAAGGGAATGGTTAAAAGTTTATTGTATCAAATATTAGATGGTATACATTATTTACATTCAAATTGGGTTTTGCATCGGGATTTGGTAAGTTTATTTATTTACGTATCACAATTATTTCAAAACAAGTGTGACACTCAGCTAGGACCTAGTAAAAGTTCATTTACACATTTTAAATTAAGAAATAATTAAATTATAAAACAATATCAATGATGTCAAAAACTTACACAACATGTCATTGATATATACAACTAGATGCGCGAGCGTTACTCCCAATGTGACGCAAGAGAAAAGATGACTGCAGTCACCTTTTTTGTCATAAAATAGCAACAATAACGTCTCACGTCTACTCTAGTAATAGTGGTCTTGAAATTAAGGGGGGCAGACATCGTTTGTAAATTCCATTTTGTCTAATAATAAGTTTTTATTCTTATTACCTTAACCATATTTTAACTATTGATTTCATACACTCAATTTCTTTTTCAGAAACCAGCAAATATCCTTGTAATGGGTGAAGGTCCAGAAAGAGGTCGTGTTAAAATAGCAGATATGGGTTTTGCTAGGTTATTCAACGCACCACTAAAACCGTTAGCCGATTTAGATCCAGTTGTAGTGACATTTTGGTATAGGGCTCCGGAATTGTTGTTGGGTGCTAGACATTATACTAAAGCTATTGGTGAGTTTTCTTAAATATTAATTTTTTTATTGTAACTCGGCATATGACAACACTCCACCTGATGTAAAGCTAGAGTGCGGTCCATGAACAGAAACAACTGTTACTACAGAAAAATTTCTACAGGCAGCAGTCGCCTCCACTATGCCGGCTTGACAGTGCACACGCCTCTCGTTAAACCATCCAAACTGTTCCTGAAACATGACGAGGTCACTTCACAGGTGCTTTCCAGCAGCAACATGTTTCATAATGATCTTGATTCTCATCTTGACTTTCCGGGCTGGTTTCCATACTTATACAAGCCATCCTATCTCCTCAATGAGGGCCAGTACGCCGTCAATGTTCCGGCACGCTTCAGGAAGTGTTGATGTTGTCCTCAGGAATTTCCTTCTCAGTGCATCAACGCAGCGTATTCCAGAAGCACGTGTTGCCCCGTATCTTCCTGTTCCAGACATTCTCTGCACAGAGAGCTATCTGTAACATTTATATAGTGCCTGTTTAAGGCCAGGTGTCCTGTAATGACCCCAACTATAACACGCAGCTTTTGCCTACTTAATCGGAGTAATATAATATAATAATGATATAACTATTCATAAGGTACCTTAAGGGTCCATTTACAATCCTGCATGATAGTCCATACTCTGAAAGATATCAGATAGCGAATGGGTTTGCTTTTTTGACTTGACATGTGTCCTCGACTAGCCTGATCCACTGAGTGTAAGTACAGTGGATGTCCATGTCGCCGTAACTATGCCGGCCCAAGAAGGTGTTTGAACTTACTTGTTTAAATAATAATAAAATTGCAGATATTTGGGCAATAGGGTGTATTTTTGCGGAACTTCTAACATCTGAACCAATCTTTCATTGCCGTCAAGAAGACATAAAGACGAGTAATCCATACCATCATGATCAATTGGATAGAATATTTAATGTGATGGGATTCCCACAGGAGAAAGACTGGGAGGATATAAAGAAAATGCCAGAACATGTTACCTTGCAGAAGGATTTTAAGAAAGCTAAGTATGTTTCTCTGTAGTAGCAGTTGTGTCCGTTCATGAACCGCACTCTAGCTTTACATCAGGCGGAGTGTTGTCAAATGCCGAGTTACAATAAATAAAAGGTGCCATCTGCTATGCTGGCTTGAGAGAAATGTACAATATGCATTAACAGGAACTGCAGACTGGGTTAATAACTATCACCAGTCTGTCCTGAAGATGGTGCTAAAACTCCCAGACTTCCAAAGGTGGTCCAGTCTGTGTATCAGGATTGTCTATCCTGTTAATCTGAACGGTACACTAATCTAATCAAGCTGTCATAGTGGAGGTGACTGCTGCCAACAATAATTTCTTTGTGGTGATAGTTGTTTCCACTTAACATCAATCTGAGTACTGTCATATGCCAGACCACTGAAAAGGGGATGTGATGTAAGTGTATATATATTTATTTATATATTTTTCAGTTACCAAAACTGCTCTCTAAGCAAATATATGGATCGTCACAAAATCAAGCCGGATAGTAAGGCGTTTAGTTTACTACAAAGGTTATTGCTTATGGATCCTAACAAACGTATAACATCGGAGCAGGCAATGCAGGACCCTTACTTCAGTGAAGAACCTCAGCCTACTCAGGTAAGTTTGCCTAAAATCCGCATACTTATATTTTTTTATCACATGCACTAGTTAGAATATATATACTAGTAGAATATATATACTACATAAGTACTAGTTACAATTTTGCGAGATTTGAACATAGGTCTCAGGGTATTGTTTGTGCCCATTGGCACCCATGGATAATTATGAAATAAGTGACCTATTTGCATTTAGGGGTCAGTTTGGAAATAACCAGGTATAGCGATAGGAGTGTGCACTGCCAATTTCAATGGTCTCCTCAGGCCGGCATAGCGAAGGCGCCTGATGCCTGTAGAAATTTATTTATAGTAGTTGTTTCCGTTCATGGCTCTAGTTTTACATCTGATGGTTGTATGGTAACATGATCTACTATAAAGGACCGTGATTATAATGTTGTGTTTATGTTTATATACAGGATGTGTTTGCCGGTTGCCAAATACCATATCCAAAGAGAGAATTTTTGACTGATGATGACCAGGAGGATAAAAGTGATTCCAAAGCTAGACAGAATCAGCAACAGCAGCAACAAAACAATGTAAGTAATCTTCATTGTCACGTCTTTAGATATATAGAAATATGCCGAAATAATAAATACACTATACATTTTTTAAATACAAAATGTGATCACAGATGGATGTCCCTACAAGGCTTAGGTCAAGCTTTTTTTATGGCATTTAACAAGGAATCACGATATTGGAATGGATACATGAATACACACAACTAAATATATAAAATACAAATAAATAAATACATACAACTACAGTTTGATAGGCCAAGCTTTCTTTTTAGGAGCCTTTTTAAGGGCTTTAACACACTACCATCGCGTCCTGAGTACTGATTTGTTTGATGAACATTCTTACCCTTTAACACTCATCTCAAATTCATTGTTATATTATAATATACCTATTGCTATTATTTTAATTTCAGACACAACAAAATCAAGTTCAAGCCAATAATCATGATCATGCAGCGAATAATGCCAAACGGATGCGTATGTCAGGTAATTAAATACTTTTTAGGAGCTGTTGTCTCTGAGACATCATCCCCATCAATCTTAACTTATTCTTACTGATTGTGAGAAAAGAAATACAGTATAAACTCTATATAGCGACAATGAAGGGACTGCGCATTTTATAGCGTTATAGAGTTGTCATTAAATGGAGAGAAGAAAATTCAATACTATTTTACTAATATAATATTATTTACCAATAAAGTATATATAACATTACGTTAACAACATAACGACAGAATCTTTGATCCCTATGATGCCGACAGTCTAGGTAAATACGGGCTAGACAATATAATAATAATAATAATAAACAAAAGAATGTACACAGCTGCAGTTGTTATTAATTTTGGCAACTGGAAAGTACTGTTTATTGTTTAATAAGGACACATTGTGATCATTATTTAGAGTTGGTGTGATGCTACATAGAGTGTATCATTGTATGGACAACAATGTAAACCAACCATAGTCAGGTAATTTCGACGTTTTAATGAGTTTGTCGTTAAATTGAGTTTACACTGTATTAAAAATTAAATTAAAGTGGAGGAAGGTGCCGATGGACGATTTAAAATTTTATGCTGTTAGTATAAAGGCAGCTGTCACCTCCTCGTCTACCTCGTCGGAGTGTTTATCGTCCAGGTTGACAGAGCGGACTCATTGTGTGGTGATTATTCCTCATCATGTTTGTGATTTCCTTGAAAGTGGTGGTATTACCCCAGGACAATATTTAATACCCTAGGACTTGAACATTTTTTTAATGATGGTGTTCTGTTTTTAGGGCCTAACCAAGGTAATAATGCAGGCGGGGGTGGGCAACAAGAGTTCCACCAGCAACAACAAATGATGTTCAATCAACAACAAACTAATAATGCACAACAAGGAAGCTTTCAACAGAGATTCTAAACTGGAAACTGGGAATGTTATGCAGCGATGTCGTAGTTGGGGGGGATACAGGCTGGTAATAGCTACGATGGCTGGCTGGTGTTGAGCGGCCATAGAAAATCGATAAGACCCATGTACGCTAAATTATGGCCGGTACTAATGTAATTATGTTATATGTGCCTGTGATGCTAGCATTAGCTTAGTACAGGCATTAAAAATATGTTTCCGATGCACTCCTAAGGAATCTTTTATGACCTCCAGTATGCATGCAGGACAAAGCATAATTAAGTTTTATCTATTCGAAGATTATCTGTTATTGATAAGTTAGTTAAGAATATATTTAAGCATTTATTACACGTTATGTAACAAAATGGTTATATATGTAAATAATGTAATGTAAAAATAATGCCCTTAAGAGAAATAGGCTCACAATTTTCTTTTCGAGTTTGTCAAATCAAATCATTTGTGGTACATGGTATAAAAGTTGTTGAAAGTTAATATTACAGATACCTAATATAGGTCTCTTGTGTCTATGATTTTTAGTTTTTCAATAATATTTTTTTATTTTTTCACCCGGCCACTATAACGGTCCGGTGCGGTCAATTTGACTCTTGGAGATCATTTTTCCGCGCTACACAGCCGTGTGTTGCCATGGTGCGACATAGCTAACGGGCGGCGAAGAGGCGTGACGAAAATCTGTAATATACTGTATACTTACTAGAAACACATCGATCCGCTGTATATTATGGTTGAAAAGTTAACCGCAACCGCACCGCGCCGTCGTAGTGCGGTTTTTCCTTTGCTGACTCTGTAGCATATTATTCAAGGAAACAATTTGTTTTTAAATGCTTTTTCAGATTTTACTCGTATTAAAGCTGGGGGTTTTTTGACGCGTGTAAATGTACCGTGCGAATGTAGAATCTGATTCACATCGAAGTCGGTTTGTTTAGTTGCCCACGAACGCGCTTGCGCATCGTCTACACGTACGTACGTCGAGCTTATACGCGTTAGGAAGCCCTACCTTTACACTCAAATGTTATTGCTTACCTGAATTAATATATTTCCTAAGACTTGTTAATAATATATTTAAAAGTTCAATAAATACATAATTATAACAATTATTTGTTTGTTTTTTAAATAAAATTAATACAAATCGAGGGGGTAGGCTTTGACCGTGAGTGACAGTGTCGTATGGGAGGCACTGTTGGAGTTGCTGGTCTCCCATCGGACGCGTCCTCAGGTGGTGGATAGACGGTTCCGGGATACCTCCCTGAGGTGCCTCGGCGCGAACCAAAACCAGCAAGGTGAGGGTCTCTCCTCGGGTCACACTCTGCTTTCAAAGACCTGAGTGAGAGACCACCCTTCATAGCGTGGGCGGTGGCGGCAGCGGAGTACCAAGCGTTATCTCCTTCGTCCCGAGCCAAGAGCCGGGGTTGGACTGCCGCTCATTTACTTGGCCAAGCGTCGGTGGGGTAGCGGATGAATGCGAAAGCGTGCCCGTGACCTCACCATATGACGTAGTGAGGGACTCTGTGGGGTTTTTAGTCGTGTATTGGGGAGTCCGACATAACCTCGTCGTCTTCCCCGAGACGACAAAAAAAGGGTTTCGGTTTTCAGAAATTTTACATGGGTAATTAATTAGAAAAAAATATTAATTGTTTATAATTTGTTTTTAATATAAAAAATAGAAAGGCCTTTACTATTTTAATATCTAAATATAGTTTAATATTTACATTCCTTATATTAATTATTAAAAGTATTTCCTAATAAAGCTTTGGATGTTACAGTCGTACAAAAAAACATTAAAATTTTGTAATTAACACACAGATAAAACTTACCAAATGGCAGTAAATCTGAGGTAAATGACAGGGTAAATAAAATCTTTAGTCTTACCCAAGATGTATAACTCCTTGAGTTGTACTTCTTGGTCTTATCAATCTTAATCAATAAAGAAGACACTTACATACCTACCTACTCAATTTAAATTAAAACTATTATATTTTAAATTAAATGAGTGAAATAAACTCACTTTTGTGTGTTCATATTCATCATCACACATTCATTCATCATAAAAACCCATCATTTATGTCATTGTTTTTTTTAAATAAGAGTAAAACTACAGTTGAGTGCACACACAAATCTTAATTGACTTTTTTTATTATTGTGCGGTCCATGGATGGAAACAACTGCTACTACAGAGAAACCTGTGAGGGTAGCAGTCGCCTCCACTATGCTGGCTTGAGATGCTTAAGCATGTACCATCCAGATTGACAGTGCACACTCTTCTTTTTATACCTGGCTACTTTCAAACTATTCCCGAAACGCGACAAGGTCTCTTCACGAGCGTTACATTCGAAAGTAGTGGGACGACCCCAGGACGACAGACTGGACAAATAACCATCATCAGTCTGCCTACCACTCTTTAATAGTGCCTATATGCACTGAGCGACCAAAGCGCATATAACAAAGTCACATTGGTACCGGTCAGAATTAGCGAGGTTCGAACTCAAAAAACATCAAGATTTTTTTTGTTAGGTGTTTTCTTTTCTTGTAGACAAGCTATTACCTGCAGCTTTGCGTGAATATGATCAATATTATAAATTGAATGATGGGGTTCATACACAATCTTTCATCCTCCATTTCACCTTTTTTTTTTTTTTTAATTAAGGTAACCCATGGATGTAATCTACCTCCTTGCTAAAATCTAGCGGTTTATACGTGAAATTGTAATAAACATGATAGTGTTACTTTCACATTTTTGCTTGTATAGATGTTTTAAAGAAAATTACTGAGTACTTATAACCTCTGAAGGTAGCTACAAGACAAATCCATTTTGTAAACGACCACGAAGTTCTCCATCAGCATGCTATAACAAGGTAATTATTTCTTTGATCCAACTTCAATTACGGTTAAAGGATCTGAACCAGATATAACTTGATATTGTGCTTTATTGAGATCATCCTTCTTAATCTTGTCTCTGGAATCCACTGGTCGAATTCTCGTACGAAGTCTTCCACACCTTCCGTCCACTAGTTTTTCATATTCTGTAATATTTAAAATAATAAATTTAGCATAGATCTACCTAGATCAGGGGTCGGCAAGTATGTAATCCGTGAGGTCCAAGTTCTTAAGAAAAATTTTAACAGAGTTCAGAAAAAATGTAGCGATTTATGTGTTATAATAAGTATTTCTTTATAGTTAGGAATGATTTAAAAAAATTTTAGCTATCCAGACTTTACATTTCGCGATCCGGATATGAACCGTGGTCCGCTAGTTGCCGGCCTAGATTATGGGCCTTTTTTAAATGATTTTCGCGTTATATACTTCGTGTTTTAAGTCTAAAAAGGGTTATTGTTTTTTTTATTAGCCTGATTACAAATGGCACCCAATGGGGTGCATATCAACCTATTTGATAGGTTTAAACTTTTCTAGGGAAATATTAAACTAGATCGGCGTACGACAATAAACAGACGAAGTTGCAATAATAAAAATTCACGATATAAGCACAAATACACGGAAGCTTTTCGACCCTATATGAAATATGTTTTTTTAGAATTAATTTAATTGTTTGATAAAAATCTGAAATATTAGGTAAACAAAGTTAATTTTCATTAAAAAATTTGTCAATAAAATATCTGAAAATCTAAAGTTAAAAAGCAAAACGGTAACTGTAATAGTTTATCGATTTTCCTAACTTCACTAGTGGTGATCGTTATGTGATCATTATGATCTATAAGTAGTTGATATAATACGTATATTAGCGTGACTTAACACAAACTATTGCATAAATATTAGTTATACTTAAATATGTATTGTTATTATTTGACGTCTTAGAAAATATAAAAAGGTGGAAAGTCTTAGATGACATTTGTGAGTATATATACCTACTTATATTATAAAATAAAATATAGGTATTACAAGTAAACACGAGCTAACTTTGACTATTTACTTATTAAACCTATTTTATTAATAACGTAGCAAAATTTAAGAAAAGTCTTACAGTAAAGGTACTTTGAACCCTGAGTTGAAAGTAACAATTTATTTGCTAACAATTAACAATGACTGACGCATTAATTATTGAATAATTGATACTTTATACAAATTAAAGCAAAGGTGTGGTCGCAACTCGCATCAATTTATACGCAATTCGTTTAACGTGATTGCGTTTTTCGCTGAAAATTTCTTTGGTTTTCGACACCCTTTTTTACGTGGGATCTCTGTTACGGATGCCCTTGGGGAATGTGCCAGGGTTGTACTCTCCAGCCTATCGCTGACATACCGACTAACGGAACGGAGTTTTTTTTATTATAGCCTAAGTCTGGGCACTCATCCAGACTTCTGGAAATTCTATTGCAGAAAAACTTTCGATAATTTCTTTGTAGCTCAATAAGTTACGATACGATATTTTTGATTCCATTGTATTATAACATAATAGAATCTAAATAACTGATTGCAAAACCACCTAAAACCGGTTTTATAACAACTGACCGGTTTATTTGAAACTCCTTGCAACTATGATTGGTATTACGAACTTTATTGATTGTTTTTCTTTCGGATGTTCGCGTAAATACGATGTTATAATGTCGATGTTTTTTTTTTACTTGCCTGTCAATTAATAACAACATTTTTATAGTATTAAACAATATTCAATGAGTTTTAACTATTATAATAACAAATTAATTAAAAAAATATGGTCTGTTAATTTTTAAAGCGTGGATTCTTTTCATTATTTACTTATTAAGATAGGTAGGTATGGTCCGTACTCCGTAGTGTAAAAGACAGAATTAGAGATGAATTATTTTATGATCTTATTTTCTTAGACTAAAAATACACATACAGATTGATAGCAATAGTAGTTTATGTACTTACGTATTTTCTTAAAGGAGTTATAACAGGCCATATGACAGATTGAAGGGAACCCTCTTAACGCGTTAGGGTCCACTGGTCTTGTAGCCAGTGGGGCTGCACATATAGGGTTACGTCCACCTCCACAAGCATTCACACACGCATCATAATTATTCTTACGATTCCTTCGAGGTCTTCTAGTCGTTGTTGTTCGGATTGTCGTCGATCTTACGACTGGTGGCAACCCTTTACTCGAGAACATTCTTATACGAATGAATGGATATCCTCTTATCGTTGCATTGGTTATGAAAGGAGGGTTGGTAGCGCAAGGGACTTGGGAAGGGATTGTTGTTGGGTTGGTTCGTGGAAATGTTGATAAAAGTGCTGGAGATGCCGTTATTGGTAAAGGTGTTGGTGTTGATGAAGGTGTTGGGGAAGGTACAGGGGCAGGACTCGACTGTGTCGGTTGTTGACATGTAGCGCATAATATATATTGAATATTCGGTGGGTTAGGTGGATTTGGGAATGCTTGATTGGGAATGTTCTGGACTTGCGGAGTTGGAGGTGACGTTACAATTGTGGGTGGTGCTAAAGTTGAGGTGATAGGGGTAAACGTTGATATGGATGAGGAGAAAAGAGGAGATGAGGGCGGAAATGTCTGTATAGGGGATATTGATGATGGTGTAGATGGAAATGTTTGCAAGGATGATAAAGGTGATGTGGTAGGAAATGTTTGTAATGTTGTAGGATCTCTACTAAATATAGAGGAAGGTAGAGTTGATCCTGTGAAGGGATCTAAACTTGTTTGAAGTGACGTCGGTGGAGGACTCCTGGATGTTGGCAGAACTATAATTGGATTTATCGTAGAAAATGTATCTTCCGTAGAAAATATTTCTGATAAAGATTTTGGCGAAAAGGTTCCGTCTTTAATGACGTTAGCTGAATACCACGATTCGGGTACCGTGTTTGCAATTTCTCCGTAACACCATTTTAATACTGGAACAAAAGATATTTTTATCGTTATTTAGGAATCAAGTTTAAGAAATAGCTGTTTCTGGATGAGGATGGTATCCATAGAGGCAAGAAGCCAGATGTGATTAAACTATGCTAGAGTAGTGCCTATAAACGAAGACAATTGCAACCTCGGAGAAATGTGTGCAAGCAGAAGTCGCCTCCGCTGGCTGCTTGTGCACCATCCAGATAGACGGTGTATATTCCTTTGGTTATATTTGGTCACTTCGGCGACTCACTTCACACGTGTTACGTTTGAAAGTGTGGTACTATCTCAGGACAGCACACTGTACTATTTTTTTATGCTAGTGCTTGTATCTCAGAAACTGAGCCACCAAAATACATTTGTGATATAGATTGGTATCGGTCAGAATTCAGCGAGGTTTGAACATAGATCTCATGGATCGAAAGGTCTGTTAGACCGCTAGACCACGGCCGCTGAATTACACTATCATCAGTATATTATCTTTGATCGTCAGCCTGCTTACCACTCGTTATATATTTATTTTATTAATTAATATCAATAAAATAAATTAACACTTCCTTACGTAAGTACCTACATAATACTCGTTAATTTTCATATTAATTAATTAAATTAATATTTGTTATTATTAATAAAAAGTATAAATATACTTATTAACATTAATAAAACACTTTGTGCATAATTATAATTATCTTAGCGTATTATTTTGTCATTTTCGACCGATTTCTGCAATCGTTTTAATTTATTGGTACTAGTAGAAATATTAGGTTTTTTATATAGTAGAACGACGTATGACCCGCTTGATGTTAAGTTATAGTGCAATCCATAAGCTGAAGACAATTTTTTAAAAATTATTTTAGCACGTCATATACCCCACACCGCCTGGTGTTAAGCTAGAGTGCGATCCATGAACGAAGGCGACTACTGTCAGAGAAGGGGATCTACAGACAGCAATTGCGTCTGCTATGTCGGCTTCGTGAGATGCCTCTTCACACTGCACTTGAATGATCCCATGTTATAGAAAGAAGGAATGACGTGGCTGGGAAGGTCGTTCGCGAGGGGATCGTTTCGACAGTGAGGTGATGCATTCGATCGCTCGCACATGTTGACCTCAAACGATGTGGGGTAGAATGGATTAAATCATGGATCTCTGCTAAACATTTTATGCAGATTCTAGAAAAGTATGCAGACAGTAGTGCCCTTTGCTATGCTGGCTTGCGCATTTATTGTATGGAAAGAGAGATTTTGTTTGAGGAAGTAGTAAGTACTAAGCTAAACCGATAGCTCTTAAAATGCATTTAGCTAGGAACTTTAAACAGGTTTTAGAACCACTTTTTGCACTCAATATAGGGTCAAATACCTCAATGCATACACCCGTTGACAACACTTGTTAAACAATTGTCCATTCATTGAGAACACAAAAATTTAAGCTCGTCTAGTTTAATACAGCCATTATTTTTATACAAATGTGAACTCAAATGTCTAAATATTCGTAAATAGGAAATTATAATGAATTTTTAATTTATCAATAGATTTAAATTATAATTGGCTTACTTAAATGCTACATTAATTTATTATTAAATCTTGTTTATATTAATTTTAATTAAAAAAATTAGTATATCTTTATATCACTATAGCTTTAAAAAGTTGTCGTTATACTTAGTTAAAAAAAAACTATAACTACATAGGTACATACTTATAAAATAAATAATTTTTTTTTTTTAAATTAACTTCTGTCACATCTTGTTTATGGTTAAAATTGATATTAAAAATACAGCAAAAGATCTTCTAACATAGATTTTTAAATTGGATTTATCAAAAAATATATCATTATAATGATTATAAAAGTAAACAATAATTTAAAAAAAATGCAGATAAGTATTAATTTTTTGACCATTTTCATGGCGTTAATAGGTAATTTTAAATCAGACAACTTTATCGTGGGACACTTTCACAAAAGCAAGTAAAGTTTATTGTACAATAAACAACAATGGAGAGAGTGACCTGTATCAATTAAATATACATATAGTAATCCATAGGAATAGGGAAGGTCTGCCTTTTTACTCTAAAACGTGTGCGACGTTTTTCTTCTTTTTTTAATTGTATTAGCTGTATTGCAGAGTGCGGTCCATCCAGTGTACCATCCAGGTTGACAGTACACACTCCTTTACTTGGCTACTTCCAAGCTGATCCCGAAACCCGACATGGACACTTTTCATGTTGTATTCCATCCTGGGGTAGTGCCACCACTTAAAAACTTAAAAAAATAACCGCTAAAACTTGGGAGCATTTTAATTCTCGATACACTTAGTAGACTTAAATCGTATAGATTGATTTCTATCACTCCTCATTTCAATTAAGTACTTAGTCAAAACTTTCGAGACACTATTTCTACTTGGCAATTAACTTGTACATTTTACGTCTACTATATTCGAGAATTGGGGCCCAATTTAGTTAATGCAATGCTTGACATATCCATAAATAATGAGTTGATTCTTAGTAACGTTTTTTTTTCATTGTGTCGTTTTTATAAGCAACTAAGTTTGTAAACAAAAAACGCAATCATCACAGACTTCGAGGCCGGATATTTGAGGCCGGTAAGTCAATCCCTTCTTAGTCTGCCCTTCTGGATTCCATAAAATACTAAAGTCGCTTCTTTAAGACATTTTATGGGAAGGGAACAAAAGAAGAAAAATATATCTATGTTAAACGGTAGGCAGGAACTATGGAACACTAGCGAACGTATGTAGGTTGAGACACAGCCGACTCTTTCCTAACTGCTCAGAAAGGGTCAGGTCCAATTTGATCGAGAAAGATATTTATGGGCGCCCGCTTCCGACAATGTCATATTTACAGGATTTTCTCAAGAAACCAGAATATTCTGTCTTAATAACACAATACTTTATAGTATCGGAAAAACAAACAAAATGTATCTAGGTAAATAAATAGGAAAACTAAAGACGCATTCTGATACAAAGTTAGCAAAAAACACAGTTAGAAATGAATATTTACATATTCAATTAACGTGGTTATTAACAAAATAACAAAGTCCAAAATCGAATGGAGCTATATTGCTTACGTAGTTATTGAACTGTAGAAATCTAGAAATAAATTTATGAAGTTACTTACGTGTTATGGTTAGGTAAACAGCAGCGCGAACGTTCGCCATCTCTACAGTCTTAACACGGAGTGAATGGAAGTAGTGACTTGACTCAATTCCAATGAATTCAAAACACGATGTGGAGTGGTACATCCCTACTCTTTTACTTCGAATATAACTTGTTTAACTCGATAATATGATGTTTTAAATAACGCTTTTGGAGTAGATACAAATATGAAGGAATACATCTAGATCAGCCGTGGTCTAGCGGAGACGAAGCGTCTCTCATGATCATCTCACGATCGATGAGACCCTAATTCTAACCTGTACCAATGTAACTTCGTTACATCTACTTTGGTCGCTCAATGCCTATAGGCATTAAAGAGTGGTAGGCAGAATGATGATGGTTATTAGCCCAGTCTACCGTCCTGGATCAGTACCACCACTTTCATATCTAACACCCGTGAAGTGACCCTTGTCGCGTTTCGGGAGTAGTTTGAAAGTAGCCAGGTATAGCGAGAGGAGTGTACACTGTCAATCTAGATGGTGCATACTCGTCTCCTCAGGCCGGCATAACGAGGCGACTCCTGCCCTTAGAGATTTCCTTATAGTAGCAGTTGTTTCCGTTCATGGACTCTCGCTTTAGCTTTACATGTGGCGGAGTGTTGTCATAAAACCTTAAAGTCCTTACTGATATTAGCTTTAATAATTGAATTAATTAGTACAATTATCAGGCAAACAATCTACAACAGCAGTCATCTCCAGTCACTGACACTCTAACATAACATCAGGAGAAGTGCAGTCGTCGGTATTTTTTAAGGAAGTATTATTTACAGAATCAAACAAATTAGAATTCTAGAACATGGATGCTAAAGAAGATGAAAAATTCAACTTTCATGTAAATGGAACATTGAGTGAACAACCATTGCCTCCAGAAGCCGCACCGAGAAAATACGAAATCAGTAAAAGAACCGTTTTAGCAATGTTTTATTGGCATATAGCTGGTCTATATGGATTATATTTATGTTTTACATCTTCTAAATGGGAAACGAATGTATTTGGTAAGCTTGTTCGACGTATTTCCGACGTACCTCCGCCATATCTGTTTCTAGGACCTTCCAGTTTCAAAGTGCCAAGCACTGGGCTAATAACCACCACCTTCAATCTGCCTAAAATTGTATAGAGCATGAATGGAGAAAACTGAGAAATCATATAAGGCCTACGGAATTAAATATAGATAGAATTAGGTATGTCTGAAATAAACTCCTACAATTCTAAACTTTATTTAAAAGTTCTGCCTACTATTTAACATATAGTTATGCAATTGAGACTGTTTTAAACTGAAACCTCAAAGACAGGCTTTCAGTCTATTTACTCTTTCATATACAGAAATCAACACAGATCTACTTATCTTCCTCGCTTAACTACGGATTAAATTAAATAGTAGTAAGTTAGTAAAAGTAGTAAGGTCAGAAATGAATGCACATAATGAGAAGATACGGTGTTTGGTGGTATGCTAAGGAAACGGCCCAAGTTCAATAGTTTTTTTTTTGTGTAGCTCGACATGTGACAACACTCCGCCTGATGTAAAGCTAGAGTGCGGTACATGAATGGAAACAACGGCTACCACAGAGAAATCTCTACGGCCTGCAGTCGCCTCCACTATGCCGGCTATAATGCTATAATGTCGAAGTATATTTTTATAAATTAATTTTCAGCTTTGGTCCTCTACATGGCAGCAGAAATAGGCATGACAGCAGGAGCACATAGACTGTGGAGTCACAAATCTTACAAAGCTAAAATGCCGCTCCAAGTCATACTGCTGATCTTCAACAGCCTCGCCTTCCAATATACTGCTATAGATTGGGTCAGAAATCATAGAGTCCATCATAAATACACCGATACTGATGCTGACCCGCATAATTCTACTCGTGGATTCTTCTTCTCTCATATAGGATGGGTGTTAGTAAAGAAACATCCTGATGTAATAAAGAAAGGACAAAAATTTGACTTCTCTGATATTTATAATGATCCTCTCTTGAAATTTCAAAGGAAGTATGTACTTTTTTTCACTCTTTTTTGAAGGCTTTATTCTTACAGTAGAATATGCTAGCCTAATTGTTACACTACTATTACTACCACTAAATACTAAATTATACCTAATTCTTACACTATTAATATAAATATTTACAAAATCATATACACCCTGTATATATGATTTGTTTTTGTGATAATACCATATACGAGAACTTTTATTTAGTAAATTTATTTTTTGAGGGGTGTTCATCCCTCACTTAATATTTACCTTAATTTTTTTACACGTTGCCCGATACAGCCTGTATTATCTTGGCTGTAACAGAAAAGGCTTCAGCCAAGATACTATTTAAGCCACCCATGTCCGACAAATTAATTCCTAGTTTATTAATAAGCTCAATGCGCTCAGACCCGCATAGGTCACACTCCCTCAACAGGTGCGGAAGTATGTATTTACCTAAAGAATTATATGTTTTTTTGATAATTGCCCGACATATGACCAAATCCGCCTGATGTTAAACTAGAGTGTAGTCCATTACCAGAAACAACTGCTACCACATAGAAATGTCTGGTATGCTAGCTTGAGGAGATAAATATGCACTATCCAACAGAGCACATTCTTTCTTCAATTATAACTCCACGCCTTCTACGGTCAGGGTATAGTTTTCTCTTTTACTTGTGATATGGCAATTTTTTTTTAAATTGGTTTTGTAGCTTACATTCTCATACCAAATCTTCTCCTCAACGCTACTTTCAAACGCAACATGGTCACTTCATGGGTGTCACATTCAAAAGTGGTGATACTAACCCAGGACGGCAGACCTACCACTCTTGTTCATAGTATAACACACGTCTTTTGCTTTCAGATATGCTATACCATTCATTGGAACAATCTGTTTTATTCTACCAACACTTATACCCATGTATGTTTGGAATGAAAGCTTCAACAATTCATGGCACATAACAGTTCTACGCTACATAACCAGCATACATATGTCCGCGTTAATCAATAGTGCAGCTCACATTTACGGTTATAAACCTTACGATAAACACATAAGGGCTAGTCAAAATTTGACTGTAAGTTTTGTTACTTTAGGGGAAGGATTTCATAATTACCATCATGTTTTTCCTTACGACTATAAAGCAGCTGAACTTGGTAATAATAAGTTTAACATGACAACGTTGTTTATTGATTTCTTTGCGTGGGTTGGTTGGGCATACGATTTTAAGACAGTCCCTGAAGCCAGTGTTAAGTCTAGGTCTGGTAGAACTGGTGATGGTACTGATTTGTGGGGATTTAATACGAGCATTAATAGTGGTACAAATCGAGAAGATTATGGTCATTTATTAAAAGATGTTGATAAATAAGAATATACTTTTTGGTTACTTCTTCATATTTTATATTCGCATTTAGTTCCAATATTCAATAAAAATAAAAACACATTTGTTTTATTATTTATTACCTTCAGTCTATCCTATTGTTTATAGAATTGGTGGGTACGAATAAGTAAAGAGTGGTAGACAGCCATGATGGTTATTAGCCCGGTCTGCCCTCCTGGAGTAGTACCACCACCTTGTCGCGTTTCAGGATCAACTTGGAAGTAGCCAGGTAGAGGAATGTGCACTGTCAACTTGGATGGTGTACGTTCAATACCTCAAGTAGGCATAGCGGAAGTGATTGTTGTCTGCAGAAATTTCACTGTGTTAGCAGTTGTTTCCGATCATGGTCCGCACTATAGCTTTAGACGGAGACTTGTTGTTGCCTAAAAGTGGATGTAGTACCTACCTTTGCCCAACAGTGTTAGTTTTATTTTTAAAATTAATATGTGAAAAGTAGACAAGGACATCTTATGAATCGTCCAAAAATTCCTACAAACTGAATTCCTAATAACAAAACATTATGGTATTCATTCGAGAGTAGACTTAAACCGTATCACTTTTCTTTTCTACAAATTGTACCTGTTCCAAGTTCCCATTGGAAATTAAGATACGACTTTTAATTCCATTACATTTGAGAAATGCCCCCCTTGGACTGTCGGCAGATACATGATTGGCTGCAGGAACTGAGGCAGGCAAATGTTTCATTGAAGACAAGGTTAAAAATAAATTCATATAAAATAATGCATGATGTCTCTACGATACGTGGCTTCCTGATGAAATGAGGACTTATCTATTAATCTTCAGGTTAAATATTAAATAAATTTATTGTCGTTTATTTAGTTGTAAAACACTTTCATAAAAATAATTTTATTATGTTTTAAAAGTTATGTACCTTATGACTCATAGATTTAGTGATGGGAAATATTCTATTGGTGTAGATATTTACTAACTATTTACTAGCTGTTGTTCGCAATTTCTTATACGTCTAACTAATATCCCTCAAGATTCTATCCTACGGAACCTTCGAGGTGTAATCTAATGTTGCGTTCGGTTTCGATAACAATAAAACAAATGACTTGACTGCCACAAACTATGACAAAATTTCCACAGCCGTAACATTACATTAGACAAGTTTTAACGATATCTACACTTCTAACGTATTTGAATGTATACGGATCTCTTGATACTAAAATAGGTGCGTTAATATTGGTAATAGTTATTGGGAAAATTCGAAATTATACGGAAGTCACTCAAAACATACAAAATTATTCATTCGGTAACAAATTAGTATAACTTAATCACTCGATAATCGTTTCACCTACTTGTATGCTATTCCAAAAATGTCTAAAGCGATACAAACAAACTTACATTTAGTTTCAAATATTATAATAAATAGGTACCTATTTACACCGTTTAGCGTAAATCCATTTTTAATGTCACCATATATTTTTTTTTATTGTTTTTAACTGTAAAGTGTGAACGAAGTTATCGAATCTTCCTAGGTACTCAAATAGTATCGATATTTAATTTTATCGATACACGAAGCATCACTAATTTAAGTTTAATATTTGCTTTATTGAAAACGTCGGTTTGATTAAAATTAAATAAAAAGTATAGAGTTTCGTAAAGCCGTTGCACTGGAAGCTCATTTCACCATTTTACGTGTAAAGATTTTTTAAAATATATGTAATTATTTAATTATTTAACAGTGCGAATATTAAAGGGATATATGTATATATATGGACTGAGTGTATCAAAAATCCTTATAAGTTAGAGATGTGCTACGATACATTTTTTTTAAATAAAATAAATATTATTAGGTTTTTTTTTAAATTAATTTTTGGCATTAGTAAATTGCTTTTGTTATTATTAAATTATATTGTAAAGAAGAATGCCCATTTTTGGGCCCACTTGATACCTAATAGTTTAGTAACGAAACAATATTCTAAAATAATATATTATTTTTTTATTAATTCATTTTAATTATATCAGCTGTAAACAGTAGTATCAATTATTAAAGCATTTAAAACAATAATAACCCCAAATATAGCATCAGAAAACATCTAATTACTCAATAAGCCGGGTGAAAAAATTAAAACTGATTGCTAATAAGGGAGTAGATTTATTTTTCTACAGAATTAACTAAAAATCATCGACAAACTCAAAAAAAAAAATTGTGGGCCCATTTGTCTGAGGCGAATGGGCATTCTCTTTTAATAAATAAATAAAATTAAGCCGATCTCAATTTTAATAGTCAGAACTAAAGTCGTAATCAAATTCACTTCCTCCACTTTTATCTATTCATATCATAATACGAGTATAATAAATAAATTATTTATATTTACAGATTTTAGAATGAAAGATGAAAATATTGTAGAACGAACTAGTATCGAAGATGAAGAAATATCGCACGAAATAAATCTGTCGCCACAAGCGTCACCGCGCCAATATCAAATACTTAAATTAAATGTAATAACATTTAGCTATTGGCACATAGGTGGTATATATGGACTGTATTTATGTTTTACATCTGCCAAATGGGAAACTATTATATTTGGTAAGTTTTTTTTTTGCAAGATTGCATCTTATCGTCAAAATAAAATAAATAGTTCCATTGACATTTATTCTATGACATTCCATCTATTATTTTTAAAGAGTGTATTAATTAATCAACGCCTGAAAAATCATACAACTAAAATATCCAGGTTATTATATTTTTTTTATATTGACGCGACATGTGACGTCGACTGGCCTGGTGGTAAGCACAGTGGAGGTCCATGAGCGCCGACGACTGGAGTACCGCGGTACACGGTGACCCCAGTCGCCGTCACTATGCCGGCCCAAGAAGGTGCTTTTTCACGCTCCGCTTGAAGGATCCAAGGTTGAAGGATTGGGAGAACACGTGGGAGGGCAAAGCATTCCATTTATCGATTGTGCGACATAGAAAGGATGCGCCGAACCGTTTTGTTCGGCTTCCAATTCTGTCGACGTAATGCGGATGCTTTCCCCGCCCAGTGCGGGTGTTACGGGAGTGGAATGAGGAAGTAGGAATAAGGTTAAAGAGCTCTTCGGAACATTCACCATGGTATAGGCGATAGAGGACACACAAAGACGCTATATCCCTGCGAATTCCTCTTAAGGTCAATCTAAAGTGAGCTCTATAAGGAGAAATAACTGCCACCTCAGAAAAATGTCTACAGGCTTCAGTCGCCACCACTATCCCGGCTCGCAGAGGCGAATGTGCACTATACAGTTTGATAGTACACACTCCTCTCGTTGTACTGGCTACTTCCAAACTAATCCCGGAACGCGACTACGTCACTTTACGGCTGTTACAGGATGGCAGACTGGGCTAATGATAACCATCATCAGTCTGCCGACCACTCTGAAAAGCCAAAAAACGACTACTACCACTATACGATTTTAGACTGTAAGGTGAAAGCCAACTGAGCGTCCATACATTTTGTTTTACCACATTGTTTGAAGCATAGCAGATTTATGTTGAAATTCAGTTGTTTCCATTCATGGACCGCGCTCTAGCTTTACATCAGGCGGAATGTTGTCACATGCCGAGCTACAATAAAAAAGTAATTCGATAACTTTCTCAGCACTAACTATTATAGCAACTCACTATAATAAACAAAAAGTAGCTACGGCACAGAATATATAAAATGCATTTTAAATATTTTATACTAGTTATATTTCACAAGCATTTTATATATTCTGTGCCGTAGCTATTTGTTTATTATAGTGATTAGCGATAATAATTAGTGCTAAGAAAGTTATCGAATTACTTAATTTCAACATAAATCTGCTATGCCTCGAACAATGTGGTAAACCAAATTTATGGACGCTCAGGCTTTTCGACCTTAAAGTTTAAGTACATTTTTATTTTTATTTTATTTATTTTTTTATTGCTTGTTTTGTTTCAGCATTCGTCCTGTATTTGGCAGCTGAACTTGGCATCACAGCTGGAGCGCATCGTCTGTGGGCACACAAAACATACAAAGCAAAACTTCCATTACAATTAATTCTATTATTATTCAATAGTCTAGCATTCCAAAACACAGCCATAGACTGGGTCAGGAATCATAGATTACACCACAAATATAGTGATACGGACGCCGATCCCCATAACGCGACGAGAGGATTTTTCTATTCCCATATTGGCTGGCTAGTTGTACGGAAACATCCAGATGTTATAAGAAAAGGAAAGGCTATTGATTTTTCTGATATTTACAATGATCCTTTATTAAGATTTCAGAGAAAGTAAGTAAAACTCTCACTCATGCTAAAAATTATTGTTACATTATGAGCGATTACGAGTTGTATGTCAATCTAGAAGGTACAAGCCGGCATAGCGGAGGCGACTGCTGCCTATATAAATTTGTCTGTAGTAGCAGTTGTTTCCGTTCTTGGACCGTACTATAATTTACATCAGGCGGAGTGTTGTCATAACGCCGAATTACAATGAAAAATATAATTTAAAAAAGTATTCAGGATCTCCGCGCGCTAATCCCAGCTAATCTTTTTAGTTTTTATTAGTACATTATAAGTTTTTCAGAATGCCCTTTATTTATTTATAATTTTGTATAATCTTTTGTTTATTATTTGTTTAAAAGTGTATCTATTTGTTATCTAAATTAATTGTGTGTGTAAATAAGGAACGAATGTGCAACGCCAACACAAACCATTGTGGTTTAATGGCGTAAAACTAAAATTTGTAAATACCTAAAAACTCCGAATAAACGTTTATTATTATTATAGTTTAATAATAAAACAATACCAATAAATCAATTTTTAATTTTCAGATATGCTCTACCAGTAATTGGAACCATCTGCTTTCTTCTGCCTACACTCATACCGATGTACCTTTGGAATGAAAGCTTAAACAATTCATGGCACGTAGCAACGATACTACGATACGTTTTAAATCTAAACTTTACGTTTTTAGTAAACAGTGCTGCTCATATTTGGGGGTACAAACCCTACGATCGCAATATAAAACCCAGTCAAAACATATCTGTTAGTTTTTTAACTTTAGGGGAAGGATTTCATAATTATCATCATGCTTTTCCTTACGACTATAGAACCTCCGAACTTGGCAATTATAAGTTGAATATGACAACTTTGTTTATTGATTTCTTTGCTTGGATTGGTTGGGCGTACGATTTGAAGACAGCTTCCGAAGTTAGTATTAAGTCTAAATCTAAACGAACCGGAGATGGTACTGATTTGTGGGGGAATATAGATGTTAAATACGATGTTAATGGAAATTTGTTCAAAAGTATTTAACTACGTACTATGATTAAATATTCTCTTATCTACATAAGCCATCCTGTGGTAATTATTTAACAATAATATTATTGTTAAAGTAAGCTTCAAAATAATAATAATATGACATGATAATTTATCGAATTTTGTTTTTATTTGTTTCCCGAAAGACATGTTATGTATAACGACAGAATGTGAACGAATATACAAACTAGATGAGACACATTCGTATTTTCAAGCCGGCATAGAGGGGGAGACTGTTTCCTGCATTATAGCATTTTTTTTATTGTAGCTCGGAATGTGACAACACTCCGCCTGATGTAAAGCTCGGGTGCGGTTCGAGAATGGAAACAACTACTACTACAGAGAAACCTGTGCGGGCAGCAGTTGCTTCCACTATGCCGACTTCAGGAGACGAGCATCTACCGTCTAGACTGACAGTGCACACTCCTCTCACTATACCTGGTTGCTTTCAAATTACTTCCGAAACGCGACAAGGTCACTTCACGGGTGTTACATTCGAAAGTGGTGGTACTACCCCAGGACGGCAGACTGAACAAATAAACATCATCAGTCTGCCTACCACTCTTTAGATAAATTAAATAAATATATTATTTTAGGCCGAGTGTGGTCACAATAATATGTCGAGTTATAATATGACAAAAGAACGGTTTATTGTTATTATTCACGAGGTAACACATGCATTATGATAATAAATACAATTTAGGTATACATCAGATATTAAACAATACGATTTAAACCGCAGAATAAAAGGAAAATTATTACAAAACTTTATTTAAATTCAATAATATTTTCTAAAATGTTTATATGACTCAATACTTTGGTATAATTAATTCACATCTGTGGTATCTTTAATTGTCTCTTATATATTTATAAAAAAATATGTATAAAATATAAAACTGTTCGATAGTTCTAATAAATAAAATAAAATAATAAGTAATAATTCGGCCAAGTCTGGACAATTAAGACTATCCGACGTATTATCAGCAAAATTGGCGCTGCATCACTAAAAAATAATTGTCTGTTAGTGAGGAGTATAACGCGCGCCTCCTTTTACCTTTTACCGCGTCCCTTGTTCGTCGACAGTCCGTCGTGTGATGAGTCCATATAAAGTGTAACTCACCCTTAATTCAACAATAGGTGCTGCACAGAACTCTACTCACAAAAGTGGTCGATACGGTCGTCAATTCAACCATACTGCAACTACTACTTTATGGTGAAAAAGCGAGTTAAGCCTTAACCTTATTAAGCATTGTAAACGGATTTTTATTGGTCAATGTTTATAATTAAATATAATTAAACAGCAGAAATAGTCCTTAAGGTGATGCAGCTAATCTATTGCTGATTGTACGTAGATAATTACGATCCACGCTGTCGTTTTTTAGTCGGTAACGGTGCTGCAACCCGAGGGTGGCTAGGTTTCGAACGTTCTTTGCCAGTATATGACAATACACTTACGGCGTTCACAACTTTATATCCGAGTTTCAAATACAGCTCTTGCACATTGCAACAGAAAGTATCATCCTTAACAAACCGAATAGATGTATGATCAGTATCCCACATATAGTCTTTACATATATCTGTGCATAAGTCATTTTCTGTATTTCTTTCATTTTGAGGAACATTTTTAACAATAATAGCTATACACGATTTTCTTGGATCACAAACAATCTTCCAAATATATTTTGGCATTGGGACTTTATCCGGTCCAAGGTAAATAGGTTGGTCATTCACGAGTCTAATATCATAAACTCCTGTATAAATGTCCAGAGTTTCTCCCAAATTGTTAGCAAGATTTCTCACAGACGTCTCCACTTGAAGCCAATTTTGTCTGTTACATTGAGCACACTGCGGTACGACGTTACTGTATTCGAATGTTGTATGCTGCAGGTAATTAAAAATGAAGTCTTTCGTCGGGGCTAAATGTCCACGATCTGTAGGTGTATCCTGTTTCTTCTTGTCTTCATAGTATTTGGATACGGCGCACTCGGGGACTGTATTGTCTCGGAATCTCTTTTTTGTCTCGCCCCTTAATCTACCTATTAAATAATAAATTATTATTTTATTTTATTATGTTTCTTTTTTCATATAAAATGTTATCGTGTCAGATAGCTTTTTTTTTTATTGTAGCTCGACATGTGACAACACTCCGCCTGATGTAAAGCTAGAGTGCGATCCACAGAGAAATCTCTACGGGCTGCAGTCGCCTCCATTATGCCGGCTCGAGGAGACGAGCATGTACCATCTAGATTGACAGTGCACACTCCTCTCTTATACCTGGCTACTTTCAAACTATCCCCGAAACGCGACAATGTCACTTCACGGGTGTTACATTCGAAAGTGGTGGTACTGCCCCAGGACGACAGACTGGACAAATAACCATCATCAGTCTGCCTAGCACTCTTTAATAGTACCTATAGGCACTGAGCGACCAAAGTACATATAACAAAGTTACATTGGTACCGGTCTTTAGCGAGGTTCGAACACGGGTCTCATTGATCGTGAGTTCACGCGTCTTACCGCTAGACCACGGCCGCTCAAGCTATGTATTTAACTGCAAAAAATAATAGATTTTATGTGGTGCTAGTAATATCTATATGACGACAAGTTGAAGGGGCTGCCGATAGAAAAATAGAATAGAAGAATTACCACATAATCACGTAAAGCGCTTTACCGCCAATGACAAAGTACTTCACGGATGGTCAGAACATCCGTGTGTATAGCAGAAGACATTTCAGAAAGACGAGACGAAAGACGATCAGAGAGATCAGAAGACAGAGGTTCGAAATCTGCTTTTGTGTGCGTGTTAATTTTACTTTATTCTATTCAATTTTTATCATAATTTAATAATGAAGGGCGGCCGTGGTCCAGCGGTAAGAGGCGTGAACTCACAATCGATGAGACCCGTGTTCGCACCTCGATAATTCTGACCGGTACCAATGTAACTATGGTATATGTACTTTGGTCGCTCAGTGCCTATAGGCACTAATAAAGAGTGGTAGGCAGACTGATGATGGTTATTTGTTCAGTCTGCCGTCCTGGGGTAGTACCACCAGTTTCGAATGTAACACCCGTGAAGCGACCTTGTCGCGTTTCTCTGTAGTAGCAGTTGTTTCCATTCATGGACCGCACTCTAGCTTTACATCAGGCGGAGTGTTGTCAAAAACAAAAAAGATTTTGGATGATTTTTTGTATATTTTACCTTCTATAGCCTTTCCATAGACTTTGTGTTGTGCGTAGATTGGCGTACATAAAGTTACATCATAACAAATAGAATATACATCTACATACACTTCTTTTTTAATTTCCAAAGATACATATGTAACTTTGCCTTGATTTGCACATTTTTCATTTAAATTTCTTGTTACGGAACTGACTGGGTCGACACATGATAAAGCCTTTATATCGACTGTTTTCCCAAGTACTTTAACTTTCGTGCCTGTTACACATTCTACATGCACAATTCGTTCATCTGCAATGTTAATATTTATTAATTGCTTTAATTATTATTTTTATTCTTTTTTTTTTAAAGCTTATTTTGAAAGTAGCTAGGTATAACGGAGTGCGCCCTGTCAATTTGGACGGGACACATTCGTCGCCTCAAGCCGGCATAGCGGAGGCGACCTGTAGAAATTTATCTGTAGTAGCAGTTGTTTCCGTTCATGGACCGCACTCTAGCTATACATCAGACGGAGTGTTGTCATATGCCGAGATACAATAAAAAAGGTAACACATGGGTAAAAGGATTGCTATATCTTTTTACATCCTGTATTAAAAAAGGAAATAGTTAATTAATATAGTACAATAAAGAGATAGTGACTTACTATTGGCAACAGACCGCGAAAAAACATTATTTTTACCAGTACAGGCGGCTCTAAGTGATTCTCCTTCCCTTAATTTCGTTTTGCTCGAATTTGGGATGTAAAGTTTATCCCTAGTGACATTTAAGAAAACAGGTGACTTTTCCGACAAAATCTTAGCAGTCCATTCGCATTCTTTTACTTTTTTTCTTTCTTCATTCTTTAATGTCGGTTTGCTCGAATTTGGGATGTGTTTACCCTTATTGGCTTTTGAAGATACAGGTGACTTTTCCGACGAAGTCTTAGCTGTCCATTTCTGATCTTTTACTATAACAAAGGTAAAATAAAGTGGTAGGCAGACTGATGGTGATTTTAGCCCAATCTGCCGTCCTGGGGCAGTCCACCACTTTCAAGTGTAACGTGCGTGAAGTGACCTAGTCACGTTTCGTGATCAGTTTGAAAGTAGACAGATATAGCGAGAGGAGTGTGCACTGTCAATCTAATGGTACATTTTCGTCTCCTGAATTTAGGGTCTATTAAGTGTCGTTTGCACCAAAAGGCCGGTTAAAGTAACTTTAACTATTACTTTTATGTTTACTTTAACCGTTACGTTTACATTATGGTTTACATTTACTCCACACGAGTTGCACCATTGCATCGTCGCGCCTGTCATTTTTGACGGTTACTTTAACCGTAACCAGCGAGTCTTGGCTGGTCAAATTTAAACTAATCGTAAAACCAATGTTGCTAACGTCAAATGTATGAAAAGAAGCCAAATATGCGGCACTTTTTGTGCCGCCAAATTTTGGAAGTTATGTAGTAATTAATCCTTTAACAAACTTATTATTATCATAAACTTTTTGTATTTTATATAAGTAAACTATTTTATAATTTGTATTTTGTAATGCCAAATTTTGAAATTGTTAAAAATGTGTCGCGAAGAAAAAGGTTGAGAATCACTGGACTAAATTTTTAAACACAATCTTGATGATGAATTATTCTTCCATATTTGAAGAGGATGATAAGATAAACTAATTAAAAATGTTAAATCGGTGTTAATAAATAACTTATTTTTACGGTTAAAAACTATACAAAGAACTGCCTCAGTGAACAATCTACTTAAAGCTCGGCATAGTGGAGGCGACTGCTGCCCGTAGAGATTTCTCTATAGTAGCATTCATGAGTAGAGTGCGGACTCTAGCTTTACACCAGACGGGGAGTGTTCTCACATGCCGAGCAACAATAATAAAAAAAAAACACTTTTTTCTATATTTAATCAACTTACACGGTGGACTGCATAAAATCGTTAGTAAGCCAACTAAAATTATTAATAAGAAAAGCGACCACATTATAAAATTTACGTATAATTACTGAACTGCATTAGGGTTCATTTAACAGTATTTATATGCGAGGAAAATTGATAACGACTCGAAATACAATGTACTTACGTATTTAATACGTCTATACGTCTTCTTACTTACGTAAATAGGACAAATTTTAGTGAATTGCCACTTCCTGCGGTGTCAGCTGAAAATCAGCGCTCTGACATTTGCCAGAGCGCATGCTGAGCTGATTTCCCTTTTGTCACCTCACCCTATACATATCTAAAAACATCTGTACTTTCTGACAAATAAAAGATATTCTATTCTATTCTGAATTAAAGTGTGGTAGAACTATCACGGTTATTATCCCAGCCTGACGTCCTGAGATAGCTACCGCTTTCAAATGGGTGCCAGGGTGTAATGAAAGGAGCGTCAATGTGAAAAAGAAGTGTAATGGTAACTTTAACGCAAAAAGTAGACAGACTCCATAGCATCAGCGCATCAGTGGTAGATTGCTCGCCTACCGCGCGGTTTCCCAGATTCGATTCATGGACGATGCCTATCAGCTATGATAAAACGGAAGAATTAATGGTGAATATTAGGTGCTTACATATCAAATTGGCGTTTTTCGTACTGGCCACTTTAATCACGATTTTCTCCTCTTTGGTAAGGAATTCCAAATTCAAATTTTCACAGCTATTTACTGATGTATTTATCCTTCGATGACCGTCATTCATTTGTTTTTTTCTTCTGTTTTTTTCTGTTTGCGTCACTCATTTTACAAAATGGAAAACTTAAAATATCGCATTATTTACGAGTACGAGTTCCGCCGTGGCACTAGTGCTGCGGAAACGACTCGAAGGGTGAATGATGTGTATGACGGACATGTCGCAAAAGAAAACACAGTTCGTTTTTGGTTCCAACGTTTTCGTTCTGGAAATTTCGACCTGCAGAACAAGCCCAGTGGACGGCCTGAGACCCAAGTTGATAATGAAGTATTGAAGGCTATTGTGGAAGCGGATCCATCGCAAACCACGTCCGAGTTAGCTGCAGGCTGCGGTGTTAGTGATAAAACTGTTTTAATTCACTTGAAGCAAATTGGGAAGATTAAAAAGCTTGAAAGGTGGGTACCTCACGAATTGACTGAAGCAAACCGGCAAACGCGCGTCGACTGCTGCGTTACATTACTGAACCGGCACAATAATGAAGGTATTTTAAACCGAATCATTACCTGTGATGAAAAATGGATTCTTTACGATAATCGAAAGCGCTCAGCGCAATGGTTGGATCCTGGCCAACCAGCCAAATCCTGCCCCAAGCGAAAATTAACCCCAAAAAAGTTACTTGTAAGCGTTTGGTGGACTAGTGCCAGTATTGTTCATTACAGTTTTCTCAAATCTGGCCAGACTATTACGGCTGATGTCTATTGTCAGCAATTGCAAACCATGATGGAAAAGCTAGCGGCTAAACAACCTAGGCTGGTCAATCGCTCCACGCCACTGCTGCTTCACGACAACGCTAGACCACACACTGCACAACAGACGGCTACCAAATTAGAAGAGCTTCAATTGGAATGTCTAAGACATCCTCCGTACTCCCCGGACCTTGCTCCAACAGATTACCATTTTTTTCGAAATTTGGACAACTTCTTGCAAGGGAAAAAATTCAACTCTGATGGGGCAGTCCAAATCGCCTTCACAGACTTTTATTGATTCCCGTCCGACTGGTTTTTTTAGTAAAGGGATCAATGAACTACCTATGAGATGGCAAAAGTGCATAGAAAACAATGGTTCATACTTTGATTAATTAAATATATTATATTTAAAAATATTCGTCTTTTTGTTCCTCCCATACAAAACGCCAATTTCATATGTAAGCACCTAATATTAGCTAGTATATAATTATATGTGTTCCTATTTATTTTTTAATATTTCTTATATTATTTATATATTTTCCTTGTACCTTATAACTATTTATTATTTTGTTTTATTTTTTAATTAACACTAATTGTTCCGTACCAGAAAATATTATTTTTTATTTAAGAAATTATAATTAGTAATTTTGCTGGCTGGCAACATCCCTGTCCCCTTCTATCCAATTACTTTTCCTACAACTGCGCCATCTAGTGGCCACCGCTCTCTTGTGACAACTACCGTGCGACGCACACGCTCGGACATCCGACAACAACAAAAAAAGGACGAAATTTCAAACAAAACGAGATAAAATCGATCTAGCTTTCTTGCCTTGGTACCAAGCGATAAGGATACAGGAGGAAATAGGTACAGCCGTATCACAACGTGAGTACCTTTCTTTCTCCATCCAGCATACCTTCCGCCAGCCAGTGAATATACCATACACTAATATTTATGATCAAATGCTTTAATTGTACAACTAGAGGATCATTGAAATGTAATGGCATACGTAACACAGGTTTCCTTTTCTTAGTACGAATACCAAAGAGTCTGCTGTTAAATTTCCTCACCTGTTGTTATCTATAATAAATTTTAAAAAATTCGATATTAATTCATAAATATAAGTTCCCATAGTCTGTAAGTGTAATATTATTTTGTTCAATAAACGATTATTATTATTAACTAGTTTCGCAAAAACAAAAACGAGTGTTATAGGTTTTGCTAAGTTTGTTATACAATTTTTTTTTGTAGCTCTGCATGTGACAACACTCCGCCTGATGTAAAGCTAGAGTGCGGTCTATGAATGGAAACAACTGCTACTACAGATAACCTGTGGAGGAGACGATCGACAGTGCACACTCCTCTCGTTATACCTGGCTACTTACAAACTATTCCTGAAACGCGACAAGGTCACTTCACGGATGTTATATTCGAAAGTGGTGGTACTACCCCAGGATGGCAGACTGGACAAATAACTATCATTAGTCTGCCTACCAATTTTTAATAGTTCCTATAGGCACTGAGCGATTAAAGTACATATAACAAAGTTACATTGGTACCGGTCAGAATTAGCGAGGTTCGAACACGGGTCTCATCGATCGTGAGTTCACGCGTCTTACCGCTAGACCATGGCCGCCCAATTAAATATTTAACGGAGAAATTTAATTTTAAATGTTTTGTATCTATTTAATAAATTCATGTATGTAGACAAGCTTCGCAATGGTGCTGACTGTATGGGTATTCTTCCCTTGCCTTGCCAAAATGGCAGAGCTGAACTAAAAAAATGCAACGTCATTTTACTTCTATCACTTTCAATTCTTATCAATTTTCTTCACAATTTTACTTAAAAAAGTAATTTCTATATATTTTGGAATTATACTATATATTGCAATACCTTTTATAAATGCTTTAAGTGTGAACAGATCTTTAGGGCTTAAATTAAAACCTTTTGCCCCAGTAAGTAGAAAAGTGCCTTATAAACATGTATATATGTTATTATCCAAGCCAATATAAACTTTATAACACTGTGATAAGTACTAATTTGCTAAACATGTTTATTTGTTGACTAATAATAGAAATTTATTTATTCAACCGCTATTATCAAATAATTTTGTATGGATCCACGATCTCTCAAATATTCTGACCGGTACCAATGTAACTTTGTATATAAATAGAGTAGGTGTATAATATGTTTTGAATATAATACAAGCATTAATTTGTAGCCTAGTCTAGTCTGACGTCACGACGTAGTACCCTACTTTCATTCAATACCCGTGAAATGACTCAGTCGCGGTTAGGGATCAACTTGAAAATAGCCAGCTTTATAAGCCGGCATAGCAGGGGCGCCTGTTGCCTGTAGACATATCCGCACATGGACTACTGCGGATTGCGGTCACATGTCTGGCTACTATAAAAAAACTATTTCTGTTTCAGTTAGACGCCATTTTGCAATCTTTAAGCGGCGCTCAAGCTGGTTTAGGGCAATTCAAACATAATGTATGTATGTACTACAAATTAATTTAATATGTTTGATTTAAACAAATAATAATAATAATAACACATTACAATTTATTAATTTTTTTTTTATCTAAATGTAATTGTTTTAAATATTGAGAAAACATATTTACATCAAATATTTAAGGATTAAAAAAAAATTGCAAAAATAGTTTTTATGAAACTAGACTTGCATCGACCGGGAATCGAACCCAGGCCACCTGCGTGGTGGGCTACAATCATAAAAAAGCCTAATCCAACTTTATCACTGGTAAGTAGGTATTTACAACATGTTGTATTGTTTAAGGTGTTTATATACAAACCATCGAGTATATTTGAAGATCATTATGAATCAATATGTGCAGGAAATATTATAACAGTTGATAAAGTCTTAACATCAGCACATTGTGTTCTTACAAATAGAAAAAGGTAAGTTGTTGATATGACAACACTGCACTGATGTAAAGCTAGAGTGCGGTTCTTGCTACAAGATACAACTGCTACTACAGATTTTCTACAGGCAGCAGTCGCCTCTGCCATGCGCCTCTCTCGTTTCACCTGGCTACTTCCAAACTGTTCTTACTACTTCACGGGCGTTACATTCGAAAGTGGTGGTATTACCGCGTGTTTACAAACCCTTCTTCACGTCAACACTTGTATGGCGTTATGCTAAAGAAGCTTTCGGGCAGGCAAATTCTAAAAACGAGCTACGTATCCTTCTACAGCCCAACACACCGACCGTGTTGAGGCAAAGAAGGGATTGTATTCTGTTTAGCGTATTACTATGTTCCGAACGCTTCTTTGGGTGAACACTGATTACCTCTCTATACCCGCATTCTTAAAATCTACTATAACGGACTTTTTTTATTAAATTACAAAACTTCAATAACCCAAACTAACTACTTGGGATTGCATAAATTTAGACGTACATTATTTTGCTAAATTATGAGTTGCTTGATTTTGGTTCTTTCGTTATTAATAGGGATTGTACTCTCTTAACACCGTTGGCCAGGCCTCTCTCTTTGCTTCTGGTGTGGACGTGGATCGTGATTTAATGGTTTTGGATCTCCTGGGCATAGTTTTATGAAGTATAAATATTTCTGCTTGTCCAGGAATTTTCACTCCCTCAATGGAGCTAGGAAGTCGTAATACAGCTACATTTTTGGAGTAAGAAGGCGGTGCATGCAGCGTCGGGCCATAGACGCATTCGGAATATGCTAAACATCACACAAACCCTTATTTACCTCAACACAGTGGGCGTGTTGGGCTGTAGAAGGATTCGTGGCCCATATTTACAATTTGCCTGCCCGAAAGCTTCTCGAGCTCAACACCATCCGAGTGTTGACATCAAGAAGCATTCGGTAATACGCGGTATTACCCAGGACGGCAGACTGGGCTAATAATCGTCATCAGTCTGCAGATCACTCTTTATATTTTTGTAACTTTTAGGATATTAAATTATGATGAAAATTGAATAGAAAAAATCAGAGTAGATTATATATATATATATATATATATATATATATATACAGGGTGTCCCGTAAGTAGTGGTGTCAACGATATTTTACAGATAGAGGGGTTCAATATCTAGAATATAATTTGGTGATTTTTTTTAATACCTCCTGGTTTAAAAGTTATGATATTTTTAAAGAATTATCATTTTTTCCCCCGTTTTATCACAAAATAATGTTATAAAAATTTGTTTACAATTATTTTCACTGATATTTTTATTTGAGTGGGTTGAGAAAACACAGGGCTTTCTAATTCAAATATTATTTGTAACCAATTAATAACCATGATTAAATAAAAAATTAAAATCTAAACAAGATTTATTTTATCAAATTTTAAGCAAAATATTTAAACGAAGCTGGTGTAAAAAAATTGTATGTAAGGTTACGGGACCATTATTTTAAAAATATCTACAATTCACACGGACTCTAAAAATGTATAATAATGTTCACTGTCATTTAAAATTAAAGTAATTTTTTAAAGTTAAACAAGCAACAAAGTACTATTTGTCGAAGAAATTTCATTATTACCTTATGCGAATTCCAATAAAACCAATGTAAATAGATACGGATAAGAAAATAATTTATTAGAGTAAATGCTCAAAATGCATAACCGACATCTTCTAATAAAGATTCTCCTGATATTTCCTAGGGCTCTTTGATTATTTTTAATTCTTTCGGATACGATATTCAATTTTTGGCGTAGTTCATATTCATTATTATTACATGTCTCATAAACAGCTTCTTTAAAGTTAACAACAGCGGACTGGTGATGGTTATTTGTCCAATCTGCCGTCCTGGGGTCGTACCACCACTTTCGAATGTAACACCCGTGAAGTGACTTTGTCGCGTTTCGGGAATAGTTTGAAAGTAGCCAGGTATAACCAGAGGAGTGTGCGCTGTCAATCTAAGATGGTACATGCAAGTCTCCTCAAGCCGGGATAGTGGAGGCGACTGCTACCGCACAGGTTTCTCTGTAGTAGCAGTTGTTTCCATTCATGGACCGCACTCTAGCTTTACATCAGGCGGAGTGTTGTCACATGCCGAGCTACAATAAAAAAAAAATAACACCATAATTTACTTAATAATCTTTGTTTTAATAGTAGTCCGGCATGTGATTACACTCTGCCTAATGTACTTAAGGTACGAAATCTCTGAATGAAGTATGAGTGGAAACAGGCGTCAGTCTGCCTGCCCCTCTTTGAACATCCTTAAAGTCAAATTAAGGAACCGAAATGAAAATAACATTGGAACTACAAGCAGTTAGTATCTTACAGTAGGTTAAGACGTGAATAAAGCGCACTCGCATCTCTGCCAACATTCGATCGAGAGGAACACCGTGAGGTTTTAGTCGGTACATCTCGCGTGCATGCGCGATCGAGCATGCCGCGCTGGCGCCCATACAGTAATATGTATGCGCGCTTGCCCCAGGGAGTCCGACATACCCCCGGCATTATCCCAAATAATGCCGGGAAGTCCGTAATGGATTTCCTCACGTATAAAAAAAAAAAAAAAAAAAAGGTTAAGACGTGAAAAAGTGCAAATTTCCGACTGTAAGAATTCTTAAAAGCCGTCCTCTTATCGGAATGCATTATTAAAAATCGACGCCCATTTGTTGTATTTATGTCGAAAAAACATTGTAATTTAAATGATAGTGAACATTATTATACGTTTTTAGAATCCATGTGAATTGTAGATATTTTTAAAATAATGGTCCCGTAACTTTACATACAATTTTTTTACACCGGCTTCGTTTAAATATTTTGCTTAAAATTTGATAAATTAAATCTTGTTTAGATTTTAATTTTTTATTTAATCATGGTTATTAATTGGTTACAAATAATATTTGAATTAGAAAGCCCTGTATTTTCTCAACCCACTCAAATAAAAATATCAGTGAAAATAATTGTAAACAAATTTTTATAACATTATTTTGTGATAAAACGGGGGAAAAAATGATAATTCTTTAAAAATGTCATAACTTTTAAACCAGGAGGTATTAAAAAAAATCACCAAATTATATTCTAGATATTGAACCCCTCTATCTGTAAAATATCGTTGACACCACTACTTACGGGACACCCTGTATATATATATATAGTAGATTTTATAGCGGCCGTGGTCTAGCGGTAAGACGCGTGAACTCACGATCGATGTTCGAACCTCGCTAAATTCTGACCGGTACCAATGTAACTTTGTTATATGTACTAAGCCGGCATAGTGGAGGCGACTGCTGCCTGTAGAGATTTCTCTGTAGTAGCAGTTGTTTTCATTCATGGTCCGCACTCGCTTTACAACAGGCGGAGTGTTGTTACATGCTGAGCTACAATAAAAAAAAAAGTAGAGCAATTTGTTTGAATGTAAATGAATAGTCATAGCAAATATTATAGAAGAAAAGAGTTGATAAAACAAAAGATTTATTTTCGAGCGCTTCATTTAAGATAAATTTATCTAAATGATAAAAATATTATCTACTTAAAATAGTATAATGAATAATGGTTGACTAAATTATTCTACAAATTTCCTAAATCTACAATTATGATAATAATAGTACAAATAAAGTAAGATAGCGTCAATGTAATATATTTTGACTTATGAGTAACGTGACCCTTTTTTTTTACGTGGGGAAATCCATTACGGATACCCTAGCACCTCGGGTAGGTGCCAGGGCTATGTCGGGCTCCCTTACAAAAAGCGCGCATACGAGATGATGTTGTATGCGCACAAGGACTACCGACTAAAACCCCACGGTGCTCCTCATGGCCACCAAAGTGCTGAGGGGTTGGGTACACGGTAGCATTCATCCAACCCCCCAGCGGTGACAGGCCTGATGATGTGGCTCCTTCATGAGTAACGTGACCCTACGTTCTGTTTTGAACGGTACTGTTTTTGAGTACGTTCCGTATGTCCCGTTGTCCCCAAAGCAAGCTTCGGTCGCAACATTGTCCCGTTTTCAGAGAAACGGGCGTTCGGTGTAGAATTTCAGTCACAACCGACACGACGGCTGATGTGTGTTTAAAAGGTAAAACTTAAAACACTCTTTTAAGTTCGCTGGTATTTATACATACCTATATATTGAACATTTTGATAAAGTAGATTCATTTAAATAATGTTTTTTTTTTATTGTAGCTCGGCATGTGACAACACTCCACCTGATGTAAAGCTAGAGTGCGGTCCATGAATGGAAACAACTGCTACTACAGCGAAACCTGTGCGGGTAGCAGTCGCCTCGACTATGCCGGCTTGAGGAGACGAGCATGTACCATCTTAGATTAACAGTGCACACTCCTCTCGTTATACCTGACTACTTTCAAACTATTCCCGAAATGCGACAAGGTCACTTCACGGGTGTTACATTCGAAAGTGGTGGTACTACCCCAGGACGGCAGACTGGACTAATAACCATCATCAGTCTGCCTACCACTCTTAATCTGTAATGTTCTTAACAATATATTTGCCAATTGTATTTCGAGCTTTTCATATAAAAAAGCTGTTGTAGGTTTATCTATGTAGCTTGCATACTATTGCATACCTACTTGCAGTATTTTTCTTTTATAAACTATCTCTATATATATCATTTGTTTCTCCGAAAGTAAATAGTCATATGTGCGTTTTATACCTACTACAAAAACCTAGTACCAAAATATAGGTTAAAACACGTTATTTATAGATTTATGCCTTAACTAGATGTCCCGTTTTGAGGAAAAATTTAATTCACGTTACTTATGAGTTAACATTAGATAACAAAGAGGCCGTAACTGTGTTGATATTATTTTTTGGACGCTTTATTTATTGTTGCAATATTGTCTATGGTTTGTCCGAACAAGGTTGAACCCGTGTTTTGAACTGAAATCTGAAAATACATCTAATTGAAGAGATATCTCGAAATGGTTTTTGATTTAATATTGATTTTTTTTTATCTGTTTTTATTAATACTATTTTTTTTTGCATGTGTTCACTCCACCACTTAGTGAAAATTATTTTAGTGCGCAGTGATGTTATCATGATCTACTTAAACATAAAATCTCTTCGACACTGCACCTGTAAATTTTCCAAATAAATAAATAAATAGGTTATTTTTTTAAGACCTAGCCCATTCCCAATAAATAACTAGGCATCAAATTAAGAAAAGAGGTTGAATTGAATAAAATACCAATCATTATTATTAAAGTTTCATTACAAAGTAATTTTGATTGCATTATTCTCTTTCGGTTTTTTTTTTGTACATTTGTCTTCTCAAGCGGAGATGCCTCCTGCCATCGATAGCAGCCATCTCCGCGCATGGCCCGAACTCTAACATCAGGCTTACAGATGCTTTATATTTGCTATTTTACTACCTATATTTGCAAACTGTTCCAATAATTCAAAAGGTTCATTAAGTTAAGACTAATAGAAAGGGCATATTATACAATTGAGGAATACATGGCTGATACTAGTCCATGGAAGTAGTTGTTATTGTTATTACTATTATTATTATTGACATAATAATTATTTTATTATTTATAAGTTGACAATGCCTCTTTACAGCAGCTACTATTAATTTGTTATTGTTTTTGTTATTATTTATAAATGTTTTATTGTAAATGTTGACGTACAAAAGTGCTGAGAATCAGCCTACTTGTTAATTAAATGAATTTGAATTTGAATATATTTTGCTATTTTCAGACTTAGGTATAAATTAATAAATTTAAGAGTTGTCGGCGGTGTTCTCAGTACGCTATTAGATTTAAATGGAAACAACGAAACAGCGCAGTGGCGTCAAATTAGTTACATACGTTCACAAAAATATTTTAAATTTCCATATTATAATTTAGCTATATTGGTATGTATTTGTTTCTTTTTTACTAAAGTATATTTATGATTTTTACAATCGATAACGTAATGCCTCCCTTAATCTGCAATTCTTGTTTCCAAAAGCGGTTTTATGAGACTGATAATGGTTATTAGTCCAGTCTGAGTCCTGGCGAAGAACCACCACTCTCCAGTGCCGGATTTAAGCATAGGCAACATAGGCAGTTGCCTACGGGCCACCACCACACCACAAAAAAAAATTAATTAAAATGATAAAGGCTCAGTAGAAACAAAAAAATACTGAGTTTTGTGTTAGCCAACTTATTTAGTTGCTCTCTTCTTTATCTTGACCTTAATAGGAACTTTCAACAGTTAACCACAAACGATTTGAGAGCTTCCACGACATGTTCTGCCTATGGGCCGCCGAAATCTAAATCCGGCGCTGCCAATCTCAATAGATACTCGTGAAATGGCCTAGACGCGTTTCAGAATTAGATTGAAAATAGCGTGAAAGGTGTGCCTTGTCAGTGGATGGTGTCAACAAATGTGTAGACATTTTTCTGCAGTAGCAATTGCTTCCACTCATAGCTTCACATCTGACGGAGTGCTAAAATTAATTAGACGCCTTAGTGGACAATGAACTTTATTGTTTTTTTTTTTTCAGAAAATATACCCGCAATGGTTATTTAATAAAGTGATAAGATCAATTCCTTATGCCCGGCACGATCATGATTTTAATGGTCGTTGCAATGGGATCGCATTGAGGGCCACAATGGTAAAATTATAAAATTCTTTTGGGGATAATTATTAAACTCGTTTTTTCTCAATTTTCTTTATTTGTAAACAAATACTTGTTTATTTATTTTTGGAGCGCGGCATATGACAATACTCCACCTAATGTAAAGCTAGAGTGCGGTCCATGAACAAAAGCAACTGCTACTACATAGAAATCTCTACAGGTTGCAGTCGCCTCCGCTATGCCGGCTTGAAAAGATTGACCACCATCTAGATTGACAGGTGCACAGTGCACACTCCTCTCGTTATACCTGGCTATTTTCAAACTGCTCCCGAAACGCGAAAAGGTCACTTCACGGGCGATACCCTCGAAAGTGGTAGTACTACCACAGGACGGCAGACTGGGTCAATAACCATCATCAGTCTGCCTATCACTCTCGATATTATCGGTCGTTTTTAGGTTTCATTTTTTTTTGTATTTATTAAATTATTTTTTTAATTTTGATGAAAAAGTAATGTCAACCCTGCAGTTAAAAATATATTTTCAGGTTCAGTTTTCGTCTTACAAATAGCAGAGTTAGCGCCCATGTAGAACGCCATAAATTAATTTAAAATAACGGATAATAATGTCTATTATTTTTTCTAGAGCTGGATAACAGAAACATTTCTACATAATGAGGTGTTAATGTTAATACCCCGTCAACAATGTGAAGAAATGTATGCGAGAAATATGCTCTTTTTCATTTGCACTGAACAAGACTCATCGTTGGCTTTATCTCGTCAGGTTTCTATATATATACATACGTACTCGTATATATTTTTTAAGACTCTTTTTTAACACTTCGCCTGATGTAAAGCTAGAGTGCGGTCCAAACAACTGCTACTACAGCGAAATCTCTACGGGCAGCAGTCGTCTCGGATATGCCGGACCGAGACGAGTATGCACCATCTAGATTCTAGATTGACAGTGCACACACCTCTCGCTATACTTGGCAACTTTCAAACTGCTTCCAAAACGCGACAAGGTCACTTCACGGGTGTGACATTCGAAAGTGGTGGTACTACCCCAGGACGGCAGACTGGACGAATAACCATCATCAGTCTGCCTACCACTCTTAAATTAATATATACGTCGAAACAATTTTCTAAAAAGAAGCAACTTTAGAATGCTCTACGAATGGGAGATATGTATGTAACCTTATCTATTTATACAGGATGTGGAAGGCGGTGGTCTAGTTTGCAGAGGTACAGATGACCCTAACGAGGAAAATGAAGTAGAAGGGGTATTGGTCGGAGTACACACAAGTGTTAATCATAATTATCCGTCCTTACATACGAAAGTTGGCTTATTTTATGATTGGATTATTGATGAAAAGTAATCGTCGTAGAATAAGTTATACCACCAATGTCCTAAGTCAAATAGTGGTAGGCAGACGGGTAGTAGTAGGGCTCGGAAGTAGCAACCCTGCCCATTGACCGTAGATATGAGATATATGAGATCGAATTATACTCGCAAAAATGGCCGAATGTTCAATCATTACTTTGTGATTGGAAAGTGGTACGAGTGAGTTAAGCCTAACAGACGAGGGCCCGCACTCGACAACACTTGTTCTTAACGTGAAAGCTAGCTAAGAAACATTTTGTTTTACAACATTGTTTGAAACTTAGCAGATTAATGTTGAAATTAAGTAATTTAATAACTTTCTCAGCACTAATTATTTGCACAAATCACTATAATAAACAATTAGGTACGGCACAGAATATATAAAATGCATTTTAAATATTTTAGACATTTTATATTAGTTATATTTCACAATGTTCTAAATCTAAAGCACAGTTCTAAAATGTGTGGACGCTTAGGTGTTGAATTTCACCTTACGAGAGTAACTCTTCTACTTCATAGAAATGTCTGTTGGCAACAGTTGCTTCCGCTATGCTGCCTTAAGGAAACGATTGTAACTTCGTTATATTATTATGAACCTTGGTCTTGCACTTGACTGCGCCTTTAATACAAACTATTATTATATTTATATTAAATAACAAGTGCAAATCCGATTCTATTTTTTATTTTGTAAATGTATTGTATATACTGGAATACGGGTTTCCTCGAGGATAATGAAGTTCACATGCGGTGATAACAAGCGCTTGACATATTTTTGCTAAATAAATAAATATAATATCACGTCAGTCGGAGTTATTCTATTTTTATGTTCGCACGTCATGCTTCCCGTTTTAATCGATAACTACAAAGTGGAACATAAATAATGTTATACCAGCGAACTTAAAACACATAAAAGTATCCTAAGCGTTCAAAAATGACACAACGAAAACGGGTGCCGCGAGCCTGACTAGTCTAATTTTTTTTGGCACTCTGACGTCGCTCCCCGTTTTGGTTTAGTTTCTTATATTTCTCAATATTAAAATTTTTAAGATACTTTTAACGATAACGTCGTCGTCGCCGTAAAAGTAATAATAGTTAAAGTTACTTTAACTGGCCTTTCGGACTTCGGTGTAAACGACCCTCAGTCGACTTGACTCAAAGATTATTATCCTCCATGACCCGACTCAACTCAATATCAATGAAAATTATTCGAATTCTCAGTAAACCAATTCTTTTGTATTTCATTTTTCAATTTTTCAAGTGGGCTTGCATGGCAAATTCCTTAACCATAAGCGATATCTCTTATGCTGAAAGGAGTCTCGATATTGTTTTTTTTTTAACATTAAGTAATTAAATCTTAATTAATCAATTGTCCAAAATGATAGCCATTTTCAATGCATAGCTGAATTCTACTTCTCAATGAATGTACTGCATTCCACATCACAAGGTTATTAATTCCGTTCTGAATATTCCCTAACGCTAGTTTTGAGTCATCAATTTCATTGTACGTACATTTGTAAATTTCGTTTTTGACATGCCCCCAGAGAAAATAATCTAAAGGTGTTAGATGTGGCGACCTAGCCGGCCACGGCACAGGACCTTTCGTTGCAATAAAATTATCTCCAAACTGTTGAACCAACAGCTCCTTTATTACACTGTTATTATGGGCTGGGTCTCCATCCTGTTGGAAAAATAACTGGTGAGTCTGGGCCAAAGGTAGCTTATCCAATTCTTGAAGTAGCTCATTTAAAATTTCTACGTATTTAATTGTTGTTAATGATCCATCGCAAATTTTAAAATAAAATACTGTCTTTCATTATACCGCACCAACAATTGAAAGAAAAACGGAATTGGGCGATGCCCTCTGGTTGTCCGCAAGGATTAGTGCGTGACCAATAATGTTCACTTTTTCGGTTATACATGCCGTTATTTGAAAAATTTGTTTTGTCAGAAAACAAAATATTAAATAAAAAGTGACGATCGTTGTCGATTTTTTGCTTTAACCAGTTTAACTTTTGCACAATGCGCCCGGAACGGTAACATTTAAAATTGTATTTTTTTAAAACTTATATATCGTTGCTCAGTGGGAGTTGAATCAGTGGGAAACGCTTCAAAATAGGTCAAAATTGCGATTTCTAAATCTTCATTACAGATACGTGGCTAATAGTTTAGTTTTGATATAACTACCTCCTTGTTTTAAGTTGATTACCATTTTTTGAAGACGTTTAACAGTTGGGAAATTGCGTTGGGTATATTTGTTTCAGTACCATATTAAAGCGCGTGCAACTCTTCTCCCATTGACAAAGTATGCCTCCATTAGATCAAATTGTTCACTATTGGTCAAATCCATTTTCAAAACACAGAACTTAAATTCTAAGTATTACTATTATTAATTATTTAAGAAAATACGAAATAAACGAGACGTGAAATAAAAATTAATTTATTGTTTTTTCTACGTTTCAATTGTTTTTAATTATGGCTTTTAACCTCGAAGAGCGCGAGATTTTAAATCAAAACATAATAAATGTAACACACCTAGAATCATTGAGATATATAACTAGAGGCGCAAACCCCATACATTTGACATGAAAAAGCCGTAGGCCGTTTCAAACGATTTGACAATGTCAATCTTAGTGTTGCCGGTATAATTAAAAATTTTCCACACACTAATTTTTTTTTTCTTTAGATATTTTTATTCAGTGTCGATTATAATATATCTAGAGGCATGCATTTTTAGCTAAATAAAATAAAGTTCAATGTTTTAATTGTTTAATATAAGTTGAAATTATTCTTTCTTAAAAATAAAATATTTCTTTTTTTTTATATTATAATACGGATTATGGGAAACGATGTTTTACTAGCAACACTAAATGTAAAAAATATCCCTAATTTTATTTGTTTTTTTGTTGTTTAAGGACAATATAGATGTTGAAAGGATATATTTACGTGTGAAACGTAATCCCGCTTTTTTTGTTGTGCATTTGGGATCGAGAATTGCAAGTTTTCAACACATATTTGCCCATTATGAGTTCATATACGTCCTGTCAAATATCAACTGACAGAAAGCTTAATTATGGCTGTGGGCAGATCTTCACTCGCCTCACGTTGGGAGCGTTATTGCGCCTCTAGTATATATCTCGATGCCTAGAATGACCTAAATAAATTCCAACGGGAAAGTCCCGTGATAAGACGTTATTGACCTACGCCTGTTGACCTTCCATACTGTCTCTTTCTGATACACTGAGTTCTCTCTTTCCTCTCGATAGTGCTGTTCAAAGCGTTTACGACAATCTATATCGATAAAATTATAATTTATTGTTATTTTTATTTAATTTATTTAGTTGAAATGTTTTATTAACCTACCCAAAATGGGGAAGTAAGCAATGCGACTGATTTTTTAACTGATTTCTAATTCGATTGTGAACCGCGCCATACACTAAGAAGAGCGAATCCAAAGTAATTAAATGATTATTATACTTACATACTTACCTATGAAATGTGATTCCATCATGCTTCTGATTTTTGTGGAATTATTTACACATCAAAACATGAAGGCATTTTAATAATGAGAAATATAAGAAACAAAACAACTAAAAAAAAAAAAACAAAATAGACGTCGCTCACAGTGCCAAATATGCTCGCGACTTCGTTTTTAAGCCCCGTCAGCGCGGCTCCGTTTTCGTTGGCTCATTTTTAAATGTTTAGGATACTTTATGTGTTTTAACCCTAGATCAACTACTAAGTTTGAACACTAACCATTCATAAATTTTACGACAACTTAAACCATGAATATTTATTTAATCAACTTTATTTATGACAAAATACAACTTTAATTAGATGGCTTAGTTTACTCTAAATCTTATAACATAAGTTGTTTTAGGAATACCCTACATTGAATAATTGCAGCCGTTGCAGATCTCGTGGTTATTCGACGTTTTCTACATGGAGAGTAACTGCAGATTTTGCGAGTTTTAGGAACGTCTCGAGTAGAATTTGGTTGAGGATTATCGATTTCCAAGATCTCCGCGATAATTTTCTTCATTAATTTGTCTGTCATTTCTAATGCAAACCGCTTGCTTTTTATGTTTTATTTTTTCAGATCATTAGATACGTAGATAACATATGCATTTACTATAGAAAGACTTAAGATGTCGTAGACCGAGCACAGTGACCATCGGTTGGTGTTACGGCTTGTACTTATGATTGAGCACATCTGAATTATAAAACTCTACAATTTAGGCTTTAGTTTTTAGCTACTATTTTAGTTAATATTGATATTAGGTCGATCATGTGTTGTAAAAATTTGGTGAACTACCTCATTAGACTTCGGTTTATAACACACTAAACAGATTTGTTTATCGAAGTGCCTACTGATCTATTTACCATTTCTTTGGTGATCTTACGGTTATCGTTTCATAGAGTACCCAACACTGTGAATTTATATGGTGGTTTTAACAAACTGGCCACTGCCAAACGAACCGAATTAAACCAATATCTTTCATCAGATTTCAAACCTATAAAATCAACAATATATCAAAAAGTTGCCGATAACATTGAAATATATGTGTGTAATTATAAAGTACAGAAAAATAAGAGTATCTGAACTAGACTGTGGCCCAAAGTGAACATATTACACGGTGTACATTCTATACGGTGAACATATTGGCTTATTCCATCTAGTTCTACATGACTTTTACCAATGACTGACAAGCGATTTTTATTTAAATATTTCAATTAATTTTGTTCTGTTCTAAAAAGTTCTGAAGAAATAAAGTATTATTTTTATTGTATTTTTTTAATGAGAAATAAGAATTTGTGTAGCCAGTAGAATTTAAAAAAACGTGGATACGCACATGTTTGGTCTGATTTTACATTTGTAGTTGAGAAATATCGTCCTGAAATTGACCCCATTTAGGACTTGAGAAATTATGTAAAAATGAGTTTTATTTTGCATATTTATTTGCTTTAAGACTCTCTGGCAATTCGGTCAATTTGAAACTTATTAGGTTCAGTTTAGTCGAGTATTTATACAAATAATGACAAAATTATCATCGAAATTTACAAAATTTTAGCTTATTTTTGTAAAAAAGTTCTGCACTCGAAACTTTCAGAAATACGTCTTTTATGATCTTTTATGAATTGAAATAATTATCGATATTTTAAATTACTTCACTAGAAAATGATGTGACTTTGGTCTTCGGATCGGGTGTCTGTTTATCACTTGCATTTATTGGTACCTACTTATAAGTATAGCAATTAGTAACATAATACAACATGTTAAGTACTCTTCATGTTTCTCTCTAACGAGTGAGTGGTGCGCAATCTCTTCAAATGTCGAAGTTTGAGTTTTTATTAGTTTCACCAGATAATTATAAACATTCGAGTCCAACTTTTGGACCACAAAGCATAATTGGTTACTTCAGTCTTGACAGTGAAAGAAATTATCGTGGTGACTTCAGAGGTATGAAATATGTGAAGAATTTAAACGACCAAAAAGTTAATTATGATTTGAACTTGAAGATTGATGAAAAAATAGGTGCTAAGGGAGAATTTAATGAGAAACTCTCTAAATTATTGAATTTTCTTCTGATTAATGAAGCCAGATTAAATTTTTCTCATGGGCATACCTTGAAGAATATGAGATTTTTTACTTTACGAGGGGCATTATCACGTATTTGTAGAACTCCTTATGAGAGAAAAGAGGATTTGAGAATTGTTACCAAGCTGTATAAAGGTGATATATACTTGTGTCATGTGCAAACGGAAGCAACCCTCGAGAGAATTCAGAATGAAACTAAGGAAGAAAAGCGAATGAGTTCGTGGGGATTCAAATTTGAGCAATTTATGAGTAGTGGTATGTATCTTTTATAATAGCTCAAAGCTTACTTCAAAGTCAATCTTGAAACGCCACCATGTCCATTCATGACTTAAAAATGGTGGTACTACTACTCGTTTATTTAATGCCAATACTGCATGTACATGTAATAAAGTTATATTGATACTAGGCAGAATTTTCACGAGATTTGAATAGTGAGTCCACGCTTTCCCGACCATGACTGTTTTTGGATAGCAATTATACATAACATATTAATGATTACCGTTTCAGATTCACCAAATTCGGAGCCTGATTTAAGTAAACCGTGCGTTGAAACTGAAGAATTCAAGATAGTCTATCAAACGTTTTTTAAAGACCATGAGTTGGTGTTTGGTGCAGAAATCGATGGTATTGCATGTGAAGATGATGACTTGAAAAAACTTGATGCCAATATGGAAATGGAACAAGTGATTGAGTATTTAAACTCTAAAAGTACAGTAGAGTTAAAGACGAGTAAAATAATTAAAACGTACGACCGAGAATGTATTTTTAGGTATTTATCAGTTTCTAATTATGACTTTTGCTTAGTGTTAGGACACAAAAGTTTTGTGACTGAATGAATATTGGCTGGTTTTAATTTTATTTAAAATCATGAAGTAAACTTCCATATACAATTATGACTAAGCTAATTATAATAATAATAATAATAAATTCTTTATTGCATTTAACACAGTTAAAGAAATACAAAATCATAAATAAGTTACTGCAATTGGCGGTCTTATCACTAAAAGCAATTTCTTCCAGACAACCAATTGATATTAAATAAATTGTAAGGAAAAGATTATATTTTTTTTGGTTTTGATATATTTGGTTTTAAAGTCATGTTCATGAAAAACAAATCACTACTTCCACCTAGGTATATCTTTTAGATGAACACTTACTAATACAGTGAGAAAGTTGAATTATTTTTATTCTTTATTTCAGTTTTCTGATTAAATAAATGTTTTAAAGATGTCAAGCTTAACTGTTACAATAATTATTTTATATGATATTAAATTTTACAATATCAATAATATATGTATGTTATATTTGTATATTAAATTTCAGAAGGTATAAATCATTATATTGGTGGATTCAGTCTTATCTGACTGGCACCAAGAAAATTATTTGTGGATTCCGTGATGACAATGGCATTGTAAACCAATTAAAATCATATTCTCTATCAGATATAGAGAAAATGAGACAGGTAATACAGTAACATTATTCATACTTAACATATATTTTTTAAATATTATCTACTCCACTATTACGAAATTTTAGTATTATTGGAGCCCAAATGTCTGCTTAAATTTCCTGGACAGTTTCCTGAGCTTTGTAAAATTGTGCTATGAAAAGGAAATATTCAAGAAAAATGGTGAAATGGGTTTGCATAATATACGAAATCTTCCCATAATGTCTCTGACATTTGAGTGTGGACCGCAACAATCTGTACATGTTACTGATTACGATGATGATATCTTACCAGAATGGTTTACCAATAATTATGGAAAACACAATGTCAGGCAGTGTACACAGGAAACGGGATTGCGCAAAATAACAAGTCTAGGCTGAACGGAAATGGTAATAGAAAAGTGGTATGTAGTGGTAGGTATGAAGGTATTTTCGAATTTAATTAAACGTCAATTTATAGCATGGCTTTGTGTGTTTCATTTATCTCATATTTAACATTCGCGACGAAAATATTAGTGCGCAGTACAGTCTTGAATTTAACGCGTTTTATAATTGTAATAACGAAAAATGCCTTCGATAAAATAGAACACTTCAAAATCGGCGTAAACAACTGGAATAGGTACATACGCCGCACCTTGTACACCTTGTAAAGACGTGCGAGTTCTGGCAGACGCTCGAGAACCTTTGTCTTCGGACTGCGGTGCGAGATGAGGTCGAGGCTTTTTGCGGAAAAGGAGATTAATTATAGACAGGCAGTGGAGCTCGCATTGGCGCTGGAGATGGCGAGCGGCACGCAGGAACAGCTCCGGCCGTAGAGGGCGCGCGAGGCGAGGAAAGCACCTCTCTGAAGTTAGCATGGCAAAAATAGCAGACTAATAAATAAAGTATTGGATAAATAGCCGTGAAAGAAAAAAAAAACCGTTAGTCAAGACACCTAAATAAAATAATAAAAAATTTCAAATAATAAAATTAGGTAAAAATTGTGTTACCTTGAAGAAAATTACCAGACCTCTTGGATAGTATATATCGTCAGTTGTTATTTAGCGGCAAAATATGAGCTTGGATAGCAGAGACGATTGCTGCCTGCAGAAATTTCTCTGGTAGCAGTTGCTTACGTTCATGGATCACAATCCAGATTCTATCATCAGCGGAGTGCTGCCCTGTGCAGAGTTATTATAAAACAAAATGCTTTATCACGAGGCAAAATAAGGTATATTATACATAAAACTAAAACTATGTATTAAATATAAAGCACAAATGAGTGATAAAGGAGAATCCTTCGACGAAATTGAATGATTTTTTTCGATGTAACTGTAATAAGGAGAGACTCTTGTAAAAAATGGATTACGACCAAAAGCACCACATGTTATACCGACAAGAATGCCCCTGCTTCTTTCATTAGGATCTGCAGTTCCTTTACAAACTAATGGTCCACCAGAATCTCCCTGCAAATAAAAGAAACAATTGAAAAAGTCAAAGAAAAACAAAACTTAAAGTATATTATATTATACTTTTGTGCACTGTTAACTTGTGTGGTGATTACAATCCGAGCTCACCGCGAGTCACGGTGAGTAGCTGACTACCTTCGAACTCAGTATGTAATGCAATTGGACGAAAACGGTTACCAGGAAATGAGAGGGATCGCCCACCGCAGCTCGGTACCGTACCCTGGATGGTTCACACTCAAGCCGGCATAGAGAAGGTGGCTATTGCATGCAAAGATTTCTCTGTTACATTAGTTGTCCTCACTCATGGACTGCATTATAGTTTTAACATAAGACGGAGTGAGTTTACTTGCCAGATTAGTATCAAAAAATTCTTATGAAATATAATTCAAACTGAACTATCAATGATCATACAATATTGTAATCGTTATGATCTTGCTGAATTGACTTAGGTCCTTAAGTATAATATACGCAATCCAGGAAGAAATATCTAGTTAGTCTTGAGTACAAAAGTAATAAAAAATGGCAACTAACTGCTTCAATTGCAGACGGATACTCCGTAGTACAAATATATCTCCTCATATTTCTATGATGTAATCTCGTACATCTGTCTGAAGCGACCAAAGTCGTGGTTCCCAATAATAAAACATGTGATCTCTGAGGAAAAATAGCCAAAGTTGTTAAAAAGTTACCCATTTTATAAGAGCAGCCAGTGGTGGACTAAGGTAATATTGTAATTCAGGGCCTATTTTTCAGTCATGACATACTTTGTGTTTCGTAAAAACTTAATTTTCGGGCCCTAAAAACTACGGGCCCTAGACACGTGCCTAGGTTGCCTAGGCCTTAGTCCGCCCATGAGAGCAGCAGTTTTTATGTCTAAAGGATTCCTGATAGAGAACTTCACCACTAACTTACATAGGTTCTGAACGAAAAAAGAAGATCCATACATACATTTAATACATTTGCTGCAGTTCTGCCATGTCCAGATATTAATGCACTACCCCGATAATCAATGTACCTTGATGCATATTCAATAGAGTTAACCTGCGCGTTAAATGTCCAAGGTTCAGTAACAAACTGCAAACAAAACTGATTATTAATTATTAGCCAATACTACTACTTTCAAAGCTACTAAACTACCAGTCAATGGATAGTCCACATTCGTATCCTCAAGCCGGTATAGTAAAGGAGACTGATGACTACAGGCATTTCTATGTGGTAGCAGAAAGTGACCAAATCACGCTTCGGTATTAGTGGACAGGCCGGCGAAGATCAGCACAATCCTGGCCGCAGTTACTTCTGCTCATGCCATAAAAAGGTAGCATATGACAAAATCTAATCTATCTCGACTCACTGCTTTCTCCTCGACCACAACCACAAGGGTAACCTTTTTATGTTGTACATCGGTTAATCTCTACACCTGACCTTTTCTGAGTAGTTAATTATCCATAAGTAAGATAAATACTTAATCAAAATGCTCCTATTTACTTACAACTATTGCAATGTCGTGTCTAGGAAAGTTGAAGGAATATGGAAAGGTAAGATTGAGTAGGTTACGCCACTGTCCTTGTTTACTTTCTGTAACACTAACTATAGTTTGAACTTGACCAGCCACTGCCATTACTCTTTTAATGTTTGTCGTACTAAATCTCCTGAAAGTCATTTGTACCTATTTTTTATAGTTCATCATATTACCGCACTCTGCCTGGTGTTAAAGTAGAGTACGGTCCATTACTGGAGACAACGTCAGAGTATACGCCGCGCCGGACCACGGCCGTTCTAATAAATACATACTGTATATAGTTGCCTGCAAAGTCTTTTAAGAACAGATGTTTTAAATGAATTATGTGCATTAAAATATAAGTATATTAACCCTTGGAACACGGCTACAAAAAAATTATTTCTATTAGCGAAACAATGAGCCGCAGTTAAAACTTTCGTTGGACTAAGGATAACACCACCACAAAAGCCTATGTAATTCAATTCGGAACGAAGTTTAAATGAAACCTGAAAAAAAAAGATAATAAATATCTGTCGCCCCCGCTATACCAGCTTAGTACGACTAGTTTAGATTTATACTGGTAATAGTAACCTGATATGGTACATCCCCTAGCCTAGCTGGTGATCCATTAGTAACACGAAGTGCATTAGACAAAATTGCATCCCAGTTTTCGTCATATGCTTTAACTAGCGTTGAAATTATGAAATATAAAAAGGATATTCGAGTTATTAGGACCTTCTTCATATTTTATTTTCCACCATTTTAATGCTATAAATATATTCCATTTTATATATTGACTTAATTATTATTTTGATTGATAGATAGTTCATAATTGTGACAGCAGGTTGATAGACATTTAATTATTTTTAAATGCAATGGATCATTTTTTTTGGAATTTCGTCTACAAGGCATGCCCTCCAGAAATCCAGCTCCAAAAATCAAATTAAAAATTCTACTCCAGGTTTCTCTTATTTAATAATTACAAGTTATGACAGTAAAATGGTAAAATTAAAGGAGAGGGAGTCTAGCCGCCCTTGAGACCGTCCCTCCTCCCGTCTCCGCACGTTTTCAACGCCATAGAAGTCACAGTTTTAGTTACTTCAAGTATCTACAAATAATATATTAATTAGAACAGTAATATCTTTGGAAATGCTATAGTATAGTAGGTGCCATAAAAAATAAAACAACAATTAAATTGAAAAAAAAATATATCGATGGAATGTTTTAAAACCAAAGACCAAATTAAAAAGAAAACAAATCATGATTGTAAAATAGTTAATATAAAATCATTGATATATCTCAATGTATAAAATGTGGTATATCTACTAATAATAATAAACCATAGTAATAATAATATGAATATATTTCAATTACTGTTTATTTTGCTAATTAATTTAATGGTAGCCAATTTATTGCACAATACTAGTTCTCGTATCTCGTTCGCAGTAAGTCTCAATTGCTTTATCTTATAAATAATTATTGTTTGTTTTAGAGATTTTCTTGTAGAGATTAGGGTTACGATTTTATTTGAAGACCTTAGAAATTCGAGTAAATAATTATTGCGCTAAATCAGACACAGTTAAACCTTCAATTTGGTACCACTTTCATCTTAAGCAACACTCAATTATAATACAAACCTACAAATATAACTAACCTATTTGTAATGGGTACAAGGATTTCTGCATGACATAAAATTAGTTTTAAGTGTCTGAGAACCTTTGGTACCGCGTTAGAACTCTATTTAATCCATAATTATCCACTGGAAGAATCTCAAAGTTTTAAGGTCTGTCCTCTAATAGTTAGCCGAGATTAGTTTGGTAGTATCATTTCACTTTAAATTTCACTTTTCATTTTTTTTTCTATAAATTGAGGAAAATAATGGCCTACCTATTATCACTATAATCTTGGCCATGCTCTTGAGTGTTTTTTTGAATCTACCTAATAATATTTATTGCCATTATAAACCGTAATTATCTTTTTCGTATTTATTTAATTTATTCCCTATTGTTATTTCTTTTCTGTACTGAAAATCTTTACCAGCACAAGTTTTACTGGAAGAACCTTTGGCAGTTTCATATTTTGTGTAATAAAGTATTTATTTTTATTTCAGGAAATTGTTAATGAAAATAAGAATATTCCAAGATTTATTGATATGTGTCATGCAAGAATTGTTGGAGGCACCACCGTTTCCAGTGTACTTGTACCTTATCAGGTGATTGAACCTAAAAGATTTTGAAGATTACACCCGTCTATTTATTCATAGAACTGTTGACGTTGTTTTTTGGCTTACATCTGGAAATAGTGAATCAAAATTATTCGTTTTAGACACGCTCGTTTGCGTTAATTCTTTAGAAACTTTATTGTAAACGGTAAAGGTTCTTTGCTGAAGCTATTCCAATTACTAGACCTGAATGTTTTGTGTGATGAATGGATGGTACTGTCCAATATTTACTTTAATATCTCCAGTTTTTTTATAACACTTATATAACAGTAGTTTTAATTATTTCAGACAGCCCTAATGAATCCAATTGGATTTGGTAGATGGTGGACAACGTTTTGTGGTGGAATATTAGTCTCTTTGAAAACTGTTATCTCTGCTGCCCATTGCTTTATAATATCAAGGTCGGTTTTCCTATATCCCATCGCTTAATATATCTCAAGTTTTGCGCTCCATCTGTTATTAAGAGAGAGACAACTTCAGAAAGATTTTTTATTCAACATACCCGTGAAGTGACCTTGTCGCGTTTCGGGATCAGTTTGGGTGAAGCCAGGTATGCAGAGAGGAGCGCGCACTGTCGATCTAGATGGTGTACATTCGTCTCTTCAAGCCGGTATAAGGAGGCGACGACAGCCTGTAGAAATTTTTCTGTAGTAGCAATTGTTTCTGTTCATGGATCGCCGAGCAACAACAAAAAACATAATTCAATTCCTATTTTAGTCCTAAGGGAAGCACGGGAAGTCTTTTCATTGCTGATTTTCTTAACCATGTACATGTATAAAGGACCTATATGCCTAATTTCATGTTTGTAGGTTTTTATTCATTCTTGAAGTTTTCATGCTTAGATAATGAGTGGAATATTCTTATATTAAGGTTATTATTTATCGCGTTTCGGGAATAGTTTGAAAGTAGCCATGTATAGCAAAAGGAGTGTGCACTGTCAATTTAAATGGTACATACTCGTCTCCCAAGCCGGCATAGTGGAGGCGACTGCTACCCGCAGGTTACTCTGTAGTAGCAGTTGTTTCCATTCATGGACCGCACTCTATCTTTACATCAGGCGGAGTGTTGTCACATGCCGAGCTACAATAATTTTTGCAGAAGTAAACGTCTAAATACGCGCAATTGTCGAGTCGTAGCTGGTAGTGAGAAGACGTACATGTTATATACTGATTTAATAGCGGCACAATCAAGGCAATTGCGTAATGTATGGTATCATAAATTTTACAACGCCAGAACTTTGCAAAATGATCTAGCTGTCATAGAGGTCTGTAATTTATTTTTTAAATATAGTGGTACCTCGAGATACGAGTGCCCTAACATACGAGTTATTTGAGATACGAGGAAAGGGCAGCTGCACACGGCCCACCAGTTTTTTTAATTCGGCGAAAAAGGCAAAGACCAGTGAAGAGAAAAACAGTGACTAAAATTAAGCATACAGTAACACAAATGTCTTATTCAAAAACACGTAACAAAAACAATTGGGGGTAGCATTTTTGGGGCTGGAACGGATTAATGGCATTTCAATTAATTTAAATAGGGAAAATTGCTGAGATACGAGCAAATTGACATGCGAGCGAGGTTACTCGAGGAATTAAACTCGTATCTCGAGGTATCACCGTATACATTAATTGTCGGCACTGTTGTTATATGTATTATATGTATTATAATATATATATTTATTTGTTTATTTTCCAATAGGTTAATATTGAATTTGTTCAAAGTCAATCAATTTTACCAGTCCGAATGTATACGAGAGATGCAGGTGTAAATATTAGTATTGGTGATCTTTGTGTTGTATCCGGTTTTGGACTTCAGGAAAATGTTAGTTTGTATCTATACTAAATTTTCAAAGATTTAATTTATTATAATATGATAAAATTTATATTTTTCTTAATTTTTATAATTCCTTTATGTTTTTTTAAGAAAATATTTTGATTCATTTATTTAATTTTTTTGGCCGAATATTCAAAAATTTTATTTATAAGTTTATTATGTATTTTTTTTTTGGGGGATTTGATTTAAGATTATTTTTTTATTTAAAGTTAAGCATGTTTGTTGTAGGGTTGCCAACATTTTTTTTTGCGGTACTTTATTTATTTTATTTCATACCTAGCTACTTCAAAGCTGATCACTTCACGCGTGTTATTATCCCGGAACGGTAGGGCTATATTTACAAATATTCACCAAACACAACTGTCCAAACACTATCAACATCTAAGGTTGCCAGATGTGTCGAGAGAAAAAAAACTAACGAAGTTTATAATCCAAACATAACATACTATCATCCGGTTGATTCGTATTTTTCAGGCCGGACAGGCATGCAGAAAACCGGATGGATCTGGCAACCTTTTCTTTATTCTGGCAACACTACATTATTTACATGTGAAATTCATTACTTACTAGCGCCATCTAACGGTGACTATTACAAACTTAATGCCGTGGTTACTCGTTTTTTTTTGAACTTATAGGATAGACCCAGTCACCATTTAAGAATGGTGTGTGTACCCATTGTCAGTGTTGCAACTTGTCGTAATATATATGGCCGGGGTCTAGTTACTAGTCGAAATGTGTGTGCTGGATCTCCAGGAAAGGATAGTTGTAAGGTAACAAATTGTTTAGTATCCCAAGCAGCGGCGGCCTTAGGGGGTGGCGACACCCCAACAACCCAACAACAAGGGCAATAACCCAATCTTTGGCTTTGAATAAGAAGTAATCACTACGGGTAGCAGCCGCCTCCGCTATGCCGGCCGGAGGAGGCGAGTATGCACCATCTGGATACTCGTCTCCTCAGGCCGGCATAACGGAGGCGACTGCTGCCCGTAGAAACCGCACTCTAGCTTTATATCAGGCGGAGTGTTGTCATATACCGAGCTACAATAAAAAAATACTCTTGTCGTTTCAGGGTGATTCGGGAGGTCCTTTAGTATGTCAAGGATTACTTGTTGGTATTGTGTCATTTGGTGGAATTTGCGGGAATGAACCAGGAGTCTACGCTTATATTCTACCATACACCACGGGTGAAATACCCTTAGTGCCATTGGGTAGTTCAAAAACGCGCTGTAATCCTTTATTGTTAATATTTATTCAAGTTATTATTAAATATATGTTTCAGTAATTATTTATATATATTTTTTTTTTGTTTTTTTTTTGTTGATAAGTTTTTTTGTTGGTAGGTTTAAGAAAATGTATGTTTAGATAATAACGCGCTTTATCATCAGAAGGTCAAGTATGAGTTTACATTTACACGGTCACAACGTAAAGTGAGTACTCTACCAATCGGGCAATATTATTTTGGCCGCGGAGGTTAAAAAAATTCAAATGAAGCGATCCTATTGGAGGAGAGTACTCACTCTACGTCGTGAAAATTAAAAAAATAAACCATACTTAGGCTTCTGAATTCTGTTTATTTATACCACCATTTAGTAGACACTCCGTATATAACCACCACTTTCGAATGTAACACCCGTGAAGTGACCTTGTCACGTTTCGGGGATAGTTTGAAAGTAGCCAGGTATAAGAGAGGAGTATGCACTGTCAATCTAGATGGTACATGCTCGTCTCCTCGAGCCGGCATAGTGGAGGCGACTGCAGCCCGTAGAGATTTCTCTGTGGTAGCAGTTGTTTCCATTCATGGACCGCACTCTAGCTTTACATCAGGCGGAGTGTTGTCACATGTCGAGCTACAATAAAAAAAAAAGTTATTGTATTTTTTTTTTAAAACACGAATTTAGAAATACAATTCTGGAATACCCGCCAATATTTGTCTATCGCATAATGACAATTACTTGATGTTTACAACGCCATCTATCTAAAAATAAATGAATTACATAGCAGGGCAATTCTTGCTTAGGAAAAATCCTGTATCACCTGAAAACAGTTTCTTCTTTTTTTTATCCCGTATGCGTTCCGGAACTACTAGTCCGAAAAAACGTGAATTTAGAAATATTATTCAAGAATACTCGCCAATAGTTCGTATTGTATCGTATAGCGATAGTTACTTGCTGGTTGCAGCGCCATCTATCCAAAAATAAATGAACTACGTAGTAAAATAAATTCATGCTTATGAAAAGTTTTGTTGGGCAGAACATTTTTACCTACTTCTAGAAGTAATTGGATAATTAGGCAATAGATGGCGCTACGTTTTACATAGATGGACGAATATACTATTATGAACTTATTTAAATATAAGTATATGCTATGATATAATATATAATGGATTGCTTGCTGGTCCAGTGAACGTAAGTAGAACTTTTCATATACACTTTTTTTATTGTAAATTGGCTTATGACAACATTCCGGCTGATGTTAAGCTTGAGTGAGGTCAAACGGAAACAACTGCTACCACCTCCGCGGTCGCCGCCGCTGTGCCTTCATCCAGGTTGACAATGAATACTTCTCTCGTAATATTTGACTACTTGCAAACTGAAACTGAAACACGACAACCTCACGGGTGTTACTGCCCCAGGACGGCAGACTGGACTAATAACCATCTCCAGTCCGCCTATCACTCTTTAATTGTAATTATACCTATTGCGAAGTTGTTTTGATTTTTTTTTAAATTTGACATAGTTTTAATCGTTATTTTATTGTTATGATTTTTTTCTTTTTGTTTTATATGGCGTTATAACAATTTGCCAGTGTCAAAGTAAACATTTTTGCATCAAGTTAATAATATTGTGCATCATGAGTCATTCATTGATCACACTAAACAGTCGGGTCAAGTCTCAGTCTAGTCAAAAATTGCTCCAGTAAAGTGGTAAAATCTTTACTGATACTTCCTACGGAGTTTTGGAAGGAAAATGGAAACACAGGCTCTCTTCGTTTGAATTGTTTGCCCACGCTCACGCACGTTTACAAACACTTAATGTTTAATAATCCACCATTATTACACATTAACACTCGAAGAAACACAAGTTTAGGAAAATAATTCAAGACAGATAACCTGACGTCTCAAGATGGCCAAAACTCCTTTAGCATTGTTCAGAGTATAATTGTTAATTTCATTGTTATTCACTTGACATAGTATTATTAATTGAGATCATTATCGTAGCAAGTCGTCCTACCCTATTATTGAAATTGCATTTCGTTTGTAAAATAGTAAGTAAGTAGCAATATTATAGTAAAGTAAGTATTATAGTGTATTCACTCTTAGGTGAATACCCGGTTGCACCAAAAGGCTCGTTAAAGTTACTTTAACTGTTACATTTTACGGTGACTTTTTAACGGTTACGTTTACATTTACCCACACGCGTTGCACCATCCTGTAAATTCGTATCGTTGGGAGCTGATGTAATTAGGAGTACAAAATAATAGAAAAAACATATTTGACCTCTTTTCATACACTTGACGTTATTAACTATTACTTTAATTTTGTCAGGCCAAAATTCGCTGGTTACGGTTAGCGTTAAAGTAAGCGTGAAAACTGACAGGTTTTTTGAAGCAACCCAATTTTAATTTTAACCATTACTTTAACGTGAAAGCAATAGTTGAGTCATTTGGAGCAATTGGACTTTACAGTGAATAATTATGTATACACGACTGCACGTGTGTTTGTGTGTATTATATGTATACGGTATCTGTGTGCGTTAAGACGTAAATGTTGTATATATACAATATGAAACTATTGTATAATAAATTAACAGTTTCATTAAGAGTTATCCCCTCATGACTTAAAGTCAATGGTAAGGTGTAGTCAGGAAGTTGATACATAAATTATAACTGGCTGAGAACTATTCGTGCGCGTTCACACTACTTGAATGCTAATTTACATCACAAGTTGAAGAGTTATGTCGCCTGTTGAAATGAAATGAAATGAAAATCCTTTATTAACGTAGGCATGGACTTGGCATGCACTTGTTCATCGTCAGAATCTACTTTTGGCTTCGGAAAGGCATGTGACGAGAAGACAGCCATAAGAAACTCGTCAATTATAGCCTGTGTTTATAATAACAAAAAAAAAACTGAATTATAAATTCAGAAAAAAATAATAATAATAGTCGTAACTTAAGAGTGGTAGGCAGACTGATGATGGTTATTAGCCCAGTCTGCCGTCCTGGGGAAGTTCCACCACTTTCGAATGTAACACCCGTGAAGTGACTTTGTCGCGTTTTGGGAATAGTTTGATAGTAGCCAGGTATAGCGAGTGCACACTACTGTCAATAGATGGTACATGCTCGTCTTCTCAAGCCGGCATAGTGGAGGCGACTGCTGCCCGCACAGGTTTCTCTGTAGTAGCAGTTGTTTCCATTCATGGACCGCACTCTAGCTTTACATCAGGCGGAGTATTGTCACATGCCGAACTACAATAAAAAAAAACTATTTTAACAAACATAACTAAACCACAATATGGGGCACCAAAATGAAGAAAATTATATATAAATATCATTGCAACCCACGTTTCAACCACAAAGGTACATACACACATACGTTTAATAGAAAAAAATTGAAAATGAAAAACTATGCAGACGAGCAGTAAGGAGAGAAGCATGCCACACGGGAGTAGACCGCCCCGCGTTGGGCATTTAACTATGAAAGTAATTCGTCATAATGAGTTGTCAATATAAAAAAGCGGCCGTGTTCTAGCGGTAAGACGCGTGAACTCACGATCGATGAGACCCGTGTTCGAACCTCGCTAATTCTGACCGTACCGTAACTTTATTATGTGTACTTTGGTCGCTTAGTGCCTATAGGCACTATTAAAGAGTGGTAGGCAGACAAATGATGCCTATTAACCCAGTTTGCCACCACTTTTAAATGTAACGCCCGTAAAGTGACGTTGTCGCGTTTCGGGAGCAGTTTGAAAGTAGCCAAGTATAGCGAGAGGAGTGTGCACTGTCAATCTAGACAGTGCATACTCGTCTAAGGAGGTCTGCATAGCGGAGGCGACTGGTGCTCGTAGAAATTTCTCTGTAGTAGCAAAAAAAAAAGATAAAATGCTAAAGTACTATCCGTCGCAACTGCCATCACAGCGAAATATTTGCAGACGGTCGCCTCCGCTGTGCCCTAGGTACTTAGGCGGCCATAATTGAATTGTCTTCGAGTGTTTTAAAACTAATTAAAGAACTTCTAATTGTAAATACAAAATCAGTGCAGCGTAACTTTCTAAGGTTAAAGTTTATATTGTGTTTGTTAAAGTTTCTTAGTAACTTAGAATTACTTTTCTAGGTCTTGGAACTAATTTAATTTAGACTCAGACGCTTTACCATAATAATTTATGGCATTGAAATGAAATGAATTTTTTTTATTAACATGGACATGGGATCGGCGTACACTTCCTCACAGTCCGACAAAAAACAAGAAAAAAAAAGACACGAATTTACCAAGTAGCGCAGACCGGCATAGCGAAGGCGACTGCTGCCCGTAGAGATTTCGTCCGTAGTAATTACTCAATAACCCGGATGAAAAAATTTAAACTGATTGGTAGTTAGGAAGTAGATTTATTTTTCTACAAAATTAACTAAAAATTAACAAACTCTAGAAAAAAATAGTGGGCCCATTTTTTAGGCGAATGGGCATTCTCCTTTGCCGAGGTTTGAACACAGGTCTCATCGATCATGAGGTCCGTCTTCTGTCGCTAGACTACGGTCGCTCTCTAACAGCTAGACTGAGTTTCTTAATTCTGAGACGAAAGTTCATAGATAGAAACTTCTGAACAGATGTGTTCAACAATGTCTCATTACAGCTACATTTTAGAGGGATTGGTGTATGATGTAATACGTTACATATGCGCTTATTCGGACAGGCAGGCGGGGGTTCGATATTGTGGAAGTGTTCGTTATTCCTTTCTTTATTTTGCATTTATTATTGTCGTCCTATTTTTTTATAGGACCTCGACATGTGACTACAACCAGTGCAGGAAGCATAGACTACATAAATCGATAAAGGCTTAGTAGAAACAAAAAAATACTGAGTTTTGTTTTAAATTTTGTGTTAGCCAACTTATTTAGTTGCTTTCTTCTTTACCTTGACCTTAACCCACTTGTTCCTGAAACAACTTTTGTCTTCAGAATTCAATGATTTTTGGATATTGGTGTCATATATGGGTCTAGTTAACGGGAAAAATAAAAAGAAAATTCTCCGCTTTTCAGAAAATTGGGAAAATGGTGTTCTTTTAAAAGGACGCTAGTATTATGTACTACTACGACGATTAGAGTTGAAATACAATTAGATTATAGATTTAACTGAATTTATTTCAAATTGTGAAACTTTTTGAAGCAAAACTTGGGATGCAATACAACATTTATATTTTAGACAGTAAAAAATGGGTTTTTTTGACATTCAGAGCACCGAATTTGATTATTTGTATGCCTCACATGCGCCAAATCGCAGATCATCGGGAGACATGGGTTACTTTACTCTGAATTATTCGTATATGTTGCTAGAAGAGTTATTGCCACACTTATGCGGAAATAAAAAACATTATATTGACTACCAATATTCTTGACTGATTAAGATCTGTGCTTCGACGCAGCAGTAACAATGCTCTTATCATGCCACTTGCTTGTTAGCATGCACTTTTCTGCTTCCAAAATTTGTTGCTTCTACCTAAAACTTACACCCCTATCCTTATGGATTATCCTGTGACAAAATGTTAACACGGATGACCACCATATCATCACTATGGTTTCGTACCATTGCTTCATCAATGCTATAATGCTCTTGAAGCGTGATCGAATAAGTCGAATGAAACGTGTCTGTGTTTTGATCATCATATGTCGTATGATGATCGTATGATCATTGTCTTCATCACTACAATCTTCTCATCGGAAAACGACCTCTAAATAGGCTCGTAAATTTCCAAAATCTATGTAAATTTTGTAAATTTACTCGGTTTTCATCACCTCAATTCTCATCGATGACATCAACATTGTAGTTTTCAGGAGGTAAAATAATGATTGGATAGGATATTTCCTCATCCTCGTCATCTTCTAACTCTTCAAAGGTTTCATTTATTGATAAAAGCTAAGAATTATTCTAGTTCTGCACCCCAAGAATGTGCAACATGATGGTGGCACATTTTACTATTGGTCGTTTAAAAGGACGGCAATTAAAATCGTGTAAATTATATAAATATAATGACATTCAAACAATGCAATCTCTTGTATTTGATAATAGACGAATCATATTACTTAGTTATGCAGTTATTTAAAAAATAAAACGTAATTGTAACATTAAATCCATGCCTTAGATTTTGCAAAATAAAAAGGGTGTTTTTAAAAATTAATAAAAAATATAACGCAACTTAAATCACGCACAATGAGTTACGTATCTTTTCCGTGGACTTGTAAAGTGTCTAAAGAATATAAATATTTTTTTCATAGGCACACACATTGATTACAATAATTTTATTTGTCCGGTGTCCTTTTAAAAGGACGATAGCAACAAGTGGGTTAATAAAAACTTTCAACAGTTAACCACAAACGATTTGAGGGCCTCCACATCATGCTCTGCTTATTGGCCGGTGAAGTCTAAATCCGGCGCTGACTACAATAAAGACTTTTTACAATCAGCAGTCGCCTCCGCTATGCCGGCTTCCAGTTTTATAGTGCACACTCCTCTATTCATATTTGGCAACTTTCAAACTGAACGCGATTCACGAGTGTCACTTTTAAAAGTGGCGGTACTATCCCCATTACCGGCTAATTATTATCATTATTATCTCCATATTTATTATTTTATCTTATTATTATTTATGTGTTTTTTTAGTCTATAAGCAAAGATACTAGGTTCAACTATTAACTAAAATTGCTCTTTACCTTGCATTGTAAACTTAAACACTTACATTATATTAAAATTCGGAATAATATTCAATATTTTATAATAAATGTGAAAATAAGTCAAACATGACAACCGGCTACTTGAAACGCATAAAAAAACATTACAATGAGCCCAATTGTACCATTAACACCGACCGGTCTTATTAAAAATGTGGGCCGAATATCAAATTGCTATCTTTCTATTGTGATGCCCCTTTATGGCGCAAGTCCGGCTTTTGCCCTTCAATGCATCTAAAGTTTTCATTCGACCTTTAATTTTTGACCTGTTATAAACCCAAACACGTGAAGGGTAAAAGTCTTTACAAAATAATAAAAATAAATTATATTGAAATTATTGATTTATTATGTGTACCCTATATTTTTCTCAACACAGATACCCCCTATCGGCAATGTTTGATCACTATAGCCGCAATTTCATAGGCGAGTAATTAAATTTTTATTTAAGAAAAACTACATCATCCTCCCGTTAATATTGTATCGAACTGCCAGATGAAAATTCTTATACCTCGACGGTAACGACAGACTTGAGTGGATCACGGTTTATATTAGTTAGAATAATGGTTAGCCAATATTATTTAATGATACTAAAAACCCTTTGCAAATTAATTTGCTTAATAGGCATGTCGACTTAGAAATATATGACTAATCAATGTACATATATTAAATATCTTATGTTTAAAGAAAAAATGTTGATGTTAAATTGACTTAACTTCGGGGTTAAATAGGAACAAAGCTGCACCATAGTCGTTTGTGCACCCTAAACTAGGGGCCAATATAAGGGATTGTTTGTTTTTTTTTTAACATAAATGCACTTGTCACATCTAGTTTTTGCCAAATGATAAATGGCTACAAAGATACATGTTGGTCATATGGCAAAATTTTACGAGTCACTTGAAGTATTTTTTTATTTCATCTAATTCAATGGATGGTGAACGACGGGCGAGACGACTTCTTCAAGCCGGTATAGCGGAGATATTTTTCGCTGGTAAAAGTTGTTTTTGCTCATTCTTCGCACTCTAGCTTAATATAAGGCATTTCATTTAGAACCTACTCTTAAATAGCACTTCATTAAATAATACAAATTCATGAATTAAGTACTCGTGCCAAGAATTTTATGAATAATAATTTATTTAGTTAGAATTGTTACCTCGTCGTTGACGCCCCAATAACGATGTTTTTATATCTTAATTTATATCAACAAAAATATAAGAAAAAAACCTTAAAATAATAACTTTTATCCAAGAATAATAATCCATTTAGAAGCTGAAAATATTTACCCCACGTCGCGTCGGCGGAGGTTCCCTGTATTAATATATAATTAGATCTGGAATCCATTTCCTCACGTTTTAGTATTTTTTCGCTTCCATTACACGGCTACGCGGCCAATTTAAAAATATTGAATAAATAATACTACGCCCTACGAAATATGAATGCAAAGAATAAACAAGTTATAATTTTGGGCAGATGTTAAGAACTAGAACGTACTATTTTTTAAGTTTAAGTCGACATAGCGAGAGGAATGTACACTGTCAATCTAGATGGTGCATGCTCGTTTCTTAAGGCCGGCATAAAGGAGGCGACTGCTGCCCATATAGATATCATGGACCGCACTCTAGCTTTACATCGGAGTGTTGTCATTTGCCGAGCTACAATTTAAAAAAATACAAATCATCCAGCAGTTAGCAGCACTTGGAAGGGCTGTAATCGAAGTTTCACGTGCGGAGATTGTTTTCTCAGCTCAAGTTATGTGTGCGTTTTGATTTTTTTCCCCAAATAAGATATTTTTTAATAATTAGGGTTCCATATAACGTGTAAGGCTCGATAAATTATGTCACGAAATAGTAGCGTTGTGATGTTGCAGAAACACTGAAAGCGTTCATATATTGTACAGCGTCGTGTATATCTGTCAGTTTTATAAATTACGCATGTCATTGTAAACATAGGTCACGGAGCATGTATAAAATTTGCAAAGAATGTCGTATCTTTTGCTTACTAATCTTTGGTAGTGAGTGAGAGTTAAATACATTATGACGAGTGCTCAGTGTATTATCTGAACCGAATGCATCTACCGCAACAGCCTTAACAAGTTACAATTGAAGCAACTTTACGTCCTTAAAATCTTTAGCTTAAAGCCGATTTTCGTTTGCATATACCACTTAAACCTATTAAGGTGATATGAATGTTTTTCTCGCTTTTTGTTTCCATCAAATGGTTCATATTTTTAGATATTTTTTTGTGAATTATATCACTGAAAGCTTTATATATAAAGTGAACGTTTATTTGTTTGTTTGTTCCAGGATTGTCTGACGGATGGATCTTTTTGCATTTGGATTTTTTTTTTGGCACTTTAATGGGCACTAAGCGACAAAAGTACATATAACATAGTACATTGGTGCCAATTAGAATTTAGCGGGGTTGAAGTCGGGTGCCGCTAGATCACGGCCGTTCTTCTATAATCATCGATTCGTTACTAGACCCATAAATAAAATGCTGATATGGCAATAAATATAATTAAATACGTACGTACATATTCTTAACTAGTTTTATTGTTATTATATTTTAATGCAAGTATTGAAAATTTGCTTTTGTAATAATATTTTATGTGACGATTTTATTAAATTTTATTGTTTGTAAGGATAAAGATCCGTTTGACAGATATTGAAATCGGACATTAGTCAAAGATGTGGCCGAAAATCTATAGTAAAGAATGCGAACATAAAAACTTTTTAAGTATTAAGTTATGAATGGAAACAGTAGTTGGCAATGATTGACAGGCGGATAACCCTTCATCTGTTTAAAAATACAGGGTGTTCATTTTAAGTTTGAATGTAGTTTTATTAACTAAATTAACTATTTGGCTCGTTATAATTTGCTTGAATTTAACAAGGTTGTTTATCGGCGACTCCACCCCCTTTTATGTTTATGAATTTATTTGCTTAGATTTAAGGCAATATCGCTAGAATAAGTTTAGGTTCAGTGGGGTTGTTGTGTCTATTTTTTATTGCGGCTCGGTATATGACAAACACTCCGCCTGATGTAAAGCTAGTGCGATTCATGAGCGGAAACAACTGCTACTACAGATGAATTTCTACAGGCAGCAGGCTATACCGGGTTGAGAAGAGGAAGGTGTTCCATTCTGATTCCCAGTGCACTATCGTTACTACTTCCGAGCAGTTTCCGAAGCGCAACAATGTCACTTCCCGGTTGTTACATAGTAAAGTGGTGGTACTACTTAAGGACCGCAGATTGGGGCTAATAACCATCATCAGACAGCCTACCACTCCCTAAAATATTTATTATTTAAACATATCCTATATAAGACAACATTATTTAACAATAAACGTGCTAACGATGTATTTACGACATTTCTAGTTCAAAAGAAATTGCCAAGAATTCGCACAGCGTGATATCGGCTTGCGAACGACTGGCTTATTTATTTCAAAGAAAATACATAATTTTAGCTTTTTTTATGAATAATATGTAAATGTAGATAATGTGGGTTTGTTCTCCTAATAGAATAAGGTTTTTTTAATGTCAAAATGGACTTTATTGTGGTGTTATTTCAATGTAAGTACATAACACATTTGGACAATGATGAATTTTAGAATTTTTATTAAAATTAAAAATAATTATGATAAAAAATGTTAGGTTATGGAAAAACAGTATCATTGTGGCATATTACTACTCTTCTGTACGTGGAATTTTAGCTTAACATTAAACAGCGATACCTTATTTATTATATTTATAAAAGATACAAAATCGTCGAAGTTTATGGCACTTACCTTAGGCTTTATTAACACTGCTTTCCTCATTAGGAAATAAAGGCGTAATTATTTCACATATTAAAAAAAATTGAACAGTAATCATAAAAACTTTATTAAAACAAAACAAAACTGCAGATGTTAAATGTTAGAACATGTCATTGAATTCGCTTTAACATTTCTTAGGATTTTATTGCAAAAAAGTCACATTTTGTCCAAAAGGTCCCTTGAAAAGCAATCGTACGCTCGTAAACGTTAAGGGTCTAATAGTGCACCCTTGGGGGCATCTAAGGGCCTGTCTTATGTTTCTTGACACTCATTGGAAATAGTATCAGATGGCTATGTGAGCGAATTCACACTCTTCAAGATGATTCCGATCCTTTTTTCTTGAGTTTGCTACTTCAATAAAAAACTACAGCCTGATGTAAAGCTAGAGTGCGGTCCATGAACGGAAATAACTGCTACTACTGAGAAATCTGTAGGGGCAGCAGTCGCCTCCGCTATGCCGGCTTGTGAGGACGAGTATGCACCATCTAGATTGACAGTGCATACTCCTCTTGCTATAGCTGGCTACTTTCAAACTGCTCCCGAAACGGGCGTTACTTCCAAAAGTGGTGGTATTACCCCAGGACGGTAGATAATAGCCATCATCAGTCTGCCTACCACTCTTTAATAGTGCCAATAGACATTGATCGACCAAAGTACTTACAACAAAATTACATTGGTACCGGTCAGAATTAGCGAGGTTCGAACACGCGTCTCATCGATCTTGAGTTCACGCGTCTTACCGCTAGACCACGGCCGCTATTTGTACTGCGTAACTTTTTATGCGTATAAAATTGTTGTAAGTACAATTTCCGGGTTATTTTTAACAACCCACGATAACAAAAAAAGTCTGAAAAGTAAAGATGATGGTAACTTTCGAATGTAGCACCTAAGTAGTTAAGAAGTTGGAGTGTTCACTGTCAATATGGATGGACATTCATCTCGTTAAGCCGGCATAGTGGAGGCGACTGCTGCCTGTAGAAATTTATCTGTACTAGTAGTTGTTTTTGTTCATTGACCGCACTCAAGTTTTATATTAGACGGAGTGTTGCCATATGCCGAAATACAATAAAATAATAAGTAAAATCTACATTGTTACAGATGTGAAACTAAAACGTAAACTTACTGTTTAGTATTCTAGTACAGTTGTGTGCAATCACGTATCCCTTAGGGTTTAGACCGCACACCCATGACCTCATTATAATGCTCCAGTGTGTTACCATTGTTCTAATTAAGGACTTCCATTGACTCTAGCACTCTTGTTACGGTATCTAGGAATATTATTATAATTGTATTAATAATTATTTTTGTTATTGTAACTCGACAAATGACAATATTCCATCTGATGTTGAGCTAGAAACTACAAAGAAATGTTTGCAGACAGCAGTCGCCTCCACTATGCCGGTTTGAGGAGATGAATTGTGCGACTTATAACAATGTTACATTGATACTCAGCGCCGGATTTAGACTTCGGCGTGCATGTTGTGGAGGCCCTCAAATCTAGAGCTAGAAACTACAAAGAAATGTTTGCAGACAGCAGTCGCCTCCACTCCGCTTAACGAGATGAATTGTGCGATGTTACATTGATACTCAGCGCCGGATTTAGACTTCGCCGGCCCATAGGCAGAGCATGTAGTGGAGGCCCTCAAATCGTTTGTGGTGAACTGTTGAAAGTTTCAATTAAGGTCAAGGTAAAGAAGAGAGCAACTAAATAAGTTGGCTAACACAAAATTTAAAACAAAACTCAGTATTTTTTGTTTCTACTGAGCCTTTATCATTTAATTTTTTTTTGTGGTGTGGTGGCGGCCCGTAGGTGTTACTGTTGATACTGAACAAGGGTTTTTTTTTGTGATTCGAATATCCTGCATCTCATTTGAACACTGGATTTCCACTTAGAAACTGCCGCTCGTAATTTCCTCGAGTGCCGTATAAACGCAGCGGTTATCTTCAAGCGAAATCCTTTGCTTATAAGGACGTGATTGGGTTTTAAAGATGGCTATTACATTTTTTGTTCCAATGTTTTTCTTTAATAACTTAGTGTTTATTTTAATGTATTTACTATTATTTATATACAATGTCTTTGATCAAGAAGGTACATTCCCAAGGCGATGTTAGTGGGCGTGTCGTCAGGTAGGCGGGGCCTAGAGAGATGGGCGGTCTTTTGGCCCTTAGAGATATCCCAGAGCACTTCGCCTCCATTGCCCATGAGGGCTAAAATTTACAACTAGTTTCTTGTTGCTAATATAATATGGGTTTTGAATTATTGCGGCAATGTATTTTTGATAAAAGCAGCTGCGGTTCATTCGTTTTCTATATATTAAGTAGACTTCCAAAGCTGTGGTCTGGCGGTAGAACGCGTAAACTCACGATCGATGGGATCCGTGTTCAAGTCTTGGTCGCGGAGTGGTAGGCAGACCGATGATGGTTATTAGCCCAGTCTGTCGTTTCTACTTTGAGCACCACATTTTCAAGTGCAACTCGTGAAGTGACCTAGTCGCGTTTTGTCGTCAGCTTGGAAGTAGTCGACTATAACGAGAGAAGTGTGCTCTGTCGATAGATGGACCATATTCATCTCCTCCAGTTGATGTAGTGCAGGAGACTGCTTCCAGCAGGCAATTGTTTGTGGCGGCTGTTGATTAATTGTTTAATAATTTAATAACCTGTCCTATGTGTATTAGGACAAGGACAATACAAACCTAGAACACCAAGACCCGAAACAAATATCTACCTCCATCTCCATCTAACAAACCTAAGTTTCTATATGTACTTTCATTTTTATACACTTTCATATCTATTTCGTTTATAGAAAGACTTATCTTCAATGTTTAATCAGCACTATAGATATTCTTTGTTCTACGGAAAGGAATGTCTTAATAAATTATAGCATTGTAAATTAATATATTATAAATAAAACGAAATTAATATAGTGTATAATGATCAAAAGTATTTCAAATTGGGTACCTACGTTAACAAGTTATATAATCAAGTTTAAATCCCTTAACAATATGTTTTAACTTCAAACCACTAACTAGATGATCGTGTTAAATATTAAATGAGCCGACAAAACCTCATATCAAAACTTTATCCATAGAAACCCTGTCAATTCCCACTGAAATTTCATCATCGTCAATCTAACTTAGTTTAATAAGTAATCCTTAGTGCGAAGCTCGCGCTCGGTGGGCAGTCCCGAAGTCTCCGCGGATCTGGTCCAGCGAGATATCATGCGTCTCGCAAAACCGTCTATCTCTTACGCGCAGACTCCCATTGCGGCCGTGAACGGAAACCTCACGATACATGTTACATTTATTTCAAAAATCACTCGTAATACATTCAAAAAATAATAATGCAGACTTAAATAAACTTACATACAAATATAGTACGAGAAAAGTAATTAAACATAGAATTCGATCAAGTAATAAGTGATGGAATCCACTGACACGAGCGCCCTCTATATCGATTCTGCTATCCCGCTCGTGGGGCGAGGGCGTTTCCCGTGGGGCGCCTCCCACAGTCCGCGGGGACGGGGGCTAGTCCACGGCGATGCCCGAGCACTCTGCGGCGAGTTCCCGCGGCGCTTGTTAGTGTGCCGCCAATGCACAGCGGGATCGCCCGCACAACCGGGATTCCGACCGTTCCCAATACGCACATACGAGACCTCTAACCGGATACATTAATAGTTCAGTCATATTTGCTACGTCTTTTAGTGATTATAAGCTTTAATACTAGGACTTTCAGATCATTTCTCCAGCAAATTGATATTTATTTTCTAATAATATAAAACAATTAAAATATTTTTTTAAAAATATTTTTTTAAATTTTATTAATTTATTAGACTGAAAAGTGTTTTGTAAAGAAGTGAGAGGAAATGCTACGGACTTTTTAATTTATTTTTGAAAGTAACTTTTATTAGTGTGTCGCGTGTTGTATTGCGGCGCGTGTTATCGCGTCAGTCCGTGGCAGCGCAGCGCTAGTGAGGGCCGGCAGGTGGCCGGCTCGGGCGCTGCTCGTGCAAGATTCGGTCGGACGAGTTAAACGCGGCGGCGGGCGGGTATACCGGCTCGCCGTGGCCACCACTCGAATTAGATCCTGTAGGATGGGGAAGAAAATTATATCCACCTGGTGCACCCAGGTCCTCAGGTTAGTTTTCATTTTTATAATTAAAAGGTTGCTATAAAATTATCTTTCTATACAAAACTAAAAATGTACATCTTCGTAGTCTACGAGTTGTCTACAATTTGCTACGATAGCGGCGTAGTTGACTATTTTTTGTTGTACAGATATTTTAATAAACTTGGTTGATGACATAAACTTGGCATATTTTATTTATTTTTAAATAGTTTAACATAAACAAATAAATTTTATTATGACTTTTCATCTAAGATGTCTTGAGTATTATTAAAATATATTTATATATTTTTTATAATGTATTATATAATTTTTTTTATTAACAGGCGGTCTAATGTTCGGACTGCATCACCAAGAGGCTGCAGGTGGTCTCCACACTCAGCCTCGAGGACCAGTTACATCCCTCAAAGAAGAACCCCTGACAAGGGCCTGGATGACACCCAGTTCCCTAGTCGATAACACCAAGTAAGTTTTATCTTATTGAATAAATAGAGATAAAATAAATTATCGTAATCACGACGAAAATGATTTTTCTCTGTACTTAAAATAGAGAAGTTTAAAAAATTGCTTACGCTCTATCCGGGATTAAAAAAATAAAAAATAAAAATGTTTTCTGTAATAAAGTCAGTGATATCAGTAATAACGAGGATAGATAGAAACTGTGGAGGGCTTCTCTTCCTTTCTGCTGTTGTAAATAAAAATCTTGTTAAGAATGTTTTAAACACAAAGATCACAATTTATTTCTCATAAACTAAACTACTTAGAAATATATAATATAACAAAGAGAAATATTTCGTACTTAATCTAATTCAGGGTGTTTATAACCAACCTCTATTTGTATTGTATTAATAATAAACCTTTTAGTAAACAAAAAGAGCAACACAAATTCAAACCAAAATTATATTAGTGAAATTGCAACAAATGTTCTGACGTGAAATGTTCACAAATTAATATTTATTTAAGATTAAATATATATATAAAATATGTCTATTTTGTAAAAGAAAAAAAATTATGGATAAAAAATTAAATTATTTAGGTTTTTTTTTTACCTTATTATTTTATATTTATATAATAAAAAGATTAACATTTTAAAGCTTTTACGGATTAAATAAATTCAAAATGGATTGTTATTAAAAATATGCACATATTTGATTTCATTAAGTACTACTAAATAAATGTCTCATGTAATAATAATCGCTGAAATTTTGCTGGTACTAATGTAACTTTGTTATATTGTTTGTACTTAGTTTCAGTGGTAATAATAAAATTAATATACTACTACTCACGCCTTGTTCTCACTGGGGTAGGCAGAAACCATAGAGCACCAGCGACTCCTCCTTCGCTTCAATCACATCCATTACTCCTCTCATGCGTGCATGTTGGTTTGCATCTCATCTGACCCTTTCTGTAGAGTTGACCAATCTGACTGAGAAAGGTCTTCCTAGGGCGCCCCTTTCCGACACTGCCAAAATGAATATAGTCACTAACTTAGAAATGCAAAGGTTTATAAAAAAATCTATGTGTAGTTGGTGGCAGGAATCTAACTAAAGTCTTATTCAGACTCGCTAAAATAAAAAAAAGTCCTTTATGGGTTTAAGTGTTGAATTTTACAATAAAATCCCTGATGAAATTGTAAACTATTCGAATAATAAATTCAAAAGGTTCATTAAGTCGAAATTCACAGAAAGAGCATATTATACAATTGAGGAATACATAGCTGATACTAGTCCATGGAAGTAGTTGTTATTGTTATTACTATTATTATTATTGGCATAATAATTATTTTATTATTTATAAGTTGACAATGCCTCTTTACAGCACCTACTATTATTTTTTTATTGTTTTTGTTATTATTTTATAATGTTCTAAATATTTTATTGTAATTGTTCACGTACAAAAGTGCTGAAAATCAGCCTACTTGTTTGATTAAATGAATTTGAATTTAACTCACAGCGAAATAACAACAAAAATAATTCAATAATATACATAATACGTGTACACCACAATTATCGTTAAACACAATATTGTTATCGAGGGTCCGAAGCGGGGATGTGCAAATTTTCCACTGTTAATGAACACAGCCCCCGGAACGGTAACAAGCAAGCAATCATAGAGTTAAGGGTAGTAAATCATATGACGGGACCGCTCTACCTATTTGTAGGTACATTTTGCTTAGCATTGAATGGTCTATATAGCAAAATATTTATTTATTTACTATAAAGTCAACAGCGTAATACAAACGTATAACAAAGAAAATAAAAATTATACAGTAATAAGGCCAATAAACATTATAACATAAAAATATAAAAATCAAACATAAAAATTAGAAATCAACATCAAACAAACAAACAAACAAAAATACTTTCACACAAGAAAATAATAATAATAATAAAAAATAAACAATAATAATAATAAAAACAAAAAAGAAAAAGAAAACGTAAATATAACTAAAAACATTCCAACTAATCATCATGTAATTTATTATTTATTATATTATATAAAATGTCCGTTTGTAAAGATGACTAAATCGTAAAATTCTCAATTAACATATAGATCATTAAGCGACACGGCTAGATAGCAACATTTCCACAATATTAAAATGTTGTATAATCAAAAAGAATGTTGGACATTCTCTACTTGGTCAACTTGCGTAGATGGTCATTTTGCTACATTTTTTTACTTTATTGTTCACGGCATATAAACAATTTATATGTATTAATAATATATATTAGTTTCTCTATCTACGTTTAGGTAGTTTTATTTAGTATGTTTAATATATTTTTTAAATTATGATGAAAATTGAGCGACCATAGTCTAGCGTTCAAAGCTCGTTGACCGGTACCAATGTAATTGTGTTATATGTACCTACCTCGGTTGTTCTGTGTCTATGACACAAGCATTTTTGTAAAATCTGTAATATTTAAAATATACTTATTCACCCTAAAGCTTATTTACATGGTTATAATGAAGTTGTGTAACAAAATTGAGCATTTGGTGCGCAACCCACTGTGTAATATGAAGTATTGTCTGACACTTGTTCTCAAACTTTTCTCACGTGTCAATTTATTTATTAATAGTAAAATAAAAAATATCGTAGAATAAATAGAATACAAAGAAAACGAGCTCTCGTTGCGCCGAACGACTTAGTTCTTAGAGCTTCAAGTCGGCTTTTTTGTTCCTTTTTAAAAAAACAATTATTTACGACAACGATTTTAAAATTAAAATTATAATTAGTATAAATATAAAATTATAATAATTATATTACTTATAATAAGTTATAATTTTATAAAAGTTATTGAAGGCAAATATTTGCAGTGGTTTATACTCGTAGTAAAGTTTGAGAAGCGCTGTTGTCGTATTGGTTCTGCGTTATTTGGTAGCTATTGTTTGTGGAGATCCCCTTTAGACATCTGTCACCCGGATAATGTTTGAGAAGATACTGTGAATTTTTGATGCACTCAAAAATATGGTCAAAAAGATTACGCATACATTTGATAAAGTATGTCGATGTTTTTTCTTCTTCTTTTTTATTTTTTTATTTCAGTATGATTTATTCAAATGTAAATATGCATTTTGACTTAATTCTTGGAAATTATTATTATTTTAATAGTTCTTTAACCAAAACAAAAGTCAACAAAATTTATTTAATAAAATCAAAAATAATTTTATTGCGCGATATTAAAAATTATTATTGTAACAAAATCTCCGCTATAAATTCATAAGAAACATAATAAAGAAATATTTCGTAAATTATTATTAATATTTATTTTTAAAAAAATATTAATTAAATGTATATAAATTAAAATACTTTAAAATATTAATAGTCGCGGAATGGCGTTTGTATGTAGTTTTTATATAACAAGAGGTCTGCCCTGTTAAACACGACAGTGCATACTCGTTTTATAAAGTCAGCATAGCGGAGACGACTGCCATCTGCAGGCATTACATAGCCAGCCGGGCTACTAAAAAAAAATAAGAGTGGTAGGCACACTGATGATGGTTATTTGTCCAATCTATCGTCATGGGGCAGTACCATCACTTTCTAATGTAACACCCGTAAAGTGACCTTGTCGCGTTTCGGGAGCAGTAGAAAGTAGCCAGGCATAGCGGAGGCGAGAGATGCTCGTAGAAATGTCTCTGTAGTAGCAGTTGTTTCCGTTCATGGACCGCGCTCTAGCTTTGCATCAGGCGGAGTGCTGTCATATACCGAGCTTCAATAAAAAAATTTACAAAAAGCTGTCTAAGTTGAACATCGAAAAGGGCAAAGTGTAATTATTTTAATTGACGTAAATCGCGCCCACTGCATGACAAATGCTGATAGACCCTGCAGCCAGCGATGACAGGGTCATTTATAATACCAGGAAACATCGTTAAGAAGCCTCACCCTTGTATGTAAACGTTGATTATTTTAATAAATTGACACTAGAAAAAAATACCCTCTGTCATTATTAATATTTTTTTATGCTATTGATAGATAGATAGATTAGTGTAATTAGCTAATTTCATATTATCTAATTAAGTACATATGTTTAACACCTATTTAATATAGTTATACACCATGGATATTATTAGTTTGCTGTCCCACGGGGTAGTACCACCACTATCAAGCATAGGGGAGGCGACTTCTGCCTGAAGGAACTTCTCTATAGTAGCAGTTGTTCCAATTTTTGATACAGTTTTTTTCAGTGAAAATTCATCGAATTTTTTTTTCAATTTTTTAATATAATTATTTTCGCAAAATCATTATTACTTGTTTTTTTTTTTAATTTGATATAAATTAGGTGTAATGTTAAATAATATCTGTAATATAATTAAATCTAAAATGTATGCTGAATTGGGTGGGTGTAGGTGTGACAGGCAATGATGTAACACTCATTTTATTGTTCCTTTTTTTTAATATTATTTTTCTTTTTTATCTGATTTTATTAATTCTATTTTATTTTATTTTTTTCCTTTTTTGTATACGTGCACTTCACCAATTTATGTACATAGTAAAAATTATTTTAGGGTGCAGTGATATTATATATGATAAATTTAAATATAAAATCTCCTCTACACTGCACCTGTAAATTTTCCAAATAAATAAATAGATTTAGTTGTGTGTTAACGAGGTGTCAAGGTCGAAGCAATTGTATGCTAAAGGTGACTGAGAGGTACAGGCCTTTAAGATAAAAATGAAATGCAAGTATAATCTTTAAAAAGTTAGACAAACAAAGTTATACTCACATCGATAGTCGGTAAACAAAAAAGCGATATACCTAATAGGGGTGTATCGTGAACAGAACGAGAAGCGATAAATAAAACAATGTACCAACCATTCGCTATAAATGGCAATCCTGAAACCAATTTGTTTACGCAAATTCTGCAACGAACGCGGCCAGAGATGAATGGATGAATTGAACGCGTACCAACGATCCTAATGTTTCCTTTAAAAAAATGTTATAGTAAGTATGACTGCAGTCAGACTAATGTGTGTCAGCGATGGTAGGCAGACTCATGATGGCTGTCATCCTGGGGTAGTACGGACACTTTCATGTATTACACCCCTGAAGTTACCTTGTCGCGTTTCGAAATCAGTCTGAAAATAACCAGGTGTGCACTGTCAACATTTCTCTCCTTAAGCCGGCATAGCGTAGGCAACTGCTGTCTGTAGAAATTTCTCTATGGTAGAAGTGTTTTTTTTAAATTGTAGCTCAGCATGTGACAACACTCCGCCTGATGTAAAGCTAGAGTGAGGTCTATGAATGGAAACAACAACTACTACAGAGAAATCTCTACGGGCAGCAGTCGCCTCCACTATGTCGGCTTGAGACGAGCATGAACCATCTAGATTGACAGTGCACACACATTTTCCGTTCATGGATTGCACTCTAGCTTAACATAAGGCGGAGTGTTGTCATATGCCGAGCTACAATAAAAAAAAAACCTAACCTATAGCTAAAAACCGAACAAAAATCCTTACAGTAGTTTCTGATACTTTCTAGTGCGTACACCCAACCGCAATGGACGTCTCTGTTCTATACAATGTAGATAGTAATAAATAAAAACGTATAAATATAGACATCACGTGTGATAATGAAATATAATTCGCCTAACAAATCAGTAGAAAAACAATCTCTGTAATAATCTGTCTATTGATTAATTTATTACATTGACATGTGTTCGTGGTTCGAATTCGTTTGTTTTTATATCAACATGACAGCATTTTTGTCAACAAAACCATTATTTAGACCACCCTGTATTTATTTAGGATTTTGCAGAACGTTCAGTTCAGAGTATTGGATACAGTATAATTGATATAAAAACATTGCTGCAAATTTCGGTATTTGCTAACGATTTGACGCGTCTATGACGATACGCTTGAATAACTGCGCAAAAAATACAGTTTCAACATATAAAACTATTAAGATTTAGATTTTGCAATCGCCTCTGTGGTGCAGAGGTGACACAACCAGTCACCCAGACAGTCACACGGAGGCATCGGGTTCGATTGCCGGTCGAAACAAATATATTAAAAAATAATTTGATTCGAGTCAGGGTGCTTTTGTCCTCGTTTTGTTGTCCTCGTCCTGATTGATAGTGTGTCTACGGGTGTACAGGCTACGTAACCTAGTTTAAGGTCATGGCATTTTATATGCTTGTATTTATATTATTTTGTATTTTAATCACAATTAAATAAAAAAAAGAAATGCTAACTAAAATATAAATCTATATGTTTAAAACATTTGCGGGTAGTTTACAAAAGCGATAACGGGAACAGCCGGTAGTCGCGTTCATCATTTACTAACCATTTGCATAGAAAAAAAAGTGGTCAGTTAGAAAGGTCTCGTTCAGTTGTTAACTGTAACACTACAAGGCATTCAATAAAAAAATACACTAAACAATTGAAATGCAGATGTGAGAAACCGCAAAGATTTTGCAAATAAAAGGATTAATCTCATACAACTTAAAGTCTAAATAGATGTCATAATTTCAACCGTTTTCATTCGACATAGCATTGACAAATGGTGAGTGAGATGGGAAAGCAAAATTTATGGTTTTTGGTATTTAAAAATTGAAACAAATGTTCAATTTTTTTTGTTCAAAGATAAATCGTTTGTTGATGTTTTTATTGCGGTTTAGAGATGATGATTGTTGTTATAGGGTTGCCATTTTTGTATTTATTTAAAATACAAAGAAAACTGATTATTTTAGGTCGGTTATGATTTAGAATGAATATTATAGTATAGTAGTATAAACAATATCTATGAAGAAAATCAAACACTTTTTTTTGTTTATTAAAACTTTAATTTTATTAAGTATGCACTGTCAGCCTGGATGTCACATTCGTTTCGTCAAGCTACCAAACCAGAGGAGACTACTACCTGCCGATATTTGTTCAGACCGCAATATAGTTTAACATCAGATATCTGACAAAGTGCTGGACTTTAAAAAAAAATATTTAAAAAATATACAAATTGTATATAGATATAATAATAAATATTTCTTTACAGTGTCGGCGTTGGTCGAGCGCATTTTGAGAAGCAACCGCCAAGCAATCTGCGCAAGAGCAACTTCTTTCACTTCGTTGTAGCTTTATACGACCGCGCCGGACAACCTGTTGAAATTGAGAGGACTGCATTCATTGGTTTCATTGAAAAAGATCAGGTAAATAATTTTTTTTTTCAGTTTTATAACTTTTTTTTTTAAAGTTACGTGTCCTATATGCTTTCATTAAGATCTGCTTCTGTAATGTCTCAATGGAAAAAATATTTTATAAAATCGCATATATCTCTTATTATTAAGCTACATAATAAAATATATTTGATAAAATTCAAGTCAACCAAAATTATTTAAAATATACCTTCTAAAAATTCTATACCACCAACGCGTCACACCATTATGTAAATCATCATTGGTACCTCACAATCAGAATGAGATCTGATAAAACATTATCCTGATTGATGTGAATAACATAAGATATTAATCTAAATTCTTTTTACTAAGCATTGAAATAAAATACCTAACTTATTTTTTAAAATAAATATTAATGAAAATAAGAAACATTCTGTAGACCCCCAGGTCATAGGTCTGTCGTAGGTACAATCAGCAAAAGTCTGCTGCATCACTTTAAATTGGACTATTATTTCGTGTAGTATTACAAGCTTATTCTTGGCCGCTTGATCGACATATAGAAATTTGTTTACAATCTCAAAATCAAATTTACAAAACGTGTGAACTCGATGTGACCCGTGTTCAAACCTGGCTAATTCTGACCGGTACCAATGTAACGTAATGGTAGGCAGACTGATGATGGTTATTTGCCCAGTCTGCCGTCCTGGGGTAGTATCACTACTTTCGAATGTAACACTCGAGTAACCTGTCGCGTTCTGGGAGAAGTTTGAAAGTAGCCAGGTTTAGCGAGAGTAGTGTGCACTGTCAATGTAGACGGTGCATATTCGTCTCCTCAGACCGGCATAGCAGAGGCGACTGCTGCGCGTGGAGATTTCGCCATAGTAGCAGTTGTATCCGTTCATGGGATTTTCATTTCATTCCATTTTATATTGGTTATATTTTTTCACAAGCATTTTATATATTCTGTGCCGTAGCTATTTGTTTATTATAGGGATTTGCGATAAAAATTAGTGCTGAGAATGTTATAAAATTACTTAATTTCAATATATCTACTATGTTTCAAACAATGTTGTAAAACAAAATGTATGGACGCTCAGATGTTGGCTTTCACGTTAAGGAAGAACTGTTTCGTTTTTTGTTATTATACAGGATGCTTTTATTTTTTGTCAATCTTTAAAAACAAATATCTTTGCAGGAAGCTGAGGGTCAGAAAACAAACAATGGTATACAATATCGACTGCAATTATTATACGCTAATGGTGAGTATTAATAAATTACAAATTTTTATTTTCACAGTTATTAAATTAGCGGCTAGCTTCGGCTTCGTAGTGCGTCATCTCTGTCGCACAAAGGTATTTTAAATGACATAGACTACGAAGGTAGCTGTCTCTTTCTAAAGCTAGATGTTTTAATTAAAAATTCGTATATTGTTGATTTGAGCGTTGAAAAGTGTTAGACAACCTGATGATCAGTGGCCGACTAAGGCTGAAGCGCGCCCTAGGCAACATTGTAATTCCGGGTCTATTTTTCAGTCATGATACATACTTTGGTTTCGTAAAAACCAAATTTTCGGGCCCCACAAATTTCGGGCCCTAGGCACGTGCCTGGGTTGCCTAGGCCTTAGTCCGCCCATGCTGATGATGGTTATAGTCTGCCGTTTTGAGGTAGTGCCACCACCTTCAAGTGTAACCCCCTCCCTGTGACAAGACCTAGTCGTAAGTAAGCATAGTGGAGGCGACTTGCTTAACTTCCAGTAACGAGCTATAGTTTTTAAATTAAAACTTTACTCAATAATCACCTTAATTATTTCCCTTATCGGAATACTAGAAAATTATAATTAAGATGTTATCTATTACATTATTGATACTAGACAAGTCAATTGCCATGTCTGAGACATTACGTTGACTTAGAGTTAAGACTACGGTCACATTTCTTGTAATTCAATTACATTTTCGTCCTTATTATAAAGCAATAAGGAGTAAATTTGTGTACAGCGTGTAGCTCTGTGTGTGTTTTCTATTAAGCGTAGTAAGACAATAGCAAACACGGTTGTCTTTGGCCATTGTTACATTTAGAGTTTGGGTAAACGGTATCGTTTTGATAAAGGAATGTTTGAAGGGAATAGATGTTTTTGTGTTTAGGTATTATCTTAGTTAATTTTATTACTTTTTTAGTGTTTACAAATAAATAATAATCCAATTTTCAGATTGAACCTCGTATTTTTATTAGGGCTGTTATTCATATTTTTTGTATTTGTATGTTTTGTTTTTCTTTTATTGTAGCTAAGCATATGACAACACTCCGCCTGATGTAAAGCTAGAGTGCAGTCCATGAATGAAAATAACTGCTACCCCAGAGAAATCTCTACGGGTAACAGTAGTCTCTACTATGCCGGCTTGAGGAGACGAGCCTGTACCATCTAGATTGACAGTGCACACTCCTCTCGTTATACCTGGCTACTTTCAAACTATTCCCGAAACGCGACAAGGTCACTTCACGGGTGTTACATTCGAAAGTGGTGGTACTACCACAGGACGGCAGACTGGGCTAATAACCATTATCAGTCTGCCTACCACTCTTTAATAGTGCCTATAGGCACTGAGCGACCAAAGTACATATAACAAAGTTACATTGGTACCGGTCAGAATTAGCGAGGTTCGAACACGGGTCTCATCGATCGTAAGTTCACGCGTCTTACTGCTATACCACGGCCGCTATTATACATATAATCGTCTGGGCTCATTTTTAGCCAAATTTGAGCCCACTTCATATCTAATAGTTTGTTAACAAAACAATATTCTAAAATAATAAAAAAATTTTTTTATTAATTTAGTTCAATTATATCAATATACAGTATACAGTTTACCAATCAATAGACAAATGTTTAATTACATAAAAAACAGGTATCATTAATTTTAGAGCATTTTTAATAACCTCAAATATTGCATCAGATAAAATCTAATTACTCAATAACAACGCGTTAAAGTGTTGGTCATATTAATGTAACGCATTAATTAATGCACTAATTATTGTGGTGGAGCCGTAGCATTGAGGTATTATGAATTCTACGCGTCAAAAAAGTGAGCTCGTAAGTTCGTAATATTTTATGTTAAGTTTTTAAAGTACGAGGTAACGGATATTGTAGTATGAATTATGTCAGAGACAAGACAATCTATTAGGCAATACAGCGGACAAATTCACTTATTGAAGTGACCGGCACTATATAACCACAAACATAACTACACAATTAAATCTTTATTATGTAGGAATGAAAGCTCAAAATGTCCTGGCATTTTACAGTTGTATAACTGGATATGTGTTTTATTGTGTAGACGTATAAGACAAACAGGAGATGGTTCGTGGTAAATATTTGATGGTGACTTGTCTGTGAAGTTTCATCTCTATTATGAAAATGAGGTTTGGATACATTCAGTCCGTGTTAAGGATGTTTTACATGTTGTTGTTATTCTTTAACTGTTTCGAATACTTCTCGACGTGGAATGGGGTTGAATTGAGCGCCCAAAAATATAATTTTTAAGATATTCATATCATGTATATTAGAACTGCAAACCTCATACATGAAAAACAACGATTGTTGTTGTTATGTTGCCGTCAAGGCAAATACTAACTGGCAGAGAACCTAAAAGTGACTGCGGTCATCTTTTCTTTCGACACGAACACGACAATTCCTCCGCACAAACACGTCACAACATGTCCGCCGCGTGGTGCGTTTTCAGAGGCTTTGTCAGAACGTAACCACGCTTTTGTTTTATATTCAGTTAGTACTTGTACTCATGACCGCGTATTCATTATGCTCCAAGTTAGTTTCCGTAATCGTTCAAATTAGAGTCCGTATTCATGACCGTTTCGACATGCATTTTAATTTAAGTACTTCAGTTATTTCTTACTACAACTTTGTTAATAATAATTATATTTTTATTCGCAGGTATTCGACAAGAACAAGATATTTTCGTCAGACTTATTGATTCGGTGACAAAGCAGGTATTTTTATTATAATACTTTATATTATTTAGTCCTTGTGATATAGACACTAAGCATCCAAAGTATGTACATATAAAAACTATAATATATCGATTACAAGCCTACATTAAGGAATGGTAGCAAGGTATAGCGAGTGTACACTGTTAACCTGGATGGTGCATATTCGTCACCTTAAGCTGTCATAGCGGAGGCGACTGCCTGCAGAAATTTATTTGTGGTAGCAGTTGTTTCCCTTCATGGACCGCAAGATACAATAGAAAAAATCGAGTGTGTAGCTGACACGATCGTTATCATTTTTTTCTCTCGCTCTTGTCTTGTCTTAAGGCAGATTTAAATTAGGCCAATTCCTGAATTCAAAACAAAGCTAAATCAGTGCTGAAAATTTAAAGCGTGAATACCTGAAGGCCCTAACAGAATATCGATAAAAAAAGGTTCTTTATCGTACTATAATCGAACGTGTAAACGCGATGTTTTAAAACATTTTTTTTTAAATTCTTAATTTAAATCTATTAATAAATAACTGTTTAATTTTGTGTTACTAAGATATATTTTACTGAAAAGACCTCCTTTATACCTTATCTTATAGAACTCGGCCTTTATGCTTTATCGAAGGGTTTATGTTTTAAAATCATTAATAATATAAAGATTATGTCATATTATAGAAGCATCGGTACTATTATATATGTAGTATACTTAACGTTTATTTGTGCGTGTGTTTGTGAGAACACCAAACTTATTACTTTATTCTTTTTTTATGCCTGTACAAGCACTAGGCACTGGGCATCATAGGCACTGAGCGTCCAAAGGTATTGGTTAGAATTTAACAAGGTTTGAACACTGGTCTCATCGTTCCTCTACCGTGGTCTACGGTCGCTCATAAATTTTGTTCGATTATTTGAATTTTTTTAAAATTAAAAATTATGAAAAGCGTTCAAAGTAAAATAGTAATAAAATTGGTTTTTATCGTTGAATTAAAGACTGAGTAGTTATAAAACGATTAAATTCTTATCTAATTAATAGACCAGATAAAAAAATGTGTCCGGATAAAATATCCCTCTAACAGATACAGTTGTAAAACACCACATATTTTATGAATGAGTTTATTCCGTCTGTAAAATATGTCAACTAAATATGTGTGCGATATTTTTTAAAAAACATTGTAAGCTAAAGTTCTGTTTATTCTTTTAATTCCTTTTCAATTAAATAAATTGCGATTATGAACAGTTTTTTTAAATATTATTATTTTACACCTTTGCTAATTCAGTTCTTGCATAAACTGGCTAATTTAAAATTAATAGTAAAAGTAAATTAATAATAGTTCAATTTTGTATGTACAAAAGGTTGCACAATAATTTATCGAATGAGTATGCCAATCAAAAATTTCATACGTACGCACTCGTACATACATGCGCCTAGCTTTGTAGCACAAAATATGATTGTGGCGTGTGCCTCGTCACGTGTACGCCACGCGTCAGATTGTCATCGCAAGTTACCGATTAATGCACCCAAAATGCACACGGTATGCACTCCGCTAATCCCACCCGCCCTTTAGCGGTCGAATTGTAAAGTGGGCGGACAATCATTATCTCGTGTTACAATTTAGAATATTTTTCATTGTATTTTTGGGGTGCGTTCAGTTTCTTTTTTGTCTGCTGATGTGAATTGGTTTTAGGTGTCAATGTTTTGTATTTTGTGAGATAAGTTGAGAAGGGGTTCGTTTTTCATACAAATTATTGTATAGTGTGGAAATTAGATATACTTAATTCAATATATTTTTTTAAAGTAGTCTCGTATAACGCGGAGTCTACCGCGTCAACCTAGACCCTAGATAGACTTTTCAGCCCCGCCTCCCCCCTCTTTCTAGCCTTTCTCTTCACAGCACCAGGCCTGCAGTGTCTTTTTTTATTGTAGCTCGGCATACAACAACACTACGCCTGATGTAAAGCTAGAACCTGGTGTTATTGATGCCCGACGTCAAGCTAGAGTGCGGTCCATGTATCAGTTGTACCAAGAGATATGTCTTTAGGTAGCAGTCGCCTCCTCTATACTGCCTTAAACAGACGAAAGAGCACAAATCGATCCCGAAACGCGACAAGGTCACTACACTTGAAAGTGGTGGTACTACCCCAGAATGGCAGACTGGGCTAAAAACCATCATCAGCCTGCGTTCGACCCGGGTGGCATTTCTCAGTGGTCTCCACCGCTTGGACCCTCGGCATGTCAACAAAAATTCGTCACAGAGACAATAGCATTAGAAAAATGTTGCCAGACTTAAATATTGCAATAGAAGTTTCTCTTACCGAGGGGTAATTCCCAGCAACATTCGGCCTAAGTTAATTATCTTGTTGGCATAAATCTTTGTTAATTGGCGTCGTGTTTCACGCAACACTCTTGGATATGTGTTGATACTGTATATTATTATGTTTTCACCTTTAATTTAAATTTTAGATAATAAAGTAAAAATTTATAGTTTTTTTTCGTTATTTATTTTTTTATTGTAGCTCCGTCCGAAGTATAGCTAGAGTGCGGTCCACGAACGGAAATAACTTTTACTACAGAGAAATCTTTACAGGCTGCAGTCTTGGGAAGACGAGTATGCACCATCCAGATTGACAGTGCACACTCCTCTCGTTATACTTGGCTACTTTCAAACTGTTCCCGAAAGGTCACTAACCTTCATCAGCCTGCTTACCACTCTTTACTTTTTCTTTATTTATAATTAATGAAATATAAATTATTACGTTGTAAAATAAACTATAAAATTTCAGTATCCCTTATAATGTACGAGCATGTAAGCTCTGTCCCCAGTATATAGTGCTAAATCCAGTAATACTGTTTAATTTATGTATTTTCTTCCAGTTTAAAATATATTTTGTTAAAGTTAATAATAAATATTATTACAATTAGTTATACTTAAGTTGAATTAACACTAAACGATTTTTCACGAATTTAATTATATAATTTATTTTAGGGCCTTATGTCCACATTTAGTCGATATATGTAGCTCGTCATATATCGCCTGCAGACAGCAGTCGCTTCCGTTATGCTGGCTTGAGAAGAACTGCACCATTTAATTGTGTGCATGGTACTTTTGTTATACCTGGCTACTTCCAAACTGTTCCCGAGACGCGGCAAAGCACTTCACGAGTGTTACACTTGAATGTGGTGTTATTACTTCAGGTCGGCAGACTGGGCTCAGATTTGAATGATGTTATTCTCAGTTAGTTACAGTATTGAATATGGATTCCAATTATCCAAGGGCCAACAGTATATATGTATTTACATACTTACATATGTTTATTATGATATTAAAACCTATTTATAAACTACTAAACTAAAAAAATATTCTAAATTAAGATTAACCTTAAGTATCATAATTTACCACAGAATTTTCATTCTTAATTCTAACCCAATAGAGTTTAAATTATTTTTAATTTTATTCTGTATATCGAAGTATGTTTTTGTAGAGGTTGCGTGCAAACATTGCATGCCAGGACATACATTAGCTGATTGTCTGCCCACGTCCATACAAAAATACTAGGCTCAACGTTTTAATAGAATTAAAATGATCAAGGTTTATTAGCTGATTTGACATCTTTTAATTTTGTCAGTTAATTTTTTTTAATTGTATATATAACGTCTCTCTCCTCAACAACAGTCTCCTCAAGCCGGCATAGTGGAGGCGACTGCTGCCCGCACGGGTTTCTCTTTAGTAGCAGTTGTTTCGCATCGCACTCTAGCTGTAAGACGCGTGAACTTACGATCGATGAGACCCGTGTTCGAACCTCGCTAATTCTGACCGGTACCAATGTAACTTTGTTATATGTACTTTGGTCGCTCAGTGCCTATAGGCACTATTGAAGAGTGGTAGGCAGACTGATAATGGTTATTAGCCCAGTCTGCCGTCCTGGGGTAGTACCACCACTTTCGAATGTAACACCCATGAAGTGACCTTGTCGCGTTTCGGGAATAGTTTGAAAGTAGCCAGGTATAACGAGAGGAGTGTGCACTGTCAATCTAGATGTTACAGGCTCGTCTCCTCAAGCCGGCATAGTAGAGACTACTGCTGCCCGTAGAGATTTCTCTGGGGTAGCAGTTGTTTCCATTCATGAACCGCGCTCTTGCTTTACATCAGGCGGAGTGTTGTCACATGCCGAGCTACAATTTAAAAAAAACATAGTCATATTGGTACAGGTCAGAGTTTAGCGAGGTTTGAACATGAGTCTCATCGATCTTTACCGCTAGTTACTTAGATACTAACAAAACAAAAGAATACCTAACAAAACTTATTACAGTTAAGGATTATACGAGTTCCCATACTAAATCACTATCATATCAAAATCTAAACATCAATCTGCCGACCCCCTGTTTGAATATAGTCTTAAGAACCTAACCGTATAGTGAACGAAATGAGATTCGACAAAATCCCATTCAATACTTTATAGTTTGTATTGAAACGCGTGCGTCTACACGTGCCTTCATAATTATGTTTGTTTAAAAGTAATCAAACAAGATATTAATTTATGTTTTTAGGGAGGGATAAAATGACTTTCGGATGCTGTCTTTTGTAATTTTGGTTCATTTATCGTTTAAAGAGTGGTAGACAGACTTACATCCTGGTACCACCACTTTCAAATTCAGACTTTTTGATCTGAACCGGAAGTTACCACGATACATCGGAAACGGAACGAATCTGTACAAATGTTGTACATAATATTATCTTATGGCGAAATAAAAAAAAATTAATTGAAACCGGACAAAAGAAATTAACCTACTAATTTGTATGACGAGATGTTTTTATTTTTTAATTTATTTTTTATTGTAGCTCGGCATGTGACAACACTCCGCCTGATGTACAGCTAGAGTGCAGTCCATGAAGTGCAGTCGCCTCCACTATGCCGGCTTGAGGAGACGAGCATGTACCATCTTAGATTGACAGTGCACACTCCTCTCTTTATACCTGGCTACTTTCAAACTATTCCCGAAACGCGACAAAGTCACTACACGGGTGTTACATTCAAAATTCATTTTTTTTGTCTGCTTTCAATTTTTTTAAAATTTATTTGTCGATCATACTTTCATCTTGCTTTTTCTCACGTGTTGTTGAATGAGGCGAGAGCGAGAAGTATCGGGAGAAAAGATTTCATACTTTTTAGTGCTGTTATTAAAGCCCAGTCACCGTCAGCTAGTATTCAATGAAAATGCATTCGTTTAAAAAATAACTCTTGCATCGGAATCAAAATAAACTTAACTCCGTCAAAATAGGATGTTTTTAACGATTTTATTTCAAATATACATGTTATTACGAGTATCATAAACATAAAGGTAGTTTATCCTAAGTTTATATTCATAAAATTTCAGCACACTCCTAGAAAAATACACCGACAACCAAGAAATAGTAACAGAGAACAAAATAATGTTAGGGGATGATTTACATACACGACAACGAGCACATCTCTACTTCAGATTGCGAGCTTTATTGTCTTTATTTTAAGTGTTCTTTGTTTCAACTCACATTGCCCACACACGTCAACTTAGGTTGTTCAAAAAATATCTTTAAGGAGTCTGCCGGAGATAATTCTACCACTTTCGAATGTAACGCCCGTCGAACCCTAGTCGCGTTTGGAAGTAGCCAAGTCTCTTCAAGCCGGCATAGCGGCGGTGACTGCCTATAGGTTTCTGTGGTAGCAGTTGTTTCTAGCTAGGCGAAGTGTTGTCATATGCCGCTCTACAATAAAAAATATACTTAAATTAAATTATTTGTGTAAGTTTTTGTTATTATTTATACAGTGGTATAGTTAGTAATTATTGCCTTTTGCTATTATAGATTTTTCTAAGTAAGATAAATATCTTGTAGTGAGGAAAATTGTTTAGGCAATTACTTGACGACAGATCCCGTCCGTGGATACGCCAGTGATAAATTAGGTGGAATCAGTTTAATTTGTCTACTTTGTGTCTTCGGTTTACCCATCAAATCGGTTTAAATTTTCTTAATAGAAACTTAGTATTTCCTATTTGTTCATTCATATCTTTTTTCGATTCTATTATATGCATAAACAAACATTTGTTGCATTTTTTGCCACCGAGGGACCAAAGTTCTTTATAACAAAGATACATTGGTACCGGCGTCAATTTTTGTGAGATTCATACCACTAAGACAGCCGTGTTTCCAAAATGCATACGGATTAATACGGTACAAACAAACAAAGAAACACTACACATGAAAATAGTTAAATCTTCGTGTTATAGTCAAAATTTTATTAAAAGTTTCGTATCAAAAATTAACCTTATTTTTTTTTGATATTAAAGAAATTCCCAGGAGATTGAATCCCACGTGACGTGTTAGTCTATTGAGACTTGACCAGGTTGAGATTGCAACCCTGGCTTCTACCCTTAGGGAGTTTCCCGGCCCGATTGAGTTGAAAAATCCTCCAGAGTATTCTTTAATAGTGTACTATATTCTCACTTGCCACTATCCTCAAATATATCCCGTTGTTTTATTGTTTTGTTTTTGTTTTACGTAGTCTTTTTAAATAGAATCCTAATTGATGTGTACTGACTCCAAAACAACAATGACTATAAAACAATTATTATATGGTCATAGTCTAGCGGTAGGACGCGTGACCTCTCAATCGACGAGACCCGTGTTCAAACCTCGCTAAATTCGGACGGGTACCAATGTATTTTTACTATGACATATTAACTTTGGTAGTGTCTATGGCATTAATTAAAGAGTGGTAGGCAGACTAATGCATTTTTATTACCTTGCAAATAAAATCTTAAATATATATTGTAATAAAAAAAGTATAAAAAGTGCAATTCTAATTACAACATTACCATACAAAAATATCTCCAGATATTGAATAATTACCCATCTGTGAGACACCTGTGCCTAAAATTTGTGACCCCTATTCCTAAACTACCCCTCAACTAAAACACAAAATCCTAAAAGACTCACAACAAAAGACACTAAGTCCAAAACCATTACATATTCAATTAAATATTTTGTACTGAAGTCGAATCAATATAACGGATTATGTTTTGTAAGAAGGGATCATGGTAACTAATGGAGATAATATTATTTTGTATGAATTATTTTTAAATAATAATTTCTACGTATATATAGGATGTAAAAATTCCTTTAAACACGTGTTAGTCTACCAGTATTCAAAAGGACGTTGTAAGATATATTTTTATTAGTAGCGTTTTAAAGATTTTCTTGTATTATTTATTTTTATCAAGCCGCAATGGACGGGTAAAATAAAATGCAAGCGTACCTACCCGTTTATCCATTGTGAGTTGAATAACAGCGACATCAGACGTTTATCAATTGCTGCATTCACATTGCTTGTTTTTGGTGTTTCAATTATATTTTGTGTTTTGTAATGAGTAATGGTACCATTATTTGCAAATAAAAATGCAAACAAACAATAAAATGATGATCTCAAAAAATAAAAAGAAATATTTCTATCGCATCTGTATGATTTATGCAACTTCTGGTTCACGGGATTGCTGTATGTATTTTTACACCTATGCTGTATCTGTAACATAAAAGTTATCTCCCACTATCTTAGCACATATTTTTCAAATTATTCCTACATCACAAACAACTGTAGTTCAAGCTCTATAGCCTCTATATCTTATGGTTTTCTTCATCAGATACTCTAAATCTAGGACCATACTCTATTCGCGTGTCAACGCAACGGAACGTATTTAACAAAATTTCATTAGAAATCATGGATCAGGCAAAGTGTGGTTCACTATAAAAACATTCTCGACATACATTGATAGTTTTAAAACATATCTACTCGGCCATGTTAATAATTTATCACAACCAGTCCAAAAGGGCACATTTGTTAGCCTTTGCAATATTTATACTATATGGATTACTATACTACCCTGCAGCATCCCTTGCAACTGTAATTAGATATTAATAGATAAACGCATTCTGTGAGGGAAGCACCCTATTAGATATGGGGAGAATTTCGGATACGAATGGATCAACTTTACATAGAGCTTGCAACTGATTGGAGGTCGTTTTTAATTTCTTACTTTATGAAAATAAAGATCCTCTATTCATGGACGCGTCGTGGATTATCTGTTTATTAATTTCAGTATTTTTAATTCTTCAATTTCTCAATCTTTCATTACCATCCTTGGTACTGTATTGTTTAAAAAATAATCTTACATTATTCTTATTATGCATGTTGAATAAGACTTCAACATATTTTGTTTTGTTACCCCTAAATTACGAAAGAGATTATTAGAACGCGCATCATAAAATATAGGTATTATTATTGCTCACAGAAGGGTGAATAAATTAGCCAAAACTAATTTACTGAAGACTAAAAATATTATCTTATCTTGGAAGCGTTTTTTTTAATTAATAATATTATTTTTATGTAGCTGTCTTTTGTTTGACCTAGGGTAGTACCTACTATCATCTTCAAGTAAGCTTAAAGTAACCTTGTTTCACAAGTATGGCTTGGTATAACAACAGGAGTATGCCCTGTGCACACTGGTCTCATCAATCAGACAACAAGTAATAAAAAAGTTAATATTTTTATTACGATATGTCGAATTATTTAAATATATTTTTTTTTAAATGTGATTATTCACACTCTATTTTCTTTGCAGCCAATAGTTTACGAGGGTCAAGATAAGAATCCGGAAATGTGCAGGGTCCTGCTGACACATGAAGTTATGTGCAGGTCAGAAATTATATATAATTTTACTTTTTTTTTCTACTAGTTGGAAAAACTAAAAAGCTAACTCCTTAGATCTATAACTCAATGAAGCGTATCGGCATAGACGCGTCACGAAATATTAAAGTTGAGTTTGTTTTTCTCTTGTAAAATATAGTTTTAATATACAAAAAGGTGCACAGAAATGGCCCTTTTATTATCTTTTATTTGAACACAAATATTATTATAAAATATTGTATTGCATTAAATTCTTAGAAACGTCACTAAAATCATTTGTCATAAACGTTCGGACGGTTTTGCTAGTCATGTTTCTCAAAATTCGTTTGATTATTTCCCTTTCTCACTTTTTATACAATTTATCCATAATATATAATCCAATATAATGGTGAAATAAGAGACATATTTTATTTAAAATGTCTATGCCGTTGAGAAATTATTTTAAAATTTAAAAGTAGGAAAAATTGGATTTAAGTTTGGTAGACAGTCTGATGATGGTTATTATCCTAGTCTGCAGGACTCTGCCATCCTATGGTGGTAACACGACTTTCAAGTGTAACGCCCATTAAGTCGCGTTACAAAATGCAAGTAGTCGCGTGTAACTATAGAAATCGAGGCCTTTTTAACCCATTTCCGGGTTAAATCTGACCCCACTGTGGGTCTAGTTGACCACTATAAAATTGTATTGGTATTAAATGAATCCGTGAGGTCAGTTTCCAGAGGGTCCATATGACCCATATTTCTTAAAAATATGAAATACTTTATAAATATTTTAATTTAATTAAAATTATATTATTGATTTTATCATAAGCTGTACTGTCTACTTAAAATATCAATGTGTGCATAAAACAATAAACATTGCGTTGGTGTGAGCAATTAAAATTTTATTCCACCTTAGACTCAGTATAGGCATCTCTTTTACTTGCATATGTGTGTCCCTTTCACACGTCTTCAGGGGAGGGGTCTCAAGGGAGTCTGTCCTTTCAATGTCTTTGCCCTTAGCATCAAGGGGCTAGGGATAGGCCGCTTGAATACACATAGACTTTAGTCTCTCTATGAAATTGGGTGATCGTAGAATTTTTGTGCCAGTTTTTTTTACTAAGTTGAAGGTATATGTTATAAAAACATATAATAGCTAGCAATTAGAACATTGGTCGTTACTTCACATTTATGACCACTAAGATTGTGTGGCCAGATGTGTTGAGAATAAAAAAAACCGAAAAAGTTTATAACCGATACCGTAACTTTAAAAATGAGTAAAATTACATACTATTGTCCGGTTGATTGCGATTTTTCAGACCGAACAGACATGCAAAAAAACTGGACTATCCGGTCAGAAACCGGTCATCTGTCAACCCTAATGACACGGATTTATTTTTAGGCAAATAATTGGAAATGGAGGACTTTAATAATATAAGTTTTTTTAATAAATGAAAACCATTCTTTTGAGAAAGATGTCGTACTTGTAGTAAATTAACAATTTTGTTCCAGCCGGTGTTGTGACAAGAAGAGCTGTGGTAATAGAAATGAAACGCCTTCGGATCCAGTTATAATTGATAGGTGAGTCAATTTAATCTTAATGATAATTTAAAATATTGATAAAAAAATGTTTTTTAATAATTTTTGATCCAAGTGATGTTTTTAAAGCTATGTAGCCATTATGCTTGTATTGAGAGAATTAAACACAAAATATATCCGGTCATAACTGAAATAACATCGTGAATAAATATTAGGTACCGAAATAAATAAAAATAAAACAGTATTAAGTAAACAGAAATAATATAAAGTATTTTAAATTTTCTAATGTGCGACGTTATTTTGTTCATTAAATATTTGAAGCTTTCATGAATTTTCCGCGGCAATATTCGAGACAATTTCATAGGGTCCGCATAAAAGGGTTATTCTCTGTTCATCAAAATTTGATGCTTGTGACATTTAACAAACAGGTAACATATGAACACAATCCCCTATCATTCTTTTTTTAACAATTTCAGTGCTTGATCATTCAATAATTATCTTTCATTAACTTTTATTTACTAGTATTTAACTCCGAGTAAAATTTGTAAAATGAACAAACAAAAAATGTGAAATAATTATTGTCACTGCTAGTTAACGTGTGTACATTCGTCTCCTCGACGGCATAGCGAAGGCTACTGCTGCCTGCAGAAATATCTCCGTGGTAACAGTTGTTTCCGTTCAAGGACCACGCTCTAACTTACTAAAAAAACATCAATTTATTTATCTATCTTAGCTTACTTCTTGTCCGTATCGCTTCGTATGTAGTACCACTTTCGCTTTCACATACACGTACATTACTTTTCTCTTGCATGGACGTCGGTCGAGGGTGCCTTTTGGAGCCTTTCTGAGCTTTTCTGAGCAGTTGACCAATATAGTGGAGGGGAGTCTTTCTAGAGCGCACCCTTACGTACTTCCATCCATTTTTTACATTAGATACATTAAATGGGGCAAATAGGAATTATATTCCCAAAGTTACCATGGGACTAATGCACATAGTTTAAGAGGAACAAAATTACAAACAAAAAGCAAAAGTGTAATCAAAACAAAAGGTTAGAAAAGTTTGTGCGAGTCAGACCACGAAAATGCATTTGCACAGTCGCAAACTTTCCTTTACTCCATCATTTTAACTGTGATGAATTGTTGAAAAATGAAAGAATATGAAGACTTGAACAATTGTCCGCTTTTTGCATCTATTATTCTGATTACACTTTTTTAAATTTATCTACTAAAAACTACATATAATTAATATACAAAACGTGTCAATTAACAATGAACTCAACTTCAAAGCAGACCTGGTAATGTGATGTCAAATTAGTAGTTGGGAGGCCAGAGAAACGTCTATGCGGTCACTGATGATGGTTATTAGCCGAGTCTGCCTTCCAAGGGTAGTACTGCCACTTTCAAGTGTAACCCGTGAAGTATCCTTGTCGCGTTTTGGGGTCAGTTCGGAAGTCAGGTTGTCGATCGTCTCCGTAAGCCGCCATAGCGGAGGTGACTGCTGGTGATGCTGTTTACATAAGGCGCGGTGTTGTCATATGCCGAGCTAAAAATAAAAGAAAATAACGCATATGATAATAAACGAGTATATGGTTTTCGCAGTGAAATTATAATATGGAATTCGCAAAACCTTTGAGTTGAAATATAAGAGAAAAATATAAGTTTCAGCATCTATAAAACCTATTCATTTCACATATTACTTTGATAAAGTTAATTGGAAATTGGTTAGTCATAAACCAAAATTAAACCACAGAAAAAAAAACTAAACAATATACCAAATTACTTCTGATGTCACGCAGAGTCATTCTTTAAATCAATGGATTCAGACAATGATTGTAGGCGTAGTGGAAGCTAATCAGGCTGACAAAAATACCGCAGGTTTTTAATATAATACACACAATTCAATACACACTTTTTAATAATTAAAATATATTTTTCACTTTATTCACAAAACAATAAGGTCTAAAATCATTTGTTATGTTTAGTATAAAGGATATTTGGGCCGACAGTATTTTGAAAGAGTGCATTGATAGGTGGACGACGAGTCGAGGTCGATCGCTTTGTCGTGCTGCCTTTATTCCAGATCTTTTTTCGGAAATTCAATAGCGTGGGCGTCTCTTATAGGCAGAGAGAGGTCTATTCGATTTTAGGGTTAACAATTGCTTTTTTACTAATTAAATAACTATTTTAATAATGTTTTGTTTCCTTAAGGCAGTATTACTTAACATTTGTATTTGTTTGTAAAAAAAAAACTAAAATTGACAAGCTATAATAATTTGCCTAAATGAAATATTAAAAAATAAATACTGTGGATATATTTATCTGAAATAAAAATATACATAAGGAAGAAAGTAAGATAGTTTTTTTTTGTTTTATATGGCGTATAACAATTTGCCAGTATCAAAGTATATATATATTTGCATCAAGTTAATAATATTGTGCATCACACTAAACAGTCAGGTCAAGTCTCAGTCAAGTCAAAAATTGCTCCAGTAAAATGGTAGAATCTTTACTGAAACTTCCTACGGAGTTTTGAGGCGGAAATGGAAACACAGGTTTTCTTCTTTTGATTTGTTTGCACTTTACATTTTGCACTACACTCCCGAACACTTAATGGTTAATAATCTACCATTATTACACATTAACACTCGAAGAAACACAAGTTTTGTAAAATAATTCAAGACAGATAATCTGACGTCTCAAGATGGCCGCCAAAACTTCAAATAAGATAGTTTAATGTAAATTGTTTCCTTAAAAAGATCGCTAACCCTACGAAAGCGTGGCGCGTTTTCGTAATTTCGTGCAATTCAAATTTTTTTTGCCTCCGAAACAAAAAACCATTGAGCCTTTGTGTAGAAGTTTCCTTTGCTGTTTTTCATGGGAAAATAAAGTTGATCGTGCCTAAAAAATCGTATATAAACTTCTGATTTTTTAAAGCTTTGATGTAAATTATCAAAGGGGAACTGGTCGAGTGTTAAATGGGATTCCTAAAATTTTGGTTACATGTAACCCGGAATTCTTTTTTCATACCATTATCTATTCATTACCAATCAACTTTATTAATGACATTATGAGTTTAATATTTCATATTTTTATAGATAATCTTTTTTCTAATGTTATTCATGATTCCAATATACCGTCCTGAGATAGTACCATTTTGAGGTGTGGCACTTGTGAAAAGTTCGTAGTGCTCTAGCCGAATTTCGAAATTAGTTTTGAAGTAACTGGGTGCACACTAGTCTTATCAATCCGGCACCCACTTCTTTTAGTAAAATTTATCTGTGGCATCCGTTGTCTACGCACTTAAATCGGTCACCTTTCGAGCTACTATTAAAAAAAAAAAAACAAAAACAAAATCACTGAAAACTACGTGCAATTTTAACGTTTAAAACTTAAAGTCGAATTATCTAAATGCAATTTCTCTAGAACTGAACAATGAAAATGATAATGCAAATAATCCATCATTGGACAGTGGACACACGCCCGACCCAGCCCTTCAGTTGGTGCAAACTAATTCGATAATTGAAATTGTGCAATCGCGTGCCGTTATCATCCAAATGAATTCATCTTTCAATTGTTTCATTATAGTTATTATGTTGTAAATATACTTTTATTTTATTAAAACAGTTTTATTTACTGTAAGGAAAAAATAAACAGTCTTTATATCTAATCGTATAGATCAGGTCACGAAAACCTTATTGACAAAGTTATGGTCTGTTGTGGCTAAATACGAAGGAATTGTACAAGAATAAATTACATTACATCTCTTGCTGTAATCATAATTCGAATTGAATAGTTTTGCATCTGCATGTTTCCAGTTGTATATTCTTGATAATAAAAAACCTAAATAACGTGTCAAGTTAATTTCATGAAAAAAAATCCATTCCAAACCCAATAAATGATTAAAATTGTCGAAATAACAATTATCGATGTACAATCACGAGCAAAAGTCGTAACAATCGAACATGAACACGTGAGATAATTGACGTGGAGGTAAAAGCGGGCAACAATCCCGAACCCTTCGAAATCAGCAGCAATTTGTTAAGTGGATTTTTACCGGAGACACGATCGCGGCTCGTTGCGCCTCTGTACACAATTTCATTACTATTCGCCTCGCTGCCATCGCTGCCACTGTTCTAGCATTTATTAATTTTGTTTTTTAAATCTTAATGTAATTAATATATACGATCATAAAAGCAAATTGATAAATAAATAAATGCCTACGTTAAGATAGCACGAGAACTCTCGTAACTTACGGTAAAATAAGGTACACTATCTTCAACACTTGTAGACTTATCTAGTAGTTTCTTCAGACAGATTGAAGCATCACGCTTATCTTGGCCAAACAGTGATTCAGGTCGAGAAGAGTTGGTATAACAATAATGAAAATTGCATGAATCATCCATCTGAATTTCCTAATTGAAATTTGAAAGATGCATGTACTTAATCAAATTGTGTTTTACCCGGACCATGCAACGACGTCCCCTCTGGCAATCACTTAAGAATTTTATGAACCGTAATGATTAAGATGTTTTGTACTACAATGCCCTTAAAACCTATAATTTAATCGAGGGGACGAATACACGCCACTCGCATTAGATACGACTGTTTTGCTTAACATATTGTGACTTGAATAACTATTAAAGGATTTAGTTTTAGTGCGAAAATTTATACTTATTAGGAGGGTAAGATTTTAAATAGTGGTCCTTACTATTTGGAGCATTTGTTTTCACTTTCGAGAAAAATCTCTAATTACAATCACCAGGCGAGATTGGAAGACAAACATCCATATTATTAGCATTTTTCATGGCATTGTAAAATAAAAAGATACTACTGGTGAAAATTTAAGATTGCTTGATTATTGCGACATAATAGGTTGGAAAATGATAAACTGGACCCGGGTCTTCTATAACATGTTTCTCTATTGTGAGAGTAAGACGTGGACGAGAGTTTCTAAAAAAGAAATATCGAATTGAGTAGTTCTGTCGACATATGGCAGACATCTATATTACAATGGGATCTTTACACCCTATTTCGGGAGCGACAAAATCAATTTCCAATTTCATGTGACCCTCGTACGCTCACGACTCTATATTAGATGTGCGTATTTTTCAATATACTTCAATGGATATTTTGTTAAAAACCTAACTTACTTTGGACGTCATCTACAAAAACCCAAATGGTTTTAATCCATTTGTGGATTTCAAATCCCGAGCTTAAATTAAAGAAGCATTACCTCCGAAAATCTCGACGCCTTCAGCTGCAGTTTTCCGGTAATTTTCGGTCTCGTGAACGGTAGAAGCGAGGGAATCACGGCTATTATATTATCTCATTAGATACGCCGCACCGCCGAGCGCCGAGCTCGCGTTCTCGCTAAATAAATTCCTTTCTGAGCGGGTCGATTTTGCTATAATGCCTGTTGTGCACGACTGTACATACCTTAAGAAGATAGAGTTTGATATAAGGTGAACCAATTCAATAAGCATTTCTAAATCTCAGAGAAACGTACAATATTAATAAATACGAATTATACCACGCCGTTTTCTGGTAATATTCATATGTTATCAATATAGTCCGTACAAACAGTTTTTACTTGCAGTATATAACAGAAACTACTTAGCTAAAGTTTGTTGGTGCGCGACCGACCGCATTACGATTTGCGACTATTCTCCGCAAGTTGGAATTACTTCCTAATATTCTTTTATTAATTGCATTCGCCTTTTGTTTTAAAGTTTGGTAAAGAATATGCAAACTTTATAATAAATATATTCCACGTACTAAATATTTTTTTTAGAATTCCAACAGTTTTGTTCAATGCTCAATTCGTGGTACAGAAAGCTAAATGTAACAAAAGAAAGCGGCGCAGTTACGAATGAAATGTAATGCAAAAAAATACGGGTCCCAATATAGCGCCCTGGGGAACTTCAGACGCGCGTTCCTCGGTCCGATACAAGCGAGACGGCCGGTGATTAGGCTGCTTATCCTCGAGATAGCGACGAAACTGTACAAGACTTAACAACTACGATCATTTTCTTATTCCCTCCAAGCGGCTTTCACTGTACTCGACTTATCTAATGTTTAACTTAAAAATTTTAATGCATTCTCACTGACGTGGACGTTGGAGTTTTGAGATATTTTGTGAAATTTATGAATTAAATTCGTTGCAATTTAGAAATTCAAGAAGATAAGTCAAGGGCGGGGAAATGAACAAATCATTGAAACTCAGTAATGAGCCGTCTCATTTGTGATTTATAAAGCAACTGAGAGGGGTCCTCTGATTTTTTCTACGCGATAAGTCCGGGTGACGATCGTAAATTGAAATATGATAAACCAGCTATAATAAGCTTCGGGAATATTATCGACCCCCTTTTCGCAATATGGCTTTCTGCATCAGTAACGAACATTACTAAAGAACTGTTTAATTCACTTGTTGACACATTATTATTATAATGACCTCTGTGATGTTGCAGAGTAAGTGCGTCAGTCCAAACGACATTAATTTCATCCATCCATCATTTGAATGTTTACTACGGCTTTGGGTAGTTTAAGTTTGAATAAATCCTGAAGCGAACTTATATGTACCTCTAAAATATTTAATTTTTATAGTGAAGTTTTAACAAAAGACAAAAGATCAAAGTCAATACAAATTTAAATTACATTTCGGTAAAAGAAAGCCTTAAATATCTAGTGTTAAATTTGAACAATCTCCATGTACCGCTCTTCTATCTCAATTTCTGCTTTATTCTCGATTCCGATACGTGATTCGTTGGATCGCACATTATTCGTGAAAATTCACCATCTCGTTAGGATGTGCGATCCGATGTGGAGAGGCGAGCCAACCGCTTGATAAATTGTCTGGAATAATAATGATGAATTGCAACTGGCCTCGTTGTGATGGGTGCTAGGGCGTACGTTTATACATCGTTAATGTAATCTTTTGTTTCAATTTATAGCTGCTTGATATTTAGGTCGGGATTTCGGTTTAAAAACTTTTTTTACCATAATTAATTAAATAATATTATAACGTAAACAAAATTATATGGCTTAGGCAGAGGATACAGAGGTTTTATTCCATTTATCCTCCTATTGAATTATAGAATGTATCTTTAAATTTTTTTGTTAGCGACTGGTTGGAGGCGATTGCTGCCTGTAGAAATTTATCTGTAGTAGCAGTTGTTTCCGTGCACTCTAGCTTAACATCAGGCGGAGTGTTGTCATATGTCGAGCTACAAATGTAAAAAAAAATCTTTAGAAAAATCACAGCCATAAAATTGAATTTATAAAAATTCAATTGAGTAAAATTCTTCAAAATCAAGTAAAATGAAGTCTCCTCGAGCCCATTTAATTAGTGTCGAGGTTTTATTATCTTTCCTTTTTAAGTCGGTTCGTCGGATATTTCCGCTATAATGCCGGTATATTGGTTAGGCTTAAATTATATTGGAAGTAATTGAGGGATATATTATTCATTATTTCAATTTAAAAATCTTCAAAAGACAGTCAACATTTTACGAATATCTTTATAGCTATAGGTGTAATATATATAACTTTGTTATGCCTAAGCACTGGGTTTGTCAATGCGAAAACTATTACCACAGACTTTCTGCTGGCAATCGTACTCGCCTCCACTATGACGTCTTGAACAGACCGTTCAGTTTGACAAAACACACTCTCATTATATCTGGTTTATCCAAGCTAACTCCAAACTTAGGGTGGTTCGCACCAGAAGGCCGGTTAAAGTAACTTTAACTATTACTTTTACGGCGACGACGCAACCGTCAAACGTTTACATTTACTCCACACGCGTTGCAATATCGTGTAAATTCATATTGTTATTGTTAAAATGGTGGCTGATCTCGAAAAATAATAGAAAAACATATTTGGCTTCTTTTCATACATTTGACGTTAGCAACATTGGTTTGACGATTACTTTAACTTTAACCAAGCCAAGATTAAGTTAAGATTAAGTTGGTTACGGTTAAGGTTAAAGTAACCGTCAAAAATGACAGGCGCGACGAATGGTGCAACTCGTGTTGAGTAAATATACACCATAATGTAAACGTAACGGTTAAAGTAAACGTAAAAGTAATAACTAAAGTTACTTTAACCGGCCTTCTGGTGCAAACGACCCTTACACTTGAAAGTAGTGGTACTACATTGGGACGGCAGACTGGACCAATTATTAATAACCATCTGTAGTCTGCCTATCACTTCTTAAGAAATATGTAATAAGGAATTCAAAGTACATATTGTATAACAGTACTAAATAAACGTACAAAATGTAGCCTGTTTGAAAGTAGCCAGGTATAACGACTGTCAATCTGGATGGTGCATGCTCGTCTCTTCAAGCCGGCTTAGTGGAGGCGACTGCTGCCCGCACAGGTTTCTCTGTATAGTAGCAGTTGTTTTCATTCATGGACCGCACTCTAGCTTTACATCAGGCGGAGTGTTGTCACATGCTGAGCTACAATAAAAAAAAAACTTGAAAAAAAGTAGCTTAGTCATAGTGTTTATTCAATTATGCTATTTTCATTTCCACATCGTGTCGTCATGTCGCTTAGGCCACTTCATTTAAATTTAATTTAAATTCATGCGTGACATCTTCTTTTAGTCAAACACACCTTTCACTTAGGGCTAAAGCAAACAGTGGTTAATTGTTATTTTTATTATGATATCGCGTGCGATGTCTGTCTCTGATACCATCCAAATTGCTCGTTCCTTTTCCTGAAGCAAAGAAAATTATACATTTTTGTTTAATACATTTAAAACACATTTTTTATAAGTATTCTTTATTTATGCTTAAAGCGGCCGTAGTCTAGCGGTAAGACGTGTATGAAATTCTGACCGGTACCAATGTAACTTTGTTATATGTACTTTGGTCGCTCATTAAAGAGTGGTAGGCAGACTGATGATGGTTATTAGCACAGTCTGCGATACTGGGGTAGTACCACTACTTTCGAATGTAACACCCGTGACGTGACCTTGTCGCGTAGCCAAGTATAACGAGAGGAGTATGCACTATCAATCTAGATAGTACATGCTCGTCTCCTTAAGCTGGCATAGTGGAGGTGACTGCTACCCGTAGAGATTTCTCTGTTTTCATTCATGGACCGCACTCTAGCTTCACATCAGGCGGAGTGTTGTCACATGTCGAGCTACAATAAGAAAGGCATACATTTTTTTTGTATAAATCAATTGTACTAATTAAATCAAAAACATGTTAAAAATTTAATACCAATTCAATAACTACATAGATTCTTATCTAAATTAAACTTAATGGCCATATAAATACGGTTTGTCTTTTTATTCCATGACCGATGTTATTAGTTGACCGCACTACACTTAAATATAATTTAAACGAGTGCCTATTTCAATTAACTATCAAGATTTGTAATAATTTCCCTTTTAATTTGATTGATGCTCAATTCTAACCACAAATTTTACGTAAACTAATTACGTACGGGTAATGGTTACGTTTTGGTTTTAATTTTGTCATACATTAACTTGATGAGAATTAAAGAGCTTTGTTTTCCGCGACTTTAACGTTTTATTTATTTAAGTGATTTTTGGATTATATTAATAAAATTTACGTTAACATTATTTTTTTAAATTTAAAATTTAAAAACGTAATCATCGCCGTGACCGTCATCACGGCTTTTCCCTTCATTGTTATCCATACGAACTTTTTCTATTCAATTTTCATTTTTATTATAATAATATAGAACTTATAAACATAAATATTATTACGAGTACTATGGCTTAACCTCATCAAAATTAATAGTAACTAATTAATACAAAATTCAAAGCCCTTCCTACTACTAAAATATCTTAAATTTGTAATTTCCTTACATCCGTTCCTTTAGCTTTACCATATATGCATAGAGTAGTGAGAGCCCTCCTCTGGGCCGCACTAAGACGTCTCAGCGCATTTAAGAGACTATTAATTATTAAAGACAGCAGAACGTTCTGGAAGCTCTCGGCACCCCTTTGAAGTTTAGTGCACAACAATGTGATGCAGTGCCTTTTGATTGCATATGTTTTGAGACTTGCTTGTATAGTTTGATTGGTTTATTTTAATAATTATAGACACTAATAGTACAACATAAGATTAACTGAATTGATTTTTGAGAGGGGCCATAGTCTAGCGATAGACGAGATCCGAGTTCAAATCTCACCGACCGGTACCAATGTTGTATGTACTTTGTTCGCTTAGTGCCTATGTGCACCAGATTGATATACAACAAACCCTCCCACTTGTTTTTTTTTAACTTTTAACCTCGGATATTTCAAGAAGCTTTTTCACCTTTTTGGTGGCATAGTAATAGAGACTGGTGCCACTGTGTACAGCGGGTCTTCAGTCGTTGACACTGCTGGACCTCCTTTCGCTATATTAATTATACGCAAGCGAAGTTGCGGGTAACAGCTTGTTCTAAACAATGTGTTGAATAAAATTCTATATGCGTTCGCTAATTTTTCGATTGCAAGGGTTCGATTTGATAGAAATGCAATAGATAGTGTAATAAAAAGGCTAAAATCTTCCCCCTAGATATAAGTACGTTCGTAAGAGATACGAAATTCGGTTACATTTACTACAGGGGTAGTTTAAATTGTATTTTGCTTGCCATTAGTGACTTGTCAGATCTTGTTTCTTATTTTGTCTTTGATAAATTGATGGCACTATTGGGTGATAATATTTTATAATATTACTTTATTGAAATATTATTAACAGCTATTTTAGAAGAGGAATATAGAATGTTGTTTTTTTTATATCGTAGGTTTTTTTAATAAAGTATCTTAAGATAATTATCCGTAAATTAATTATTTGACTAAGTAGTTTTCGCTTTAGGTCCTGAGTTAGATGCCCTGTTGGAACAAATATTTTCTGTTTCGATGTCTGTATTGCGATATTATATTTTATAGTAGTATTTGTTTATTGTGTGTATGTATATAATTATATAATCCATCCCCCTTACCGCTTCTCACTTACCCAAAGGTCGACTGGTAGATAAAGCCTCACGGCTTTAAGTCCACCTTTTGTAAAATTACAATAAAGTATATAAATAAATGTCTAAGTTTAAGGTTGTACCATTGCTGGTGCATGTAATTTGTTTAGGTATTTATTATATCTAAAAAAATTTTTTAAGTACTTTGATGAATTTTTATTTAGGAATTAATAAATAAAGGCAGAGAGGATATAAATATTAATACCAATGCACAATGTTAAAAAAAAGTTGAAAAAAGTGCAATTCAACAGCTCTATATAAATTCCTTTAAATGAGTGACCAACATTTGTTTTCGTTTGCGTAACATTTTTTCCGTTGTCACAGGGAGCTAATGAAAGAATTAGCTTTCATTACATCTGATGCGATTCCTTAAAGGGATTCTCGAATGAAGACGAAGTGCTTTACTAAGCTACCTAAAGGTTTACGGATCGATGTTGGGACCCATTCGACCTTTCTTCACCGAACACGTTTTAAGACATCCTTAGCATTAAATAGGTCTTCAATGCGTAGAAATGTGATTTCTTTTTTGGATACGATTTTACTACAGCGACTAATAGTCTATTAAGAATTTAGTAACAGTTTGTTTATTTACTGTAAATGTCTAGTGATTTTTTTTATATATACACTAAGAAAACGTAACCGTTAAGCTAGGAAGCAGGTAGCAGGCAGCAGTCGCCTCCACTATGCCGACATTTGCATTATTGATGGTGTTCAGCTTTCTCGTTTTACTACTATTTTCTTATTTGAAAATTTTACATATTGTCTAAACCAATGTTATATTTATTCTAAGTTTTAAAATTGTACAAAAATGGACAAAACCCACGACATTTACATTATTTAGTTACCTAAAGTAGAAACAGACAAGGTCGATAAATCTTCACCAATTTCACTCTTGCATAATTTCTTCTTAAAAAAATACTACCTACGTTCACTACCAAGCTTAATTTAAGGGGTCCTTTAATTGGAGCCGAATTAATTCCTTTTTTAAATCCGTCTTTAAAAAATCTTATTCTTTTATTTTGCTTTTCATAAAAAAGGGTAGACCGCGACTCCACAGTTTCTAAAATTAATTCGTTTCTAGATACTGATTGAACAATATATTTAACAACGTTACCGACACGGTGTTGCGAGAAAATACATCTACTACTTACCTTTTTTTTTCTTTTACTGAGATTTCTTTATTTTATTTCGTTTAACAACAAAACGTCATAAGTAACTAACATCTCGCTACACCCATTCGGCTTTAGTGTAATTATAATAAGGTTGATGTTTGTTTGTTAAAAATTATATTTAGTTATTCGCGATTCTTAGTATACAAGCATATTACTAGGCTGGTAGAACATGGAGGGTCTTAACGGGAGGTCGTTTGCAGTGCTGCCAACCTCCTAAGATTAATGACGTAGCGCGAAGGCACTTTGTAAGAGACAAACGTGACAAAAAACTGAGTTGTAATTAAGTGAATCGATTCTATGGCTAAATGGACGAGCGGAGAATAATTGTGCACAAAATTTTTTTCTTCAGAAAGGCACTCGTAAATTTGTTTTGTGTTTATTAAGATATTAATAATTAAAACACATTCGGACTTGCTACTGGCCGTATCTGTGATAAAGAAATCAAAATAAACGCGGTAAAATCTTTTAACTTTTCACAATTTGTTCCGAGCATCGAACCCGGGCTCTTAAATCTTAAAGTATTTTTGAAATATATTTGGACTTAAAAAATGAACTATATAAAAAAAGGAAATAATCTTTGAGTCTATGACTACGTACAAACTCGGCGGGACACTTCGGACATCATAAAATATTTAAGTTTCATATCTCTAAGAGCGGGCCGAATATCATCGACTTACTCATAAACCTAAACCTTAACGTGTGAAAGAGATACACATACGAGTGTGTGTGAGATAAAGCTATCGATATTATAGGTTGTTCGGAAATTTGGAAGATACGTTTGCTTTCTTTTCCATCGTTTTATCGCAGTCGTTATATTTTGATAGAGCCGTTCACTTCAATCGTCAATACACTCGTAACGTTTATTATTTTGGTTTTTTGTGTTTTCAATACGCATCTTTGTTTAGGCTATCAAAAACTTCCGTCGAGTTTATTGTATCGATAGTTCTATAGTTTTCAAATGTTCCGAATATCTTTCATTGAATGGTTCGCGCGTAAGTCTGTTATGGATTCGTTTTTTTAATTAAATATTATTTACTTATTTATCTGGTCTGGAATATGTGTTTGTGTTGTTCTTGTCCTGATAACTATCAGAGTAATATATGCATAGTAATTTGTATTTAAATAATTTGAATCGTTCAGTGTTCATAATAATATTATTTATATACATACGTTGTTTTTTTATTACGTTCACTCTTTTATGCTTGTTATTATTTTTTTATTCTATTCAATAAATAAATAATATAATAAATATAAAAACAAGTAAATATTATACTATATTAGCATAGTATATATAGGTACTACTAAATTAGTAATGGGTATTTTTTTATAAAACATCAACATTTTATCGGAAAAAAGTTTTGTAATGTGCGTAGATGTTCTTGCCTCAAAAGTTTACTATGATAAATTCTGTAGGAGGATCTCGAATATACATATAAAATAAGGTATACAGATACACTTTTTGTATTTACAGATATCTAGAGTTACTTTTTTAAGGAGTGGTACGCAATTAAACCTAGTCTGCCGTCCTGGGTTTGTACCACCACTTTCAAGTGTGCCACTCGCGTTTCGGGGTCAATGTGGAAGTAGCCAACTATAACGACAGGAGTATGCACTGTCAACTTGAATGATGCATATGCATCTTTTCAAGCTGGCATGGCAGAATAAATTAATATTATGTACACTTTGATTTCAATAAATTTGGTCCGAGTTTGAATCTTTAGGAAAGACTTCTTTAGGCCGATACGAATGTGACTCTGATCTCTCAGTGACACTCGGTGTCTAATATTTAAAAACTTTAGCTTTACTGTACTGTAGATTCCTCGTAGCCTCCTTTTCTGCAACTGAGCAGTTATGGCCGCTCGTTGTGTGTGAAGTCGTCCGCATCTCTGCAGCCTCCCGATATTTCCCTTCAAGAGACTCTTCACGTTTCTGCTCACCTCCGGGAGTGTGCTTTCCGTGTTGAGGAATAGCTCAGTGGGTATAACGGTCATTTAAAAAAATCGCAATATATTCTGACATATATGTTGTACGTAGGCATGTATTATATGCGTAGGTCGCGCGCGAATAAGCTATAAAGTGATATCACGTGATCGTTTTCGAGCGGGTAATAGTTATAAATTACATCGCTAGTTTATAAAAGCGGGTTAACCCGAGGTATCCCGACAAGGAGGATAATTTATTATTGGATATTTTGCGAGCGGACCGCATTTTCATATCCGCGTTATGCGGGGTTTATGCGGTATAGGTAGCTCATGTGTTCATGTCGGTTAACTACATTATTATTTTTAATATTCGCTTTCTATTTTTTTTACTATATTCTTACAAGAGTAATAAGCCCACTACATGGGGTTATACCACCACTTTCAAGTGTAATAATAATTAATTTGACATTTTATTAATATCATTGACATCATTATTTTTAATTTAATTTAATCAATACCAAATTGTAATTGTTAGTAAACATTAATTTTTCACTGATAGTTCACTGTTCATATGTCCTACATAAATGCATTGTACTTGTTTGTTAACGTTTGACTTATTGTATTGTAAGGGCCTGTTTGTAAACCAAATAAATAAATAAATACCCATGATTGATTTAGTCGCATTTTGGAATCAGCTTGGAAGTAGCTAGGCATATGGTCGGTATCGGATTATTATAAGAAAAGTTTTAAATTAATCATGCCTATGGCTTGGCCACAATGATAAAAGCACATTAGCTAAACGTTTAATGAAAATAAAAAATCGCTGTAAAAAAAAGAACATAAAAGATCAGTATTCATTACAGTGAAAACGCTGTATCGTCTATATTGTATTTGCTAAATCCGATTTTGTTTCCCACATTGAGTTAGAGAAAATTAGCAGAAAAACAGTAAGGTCCGAGCGAGCCATCTTTATCCAGAACACGACCATCTCACTACGTACTTAATGTAATCGCGCTCAATATCCCTTTGTTCACTTCAGACTCATTAAAAAGGCGATGCAATTTAATGAGATGATAGTGTGCGTTGCTCACTACTACTTGAACAAAACACCGCTATTGTACACACTCAATTTCAAACCTTATTTTTAAGTAATGTGGTTATATTTTTCTTTGTAGCGTTCGGTAGCGTATTGGTATGTAGGGGTCGAAGATTAGTGGCTCACGCCTACTCGCCAGTACTCGCTGAGCGGCTGATAGGGCCCCGGAGTGTAGTTACAATTAGAGCGGTACCCACAATGAAGTGATGCTCGCGTAATGTCGGCCGATGCGAAGTCTTTGTATGTTGATTGGGTGGTGGGGGTCTGAGGGGGGTATTTGTCGTTAAAGCTGTTGTTTCGTAGTTTTTCCTTAGTTATACAATTTTCTTTGGTGGAAAAATGGGTTTTAAATGTTTTGTGTGTGAGTGATTTTGAATATACAGTCTGTTTTATTGATAATTGTTTTGGTCTAGAAATTTACTAGATTACTACATTTTCATTTCGAGATTGAAATTTTCGCCTAATTAAATATTAAAACAATCCATCAAATTTATTTGCTTATAAAAATTATAAATAATCCGCTTACCCTATAAAAATAGATAAAGATAAAAATAGACAAAGTAAAAAATAGTAAAATACAAAGCTGAAAAACTCGTATCATTTTCAAGCTAAATATTTGTAGAAGTCTCTAAATTTTATGATAAAATTCCTGAAGAAAGCTACAGTTGGAGAGGCTGTCATTTGTTCAGCAATTATGTTGAATTTCCCGGATCTACCGTATAATAGAAAAGGGTATTTAGTTAGGGTTGTCACAATAACTTTTACAAATTTATTAGAAACACAAAATATTTTCTATTATTATATTTTGAAAAAATAATAAACATGATTACTACAATGTGATAGTAAATACAATATAAGTAAATTGAACAATATATTAACATAACTAAATGTACGAGTAGATAACATCTTTTAAAAAGACTCTATTGTTTCAGACGGTTGGTAACCCTGACATAATCCTATCAATATCTGTAAAGCAAAATCATTCTTACTATCTTTACAATAAATACTTTATTCTTTTTGCTCGCATATGTAAGAACACACTACATTTACTAGAAGTGTTAGATTTAATTTATATATCTATTAATATTCAAATAATTTATTTACATAACTTAGTAACAAAGGTTTTATTTTTTAAATTAATGTGTAAAACATTCAACATCATATAAAATAACAATAAACAATTATAATTTAAAAAATATATTACAGTCATACAACTTAAAATCTTTTTTTAAAATTTATTATTCAATGTTCTTTAATCTTCCTAATTTACGAAAAGCCAGTTAATACGAATGTATTAACTCAAGGTCAAAATAAAATATTGACCTTGAGATTGTACTAAAATGAATTTGACATCAAAAAACATTTCAATTTTGCACGAAGGAAAAATGTTACTGTTGTTCGCTTTTCACTGGGGCCATCGTATTGCTTTCAATGTATGTGTGTATATAATATATAGATAGATATTTCTGGTATATTTTCGATTGGAAACTACTTCGCTATCGTTCGCACAAGAGCCTGTATTTGAAAGAGTGTCTTTTGTAGTACACGCTAAATTTTACTATAAAATCTTTTACCCTTGAATTTTAAATTACAATTAACATTACATTGTTACCATATTAAAAATAATAATCTTGTTTTTTATTATATTAATAATTAAAAAAATATAAATCTACAAAATCTCGTAGCAAAGCGTTGTAGCATCGTAGTCTAATCGTAGACATATTATTAAAGTAATAAAAGAAATAGGAATATCAAGAAAAGCAAAGTTTATTTTGTAAGAAGTATGTAAAGTATTTTCGTATACTAAACGAGGGCTACGAGAAGGCCAGGCTTTATCGCGTTGCCATAGTAACGGGAAGTTGCGACGCGCAACTCTACCGCGTGTTTGAACGATTTTAGTTTCGGAAAAACTGCTTAAAATATATTAAAAGAAAAGCTACATACTCCATGTTTTTGAGGACTAAAATAAATTGCCTACATGTTTCTAAAGACAAATAAATTAAAACAAGAGATTCTACATTCTGTTGCGTCTATATCGTGATCCACCTATTATTCACAAATCGATAGAAATGGAATGTGTTTTATGTAGAATAAGATGGCGTCATATTTTAGAAAAATAAACAAATGAATAATTGATAAATATTTGTTTAAAATACATTAAATGGTTTTTGCAAACTGTCTACATGACTGGAATGAATTCTATTGTAATAATTGAAATATTAAAGTAATTAAAAATCGAACTAAAATATAATAAAGTAATGATAAATCTCTAAAATGTTTTACCATAAAATACATTTTGAAATGAAAATCTAAAGAACATTTTTATTCGTTGAGTAAAATGTTAAAAAGGTAACAGAAATAAAAAGTGAACAATCATTCAAGCATTTCATTCTCGTTCAACCGGACTTCAGTACAAGTTAACCCTTGAAAAGCCAAAAACAGGTTGAAATATTAACGTTGGCGATATGCGCGACGCACGCAGAAAAACAAAGTCGAAAAACTGGAGCCGTTATGGGCCCGTCGCATGTACAGTGTACACTTCATAGATCACCGTTTTAAACTATTACTTTCAGATACGACAACTTATTATTATTATTTTTTTTAATAATTGAATAAAATATAATTAAAATAATCGTAGGCATGATGATGGAAAGTACCACCACTTTCAAGTGTAACACCTGTGACCTAGTTACGTTTTGGAATCAGTTTGGAATCAGTATAACGAGAGAAGTGTAAACTTTCTCAAGCCGGTATAGCGGAGCTGACTGCTGCCTGTAGATATTAATTTCTCTGTGGTATGTAGCAATTGTTTCTGTTCATTGACCGCACTTTAGATTAATATCAGGCGGAGTGTTGTCAAATTTTTAAAGTCTGTAATTTTATACGTAGAAAGTTATACATAATATTTAATTAAAATTATTATTAATACGTATTATGGTTTTAGTATTAAATTTTTATTATAATTTAATAACATGAAATATCTCTTATTTTGATTATGTGCATGATTAAATACTACGTACATATAAAAATTAAAAATATAGGTACATAAAAACTTGTAACTTTAGTTTAATAAAGTATAATATGTTACAGACTTGTTAAAATATGTTTTATCCATATAAATGTGTTTACTGTTTATATAATAAAAAAAGAAAGAGAAGATAAACAAATGTAGAATAATCGCAAAAGAACAGAAGCAATACTTGACACGAATCCGAGTCGCAAAAAGCTAAAGATGCAATAAAATATACAATTTATTCCACAAGCGTTTATTCTTTGCCAACCTAGCGTGTTGGTATTGAGTGGTGGCACGGGGTGGGCGGAATACGCCAGAGAGTCAATACCGGCCCTGGGGACCCGCCTCCCTGGGGATCGGGGGCTCCCCCGTCCCTCACGGGTCCACTGTGCGGCAAAAGGTTAAAAGGGAAAAGTTATAAGACGCTCGTTTTTGCTTCTGTCATACGGATATTCGATTTCTTGTGGACTTTTGCTGAAATTATGACTCGAGCTTTTTAGCTTTTATTCGATTGTTTTATTATATATTTTTATGCCTGTCTATATTCCAATCATAATCGTAATTCAATAAGAATATTTTTATATCAAAAAATATAAGATGAACTTTTTTTTAAATTTTATTAAAGATGCGAGTCCACTCCACGAAAATGTTTAAAAATCGAAGCATCAATTCACACCATCGCCAATCTCAATTACAAGAGAAAAAAAACCGTTTGACATTCCAAACAGCACCCGATGCAAATAAACCTAGTCTCGGTGAAAACGCCATAGTAGGCCGCGGGTGGGGGATATCGCCAAGTGTCTTGTGAGAGGGTAGAAGCCTACCGCGCTATGCCGTCGACTGGGCTACTATTCCTACTAGATTTTTTTTCTCTGACCCGTTGACTTACGTGGACGATTTGATGCGACCGATTAGTTTCAACTACTCTAATGCTTTAACCTTCATGAAAGAAAGGCTGTCAAACTTCCGAGTCGTCGGATTAAATCAAATAATCAATATAAATCGCATTAAATCTTTTTAACCAAAACCAAAGGAAAAATTGTTTATAACTCATGAATTTTAACTATTAATAATTTATTGTCAATTATTTCATATGCAGTTGATCTATTCTAAAAAAATCGTTTTTTATACTACCCGTGGCTTTCTACCTTTCTGCTTCCTGAAGGCCAGCTGGAAGAAAATGCCTTGCGGCGTTAAGCTCGCCTTTTGAATTAATTCAATAAAGTTTTTTAAAAAAATAAATAAATATTAGTCAGAGAAAGAAATAATAAATAATAAAGAAATATTAGCATTGCTGTTAAAAACAAAACGTGTAAACAAGTTTACATTGAAGTTGATATGTACTAGTTTCTTTTACACACAAGTTAGTAGTGTTATTAATTTTAATGGAGAATGGCAATAGTACTCGAATATCTTTTACGACCAATACACTGGTATATATTGGTATTTAATATTTGTCGCAGTCGATCATAACCGCTTACGTAGGACGCTGATAGTGGGCTAAGGTACTCTTTCGTATTAGGTAGATACATACTCTCTGTATGTATGTGGGGTACGGACTAGGTACAAGTGCGTAAGGGATGAAAAGCGTGGGGTAGTTTTACGATAGAAATGGAAGGCTTCTCTATAGACTGAGATCTGATGTCTATATTTTTAAATACTTAGATTACAGAAATAAATAAGTGTAATCATCAATTAGATATTTGTTTTGATCAAGAATGGAATCTTGGGTTATGGACTGGTACGCTAACCACTCCACGACCATAGCCGACGTTTTGAATACACTTCAGCACACAAGTAGGACACAAATTCTTAATTTAAATTTTACATGATGACATAGTTGAAAACAAATGTCGCGTTTAGCCAGGTATAACGAGAGGAGTGTGTGCTGTCAAATGTACATTCGTCTACTCAAGCCGGCATAGCGGAGGCGGCTGCTGCATATAAAAATTTATTTGTTGTAGCAGTTGTTTCCGTTCATAGACCGCATTCTATCTTACATCAGACGGAGTTAGGCTCCCAGCCTACACTGTTCGTGATGTGATAGGTAAATATTACCGTATACTTTTATTGGGGATGGTTTGATTTTGTCGAAGGTTGTGCATAGCTCATAGTCGCCGCGCCTAAGGGCAGGACGTTTCAATGGATTATGTTATGTAAGTCGATAGGGGATTTCTTATTACTATGGATATTTTATTATACTATATCTTTAGGTAGAGGATTTTGTTTAAGTCAAGCACTTAACATATTTAACAATTTTAACCAATAACATATTTTGATGAGACCTGTGTTCAAAAAATGTAACTATGTTATATATACTTTGTTCGCTCAGTGCCTTTTTTTATTTTGAAACGACATGTGACCTCGCTAACACGGTAGCTCCAGTCGCCATTACTATGCCGGCCTGAGAAGGTGCTTTTTCACGCTCCGCTTAAAGGATCCCAGGTGAAAGGACTGGGAGAACACATGGCAGGGCAAGTGATACAAGTACTAGGTTAATACAGGTATTTAAAAAAAAATATATATATATATACTGTACTGTCAAACGGATCTTTTTCCTACGACCAGATAAATGTAATAAAACCATCACATAAAATATTAAATACTTTATTGAGAAAATAATAATAATTAAACTAGTTATGAATATGTACGTACGTATTTAATTACATTTTTTTATTGTAGCTCTGCTTATGACCACACTCCGCCTGAGCTAAAGCTAATGTTGGAGTGCGATCCATGAGTGGAAACAACTGCTACTCTACAGCAGTCGCCTCCGCTATGCCGGCCTGAGGAGACGAGTATGCACCATCTAAAGTGACAGTGCACACTCTTCTCACTATACCTGGCTACTTTCAAACGCGACGAGTGTTACTTCACTTCACGGGTGTTACATTTAAAAATGGTGGTCTACCTACCACTCTTTAATCAACATTTTATTGACAAATTACGGATCGTTGATTACAGAAACCCGTTATAAATCATATTGTAAAATATGTTATTGACAAAAAAAAGTAAAGTTAGTAAGGTAATAATTTGAAGCTATAGAGTTGGTCATGTAGACAGCTCTAAATTTGTGAGCCAGTTCGTAGTAAATTAAAGCCAGTGTCGGTACTCGCTAACTGCTTCTCGCACCTTATGTGTTAAAATGACATGTATATAATAAAATATAAGATTAAATTTTATGTTTTTAATTAATACAATAGAATTTTGTACGGACATTGGTAGTTAAGTAATGAGGTTAAGCTAAAATACGGTCCATGGACGGAAAACATCTGCTACCACTGAGAAATTTCTATAATCAACAATCGCATTCGCCGTGTCGGATGAGGCGACAAATTTGCACCATTCAAGTTATTTTTTTTTATTGTAGCTTGGCATGTGACAACACTCCGCCTGATGTAAAGCTAGACTGCGGTTCATGAATGGAAACAACTGCTACTAAAGAGAAACCTGTGCGGGTAGCAGTGGATACACTATGCCGGCTTGAGGAGACGAGCATGTACCATTTTAGATTGACAGTGCACACTCCTCTCGTTATACCTGGCTACTTTCGAACTATTCCCGAAACGCGACAAAGTCACTTCACGGGTGTTACATTCGAAAGTGGCGGTACTGCCCCAGGACGGCAATGAAATGAACTTTCCAAATGAAAGTGCATAAAACAACACCTCGTACTATAATCCTATTACTCGCATGTGTAGATTGTACAATGACCTGACCGAAAGTGACAAAGACCTGGACATGTTTAACCCCAAACTGAAGTCCTTTGAAAGACAGGAGCGTAGTGTCCTTAGCTTCACTACTACTTTTCTTTGACGCGCACTGTGTATGCAAGTTGTTAATAGGTATTAGATATTGTATTATTCCTATTTTTTTTTTTTATTAGTTGTTATCGTGACACTTATGTTTTCTGTTTAATACGTTCACTGTGTACAATACGCTTTGGGCCACAGTCTAGTTCAGTTACTATGATTTTTCTGTTGTGTATTTTATGCTGACTGTGGCCTGTTGTATTTACCAAATAAAATAAAAAACAATGCATACTCATTTTAAGGGTGGATATTTAAAAAATAAAAGGAAGTGTCTAAAGCTTTGCAGTCATTTCGAAGAGACTGGCGTGTTGGTCATTCCTGTTTGTTAGGTTTTTGAAACTTAATAAAACTACCATTAGCTTATTTCACTTTAACAAAGTCGTGGTAGCATCTGACGAGCCCATGCTAATAAAAAAATTTAATGTAATTAAAAAATGTAGTATAACAAATTTTAGCATATACTGTATGAGTTACATTCGACGCTAAAGGTTGGGTGTCGAGTCGGGAACAACGCAGAACTTTAGGTCATTATTATTATGATAGCAGATAATATTATATTACACAGTCTTAACCGCATCGAATATACGGTTTAAATCTTTGTTACAACTTAACACCTTAATATTTTTTTTATTGTATCTCGGCATATGACAACACTATGCCTAATGTTCAAAAATGTTAGAGTACAGTCCATGGGTGGAAACAATTACTACCAAAAAAAAAATGTCCACTGTGCCGGCTCGCGGACACGAATGTGCCCTGACCATTGACACATTCATACTGCTATATCCAGATACTACTTTGAAGCAGCGGGACCATTATCAGTCTGCCTACAACTGTTTACTAAACTTAAATTACATATAATAGTAAACATGCCTGTCGATTGAGGATACTTCTTACCTGACTCCTCCCAGCAGTTGTTGATTGTCAAGAAATCTAATTGAGTATCTAAAGTCTTGTAAAACTTGAACAGAAATCTTAAAATCCTCAAGATTCCAGTAGTTTTCAGTACATTTTTCCTGTTTGCCCGAAGCCCTTTTGCTTAGAAACGGACTTAAGGGACGTCGGTAGATAAGGCAACTGTCAGTTTGAGCCGAGCCTTTTTTATAAGTTAATCTATGAAGATTGTAGACGACTAAAGGGTTTTTCAGTACTTTAGATCTTAATAATATAAATAATAATAATAAAAAGCTTTATATTTAGGTTACGATTTGTGTATAATTTCGCAATAAATAAGTTGTTATAGTTACAAAAGTTATTAGTAATTTTTTTGGTGTAAATTAAATTCCTTTTTTTGTAATTGTAACTGTATATGACAACACTCCGCCTGATTAAAACAAGAGTGCGATCCATGAACGGAAACGACTGTTACTACAGGCAGCAGTCGCTTCTACTATGCCGGCTTGAGTAGATAAATGAACTATCCAGATTGACAGTGCGCTCTCCTCTCCTTACACCTGGTTACGTTCAAACTGTTCCCGAAACGCTACAAGGTCACTTCGCGGTTGTCACATTCGAAAGTACCTCTAAAAGTGTCGGGGTAGTACCCAGGACGTCAGAATAGGACTAATAAAATAACCATCATCAGTCTACCTACCAATTTTAATATTATTATTATTTACCGACCGTGATCTGTGATTCACAACATTTCTGAGACAATATCTTCGTCAATTCTCTTGTTCATAAAAAAATAACATATAAAAAGAATACTCCAATTTTTTTATTTAAAAATATGCTGAGAAATCTGTCAATGAAGAATACCTATTAACTCAAGGTAAAGTAATTCTGGGAACCAAACGTGCATGTACCCAGTTCCTGTTTGATGGGGTAAACATGTGCAATTTTTTATGTAAATCTTAAGAGCCATTTAAAATAATCTGAATATAAGCAATTTTTTATTACTGTTTTTTTAAAGCTAATATTTTTTTCTGACTTCCCTATACAATTTAAGAGTTTTAACCAGCTTGGTGATGGTTATTAGCCCAGTCTACCATTATTCGATAGTAGAAATCTGGTGAAGTATAACGAGTCAACCTAGACGAATGCGCGTCTACACAGCTCATATACTCTCTATCTTAAATTAGGTGGAGTCGTGGTGAGAACGACAAAACTCTTTTATTTTTCAAAATTGTGAAATTTCGCAAAAAAAAAAGTGTTAGAGAATTGAAGTTATTAAGTTAGTGTATAGCAGTCGTTCTAATATTATGACATAAGGTGTTTAACATAAATAATGCGAGAACAGATGTGATGGGCCTCGGGCAATACAAATACGTTCGCGCGTAACGTGCCCTGTTCATATCTACAACAGTTACCGATTTATATAGAGCTGTTAAATGCATTTGTTTTTAATTTATTTTTAAACTCGACTATTTGACTTGTATTTGAACAGCAATACATAAGCTCGCATTTATTGGTATAAATAGATTTGTACATCAACTGATAGATTTTTTTTTTGTTTTATATGGCGTATAACAATTTGCCAGTGTCAAAGTACACACTCCTGCATCATGTCAATAATTTTGTGCATCACGAGCCATTCATTCATCACACTCACATCATAGTCATGTCAAGTCTCAGTCAAGTCAAAAATTGCTCCAGTAAAATGGTAGAATCTTTACTGAAACTTCCTACGGAGTTTTGGAGGGAAAATGGAAACACACGTTCCCTTCTTTTGTATTGTTTGCCCACACTCACGCACATTAACGAACACTTAATGGTTAATAATCTACCATTATTACAACTTTAATACAAGTTTAGGAAAATAATTCAAGACAGATAAGCTGACGTCCCAAGATGGCCGCCAAAACTGATAGATTAAAAATATAAACAGTTTTTTTATTCATAAAAATATAGCGTGTATTCTCTGGACGATGTATAGTTGTCTCAAGTCGGCATAGCATAGGCGAAAACTTTTAAACACGACTCTGTGATAGCTCACGGATTCTAGCTCTAGCTTAACTCTAGGTGGAGTGTATTGACTTGTCAAGCTACCATTAGAAACGTATAAAAAGCTATCGATATAGCGCCTAGACCATATTGGTTATTTGGTATGTACACGTATATTAATTAGTTTATTAGATGTTATAATATTGTAATGTTTTGATTACTTTAGACTTTGAGTTTACAATACGTTGTTAATTAAACTTTTATTGGGTGTTTTATTAGCTCTTATTAAATATTGGTAGGGATGTCGGCAGTGCGATATTCGGCGGTAGTCCCCGACGCCCGGGGCTATGTAAAATATTTCTGTAAAAGCATTCATCGTGATCGCTCGCCGAACGTAACCCGATATGCTGGATATGATGATAGTCGGTTTTGCTACTAGAAACTGTTAAATACAGTTTTCAAGTGTTATTTTTTTAGTTACACGGTTTTCGATTTAAAGATTTTAACTTTTTTTTTTCACCTACTGATTTTGTGTTGTTTCTTTTATTCTCTATTTTTTTTAAACCACAGAGAAATGTGTCAAAAAGACTAATGTGCCATTCGAGTTGACAGTGCACACTCCTCCTATTATATGACTATTTACAAGTTGATCTCGTAATATTGCAGTTCATAGATGTTATATTTGAAACTGGTGGTACTAGTACGCCCCAGGACGTCAGACTGGGCTAATAATAACTTTTTAACGCTTCTACAATTCTCCCAAAAAAGACGTTACTCGTTCAGTGCATATTATATAAAAAAGGAAAAAAGGCGTGACAATTGTATTGTATTGTAACTAGATAATTATATAACTAGAGCAGTTTGCACTGTCAATCTGGATGGTGCACATTCGTGCACATTCGCTGGATGGTGTCGAAATTTATCTGTAGTAGCATTTGTTTCCTTTTATAGACTGCACTCTAGTTTAACATCAGGCGGAGTGTTGTAATATAATATAGTATTATTATATTTTTTAATTAATAATTTTGTATATTTTTTATTAGATATTATAACTAACTTTTTTTTAAATTAAAAAAAATAGCACTGACAATTAGACCAGCCTATGCCGTGCTACTATAAAAAAAAAAGGATTAAAATAGAACTAGAACTTAACATATTTTATCGCTTGAAAACTGTAAAAATATGACACATTAGTAACTAATTATTGAATACAAAAAAGTACCGATTGCAGAATTATGATCGTCACAAAAACGGGCGGAACGGAAGTCACTATACAAAAACAAATTGCTTTACACAAGAAAGTAATTAATAGTTAATGTTTCGGGTTCGAGTCCTTATTGAAGTGGTAGCAGTTGGTTTCAATACTCGGAATGGCTGATTTATGTGTCCGTTGACACTCGTACCATATAGGTTCACACATTTTAATATGGAAACTGTCGCTTTTTTCTAACATTAGGGACTACAGTGACACATTAGAAAATTTACTTACGATTTTTTAATTTATAGCATATGTAAGGAAACAACTGCTACTACAGAGAAATCTCTATAGGCAGCAGTCGCCTCCGCTATGCCGGCTTGAAGAGACAAGCTTGTACCATCTAAATTGACGGTGCACAGTCGTTTATTTTTGTTTATACTTTGTGTAATTTTTCCCTTTTTTTTTTATTTTACCTCGGCATGTGACAACACTCCGCCTGATGTAAAGCTAGAGTGCGGTCCATGAGTGGAAACAACTGCTACTACAGAGAAACCTGTGCGGGCAGCAGTCGGTTCCACTATGCCGGCTTGAGAAGACGAGCATGTTTCGAATAATATGTTTCTCTTGTTCCAGGTTTTTCTTAAAATTTTTCCTGAAGTGTAATCAAAATTGTTTGAAAAATGCCGGTAATCCTCGTGATATGAGAAGGTTTCAGGTGTGTGACTATTTTTTTTTTTTAATTTAACGGTAATTTTCTATCAACAGTTAGTTAGACCTTTGCATTTGCATTATTTAAAAAAAAAACTTTATTATCTATTTTTTGTCTTCAGTACAAGAAGTAGGGTTGACAAATGAAACTAGTATCTTCAAAAAGGCGTATATCGAAAAAATCTGCTTAAGATTTGTTTTTGACTCAGACCCTTTTACAATGAAGTCGTCTCGTCTTAGATTCGTCACGATGTTATCTGTATGTAATTCTTTCATCAAAATATACGCTACGGTACGCTTGAATGGATCGATCGAGCGATCCCGCCTTACGTAGTTATTGAGTAAAATTAAAAAAAAATCGTATGTGTTTTTGCCAACCAATAATAGTCCATTTATCTAAGACAGAAGGAAGCATTATTGTTGAAACATTGTAACACCCTCGAATTCGGAAGGGTTGACTCAGAGCTACTGAATATTTGAAACGGCTTCAATTTGAGGGGAGGACTCCAAATTAAATTTATGTACACAAATTTGTTTACGCTTGTGCCGATGTAAAAAAATTCAGTTACATTCTTCGGTTGCTGATTTTTTTAAACCTGTTCTTTGCGACTTTTCTTTTTTGTTATGATTTAACGCTGTAAAGGTTTTATGGGGACTTAATTAAAAAAAAAAAGAGAATTATGTATTATTTTCTTTTTTATATCGCTATTTTTATACACTAGTAGGCACTCGCTTCATCTTTAGGGAACCTCATTCATATAAATAAGTTAAAATAACTGTTAAGCGTTTTTGTCCACATTAATATAAAAGATAAACTCTCTTAAAACCTTCCTTACTAAACAAGCTATTGAATCGCATTTTTAATAACTATCCCATAGCTAATTCTAGTCCTCAATCTACCTCTATGCTAAAACATTAAAATCAGTTAAGCTTTTTTAAGCGAGATTGGGAGACAAACAAACATGCTTTTACATGTATAGATTTATTATTTATTTGTTCTATTACGTCATTATTAATTTATTTTGATAGTTAATAAACTATTTGTTTACTCTAAATTAATTATAAAGAATAACAGCATAAACCGAATATTTAATATACAAAGAATCTACTTATTGTAATAAATACGAGTATACTATTTGTTACAAAAATGTATTTCCGCAAAATAAATGAGAACCAATTTAATTGATAGAGAGAAAATTTATGAGCGACAACCCTAATATAAAGGTGCATTCATACGCTCTACTTATGACTACAAATTTGCGTCTACAGTTAGCTAAGACATATTTGTCTTACGTGCCCTCGCCCTAACTTTGCTCGTTATACAAATATAGCATCTAACACAAAGTACATAGAAGTTAATTTTGTATGCAATAGTTGCGGCTGTAGAACTATGTGTGCTAAGGCAGTGTCTATATTTGGGCTTTTCGTGTGTCATTGAATAATTCAGTGGTCGCCCCCTAATGTTTCAAGGGTAAGAATTTCTGAAGATACTCTGTCAAAGTGCAGTTCGGTTTAATGTGCTCTTAAATTGTAATACCTTCAAAATAATGACGAGAGTGCACTGTCTATCCGGATGGGCGCATTCGTCTCTACAAACTGGCATAGCGGAGGCGACTGCTACCCGTAAAAATTTATGTTTAAAACAACTGCTACGTTGTTTTCTTTCATGGATCGTACTTTAACTTAACATCTAGCGGAGTGTTGTAATATTATTATTTTTTAATATAATATAAAACCCAATATTAAAAGCACTAAAGTTAAGCCTCTAAAGCCTTCAGCAGTCATATAATATATCACACGGCATTAAAAATTGTACAACGGCAATTGCTCAAGTCAACACAAAGAAGCTAGTAAACATACTACCTCGCACACATACACAAAATGCATTTTGTTGCACACCCACTAAGAATGTCGACCATTTCGTGGCGTCCCAAGACATTGGCTCCTCCTCCCTTGGGACTTTCATTTTTCACCGTATGTATACGAATTCGTGTGTATGTGTGTGTATGTTCCCGATGAACTGTTTGGAATGAAACGGACGCGTTCTGAGGTAGGGCGTTATTTCATCTATTTATGTGTTTTATTAATAGAATTCGGATATTAGTGGAGTTTGTCAAGGCTAAGAAAGTAATTATAATTTATTAGCAATTTAAAAATAATAAAACATATATACATTTTTTTATTTTTTTATTTTATCATTATTAATTTCTATTCTTATTTAGTTGTAAGTTTATATTTTATTTATAAAGGGTTTGTGGACTACGACCTGCAGCGCAGGCTAGTCAGACGCTAATTTTTTCAATTATAAAAAAAAAGTTATAGTTAATCATCATCAATAATAGAAATTTTGTGTGCATGTATCTACGGTTTTTTTATATTGTAACTCGGCATATGACAACACTCCTCCTGATGCAAAGCTAGAGTGCGGTCCATGAACGGAAACAACTGCTACTATAGAGAAATCTCTACGGGCAGCAGTCGCCTCTGCTTTGCCGGCCTAAGGAGACGGGTATACCTGGCTACTTTCAAACTGCTCCCGAAACACGATATAGCCACTTCTTGGTGTTATTACATTCGGAAGTGGTAGTACTAACCCAGGGCGGCAGACTGGGCTTATAACCATAATTAATCTGCCTACCACTCCTCAAAAGTGCGTACTGTGTATGCAACAGAAAAAATAATATCATAATAAAATTTTAGGTGGTAATATCGACCCAGGTGATGGTAGACGGACCACTTCTAGCGATATCAGATAACATGTTTGTTCATAACAACAGCAAGCATGGACGAAGAGCGAAACGACTGGATCCAACTGAAGGTACAGAATATGCCGTCGTCATCAACTCAAATGTTTCACCCACTTGTACGTGTTTTTGTTTATTTTTTTTGTCCTTTTTTTATCATTTCATTTGTTTTCAAGTTGATTTCTTCCTTTATTTTATTATGTCCATAATAGTAGAGTTTTTTTTATGTCTGTACTAAGCTAGTATCACGGGCACTGAGCAACCAAAGTACGTATAACATAGTTACTCGTACATTGGTACCGGTCTGAATTTAGCGAGGTTTGAACAAGAGTCCCATCGATCGTGTGGACCGTCCTTTATCGCTAGACCACGGCTGTTCCTAAATATATTATGCAAGCAAGACTTAGATTAAAAGTGAGGTGTAGGTTATCTACGCCGTAATAATTATTATAACCAAGTATTTTCAAATACAAGGCCGTACCTAGTATGAAATTCAAGCTGTAACCTCGTTCATATAGCGCCCAGTAAGTACTCGACGACATATATACAACTAGATGTGCAATAACGCTCTAAATGTGACGCGAGAGGAAAAATGACCACAGTCTCTTTTATGTTCTCTGTAAGTTAGTATTTGATTTGACGACAACATTGTCAAATTGTTGAAGTGGCCTACGCTTTTTTCAAATCAGATGTATGAAGTTTGCTCCTCTAGTATTCTCGATGATTGTAAATGTCCTATGTACATTTCTACACCGCATTCGATCCTAGTGAAATACACGTAAAATACATAAAAAAGAGTTTAGTAATACATGTTGTACGCGTCTATTACGATACGCTTAAATTATTAGCTGTCGTGTATAGTAATTATTGGGAACAAAGGTATTTGTTTTGGTTACAAATAACAGTGCAACGACAAATTTTCAAAAGTCAAAACGCGACGTTTTGTATGCACGGTATTACTATAGACATTTCGCATTCCGTAGGGTAATATTTACCAATCTTTCGCTTAAACAATCCATAAAATTAGATTTTATTTTCAACTTTACACCGTCGTGATATGTCCTAATTTTCTTTGTAAAGCTTTCGCAAGTGTGTAATTGCGATTGTGGGGGATTCTTGAGAGGTGGAGGTAGGGAGACGGGCGTGTTGAAGCAAGCATGAAGCAAATGGAGATAATTTAGTGAGGAATTATGCGTTGTAAAAGTCAGAGCAATTGTGTCTCCCACGGCAGATAAAAATGTTAGTCCTGTTTCTGGTGGTCATTTGTTTTTGAATATTCAACTGTTTTGTGTTTCTTCGCGTGTTTACGGTATATTGTAGTTTAAATCGGTTTTAGATGTGTATAAAGTTTTCTAAAAGTATCCAGGGTCACGAACTTATCATCCCCTTCGACTTTTTAACTTTAATATGATTATTTCATCTAATTTTTTTAAAATTATTTTTCATTCCTTCACTTAATTTATTACATATAATTATTATATTCATATAAAATATTATTTGTTTATTGAAAATACACTTCTCCATATTATGATAGCATCCAAAGTTTAGAAGACCAGACGGCGTAAAACCTACTCGGAAGGATTACATGGTGCGAATGAGAAAATTTGCTCAACTTGATATCTACTGGCTGTTTGGGTTGGAACGCGGCTCATTTTATTATTACACTTTCCATTCAAAACAATTTCACACGTTTCTTGCTAATTCCTTTGTAAATTGAAGTCTTTTTTTATATTTATTTATATTGCGGTCTGATTTGATTTAGCTTTGATTTTAAGTTGGTCATAGTACATTGTATGGCGCCTTGGTGATCCAAATAACTAAATAAGAAATAACTATAGGGATTATCAAATATTTAGCCTTCCTAGATTTTTATTTACACTAAAAATTCCCGAAATTTTTATTACTTTGAAGTAATTAACGTTAATACGTTTTCAGAAATAATTCAAGTACAAAAATATGTTCTACATAAAAAATTGATTTTTGGACAAATTAAAAAATAATCTCAACGTAATCTTCTTTCGTTCCCTTAAATTCACTTTCTCCTCTTGTCTTTATTACTACGTCGTTTTGTTCGCAAGATTTGAGTATTTCTCCCCACCCCTTGTCTCCTGGCGCGTAACCCCCTACACTACAACGTCTTGCATCTATTCACTCCACCTTCAAAACAACACAACCTCAAATGATATCACTTCGATTGTCAACTTTAACACGCACTAATAACATTCATTTTCCATTTCTATCAACAATCATTTCAATCTCTTTAGGAAACATCAAATAGAACCGTAACTTTTACGGTCTGCAATTGTCCTTTTTCTTAAACAGCCAAGAATAAACGTTCAAGTAGGACGGAATGAGTTTCAGTGGTCTGTCGGTTATTCAACTTTTAAACTTGTATAACATATAATTCGGTGCCCCCTTATTTTGTCTAGGGGACTTCATTGGAAAATGCCGCCATTTAAAGTTTTAGTTGTATTAAAACAAACTTCCTTCTTAGGAGTCGTGAATGTTTAATAAATTCTATTTGATTGAATATTTCTTAGCGATTGTTTTATTTTAAATTGTTTGTCTTTATTCTCAGCTGGATTATATCCTCCTTTGCCTGTAGCGACACCATGTATTAAAGCAATATCTCCCAGTGAAGGTTGGACGTCTGGAGGTTCAACGGTTATTATTGTTGGTGATAATTTCTTTGACGGACTTCAAGTTGTTTTTGGGACAATGCTCGTTTGGAGCGAGGTAAGATATTAAATAAATATACATAAATTTCTTCAAACTAGGAAATCCCAAATAGAATTAACTTAAATATTTGTTTCGACTGGAAATTGAACCTGAGACGTAACACGTGACTGACCAAAACCACTGCACTTCATAGGTCGTCAATGCTTACTTTACTTAAATGTTTTTTTGTTAACAGTTGATAACATCACATGCAATTCGCGTTCAAACACCTCCAAGACATATTCCTGGGGTTGTGGAAGTAACGCTGTCATATAAAAGTAAACAGTTTTGCAAAGGTGCACCTGGAAGATTCGTTTATGTTTGTGAGTATTACGATAATAATTCTACAGATCCAGACCAAATTTATAATTCATTTTACTCCCAAATAAGGATAAATTTAAGTAAGAATTTCGTTTCTATTTCTCTCACCCTAACAGCGAATGTTGTAATTTGGAAGAAACTCTCCCAATCTCGATTACCATCCATCAATTAGGATTTTATTTGTTAGTGGGCCATCTAATGATTGATATTGTTTTTTCTTTGTTTCGCATAGCAGCTCTTAACGAGCCGACGATAGATTTCGGGTTCCAGAGATTACAGAAACTAATACCGAGACATCCAGGAGATCCTGAGAAATTACCTAAGGTATACATTTATTAACATTTTATTAAGGAATATTAGATTTAAAAAATCTTAATATTATCTGATATTGGTCGTAGGAAATAATATTAAAACGAGCAGCGGACTTGGCTGAGGCGTTATATTCGATGCCCCGAAACAATCAGTTAGGTCTCGGAGCACCGAGGTCACCACCAGCGAGTATGCCCTTCAACTCATATACTGGCCAATTAGCTGTCAGTGTCCAGGATGCTGCCGCTTCACAATGGACTGAAGGTATCTATATTAATATATTGTCTATAAAATAACACTTACTTACGTTTACTTTTAATATATTTTCCTGCTGATTTCGCTCCGAGAGTCAAATTAATCGAAATGAATAGATTTTTACTATGTTTCACGTCCAAATATGCACATAAGTACCTATCTATAAGTATAACGTCTGAATGCGTTTCAAATGTATATGAAAATGTGAATAAAATCCAATAAGAATAAATAATTTCTATACAGTTTACATAGTTCATGTTACAAAATCCTAACATAATTTCGTGTTGACTCAGGCTTTTTCTTTTAGAAGAGTACGCGCGTAGCGGTGGTTCTGTGTCGCCGCGGTATTGTTCAGCCGCGTCTACACCTCACGCCGCTCCCGCTGCCGCTTCTGCGTCGTATCCACACCCGCAACACTATCCAGCGCCGCCGACCTCACTCTTCAATACATCTTCTCGTATGTGTTTTTTCTACATTAATTCATAGTTGCTATATTTACTGAATTACATAAGGTAACATTTTACTTTTTATGAAAGTAAATTTTGATGCTTTTAACTATAAGAGTTCTTTTAACGGTGTGTCGTTAGAATGACCGCATTCGCTTTTTCTAAACCTCTTTTTTATTTCCGTCCAGTGTCGCTAGGTCCGTACCACCCCGTCAACTTGAATGCCCAGTTATCTGACCATCAGTATAACACGTATAACTCGAAAGATAGCAGTTATTACAGTGAAAGAAACGTGGCATCAAAGAACGAATGTCCAGTAAACACTCATCTAAAATGCAATGACGTCATGAAAGGGCAGGATAGTAAAGAAAACAAAGTACGGAGCGCATTCGCTGTAGTCAGACAGAGCCCTCCGCCGCGCAACGTTGCCAATTTTCAACCCTCGAATTGGCAACACCTTGCTGTGCAATGTTAGTAGTTTACTTTTCTTTTATTTTGCTTTCTGCTTTCTTCTTCATAATTTATGTCATAGATTGACAATAAAAATACCTTCTTGGTCATATAAAGAATCTGACTGAAGATGGCGGCGCACATGTGTGTCTCGCTTACATGACATTGCTGTTTAAAGAACAGCAAAAAAAAAAGTACATACCTAATAATAATATTTATTTAATTATATCTACTGCAGACGTCCTTTTCATTAATTTATTAATTAAGTATAGTCATTAATTTAAATAATTAATATAAAAAACCGTTTTATCCGCTGGCGATACGCTAACGCGTGTCGGTCCCATCATCGACCATTTTTTTTTTAAATTTTTTAGTAGTAATTATATCAATTTAATTTCAATTAAAAATGTATTTTATAGCGTCTAGCATAGACTTAGTATATTTATAAATATATTGTTTCTTTTGTCAACAGGAATGGGAGGTCTTGTCTCGTCCCCATTTAGTATGAATCCATTTTCATTGCCGACGTGTAACGCTCAACAATATGCACAAACCGCTCCGCTAGCCTCTAAGTAGCAATTATTGTACCAAACGCCAATATAAAACTAATATTTAATTAAGTATTTAAATTTTATTTTGTTAATTAAAAATATAAATTGTGTAAATTGATTGTTATTTAAACTGAAAATGGCGATTTGGGACAAATTAAAATGTAAATATTATGTGAATAAAATCTTATTATCATAAGCGGTGCAACGTTTTGTAAATAATTGTAAATATTTTTAATTTAATAACAGGCTATGATATCTTTGATTAACAAAACACGCGTTTCTAAGTACAGTAAAAACAAAAAATTTTGCTCAAACTTGGGAGTAATTGTAAAAAGCCTATTTTCATTTTTTTAATTTTAATTTTGTAAAATCTGTGATATATTTATTGTAAGAAACGTTGTAAATTTTACTTATTAATTGTAAAAACAAATCAATGTATATGTATATTCTAGAATATAATATCACGAATAGAATACATATCTAATATAAGCAAACATATCTATCTACGTATAAATAGGTCGCGAAGACGAACAACGAATCTCTAGTAAATGGAAAAATATAATGTATACGAGGTAAAATCATTATAATGTATTGGAAATATAACTTCTATGCTTATTACTACATAATACAGTCAAGATTCTATGACGATCTTTTATAAGCTTTGACATGAAACACAGTTTATCTAAAAAAACAGCAACTAATTATATCTACATTAAAATTATCTAAATAAAATTCGGCGTAGTATCTCGATTTATTATTTATTAAACGTCGAATAACAATTGTTTTAATAAAAATAATAGATACTATCAACCAAAGGCGCTGTAACACATTATAAAATAACCTCTGAGCTCACAGGAGCCTGAGACACACCCTTCTTTTAACGTATCGTTTCTATTAGTTAATGTCCAAACGGCCGAGAATGAGCTTCCTGAATGCAGCTAACCTTTTGTTGATTGTATCTATGCCGCTTGAAATATTGTAATTTATTAGCAATCAAAGAATTTGAATAACAAATAATATGAGAAAATACTTAATAATATTACCTAGTTATTTTGATGCAATTTGTGAATTATTTGAAGATTATCATTTCACCACTCTACCACCGTCAAGAAAATTTATATGAAAAACAACACTGATTGAAGGTAATTTACAGTTTAAAAAGTTTTTTTAAGTTTTTCAGACGTGTCAAGCCGCAATTAAATTTAACATTCGATTAAGTCCTTTAACAAACCGTTAGCGGTTGGTGAAACCGTTTGCACTGTGACAAGGCGCCAAAGTATAATATTTAACAATCTATAAGCGAAACTGGCCCTGAATAAGTTACATTTTCTTACATGCTTAAAAAATATTTAATAATGGATAAGAATTAAAGGCTTTTTAAGAATTAAAGCCCCTAAATTTTCTTGTCAGTGAAAAGGGTATTTTTTCATATCTCAAATACATAATAATTAACAAATATGAGTTAGAATCTGTCTGACACCTGCATCGACATATTAATAAAGAAATTGATGAAAAGGTTTGAAAATTTCGAGTAGATTTTTTATGTATTTTGCGTATATGTCGATTAAGTATTGTAAATTGTAATCGTTTATTAAAAATAATTATTATCACGAAATACGAAATTAAACATTAATTAATACTTAATTATTTGTTTTATTTTTTATTATTATTATACATATGCCTTTATTTGTACTTCAATTTGTTAACCAAATTAATTCTATTTGGTTATAGCTAGTTTGAACATATGTTTATTTTTGGTGAAATTTAGCTTGTCGATTGGATCGCTGCACTGGTTAGGGTTCTTCAGGGTATTAATAGGTTATTAAAAAAATCTTAAAAATAAAAAAGCAATACTCGGACGTACCTATACAATTTCTAGCTAGAATGCTAGCTGTCTTTGTACACGCTGTATCAAGAACCCTAATATTATTCGACACTATTATTTAATATTTTAAACGTTCATCCACACATGTCGTTATAGAACCCCTAATTGTAACATAACACTAGCCATTTTATCTTTGTGACGTACTAAAATTTATTCCATTGTTATGACCAGATAATGCATGGGTTTTTAGAAGTATCTAATTGTTCTATCAAAATGAAGTAGGGTCGTGTTACTCAGAATTAGCATCATAATAGTAATGAATGAGTTTTTTGTACCATTCTTTTGTAAAGATTAATTATAGCAAAAATATTTAAAAAGTTAATGGGTTATTTAGACCGGTCAGGGATGCCTGAGCTCCCAATTTTGATGCGACCCGTGTTCAAATCTCGCTAAGTTCTTCTCTGTACCAATGTAACTATGTTATACTCGTATGTACTTCAGTATATGGCATTAATTAAAGAGTGATAGGCTCAGTCTACCGTCCTGAGGTAGTACCACTATTTTATTATTGGACCAATAAATGTCAAAAAATGATGCACTTCCGGTTCGCGGAACAATAAAAAAAAACCATAAAAACCTTTTCAGTTTTTTTAATTTACAAAGAAGAATGCACATTCGCCTAAGACAAATGGGCCCACAATTTTTTTTCTCGAGTTTGTCGATGATTTTTAGTTAATTTTGTAGAAAAATTAATCTACTTCCTTATTACCGATCAGTTTTAATTTTTTCACCTGGGTTATTGAGTATACTTAAACATTGTCTATTGATAGCTAAATAATGTTTTAATATAATTAAAATAAATTAATAAAAAAATAAGATATTATTTTAGAATATTGTTTTGTTACCAAACTATTAGGTATTAAGTGGGCCCAGAAATGGGCACTCTCCTTTAAATATTTATGATATATATAATACTTAACTAGTGATGTAATTAATACACGTTATCTAAAGTAGAATTAATTCTTGTATGTACACATTAATACGTAAATAAATAAAATTGATAGCGTGTGTCCTAAAAATACCTACAACAAAAGTCAGTTTACAATAAAGCGTTTTCTAATAATCGAAATCTAGGATGATCGTGTTACATATTTATATTTGTCCATTGTACTTAAATAAGTTAGTAAATCGCATGCCAATCAGTAAGAGGCGGTCGCGCGACACGTGTTAGCCGCGTGACTGTCTCGTCGCACATTACAAAATTAGCCTTTAACGATTTTGATGTTGTTTCCTGACTTAATCTAATTTGTAATACGAACCGTTTTAAGTTACGTGTGAGAATTCTTAGGTTGGTATAGTCAATTTTCATCTAATAGTTTTTTTTTTATTGTAGTTCGGCATGTGACAACACTCCGCCTGATGCAAAGCTAGAGTGCGGTCCATGAATGGAAACAACTGCTACTACAGAGAAACCTGTGCGGGTAGTAGTCGCCTCCACTATGCCGGCTTGAGAAGACGAGCATGTACCATCTTAGATTGACAGTGCTCACTCCTCTCGTTATACCTGGCTACTTTCAAATTATTCCTGAAACGCGACAAAGTCACTTCATGGGTGTTACATTCGAAAGTGGTGGTTTAATTTATTAATTGATTATTTATTTTATTATTGAGTTATGTTTAGAATTGAATATGAAAAAATCAACACAGCTGCATGAGCTGATGTTCTTGTTGACTTTACAAGAAAATATCGAAATTCCCCTATTTTGCGTTTCGGGAATAGTTTGAAAGTATCCAGGTATAATGAGAGGAGTGTGCACTGTCAATCTAGATGGTACATCCTCGTCTCCACAAGCCGGCATAGTGGAGGCGATTGCTGCCCGCACAGGTTTCTCTGTAGTAGCAGTTATTTCCGTTCATGGACCGCACTCTAGCTTTACATCAGGCGGAGTGGTGGCACATGCCGAGCTACAATAAAAAAATATTTAAAAAAAGATATTCTATAAAATGTATATGAATATTTATTAAAATCTAACAAATATATTTATTTCTTATCTTTTTTTTTACATACTAAAAAAAAAAAATTATTGCAAACAATGAAAAACTCAGACGTGAACTAAATGCTTATTATAGTTAATATAACATATTTAGAGATTATATAACTTTATTTTTAGAAAAAAATTGTAAAAGAAGACTAAGACATCAACAAATCAGGAACAAAAGCAACAGCAATACTAAATTAAAACACAGAGCGTCCTCGCGGAAATAAAACATCCGTGTAAAACGCGTAAGAAAAGTCCTTTCCTAGCCGTCGGAATGGGCAGGGAGGCATAGGGTGGTGCGACAATAGGTGAAGAGATAACTTGGCCCACAGTAGAGTCAATACCGACCCCAGGGAGTTTTCCCCTCGGGGTAAAACTCGCTTGGGAAAACTACGAAAGCCTAACAATATAGAAAAGGACAGTGCGATCAGATAGCCGGACGTTTGAGAAGGCCAGACGATATAAAATACACACGTACACTTTTAAGTATATAGAAGGGAAAAATTGAGAATGTGTGGTGGTCTGGTGGGTGATGTGTTGTGAGTGTTAGTAAGAGAGGGATGGATGACATCAATTTGTCGACTCGTGATGGGGTTTTATTGTGTTTCTCTTTTTTTGGCAATTTTTAAGACTATTTTTATAACGCGCCGCTCTTGACAAAAAACAAAATATATTCAACTTTGATATAAACATAAATTAAAACGTAAATTTAATATTAAACAAAATCATGTAATTGATATACTATTTAGTAGACAAATTAGTGATTTCAAGAAGAATCCGACTTAAACATCGATAAAACGTAATGGATCATTATTACGACTCTTAAGTCAACGCTAAACTTGACTTATTTATCGAGCCGTGACAGCGTCGGCTGAAGGCGTTAAAGCGAAATTGAGTGAAAGTCGAGTTAAAGTATTAAAAGTTTTCATTCGGAGATCTTTGTTCAGGAGATGCTAGGCGAGCGGCGCGGTGAGAAGACGACGCATCGCTCTAGGGATGTTCAATTATTTTATCGATATAATTTCTCCAGTCCTTGCGACAATATAATACTACAAATTTGTGTATTATATTATGGTTTGTCACTCTTTTAATATTACAACATAGTACAAATATAATTTAATTATATTTATAGGGTATTTAAGTAAACGTTAAATTAATACTTAAAATAATTATATTCTATACTATATTCTTTTAATTTCAACAAATAAAATTATATCGATATGTGTATAATTACATCCCTATTTCTTTAACACGGTGTAAGTTAATAATGTAATAGAATTACGAGGGAAAAACTGTTGAACTCTCCTCGGGCAGGTCGGGACTTAATTGTAGCACTTTGTTCACACAGCATCTCTGTTTGTCTGCCTATTCGTCTGTGTTTGTTACTTTCTACATGAAACATGTGCTAGGTATTTCTTTATTTAGTTTAGCTTTTTTAATGTGATTTTTTTTTATCAATTTGTGGGTCAAGTTTTCTTGACGGGTATTCTCCCGGGAGATATAGAGTTATATTATTGTTAAAGATTGACCTGTGTTGCCGACTTGCTAGAAAGAAGATATCTTGATACCTTTTTCTATTTTTTCTGTATTTGTAATAAATTCATGTCAACGTCTTTACATTAAAAGTCAGTGTTTACAAAAATATATTATACATGTGAAAAGTCGTGCTTACAACTTCATACATGTGACATAAAAAACCGTAGGCCGCTTCAAACGATTTGACAATGTTGCCGTCAAGTCAAACACTAACTGACAGAGAACCTAAACGTGGCTGTAGCCATGATTTCTCTCGCGTCACATTGGGAGCGTTATTGCACATGTAGTTCTATATATCAATGCTTACAACCATAATATAATAATAATATATATAATACCTGTACTAACCTATCATAAGAACTGAGAGAGTAATATATATTATATAATATATAATAAAACAAAGTTACTTTGGTACCGACCAACATTTTTAGGAGATTCAAACAACCCCAGTCTAATGCTAGCCTTCCACCGAGAAAGGATAATGAGAGGGAAATAGCTGAGCGGTACTGAGTAAAATTGGTTTGTCCTCCACCAAGAAAGAGTTTCACGGAATTTTGCTTTCAGTGGCAAGGACAATGCGGAATGTCCTCATTGGAGTCATTACGGACGTTTAGAGACAATATCGACGAATTACCATGATACGGAAAAACAAGTTACTAACTAACCATCTCACTTGGGTATTAAACTGACATAAAAGAGTAAAATGTTTCCTAAAAATCAAGCCTACATTTTGACAGTAGTTAGGCAAAAATTTACTCACTACTCAGGCAGGCATGTCTAAAAAGTTTTTACGAGTGTAAAATAGTAGCGTAAAGTTTTTAATGAAGCTATTTCACAAGTGAGAGAAACACACTATTTAATATTTTTGTTCACTTCTTTACGTATATAATTTGCTTATAAAAATTAAAAGTCTACTATCCTAGGAGGCGCGTGATTATTTTATACTGTACAGTGGATCCAAAAGATATATTAAAATATAATTAAATGAATTCGAAAGAAATAAATTATTTATATATATATTTTTTTCAATAACCATTCCCCATTTAATTAAGTAATTAAATACTGGAGGGAGGAGGAGAGGGGGTTCATCTTTCCTACATTAATAAATTAAATAAACAATTTCTTTCATATATCAATTTTAATAGAACATTTTTTATTATATTATATATCGAACCAAACTGAAAAGACAAAATAAACAAACAAATTCGAATGTAACACCCGTGAAGTGACTTTGTCGCGTTTCGGGAATAGTTTGAAAGTAGCCAGGTATAACGAGAGGAGTGTGCACTGTCAATCTAGATGGTACATGCTCGTCTCCTCAAGCCGGCATAGTGGAGGCGACTGCTGCCCGGACAGGTTTCTCTGTAGTAGCAGTTGTTTCCATTCATGAACTGCACTCTAGCTTTACATCAGGCGGAGTGTTGTCACATGCCGAGCTACAATAAAAAAAAAATTGATCAATTTTGTTATTTGTGATAAAACCCACTGTGCAAATAATACACAATGAAAACAAAAATTCCCTCACCTGAAGTCAATTTAACGCACACTTGTTCAATATAGGTAATAGCTAATTAGAGTTAATCCAGTAATCGGTTTGGTTAGAAAATTGACCACTGGGGTACGATTTACGGACAACGATTTAGACTCATAAAATTGAACCGATTTTGATAGGGGTTTTCAAATTAGGGTTCGTTTTCCATTCAACTCGAGAATAGATGAGTTGTGAAATGCAAATGTCTATATTAAATTGTTCTGTCAATTAAGTTTTTTTTATACAAATAAAAGTACCCAAAAGGACATTTAAAAATATTTTTGTTATGATACTTTAATAAGATTTTATTACTTTTTATTAATTTTTTTAAATGTTACTTTATTTTTATTATTTTATTGAATTTATTAGTAATTTTCAACGAGAAAAATAAAGCAAAAGTGTAGCAAAAGTTAACAAAGTAAAACTTTCTGAAACTTCTGATTCAATGCTGAAAATTTGCTACGCCATCTTCCATTCGACTCGCATTTATTAATTCCTCAACACGCCAATAGATGGCGCTTATTACTTTTTATTGAAATTCCCACGGTACCGTCTTGAAGCACAACGATGTCGAAGGAAAGGGACGGATGAATTCTCAAGGCTCTCTCCCGGACAGACGCGTACAGGGACACATGAAAAGCTGAAGTTTTCGCGTCCTAAAGCCTTTGTGGGCGTGTCTTTATTAACCAATGGGAGTGTTTTGAAGCCACACCCAATCCGTTGATGCCTACTGGGAGTTGAACGGGAAAAATTGTGAGAAATAGGTAATTTTTAAAACATCATTTTCTTGTAACAAAATTGTGTGATTATTTCGTGTTTGCCTTCACAATGGGGTTGCGTGGGTTTTATGATTATACGAAAGAGAAATAATCATTATACAAACGTTCTACAATTGAAATTCTAGGTAGAAATAATAGCGAAAAAAGTTACATTTTGTTCAGACTTTCTGTTAGTATGTACCTATATACATTTTTAAAAACATTTCGTGTAAAATTTTGCGTGCGGTGTTCTCGCGTTTCTACTACGATTCGTAGCTAAGAGATATATATGCGTTTCCTTTTAAATACTTGTATCTTTTATTATACAATAAACCCCTTGATTGTATAGTTTCCTAACATGATACTGGCAAATAAAATACATCGCATCGGACCCTGCTGCGGAATGGGAAATAGCACGGGAGGAGCTCAAGACCTATATTATAATAAGTGGAGAGATCTTGCGAGAAACTGTGAGTTATGGGAAGAGCAGAGGACGGTACAGCAGTAGGACAACAAACGTGTAATAAGTTGTTATAACTACACCTTGTTGGGACCATTATTATACTAAATACAAAAAAAAAGGTCGCGATTATAAATAATAAGAAAAATAACAAAACAAAAATAGCTTAATTCAGATTTTATTCATAAAATTTAAGCCTGTATTAGTACTAAAATGTTTTCTAAGACTAAGATTTGACGTGGTTCAGCGCTTTAAAAAGAGACCCCACTTCGCATGCAACCACTTCCCGGGAATGTTGGAATAGCACACTGTTTGCAGAGAATCGCATCTACGCATTCAAACCACATATTGTACCTATAGCGTACATGTATCATTCAAAATATTGATTATCAAAAATAAAAATATGGAATATGTTAGTTTGAAACTTTTCAAAGATATACTTACTAGAGATGCCACGAATAGTTATTTGGCCGAATACCGAATATTCGGCAACACTTAGTACTTTCCGCGGATGACAAGACAGAACTCGTCACTTACGTGTTTAAACTTGCATCGCTGAAGAAGTACGTAGACGCGGGCAGTTTTCTAGACCGGACAGCAGACCCTTACAAGCGGTGGTCAGCAAACGCAAAACAATATCCAACACTTTCACAATTAGCTAAGATTTATTTATCATCTCCCGGTAGCAGTGTATATAGTGAGCGGCTGTTTTGGAAGCAGGTATAATTTATGAGGGAAACGCAATCGTCTGTTATCGATAAATGCTGAAAAACTTACCACTGGTAGATTTTAAATATTAATATGTTAATTTGTTGGTTAAATAAACATATTTATGAGTAATATTTTGAGTTTTTTTTTTCATGATTTACTATTCGGTATTCGGCCGAATAGTTTGCAATGTTCGGCCGAATACCGAATAGTGAAAAAATGTGGCGAATACCGAATAGTTGCCGAATATTCGTGGCATCACTAATACTTACCCTTAAAAACAAACAGCAACTTTCAGAAACACTTTAAACTGTTCGACACTTTCCACCCCCATTACGTAGACGTACAGGGAAGGTATTTTCATTCCCCTTTATGCAAAGATATTGATGGATAAGCAATAGGATGGTATCTAAGGGAATAAGAGTGCTCTCGACACGGCTTAGCACTTTTATACGAGCGAGATGAGTTCGGAAACATTGTCAATGTAAACTTAAAATTGTTAGGTTATAAATGTTGCTAAGTAGTGGCCGTGTTCATTTTATAAGTCGTTTTTAGTTCATAATATTTATTATGAAACCAAATACGATATCTTTTAAATTTCATTAATAACTTATTACTTAGATATTATATTTTAAGACTAGTAGGCAGTCTAATGATGGTTATTAGCCCAGTCTGCCGTCCTGGAGTAGTGACACCACTTTTGAAGGTAACACCCGTGAAGTATCTCGTTTCGGGAACAGTTTGGAATTAGTCAGGATTGATCAGGGATGGTGCGCTCAAGCCGGCATAGCGGAGGCGACTGCTGCTTGTACTTTATCTGTAGTACTATAGTAGTCGTTTCCGTTAATGGGCCGTAGTCTAGCTTTACATCAGGCGAATAATTGTTATATGCCGAGCTACAATAATAACTAATGTACCATAGTGACTTACAAAAATCAAACATACCTTTAAGAGTCTAATGATTGTTTACTTTATCTATGACTATCTATACTTTACACATATACGACTCCACATTAGTGCCAGTTGGAATTTGAGAGATTAAAGGTTAGCCAACTGAAAATAAAAATCAGAAATAATTTTATTTTGCACGAACAGGTTGTTAATCAGTTACCGATTATGATAAACTACTCTTAAAGAGGGGTGCTCGTACATCGTTATATTTTATTATTTAGAAATGCGAACAAGTGTGGAGCGCAATTTTTGATAACGAACTATTGTTGTTAGTTGACATTTATGATATACTATGTATGAACTATTATCATATATTGTTGATGATGTTTGTTATTTCTTCAAGTCGAGGGTGGGTATTTGTTTATTTTTTGTGAAACCAACAACTAACAATTACATTAAGGTGAAAGCCAACACCTGAGCGTCCATACATTTTGTTTTACCACATTATTTGAAACTTAACAGATTAATGTTGAAATCAAGTAATTTAATAACTTTCTCAGCATTAATTATTTGCGCAAATCACTATAATAAACAAATAGCTACGGCACATAATGTATAAAATGCTTGTGAAATATATATAATATATAAATAATAAATAAATATATATAATATATAAAATGTTTAAGTCGAAGCGACCACACGTATCATGAGGAAGCCACGTGCAGTGGCGAACGCGTCGAGAGGTTTTTGCATGTTGGTGAAGGATCTAACATTGACAACGGATGTGACTGTGTACCTACCCCTCACTGACATTGATTAGCGGAAATTAGTTGCAAAGTAGTGTTTTAAAATTATTTTAGAAACAATATATGTATTATGTCCCAACATTTACTACATGTATAAAATCTTTACTTACCTTTTTTACTAGCCTAGCGTATCCAGGCATTAAGTCAGTTAACCTTGTTCATGCAAAACTAGTGCAAACTTAGTGCGACTGCTACCCGCACTCAGTAGCAGTTGTTTCCATTCATGGACCTCACTCTAGCTTTACATCAGGCAGAGTGTTGTCACATGCCGAGCTACAATAAAAAAAAATACTTCGACACTATTTTTATTTCCCCAAAACTATACCTATATTTAATAGTACAACACTAATAATATAAAATTATTGACAGCAATAATACAATTTATATCCTATAATAATAACTATACAATTATCATAACCCTTTCTATAATATAATACCATGTGTTAGAACAATTTTCAACAATGGCAACACCACAAGTGCGAAAATTGACATGTAATAAATTTAATTCGGTATTATTTGCTTTTGTAACCCTATTTGAAGGCGGTAATGTTACCTAGTAGGTATGTAATTTTTTAAAATTTTTTTTCTACGACGAATTAAAATATATATATATTTACATAGAGATATATACTAGAGATGCAAACTTCATACATCTGACATGAAAAAAGCGTAGGCCGCTTCAAACGATTTGACCGTCAAGTCAAATACTGACAGAGAACCTAAAAGTGACTGTAGTCATCTTTTCTCTCGTCTCGCATTGAGAGCGTTATTGCATATCTAGTTATATTATAAATAATTCATAATACAAAAGTATTTTTTGCTTCAATCACTTTCTTCAAACTAAATTTATTTATATTCGTTTTATCCGTAAAAATCATTAATTTTATCCTGTATCCGCTTAACAATCCGCGACAGGTGAATCCGAAGAGAGGCGTCTTCAAATTGAAATTCTTTTAGATAAACACATACACTTATCAGATTTATCTTCCCTCGTATTTTCACTTATTTACGCATTACCTTCATTCCCTTTGCTTGTAACCTTCTTTGTAAATTTAATTTATTATACACGTAACCGATTTAAATCTCTATTGTCGTTTTAATGTTTAAATTTTTGCTGTTTTTTGAGAAATATTTATAAGCAAAGGAAATAAAATTTCAATAGTAAAGTACTAATATGGCTTATTTGACAAAATTACTCGGTATCATACAACGAAAACTTTTTCAAAATGTGCAATATTATTTTGTCAATATTAAGCAAGCGATGTACGTTAACAAAGTTAGCTTATTTAATTTTAAACCCTCCGAACAAAGTTCATTTCAGTTGCAAATAGCAACAACTTGTCATGTTTTCTCAATGTTGGGCTCAAACGTTTATATATTAGGAAATAAAAGATTGTTAATAAGTCATTAATTTTCCACGAAAAATAATAATTTTTAAAAAGATTTTTCATTAAAAATCCAGTATTTTAATATGACAAAAATTTATTATATAATAATAATATAAATATAACATTAAAGTAATTTAAAAATATGCATATTAATAACAATCAGCTAGCAATACTGTTCACAAGATAGAAAGATAGTGTTAATGATAACATTAAACAAAATTATACACACGAACAAGCAACTTTACAAAAATACAAAACAACTATTTGTCAAATTGACACTAAATTCATCTAATCTTGTTTTGGAATGGCCCATTGACTTTTGTCATTGACAATTGCATAAACACATTGTTAGAAATTCAAACAATTATAAATTGAAATCAAATTGTATTAAGGTCTGGTGCACAATGCATCAGTGTCGAGATATACAGGAGCAGATGTATCACATTACAACTTCATTTTATACGAATCGCGAACGGGCGGGGGAGCCAATTTGAACTCCCTATTCGTAATGAAAGAATAATGTGGATGTGATCCTTTTTATCTGTTGGTTATTATTGGTTGGTTTAATAAAACAACATCAAAAATATGAAAAATAAAGTCAAATGTCAATTAGTATACGATTTATTCGTCAAAAGTGCGTGGTAATTTTAACTGAAGCCCGCAGTACGACTCAGTCTGCTAGAGGGCGCTGTAGAATTTATTGCAAACTCAATTTATGGAAAATGTTAAAAATTGCACTCTTTTTAATGCCTGTACTAAGCTAGTGCTTTTATGACAGGAGCTAAGCTACCAAAGTACGTATAACGTAGTTACATTGGTACTGGCCAGAATTTAGCGAAGTTTGAACACGAGTCTTATCGATTGTGAGGTCCATCCTTAACCGCTAGACCGCGGCCGCTCATTTAGTAACGCTAGATTATATAGTATTTGTTGAAGTGACTTAATGAAGATGACGAATTTAAACATAAATTAAGAAAGAGATAAATTTGAACCAAAAAAAGTAGCTTTGTGCGTAAAGTGGTATCCATATCATTCCAACGGCAATGCCCCAATCTAGCTGTTTGACGTAACGTTTGCTTTCAAAGTTCGTAAAGTACAAAATAATTTCACGCATCACGTGTTCTATTCAGGATAATGACCCAAAAATCTCCGGAGCAATACACCCTTACCAAGAAAACAAATATAACTTACCCTTTCCGGTTTTTTAAAGACCCCTTATAAATGAATTCTTGTTAATAATTTAAGGTGTACCTACAGTAATAAATTGGTTTTAGGAGGCTAGAGGAAGGTGGTCATTGCATGGAATGGTCGTTTATCGCCTATAAATACATAAAATTATGAAGTGGAGAAAGAATGGGAGTCGAGTTTTAGGCTCAGTTTAAAAGAAGCCGTGTATAACAAGAGAAGTCTGCCTTGTTATTGTCGAAGGTGTACGTTCATTCGTCAAATCAAACCGGCGCGGAAGCGACTGCTAACTGAAGATATTTCTCTATGGTAGCTGTAGTATAAGAGAGATTTTAGTTGTCTAACGAACTGTTTGACGTTGTCCGAATTGGAATAAGTAAGATCTGTTAGTTTGACTAAGCAAATAATAAATAAATAAAAATGCAAACAGTTTTATTCTTACTTCTATGTTACAATGGTGGTCTCAATGATAGGGTTGGTATTTGAATGATGATAATAACAAAACACTTTTAGATCTGAAACAAATTACAAAAGTCTCTGTACATGGATGGGAAAAGTAGACGGAATGGGTTTAAAAAAAAAATCTATACTAGTAAATAAAATCCCTTCGTAACAAGTGAAAACAACGATGTTGACATAACCAATGAACATTAATAATTATCCTAGTTTTAAGTAAACAAAACAACCCCAAACACAAACACTATTGTACTATTGAAAACCGCACAGATTGTGTGTCAATTAAAAAATATTACCCGACATGAAACCCAATTGTCAACGGGTATTTTAATTGGATGTTTGGGTAAACTTATATTGTTTGAATTAATGGTCACATATTACACGTAATCCATGTCTAGCGGGTCTATAGCTTAACTTCAATTGGGATTAACTTTTAGGAGTTAGAATTCCTAAAGAGTGGTAGGCAGACTGATGATGGTTATTTGTCCAATCTGCCGTCCTGGGGTAGTACCACCACTTTCGAATGTAACACCCGTGAAGCGACTTTGTCACATTTCGGGAATAGTTTGAAAGTAGCCAGGTATAACGAGAGGAGTGTGCACTGTCAATCTAAGATGGAACATGCTCGTCTCACCAAGCCGGCATAGTGGAGGCGACTGCTACCCGCACAGGTTTCTCTGTAGTAGCAGTTGTTTCCATTCATGGACCGTACTCTAGCTTTACATCAGGCGGAGTGTTGTCACATGCCGAGCTACTATAAAAAAAAATCCATTAATGAACTTAAAGATAACGCATTAACACAAGATGTTAATTTTCAATGACAATTGACAATTTACTAAATGAATAATGTAACGAATTTTTAGACCTCAAGTATGTTACCACCGAGATGACCACGTCTGCAAATAGCAGTCACTTCTGCTATACACGCCTGAGGAGATAAATGGCAGCATCCAGGTTGCCAGTACACGTTTCTCTCATTATAACCGACTACTTTCAAACGGATCCTGAAACGCAACTAGGATACTTCAAGGGTGTTACACTTGAAAGTGGTGGACTATCCCACGATGCTAGTCTATGGATAATCATCATCAATCTGGCTTTCTTTCATTTAGAATTAGTAGAGAAGATCGTTATCTTTCACGATCATTGTACAGCACTTTAGCTTCATTAGCCGAGGACTACGATTGTGTTGAACTATTATATAAATTTAGCCTACTCAATAGTCAATATTTGGACTTACGGACAGCTTTTTAACATGTTTCAATTTACACATTTATGGCTAAGGATCGTCTTATATATATATTGTGAAATGATCCCCTTCAGTGTGATTAAAAGTTTTTATTTATAATAATGGCACGCGTCTATAATCCACACCAAGTAGCACTCAATTTTGTGAAGAGTATGGCCGGACATGCTCTAGTAACTTTAAACTGGGGTTGTTGTGTTTAGTGATTAGAATTATATAATGTTTGTATTTGTCGATATCGATAGTTTACTTTTTATGTGTTCTACTTTATAAGGATCTTTTTTTATTTTCAACTTTATTTAATTTATTGTTAGATTATATTATTGCTTAGTCAGTAAATTTTTATCTAATTATATTTTCTAATTACTACATTCCTTTTATTCGATTCTTTGTTCTTCTTGTTCTTGTTTTTTTTTTTATTTCTGAAGATTTTATTTGAATTATTATTCCTCTAAATTGTCGATGTGTATTGCAAAAAGTATTTAAATATATTTTATGTAAGCCTTTATCATCACAGCACTAAATAAATTAAATTATTATCGATACATCAAATTGAGAAAAAAAGAACAACACTAAAATAAAAACCCTTTAGAAAAAAAAACCAGATGCGACATTTAAATATTTAGAAAGCTCTTGTGTTGTAATTACAATGATTTATTGATATTTATTTGTTTAATTTAAGATTTCTTTTTAATCAAAATTTGTTTGTGCAAACTTTTATATTAAATAAAATAATTAAATTAATCCAATGCAAGTCATCCTAAATTTTAATCCTAAATTTTAATTTAATGACATACAAAAACGAAATAAGTAGACTTTATACAATCGCGATGATATTTCTTTGTGAGATTGCTCGGATTCTAATTAATATCGATAATTCCGCTGAACATACTACATATTTAAAATTCAAAAATACAATTTATAATAATAACAAACGAAGGGTTATTTATTGTTATCTCATAAAGCAATCTTAGGGGTCGTAAATTGGTCAGCGGATGTCTTGCGGGGTCCGATAAGCCCCTCGTGTCAAGATGTAAAGCTACCCCAATACGGGTTAATTCGCTAATGAGTTTTGAGTGGAATTTCAAATCTGAATGTTTAATTTGAATTAAATTGTTTTAATGAATTAGTTTTGTGTTTATAAATAGAAGTATTTTATATGTAATTTAAAATATTGTTTTATATATGATGTTAAGCTAAAGTAAGGTCCCATGAGCGGAGACAACAACTATCACAGAGTAATCTCTGCAGTCAGTAGTCGCCTTCGCTATGCCGGCATGTGAAAAAACACTTTAGGCCATAGTAATGGCGACTGGAGCCACCGTGTTAGCGGTTCTCCAGTCGTCAGTGCTCATGGACCTCCACTGCGCTTACCATCAGGCCGGTCGAGGTCACATGTCGTGTCAAAATAAAAAAATATATAGTTTTCACCACTACACACTCATCTTTGTTTAAATATTTTCTAAACAATACACGGCAAGATGAAGAAAAAAGGTACGTGTAAAAAACATCTTGACTGCGCAACATCCGGGAGTAAACGGATCAAATCCATGGAGAGTCCTCTTTTTACGTTTTTACTTAAATCGTATATCGTATAGTACAATACATAAGTTTTCCAGTAAGAACAAAACTTACAGTTATTGATGATGAAAATTAAATATAAAAAAACAGTAGTTAATGACATCAACCCAGCAGCTAAAAGGCCTGTTAATGGAAATATAGAATGGAGGAATTTCGACACCACAACGAGTAGTTTAGTGGTCAAAACATCCACGTAAATAGTGGAAGGTCTGGGTTCGAATCCCACCTCAGTGCAGTCAGTACGCAATAATTTTTTTTTTATTGTAGCTCGGCATGTGACAACACTCCGCCTGATGTAAAGCTAGAGTGTGGTCCATGAATGGAAACAACTGCTACTACAGAGAAACCTGTCCGGGCAGCGGTCGCCTCCACTATGCCGGCTTGAGGAGACGAGCATGTACCATCTAGATTGACAGTGCACACTCCTCTCGCTATACCTGGCTACTTTTAAACTATTCCCGAAACGCGAGAAGGTCACTTCACGGGTGTTACATTCGAAAGTGGTGGTACTACCCCAGGACGGCAGACAGGACAAATAACCATCATCAGTCTGCCTACCACTCTTAAATTTTTCCTACCATTTACATTGTAATTTAGTAATAAAACAAATCTAGAATTTATAATGCCAAAAATAAAAAATAAAAAACAGATAAAATCTACAGTTGACAATAATAAAAAATCAAGGTGGTTTTCTGAAACCGACATCTATCAAAACAGTAGAAGCGTCCATTATTGTTTTCCTCCCTAACAGACTGTGACGGGAATACATAATCAATCAGTAATTCAGACCAGAAAGCTCTCATTGTGACGTGCGAATCACTTGGGATTTACATATACAACAAAGATTTATAACAACGGTTACGTTTGTGGTTTTAAATAAACGTAAAGGCGGTTCGAATCAAAAACATTTCTAAGAATTTAATGCTATGTTTATTTGAGATTTATTTTTTGATCTTTTGAAAGGTTTTTGAAGAATTGTCAAATCAGTTATTGCTTCTGGTTTATAAATGTATTTTTTCTTTAGAATATTAAAAGTTTTGTAGAAAATAGTGAAAATGTGAACAATGTGTCGGGTATGGAAATACTCGTATTAGTTTGTCTATACAAAATATATTAAGGGCCACATATGCGAGTGCCATGAGCTATTATCTCATATAATATAATATTATCAACTAATTATACTGGATTTTAATAATTATGTATCTAAGTAAAATAAACGATCAACGGTTACGACGTAAATGTAATAAGTTAGAAATAACAGCTCATTTCCTGAACAAAGTGAGCGAAGGCGTCTCGTCATAAGCTGCGCGGAAAATTGGTGAAAACGTGCGAGATAAATCTCGTTGGAGAAATACATGTTCATATTATGAGAGTTAAATTTTCATGAATTGTGAAAAAGTGTATATAATATCCATATCAATTACTAGATAATATGGTTTTGTATTATAATCCTCTTCTTAAATGCTAGCACACTCCGTCTTGTACTAAAATAAAATAAATCTTTATTTAATGAAAAACATAAATTAAATTACACGAGTTGAGGACCTCGTACTAGACTATAGTCTGTATTACACATAAACGTGTTGCATAATTTTCAGATAAATAAACTATAAATTATTAGTTAAAAGATTTTCAGTTTGATTATAGTTTAAATCCACTAGTAAGTCAGATACCTTATATTTACATTCTCTATAATTATAATCATAAATATTTAATTTCTTACGAATATGTATAAAGTTATATAATTGTGAAGACAGATTGTAAAATTGTCTTGACAAAAGCGGTTTTACAAAAGATCATTTTACATGGATCTCGTTCACGTATTTTTCCAACATCTAAAGGGGTATACTCTAACTCACGATGCACTCGCAATATAGAGTTAAGGATAAAAGTACCATGTAGATCCATGAGCAAATGCAACTGCTAAGACAGATGTCACACCAGCCATGCCGGCTTGATGAGACAGTGCACACTCCCGTCGTCATATTTGGATAGTTCCAAGTTAATAAAAGAGTAGGAACTGACGAATATTTAAGTGTAGGTAAAATACTAAATTCTTGATAATTTACCTAGTAGCTAAATACGAACCATAACTTGGCTATGAGCAATTCTGAGCGCTGTGATTGGTCGAATTTCCCTTGGGAGGGGTCCACATGACCTGTGACAAAACTCTTAATTTCTTACTTCTTTCGTCTGTACAATTATCTTGTAATATTATTTTCGAAGGGTTTACTAGACGGTTAACTTTTTATTATAGTTTACTTAGATAGTTTGAGCGGCCTTGGGCTAGCGATAGAGGACTGACCTCACAATCAATGATACCCGTGTTCGAACCTCGCTAAATTCTGACCGATACCAATGTAACTGCGTTATATGTACTTTAGTCGCACAGTGCTTGCAATATAAGCACTAACTTAGTACAGGAATTAAAAAACTATATTTATTGTAATTTTTTTAATATCGATCCATTCCATGCGAATGTGAAAGTTACGTTGTCTGTATGTTATCTGTTGTACGTCTAAACCGCTGAACAGATTTTGATAAAATTTAGTAAGAACATATATCGCAGCCTGGTAAAGGATATAAGCTACCTTTTGTCTGAAAAAAGAGGGTGAAATAGTTGATGAAAGTTTTATATCAATTATATACATTTGCGAGCTAGTAATTGATAATTTAGCGTGATAGTGTACTACCATACCAATCTAGTAAAATCTGTTCAGTAGTTTTGAACCATTAGCAATTCAGTGTAGACGGTGTTGCAATCGATAATCCTCGCCCCTTGCACAAATTTTCTAAAATACTCAGTTGTTGCTTGTTTCTGTTAGGGCAATTTACAGAGTGGACCGCTATGAGTAACTGTGAAGTGCAAATTAGATATCTAACTATAATTTTTAAATTATATGTTGGTACATAAATAAAAAATGATTTAAATCCTTGAAGCAATTCCTAACAAATATACCTATTTTTTATACTGCAATTTTGAAAATGGATTTTGAGCAAAAGTGAAGCAAGGTGACAAGCGGAGCGGAACACTGATTCTGAAACCAGATTTAATGAATAATAAGTGCGGGAATGAACCTATTGCGATTACGCCACCTCGTATGTACTTGTATATTGTTTGGAACAACTTTCGATGACTTTTTTTTTATTTTCCGTTATTTTTATTAATAATATAATGGGTTCGAATATCTGGCTGTATGTGCTATTCATTTTCTTTATGTAATTATTTTTTGATTCATATTTATTTCAAAATACTTTCACATTTTTCACATTAGTACCTATAGATTTTTATTTTTATTATTATTTTTTGTTCCTTTTTATTTATTTATTTTTCACTGAATTGTCGTTGGCAGAGAATGTATAAAATTCGTCTCCCAGCCAGCGACTCCTCTCTCTACATGCCACTTTCGCTTCGACCACATCCATTACTCCCGTCATGCATGCACGTCGGTTGAGGGTACTCCTCATCTGACCGTTTCTCAGCAGTTGACCGCTCTGACTGAGAAAGGTCTTCCTAGGGCGCCCCCTGCCGACACTGCCATCCACTTTCGCACAATACATCTTTTTAGTAAATCTCCTTTCATCCATCCTTTCCAAATGACCGAACCACCTTAACATACCCCTTTCCACTCTGGTCACAATACTGTCCTTGAGCTCGCAGCGATTTCTTATCACACTTATTATTATTATTGATAATTAGAAAATAGATATATTATACATTTCAAGTCAGCTTTAAACAAACAAATGGATATACTCATATAGGTATATGGTAAGAAAACGCATCACGAGTTGTCCCAAAAAGCATATTGAGGCATTCTTAGCAACGACACTTATTTCGCGGGAGTAACCCCCTTCCCTTTGGGAATCGTTTTAAAATTATGGACATGCAAACAATGTGACCTCCTACTTACTTATACTGCTTTGTTATTCAACGAGAGATGAAGAGGCTGCCTGCTATTAAAACTTGGCGAGAAATTTGTTTTTTTATTTATTTTAGATATACGAGTAAAAGAAAACCGTAGTAAAATGTAGCAAAAATGTAAAACGGCATGTAGATGCGCTTGAAGATGCGCGTACGATCGAAATCTTGTTCACTGTTCTGCAAAATTCTAGGCCTATGATATATAATTAAAATATTATATGAAGGTATAACCAACATATCCAAAAAATATCATGAACTAACCAAACAAATAACAATAATAAAATAATAACCAAGAAACATACCCTCATCTTTACTCAAAGCCAAACAATTCGTTGCAAATAAAAGCATACAATATTCAACATTCTTTCTAATTTCAAAAAGGTCATGATGGATCGCCAACCTCAATTCACAAGAGACATTTTGCCATCATTCGTTACCTTCACATAACATTTTTTCATGTAAATATTTGACTATGTTATGAAGGTTTTTGTGCCTAATTTATTTTGACAAATCATCTTAAGGCGGTTGCTTTATAGATCTATTGTGGGTGTGATTCTTTTTTTACTATAAATTAAAAAAAAGTATGTATGTTTTTTTTTGTGTAGCTCGGCATATGGCCATACTCTGTCTTATATAAAGCTAGAGTGCGGTCTATGAACGGAAACAACTCCTATTACAAATAAATTCCTACAGGAAGCAGTCGCCTCCGATATCCCGGCCTGAGTAGACGACCACCACCATCCAGATTGACATCCACAAACTGATCCTGAAACACAACAAAATCACTTCACCAGTGTAAAATTCGAAAGTGGTGGTAGTATCCCAAGACGCTGCCTGTGCTAAACTCACCATCATCCTGTCTTCCGTTCTTAATGTATCTGCATGGATATATCTTAGTCACTTTCACGTTTTTAAGAGGAGAATATACGTTGAGATAGTCCACCAATCTGAAGCCAGCGTTTAGCACTGTCTGTTAACACCGAAGGTTTTGAATTCGATTACCTTTACGGTCAATATTTTTAGAATCCTGCGTTGGATATACGTTTAAAACAATACAGTTAACTAAACTTTACTGGTCATAAATATTTAATCAAAAGCAAGAAACAGGAGAATGTGTAGCAGTGGCTGGAATGTCAAAGGATGTTAGCAAATAGAGACACTTAGTTTTGGTTAACTGCATGTAAATTCCAAACGGATTCAACATGTTTGAATATCGTTTAAGGATAGTCTTCAATCATTTAAAAGTCATCTGAAAATAAACAAAAAAACCCAGTCTTTTCACCTTAAATCCTCCAAGCGAAGCGGGAAAAATCACTTTCTTGGCCGGCATAATAATGGCGACTAGGGCCACCGTGTAAGCGGTTCTCTAGTCGTCAGTGCTCATGGACAAAAAGAAGTTTTTATAGTAGCTCGACATGTGACTACATTCAGTCTGGTGTTAATCTAAAGTATGGTCTACGAACAGAGACAACTGCTACTAAAAAAAATGTGTACAAGAAGCAGTCCAAGGCTTGAGGAGAAGAATGGGCACATGATGGACATACAGGACCGGACGCCTATCTAAAATATAGTAATAGTATATCGTCTCCTCAAGCCGCACTCTAGCTTTACATTAGGCGAACTATTGTTGTGAGCTACAATAAAAAAAATCCCTAACTAAAACTACGAGCTCTATAAGGCGTGAACTTAGGATCGATGAGAACTCGCTAAATTTCTACCGATATACATGTAGTTTAATGTACTTTAGTCGCTCAGTGCCCTCGATATAAGCACTAGTTTAGTATAAACATTAAAAAAAAAAAATTAAACATATTTCTAAAACAAATATTGGAATATTTCCATTCCTGTTATGCATGATAAAATATTAAGAAAATAACCTGCTATTTTAAAGGTAATAAGGTATTCATATGAAATTTCCCCGCGGATGTAGCAATGTCCGTTCGTATCGTTCTTTAATGTTTGGAGAGGGACATTATCGGGACTTGTAACATGTCTCCCGAATATGGTGACCATATATTTTGTATTGTCCTTAATTTTGTATTTTTTTCATGTAATAGACTCGTGTCAATACGGATTTAAATGCTATACAGTCTACACTTCTCTCTTTATAGACGGCTACTTCAAACCCATAATGCGACTTGATCACTTCACTTGAACGTGGTGGAAGAAGCTATATATACATCATCAGTCTACCAACTTACAAGAGTGGTATTGTATATAAATATCATACCATAGACACTAAGAAACCATATAACATACATCTTCGACCGTGAGTCCACGTTTACAATCGCTTAGCCACAGGCGCTATATAAAATTTTCTTTTTTTATTGTGGCTCGGCATATGACAACGCTCCGCCTGATTTAAAGCCAGAGTGCGGTCCATGAATGGAAACAACTGCTACTACAGAAAAACTGAGGAGACGAGCACGCCCCATCTAGATTGACAGTGCACATTCCTCTCGCTATACCTGGCTACTTTCAAACTATTCCCGAAACGCGACAAGGTCACTTCACAGGTGTTACATTCAAAAGTGGTACTACCACCCCAGGACGGGAGACTGGACAAATTATAATCATCGTCAATCTGCCTACCACTCTTTCTTCATTACCTATGTAAAAATTATTAATATTTATTCGCAGCATGGTCACTACACTTAAATGTAATTACTTGGGGACGCTCCGATGTTTGAATATGTCGTCTCTTTAATATTTAGACGGTCATAGTTGAGTCGGTCGGTCTTTGCGTTTAAATGGAAAAGGGACCTGTTATTTGAGGTTAGGTGATTATAATTTTGTTTCCTATTTACCGTTCTTCTTCGGGTTAAAAGAGGGGTTAGTATCCTTAATTTTATTTATAATTGAGTCGGTTTAGTTGCCTCGATGTTGCTTTACTGTGATTTAAGTAGATTTTCTATTTGTATCAAACTTAAAAAGTGTAGGAATAACTATCTATATTCTATATCTAGCAATCATTGCTTGTAAACACACAAAAACATACCTATTATTTTCCCATTGGTTTAATGAATTTAAATAAAATATAAATTATACTCTAGATCATGATTTTGCAAATATAATGACGTAAAATAAAATAATTATTCGATGAGTTTTCACTGAGCAAAAGTGCATACAATACAATACAATACAATTGTCACGCCTTTTTCCCTTAAATTGATGAATAGCACATTTTACGATTTTATTCTCGTATTTATATGATATAATTAACGTATAGGCGGATGCAAATGTGTAAGAAAAACACAAATAATAATATATAAATCATAGAACAATTTTACAAGCATATTATTTTTAACCTTAACAAAATTTTCTTTGGCCATTACCCCAAACAAACTTAATCGTGATTTCTTAAACAAAAAGAGTAACTTTTTTACACGGCAGAGTAATGTATTTTCATCTCGTAAGACGTTGTATGAGTTAAATATTAAAGTGGAGGGGAAGATGTTGTTTCTGCTCATTGAATTACATCGCTTCATGAGGTTCATGCATAATGCTTTCTCCTCGGTTTTTCTTTAAACTTTTTTTCTCATAAACGTTTTTGTTCTTTATGTATCTGGCTAGCTAGTACAATGCCTAAATAAACAAGTATTTATAATGAAAAATAAAATACAAATAAAAAAGTAGCTCCCACTGTACTGGTTTTTTCTCATCATGAAAAACTAATCGTTTTGGGTATTGATATATCCAACTTGATGTGCAATAACGCTCCCAATGTGACGCGAGAGAAAACATGGCCACAGCCACGTTTAGGTTCTCTGTCAGTTAGTATTTGACTTGACGGCAATATTGTCAAATCGTTTGAAGCGGCTTACACTTTTTTATGTCAGATGTATGAAGTTTGCACCTATAGTACATATCTCTATAGTTCTGGGCCACAAAAAACTTGAGTATTACTTTAAAATTGAATAGAGGAATTTCTACACGACTGCGTTTAGTGGTCAGAACATCCGCACGTACATCAAGAAGCGTGAATTCAAATGCCGCTTAACCTGACGTTAAGTTAGAGCGCGGTTCATGAACGGAAATTCTAAGAGAAATCTCTGCAGTCAGCTGTCACCTCCGCTGTGCCGGCTGGAGGAGACGAATGTACACTATCCAGGTTGACAATGCACGCTCTTCTCTAATTACAAAGCGCGACTAGATCACTTTACGGGTGTTACATTGGGCTAATAACCATCATCATCTAGAAAGATAGTACAAAATGTAGACAGTTATATATAATAACTAGCTATAACTAAACAGTAACTTAATTGTCTGTCCAGAATCATATCAAGTGCCATCTCTGTGGGATCAAAGTTGAAGATAACATAATTAGGACCCCGGATTAAGTTTACTCAGTGGGGATGAAATTCGAAGTTAGACCACCCCAAATATTGGCTTCAGTCATTTACCTGTCCAATAGTTTAATAATTTTGTAATTTGATTTATTTATGTTTATTAAACTTTGTTTATTGTAACTCGGCACACTCCTCCTGATATAAAGTTACAGAGAAATCTTTATAGGCAGCAGTCGCCTCCGCTATGTCAGCTTGAGGAGACGTGTATGCACAATCTAAATGGATAGTACATACTTCTCTCGTTATACCTGACTACTTTCAAACTGCTTCCGAAACGCGACAAGATTACTTCACGGGTGTTACATTCGAAAGTGGTGGTACTACGGTTTACGGGTATTTGTATTTTTGTTATTTTACATTACTTTACATTCATCATATTATATTATACTAACCTATCAATGCTTATCAAGTTAACAGTACCTGAAGTATGAAAACTTTTCTTCCATATCTCTAGGTCTTGCCTCATACTTATGGAAAATGGGTCCAAATGGAGCAAGCTATTATATTTTAATACACAAAAGTTTTATCTTTGAACTGTCTGGTATTAACAGAAGCCGCTGTCATTTTATTAGGAAGACAATTTGGGGAATCCCCTTAGGAATAGGTGGTCAGTGCGACGGCGACCGGCGCATGAATTATTATTGGAGAAACTATCTAACTAAAGGATTATGCTTGGTTCGAATGTTTTGACTATTTAATGAAAGAAAAACTTAAGAGCATAATTGTAGAACACGTAGGTTTAATTGGATTGAAAAATCAACACGCAAACAACTTGAGGTGAGGTGGTTTTTGAACCCATGCCTTTATTATATGCATGGATTTTCTGACCACTGAACTACTCCGTCATTGGCGCCTTTAAAATTACTGTAAATAACCAGTGAAATATTTCAATAAATACTCAATAAAGAAGTCATACGGGACCGTCCAATTTGGCATCATTATGTGGAAATTTGCGCACATTACCAATTCCGTAGTTTTGTACATTATTCCCTGGATGATATTGCCGATATTTGGTAATATTTCGCATTATAAACTCAAAAGGGTTAATGATGCCCGTCTAGATATGGTTGGTTAAGTTTTATTCAATTTCAGAGAAGGGTCGCCAATTTGACATTGCGAGTTTGTCATGAGCTTTTAATCACGCATATCTACCTACCTCTACATTAGTATACATATATAGTTAACTTATTACTTTATGTTAAAAAAATAATAACTTTTCCTTATGTTTAGAATTATAGAGGAAAACTCCATCTCATAGAGTCAGGAATAATTCGCTTACTTTCACGATGTTCTTTCGCCTCGCTTTATGAAAAATAATTATTTTTTTAAAAACCTTATATTATGGTTAAAAACAAAAGATGATTGGGGCAGGAACTGGGTGCTTGCATTAATTCCTACAAGAAACCGTGTAACAAGGACTCTGCTTTTTAATTTCTATCTATTCTAACATAAAATGATGCTAATTTACATTTTATTTCGTCTCTTATTTCATGCAAACTAATAAATAATGGCGTGTTAAAAATACCATCTCCGCAAAAAGATGCCAAACAGTTCTAAAAGGTAACTTTTAACCCTTCAATGGAGGCGTCCAAACACACGTGTCTGTTATACCCTCGTCACTCTTCAAGTTAATTTATATACGTATTTGTTTGACCACAACATTTAAATTCCCGATTTACAGGCAAACCAACCACCGCAAGTTTTTCTAATGGTTGCCGATCCTTTTGGGGGATAAACAGTTTTATTTGTACATGTGAATAGTTAGTTATACGAGTATTGTATTATATTGTATTATTATAATTCGACTTATATATTTTGATACAGTTTTGTTTTTGAGTGCGGGCTATAAGCGGAGATAACTGCTGCCGCAGTGTCCGCAAATGAGTGCAGGCAGCGGTTGCTTGCTATATTGGCTTGATAATACTAGTATGCACCATTTGTTCAGTTGATCCCGAAATGTGAATAAAATACTGCAGATTACTATGATTTTTTTAAACAGTTTACTTTTTAGCTAATTGTCACAAATGTTTTGTGATCATAAATAATGCATCGAGCGAGTGACATTCATTTGTTTCGCTCGCGAATAAATGAATCGTAACAGCTTGCAATTAACATGATCCGTTTAATTACTGAACATAAATTTTGTATACTATTTCTGTTTTATACAAACATACACATGAATGAAAAAACAATCTATGGGTACCCAATACCCACAGACAGTAAGAAATATATGACAGAACGGGACGAGCGGTCCAAGGCTTCTATCCTCCATTTGTGGACGATAACTAAGCAAATATGCTGAAACACGACAGTTCCTCCGGACAAACAAGTCGCAACGTGTCTTCCGCGTGACGTGTTTTCAGAGACTCTGTCAAAGCGTACTGACGCTTTTGTTTCATATTCAGTTAGTGCTTGTACTCATGACCACGTATTCATTTTGTTCCAAGTTAGTTTCCGTAACCGTTCAAATTAGAGTCCGTATTCATGACCGTTCCGATATATACATATTGCACACATGTTTGCCTCATAGTTAATGAATTATATGAAATTATGATTAGTTTACGCTTATTTATTACAAATTTATTTGCTAAATGAAAAATTAGACTAATTGACAGAACGATTAATCGTTATTTTAAAACTAAAGTTAAATGTTGATTTAAAATTATCAAATTTTACGGCGACCGCAACGGGAACGTCTTAAATAATTGTATCTAATGTTTAAATATTAAAATAAGATTTATCAGTTCTAATGAGACCTAGTTATATCATTTGTTTTTATTATTATTGTAGATACATTTCACTATGGATATTAATTTTATTATGGCATTTACCATATCCACAATTTTCATAATTTGTGATATAAAAAGCGATCGTAAATATCATCGACAAGTGCCGTGTCCCGCGACAATGGCCGGCGCGGTCGGCACAGGCTTCATAAATAATAATTTCGACAAACTACCCTACTATCTCCCTTATTTATTACCTCATTAATTGCTACATTAATTATCGCCTTGTATTTACTAATTTTTTACTATTATTCTTATCGTCAACATTTTGTACAAACATGGAAAAAATATTAAATGACGTGCTACATTTTTATTATCAAAAGTATGTGTGGATCTGAAACGAACGTGCCCTGTCAACCTAGGTGCACATTCATCTCTTAAAGCCGGCATTTCATTTCTCTGTGATATCTTCATAGACCATATTCACACATGCCAATCAGTCATCGGTAAGCCATGTCTGAAAACATTTTGATGCAGTCGTACAAAATTATGTCATGCTTCCTTAAGCATGTAAACATGATCTATTTATTCCTAAACTAATTACAAGTTAATCGTGTCTATATTCAAAGCACATTAACAATAGACGTAGATATTCTGAGCTGTGTAGAGTTCGTCACGGTTGCTCGGCACAATACGTCACTAACGCTAACCCGATCAGGCAATAATTTGCGACCAATTAGAATAATGGTATATCGAGCGTGATGCATGCCTTTAGGAAATTTAACAAGGGCATCAGTGAAGTTGCAATATATATTTTTTATTAACCCACTTGTTCCTGAAACAACTTTTGTCTTCAGAATTCAATGATTTTTGGATATTGGTGTCATATATGGGTCTAGTTAACGGGAAAAATAAAAAGAAAATTCCCCGCTTTTCAGGAAATTGGGAAAATGGTGTTCTTTTAAAAGGACGCTAGTATTATGTACTACTACGACGATTAGAGTTGAAATACAATTAGATTATAGATTTAACTGAATTTATTTCGAATTGTGAAACTTTTTGAAGCAAAACTTGGGATGCAAAGCAACATTTATATTTTAGACAGTTAAAAAGGGCTTTTTTTTTGACATTCAGAGCACCGAATTTGATTATTTGTATGCCTCATATGCGCCAAATTGCAGATCATCGGGAGACATGGGTTACTTTACTCAGAATTATTCTTATATGTTGCTAGAAGAGTTATTGCCACACTTATGCGAAAATAAAAAACATTATATTGACTACCAATATTCTTGACTGATTAAGATCTGTGCTTCGACGCAGCAGTAACAATGCTCTTATCATGCCACTTGCTTGTTAGCATGCACTTTTCTGCTTCCAAAATTTGTTGCTTCTACCTAAAACTTACACCCCTATCCTTATAGATTATCCTGTGACAAAATGTTAACACGGATGACCACCATATCATCACCATGGTTTCGTACCATTGCTTCATCAATGCTATAATGCTCTTGAAGCGTGATCGAATAAGTCGAATGAAACGTGTCTGTGTTTTGATCATCATATGTCGTATGATGATCGTATGATCATTGTCTTCATCACTACAATCTTCTCATCGGAAAACGACCTCTAAATAGGCTCGTAAATTTCCAAAATCTATGTAAATTTTGAAAATTTACTTGGTTTTCATCATCTCAATTCTCATCAGTGACATCAACATTGTAGTTTTCAGGAGGTAAAATAATGATTGGATAGGATATTTCCTCATCCTCGTCATCTTCTAACTCTTCAAAGGTTTCATTTATTGATAAAAGCTAAGAATTATTCTAGTTCTGCACCCCAAGAATGTGCAACATGATGGTGGCACATTTTACTATTGGTCGTTTAAAAGGACGGCAATTAAAATCGTGTAAATTATATAAATATAATGACATTCAAACAATGCAATCTCTTGTATTTGATAATAGACGAATCATATTACTTAGTTATGCAGTTATTTAAAAAATAAAACGTAATTGTAACATTAAATCCATGCCTTAGATTTTGCAAAATAAAAAGGGTGTTTTTAAAAATTAATAAAAAATATAACGCAACTTAAATCACGCACAATGAGTTACGTATCTTTTCCGTGGACATGTAAAGTGTCTAAAGAATATAAATAATTTTTTCATAGGCACACACATTAATTACAATAATTTTATTTGTCCGGTGTCCTTTTAAAAGGACGATAGCAACAAGTGGGTTAATTAACTAATTTAGTAATTTTATTAGATGAAATGTTAGATGTTTATTTTTTTTGATTGAGATGTTTTTATTAAGATTAAAGTGACAAATTTATTTTTTATTATTATTATCTATTTTTAGTGTGTGGACGAAAAAATAAAGATCGCATTACTGCTTCATCGCGTCAGGTAATTGAAACAATTTATAGTAGTTAAAAATGTACTGTAAATTGAACTAGCCTCATCTGTAGTTGTTTTAGTTGTTCACATTATAAAAAAAAAGAAATAGGTGTCTAATTAATAAACATTAGTAACAACAACAGCTCCAAATATTTATTGTTCCAAACTAAATGTTTTGGGGGACGGTTTGTCCGGTCACAGAATGTCAATGTCCGGACTCCGGTTAGACATTCAGAGCACCCCGCCTACCTGACAGTTCTGACTGTCACCTGACATGTCATGCGTCATTGACACATGTCATTTGTAATTCATGATTAGGATTTGATAATTATATTTTCACAATTAGATTTGATTGTAACGAGTAGTTTATGAATGTTTTTACAAGTACAAAAATAATTCGTTACTTTAAAATTTAAATTAAAAAAGGACTTTGGGTGTCACTTTTTTTACGTTTACTTTCATTACCATTAAGCTATCTCTACTTGGCTTTACTAGCGCGTTTTTTCTGCTTAATTTTTTTTCATAATTATAACACAAAATAAATGAGCAAGTGGAGTGGATTTCGAATAAATAGAAAAAAAATAGGTTAATGCAAAGCTCACCTCTCTTGCTAACGCTGGAATTTCCGGCGCGCGCTTTCTTCTTAACACTCGTTGTGTCCAAGCGGTTTTTTTAACTTGGAAGGAAAAGCAAAGCGCCTGCCAAATAATAATTAATTATAATTCAGACGCGAACACGTATGTGATTTAGACTTTCGTCTTAATTAAACAAAGTTTCAATTATCTGTCTTGTCTTCACAAACTTTGGCTAAGTACCTACAATAGTAGTTGTGTTGTTCAATTAGATGTCTAAACTTAGTACATTGTTGCACGTTCGTGTAACAAGACGACCTAATTAAACACTACAACATTTGTGGGAACACTATTCTACGTGTACCATGAAAAACGTAATAACTCAAAAATTGCAATATTTCAGTTGAGAGAAAAATCTAAATTAAAGGTTAATTATAATATGCTAACAATAAACCTACCTTATAATTAGTAAAATGTCTTCAAAGTAGATGCCCGTAGCTTTCACAATTTTTACTGACATACAGTGAAATTACTTAGTCGCGCTTTGGAATCAGCTTAAAATTATAATGAATGAAGAGCTATCGGCTTCAGGCTGGCATAGCGAGCGCTGTCTGCAAACATTTTGCTGTCGTAGCAATTCTTTCCGCTCATGGACCGCAATCTAACTTAATTTCATACTGTAAAGAACATGTTTGGAAATCTGGGAATACATTTAAAGTTAAAAATAGTCGTAGCTTTTTTTAAAATCCGTATTTTCGCGTACAACATTGGGGATCGACTAAACAATATTGCATAATAAAATGAAGATTTATTTATGTTAATATATGGAAAGATTTGTAATAGTCATTCCTACAAAACCGCATTAGCATAAACACGGGAATCCCATAAACATGTGACATTAATTTTAAGTCTCCCTTTACGAATTGATGCTTTTCCCCTTTGTTTAAGTGACATAAACTTAGAATTTGAATCTCATGCGTTGATATAAATAAATGCTTATTTTTTTCCATCCCAGTATCTAATATTACATTTCTTAATTTTATAAAATAATATCTCCGCTACTACAATAGTTGCAAAGCTTTTCGAACAAATTAATCAAAATAAACGCGATAGTAATCTTCATTAACATTAATATTCAGTAACGTAGAATATCATAGGTTCGATTCCTAATCAAAACATATTCATATTCAGAAAATATTGTCTATGTATGATTGTTGTCCTTATCCAGTACAGTTGTCTATGGCGGCTAAAACTCACGATCGATGAGACCTATGTTCAAATCCCGCTAAGTTCTGCCCGGTACCATAGTACTTTGATCGTTTAAGACAAGCGTTTCGGGAATAGTTTGAAAATAGCCAGGTAAAACGAGAGGAGTGTGCACTGCTAATCTAGATGGTACATGCTCGTTCCCTCAAGCCGGCCTAGTAGAGGCGACTGCTGCTCGCACAGGTTTATCTGTAGTAGCAGTTGTTTCCATTTATGGACCGCACTTTAGCTTTCTATCAGGCGGAGTGTTGTCACATGCTAAGCTACAATTAAAAAAAAGCATTAGCTTACTATAGGCATTAACAAAAAAAATTAGAGCCTTATAAGTACCTACATATTAAATTCCCTAGCTATAGCTATATCTTCTGTAATATGTATTATATTCAATATCATAAATTAACAACCAAAATGTGTTAAGTCAAACCCAAACTTGTCATTCACTACTCAAGGGACCAACCAATCAGTTTACCCGAATCTGTGACCAGAATATTACATCTGACAGTAATCAAACTTCATACGCCACGATTACATAGTTACAAATTGTCATAAAGAAAGATCGTATACGAGATGAAAGGGTATTTAAAGAGTCGTAGGCTGGCTGATGATGGTTATTATCCCAGCCTGACGTCCTGGGGTAGTAACACCACTATTGAAATAACACCTGGATCAGGAAAATAATCTAAAACGATCTTTGTCAATTTTTTGCCTAAAATATGTCCCTTAAAATAGTTTAGTGTCTTAAGATACTTTTTGAGTCATGGGCGACCGTGGTCAAAAGGGTTTGGATAAAGAATTCAAATCAAGAACTTCTAAAAATTTTAAGCGGTATTACTGTAACTTTGAAACTGTAAAAAAATTTTATGTACTTACACTACAAACAGCACAAATACTAGCTTCATATCTTATCGTCTTCTAATCTTAGATTAGTCAATAATAGGCATTAGAAAAATGAAAGAAAAGTATCTAAAATAATTTTCCAACGAGAACATAAAAAAGAGACGTTAAAACCGCGCCCATGAAAATAAATTAAGGATTAATTAAAATAAAATTAAGTAGATCGTTGTCTACCACAAGATTACAGACATATCTACTTAACCCCTTTTACTTTAAATATCACACTGTCAAACTGAAATATAGCTTACTACGGTTTTGTACGGTTCGCAACACAATCTCTGAATAAAAATTTGTTTAAAAAATGGAATCCTGAATCGGCCGGAATCTTCAAAATCCTCCTGACATGTGGTCCGTCTTATTCCGACCTCAAATAAATATTTGCAGGCACCTGTCGCTTCCGCTATGCCGGCTCATGGATTTTTAATTGTAGCTCGACAATACTCCGCCTGATGTAAAGATAGAGTGCGGTTCATGAATGGAAACAACTGCAAGTCCAGGGAAGGTTTAAAAGGTGAGTAAATATGAAAAAAATGCTTGGAATATAGTAAAATAACAATTTCGCTTTCCCTTAGAAAACTAATTCTTTGGTTTTGAATGTCAAACATTTGATGTTCGTCCCGTCGTTTAGAAATCAATTAAATTTAAAAGTCGTTCAGAAATCAAATTCTGAGGCGGTACGAAGTATATTATAAAATTAAATGGTACAAAAAATAATGAACGCTTTCATTGCTAACTGTACTTCCCTAATAAAAACAGAGTGCGTGTTCCCTTTATCTTTCAGCTTGACTAATTTGTTTCTTTGTATGGTTGTTTGTCACGTCTAAACAATATACTAATATGTAAAATTTATATCTTAAAAACTACTAAATTTAATTACGAGTAGTTTACTGGTAGAATTTGTGAGTTACGCTCAATGAGACCCGTGTTCAAATCCGGTAACTGTTTCATTCATGTACTTTGTCGCTCAGCGACTGAACTACAACTGACAGAAAACCCAAAAGTGACAAAAGGTCATCTTTTGTCTCGCGTCACATTAAGAGCGTTATTGCACATCTAATTGTATATATCAATGTAATAAAGAAAATTTGCTTTATTGACAAGGATCTTTGACGCTTGCGCTAGACGCCCCGATATGTTAAATTTAAAAATAAAAGAGAGGAGCATGCACTGTTAATAGATTGTGTACATTCGTCTCCTCAAGCCGGCATAACGGAGGTGACTGCTGTGAGATTTTTCTCGTTTTAGCTTCACATGACGAGCTAGTATAACCCAATCTAGGGGAAATTTTCACGTAATTCTGAATATATTTAAAGAATAAAATGTTATTTCCTGAAACATTTAGAAATACCTTATTTTACCAACACGCCTGATTGGTGTAAAAATAAGCAAAAGAAAAACCACAAAACACATGCTAACTCTGACTACAGAAAAAGCTAGCGGCCATGTTTTATTCAAATTTACTTACATTTACACTAACAGAAACGACCTTTGCTCCGCAGAATTGTATTCCCAAGTCAGATCATATATCTTACTCAAACGGGGTACAAGGAATACTGCATTTATTTATTTCCACCAACCTGAAAGTATGTTTTTGTTCCATTCAAAGTTCAATAAAGTTCAATTCTATACATTCTTACCATTTGTAGAAGTTTTTGTTGAAATAATTAAATTATTCAAAGATGTTGTTAGGTTTTATTTACATATGAAAGAGCGGTAGGCAGACTGTTGACGAAATTATTTGAAAAAACTACTTTGCAACTAATTTCCGCTAATGATTCATTTTTTATTCAATTCATTAGCGGAAATCTTTAACCTAATAGGTACCTGTCTCATCCTTCCACACACTATGTCGACCGAATTGGCCGCCGAACAAAACGGTTCGGCGCGTCCTTTTTGTGTCGCACAATTGACAAGTAGAATGCTTTGCCCTCCCATGTATCCTCCCAATCCTTTCACCTTGGATCCTTCAAGTGGAGCGTGAAAAAGCACCTTCTCAGTTCGGCATAATGGTGGCGACTGGAGCCACCGTGCGAGCGGTTCTCCAGTCGTCAATGCTTATGGACCTCCATTGCGTTTACCATCAGACCAGTCGAGGTCAAATGTCGTGCCAAAATAATTAAAAAAAAATTTGTTGCAAAGTAGTTTTTTTAAATAATTTGGTTATGGATTTCCGCAAAGTAACGCCTATTACTATTAAAATAGACTGGTGATGGTTATTAGCCCAGTCTACCGTCCTGGGGTAGTACCACCACTGGTGAATGTAACGCCTTGTCGCGTTTCGGGAGCAGTTTGAAAATAGCCACGTCTAACGACAGGAGCGTGCGCTATCAATCTAGATGGTGCATACTCGTCTCCTCAAGCCGGCATAGCAGAGGCGACTGATGCCCGTAGAGATTTCTTTGTAGTAGCAGTTGTTTCCGTTAAACGGACCGCATTCTAGCTTTACTTTGAGTGTTGTCATATGCCGTTATTAAATAAAAATTGAACAAGTGTATACAATACGGTGGCTCCAGTCGACGCCACTATGCCGGCCCAAGAAGATTTCACGCCCATTATATAATTTTTTTTCTTTATGTTTTTATGATATTCATATTAAACTTTTGTTAAATATTACTTCATTGTTTACTCTAGTAAAGCAAGAAAAATATATTAATCAGGCATGTTGATTTTACGTCTAAACGCGTTATGTACACCATAAATAAAATACACTTATAAATTATTATGTTATACGAGCTACGTTCATCTACTGATGAAGTTTTCTTGCTCTCCTGAGAATTGAACCAATCACTGCTCAGACTGGTTGCTAAGCAACAGGAAATTTAAGAGGCTATGTGAACAAATAAATACCATGCTACCAAATTACGCTACTAAAATGGGTCGATTATTATATATTAGTTATTAAAAGTGGTAGGCAGACTGATGATGGTTATTAACCCAGACTGCTATCCTGATGGGGTAGTACCACCACTTTTGAATGGAACACCCGTGAAGTGACCTTGTCGCGTTTCGGGAATAGTTTGAAAGTAACCAGATATAACGAGAGGAGTGTGTACTGTCAATCTGGATGGTACATGCTCGTCTCTTCAAGCCGGCATAGTGGAGGCGACTGCTGTCCGTACAGGTTTCTCTGTAGTAGCGGTTGTTTCTATTCATGGACCGCACTCTAGCTTTACATCAGGCGGAGAGTTGTCATATGCCGATCTACTATAAAAAAAAATTGAATTAATTATTGCTATTCTTAATTCTAATTATTATACTTAATTTATATAAAAAAATATAAATATTATTATAAATTTTGTAAATAATTCACAGTCAAATTCATTACTTAACACACCTTGTTTCATTAATTTAAAAACCGTGGCAAATGAACCTCGATGCATCATAGAGTTATTACGAATGGGGAGCGGACGAGACGGCTGATGGAGACAATTTTTCAGTCGAGAAATACGCGAAACAAACTCTGATTAATCAACGAATGAGCTATTGAAGTGGGCGACGAATGTAATCTGTGAGTTGGATTGCACAATTTTGATTGTTGATTTTTTTAAACTATAATATAATTTTTGCGGCCGTGGTCTCTCACGATCGATGACACCCGTATTTGAACCTCGCTAATTCTGACCGGTACCTATGTAACTTTGTTATATGTACCTTGGTCGCTCAGTGCCTATAGGCACTATTAAAGCGTGGTAGTGTTATCACATGCCGAGCTAGAATAAAAAAAATGCTAAAAAGAGTTCTTTTATACACGAATATCGACAAGTATTCTCTGTACAGCACGGCAACGACATTAAAATAAATCAAAATAATAATTTGATGTATCAAGATTATTGGTTCCGCAAACATTTTACCAATACCTTTACCAAACAGCGTGGTGCATTAATATTTTGGTTGAGTTTTTCGACGCCAACGAACAATTCCCGGGAGTTGGTTCCCGGATATTGAGAGAGGGGGTTGGTATGCGAAGTAAGGAGGGGGATGGTGCTCCGTCTCAATGAATTATCGAAGATGAGCGAGAACATTAACTAATTACAGACACCGATAGGTTGTACTCTGGAGGATTTGTTAGCAAAATATTGATCATCTTTTTTTCGTAAAAACAAATCTGAATATTCAAGCTAATCGTACTAAATACTACTTGGTAATTGGTATATGTATTAATCATTTATAATTAACTAAACTAATTCAAGTTTCCAAAATTATATACATACTTTAAAGTTCGACTCTGCTTGCTTTAAAATTCAAGTCCACTATACCGGCCTGAAAGATAAATATGCTTCATCCATTGATAGTGCACATTCCTCTTGTTCTACACGACTGCTTCCAAGTTAATCCCAAAACAGGTCAATGCACGAATGTTACACTTGAAAGTGATGGCACTATCCCAGAAGTGCACTCTAGACTAATAAGTATCGTCATTATACGAGTATCTACCATTAATTAAAAAATGAACAAACACATTGAATTGTTAAAAAAACACTTAGTGATTTCCTACTGAATCAGAAAGAGAACACATATTGTGAAAACATTGCAACTTTTTAGATTCAAAACAAAAGAAAATTTGCAAATAACTTTACACTAACATCGCACAAACAAAACATCAAAGTTACGTATTTAAGTTGCAAAGAAACACAAACTAGTGAAACAAATGAACAACATTTTCCATTCTCACCCTTTCGAATTGATGTTTAATTTACAATGTTGAACAACAAAAATGCAGGCGCAACAATTGCTTCGCCTGTACCTAAGTGTAAACGAAGAGGAAACTAGGAAAAAAGTGGTCAAGCTTAAGCTTCATTCTCGACTTAATAGTTCCGTATAACGCCCTTTCTTGAAACTGATAGATAGACGAATTTGTGAACCATTGTAATGACTTTAATTTACCTCCAAACTTTAATTAGAATGTAGATTCAGATTTGTTTTTAATTTAATGGATTCACACCTATTTAATAGATGAATAAATGATCTTAAATGGTTCTTTCGTCTTTGTGCAATGATCACGGAACCCTAAATAAAGGAAAAAAACAACGGAGAAAACGGAAACTCAGCCTTCCTTATTTCCCTTGACGATTTCCCGTCGACGTTCCACGGAAATGGGAAATATAGCGATAAGGTACATTATAGATTATACATACAATATAATGTTTGGTGATCAACGGTCTGATATAAGCCTAATGTTTGTTTTAAAGTTTTATTATGAACATTTGTTACGAGATTGCTATATTTATGATGTCTCCTTATTTTTTATATGTTGTTTTACTACAGTTTTTTTGGTAAAGTTTAAAATTTTATAACAATGAAAATGGTTGCATTTTAATAATGTTAGAAAAAAATATAATATATAAAAATAAAAAAGAAATATATTTTATTCACCGAGGCGTATCAATTGATGGAAAGAAGAAAATTTGTAATTTTGATCATCGGTTATTTTTAATTTCGGCATATTCAAATGTTTAATTTGTTATTATGAAAATTTAAATTGAAATTAATAATTTTGTTTCCGCATTTGTTGCTTTATTTAATCGGTTTGTTTTTTCTTTATTATTTATTTTACTGGATAATTGAAAAAATAATAATAATAATAATAACACAGTAGATAGATAAATATAACACTGATTAAAATGTAGGTATATTTCCTAATTTCACATTTGTTGCGTAGAAATAAGTTCTTAAAAACGTGAACAGATTAAAAGCATGTACCCCACAATCTAATGAACATTAAATTGTGGTTTTTGGAGGGTGATATAAATTAGATAGGAATTTAAAACCTTACACACATGCCACAAAATAAGTTACCCTTAAGTTAGGGTGCAATAACAATATAGAAGATCAAGTTCTTTTAAAACTATTACTTTTACTTGATCCGTTATTTAATACACAAAAATTATTTATTCAAATTATTATTTAAGTTTAAAATATATTTTATTTTGTTTTCAATATCTAAATTGGTTCCGATAATTCGCCTTTTAATTTTAAGTATAAAAATTGGCTTTAGTTTTATTTTAAAACTAGTTTTTTGGGCGCGCTTCGCGGCGCTGAAAAAGTTATTTTTCGGGTAATTTGAAAAAAAAAATTTTTTTTGAAAAAACAAATTATGGATTTCGATATTAGAGGGCATTCCCTACGACTTTTGTTCCAGCACTTTGGCCCCGTCTCGTTCCGTTTCCGAGATATCGACGTCACTTCCGGTCCAGAGTCCACTTCCGGTCAAAGTCGAGGTTTTCCTGTGGTCGCATAGGCCTCCTCTATACAACCCAAAAAGAATCATCCTCCTAACCCCTCGGCAAGTGCTTCATAATATATGTCAGTCAGTCAGTCAGTGAGTGGTAATCGAGCTTTATATAATATGATGATGAAATGTAAAAATGCTGTATTTTTCAAGGATTATTTTTTAATTATTTTTATCTCTAAAATATTTTATCTACTTTAGAAGCTATCATTTACTTACCTATGTATTGTTTAAAGCGAACTGTTAAAAAAAAACTGCAAACTGTCTACGAAAAATTAAAAAAGAAAATTATAAAAAAAAAATTACTTATAATTTTATTTTCATTGTCATTATATTTTCTTGTCAAATTATTATCACTCTAAATAAGTCATAAATCAGAAATAAAGTATCTGGCTTTTTCGTATTATAAATATCCATAATAAATACAATTTTAACTAAACCAGTACGATTTACTCATAAAATATCGTATACGAAGTCGTAGAACAAACGTTTGCACATATAACTCTTATTAGTATTGTAAAATGATATCAATAATTCTATAGACGGCTTTAAACAAGATAAGCTAATGTGTTCCCGTATTAACAATAATGGAATTTATCAAAAATCGAAGGGGTGTGGCGCGTTACGTCATTCAGCCCCTCATTTTTGTTTTTATTTTGCACCCCTTAAGGGTAGTGTGGAATTAGGCACACCATATGTGTACCTACTTGTGTTACATTTGGATTGGAATGCTCATTTTATAGTAATCATGTAAGATATGAAAAAGAACGTTTTTTCCCCTTATAAACTTTTTTTTGTTCTCATGGTTATTGTATTGTTATTGCGTCTCTTGGTGGCTCATCCAAAGGTTTGTTGACTGGTCCAGCTACTCAGGTTTCTCCCGTGCCCGTCTTCTGCCATCAATATTTTTCGTCACTACAAGTTTCTCGAAGTTGACGCCATCCATGCGAGCTATTGAGACGAAATACTGTACAATTCTTAAAGTAATAAAAGAAATTTAATTTTTATACTACCTAAATACTTTTTTTTTAAACTGTAAAGTAAATAAAAGCCAATACAGACAAAACTCTATAGATATCTAACAATTTACAAGTTTAGGTGTTGAATGTAAAAAATTAAAGCAAAAACTTTTTTATAAGAAAATTCTTTATTAATTTGTGTAGGGAAAATTTCAAATGTAATAAATACATGCCTACATCCCTGGGTAAGTATTATATAGAATATAAATAGGATAACTATGTAGTGCAAAATACTTCTTTATCTACATATAGGTAATACATATAACTTTTACCTACATATACCAAAACCACTTTTGTTTCAAGTGAAATCTATCACTAATTCTGTTTTACATTACATTATGATCATAGGGGATCATTCACAAATTTTCGTACAAGCAAAAATTACCCGCTGCGCCGATAAATTATTCACTACAAATATCACACCCCTCGCGCTGTCAAAAATTATATTTCATGCAATGAAGGATTCTGGTAATTTGATCATACTGTTAATTATTTGCCAGTATGTTTATTGTGTCCTCCATTCTGTGCTAAATAAAAAAAAATCCAAGCACTTCAGATGTAAGTCTCTTTTTATTTACTTTACTATTTTGATACTTTATTTAATATCATGAATTGGGTGTTGAAAAAGTAAAGAAATAATAAAAGAAAAAAAATAGAGGCAGCTTCTGTGGCTATCGTCCCGGATTAGGTTTCCGCTAAAAATAAATAATTATTTCTAATGTAATAATAATAATAAACTAAATATAATAAAGTAAATATTTTTTTCGGCTCTGGGTATTGTATGCGTATAATCTACTATAAGTTATATATTTGTTAGATTTTTATTATTTTATATTAATACTCATTTATTTGCTGAAAAAATTAATTATGTCTGTAAAACAATGTACCTATGGTCATACATTAAATTTAAAGTAAATAAAATGACGATAATCTTCTTTGATTTCAGCAAACATGAAATTTCAGTAACAAGCGCTTGCAATCAAGTTTAATAACTTCCAGCGTGCTTCTAATATAAATGTAAATACAGGGTGTGTCAAATATGACAGCTATTATTGCTTTATTGTACGCGAACCATTGTTCTGCATATGCTAATAACTTTTCCCGTAGTTGAGTTACTGTGCTATAAATTGAACGACAACATACGTTTGACTTTCACTGAAAACAATGTTTATTGTTGATATTAGTTAACTTCACATATTTTACTAATATTGGGTCTTTTTTTATTGTAGCGCGGCATATAAGAACACGCCGTCTGATTTAAAGCTAGAGTGCGGTCCATGAATGAAAACAACTGCTATTACAGAGAAATCTCTACGAGCAGCAGTTGCCCCCACTATGCCGGTCTTTAGGCATAAAATAATGAATAAACATTTGAGGAAGGCTTTCATAATTTTCCTTATTGGAATTGGAATATAGAAAAATGCATGTTACTACACTCTGCCCATGCACAAAAATAAATTGCTACCACAAAAAATATCTGCCGGCAACAGTGGTCTCCGCTCTGCTGGCTTCAGGAGACGAATATGCGTCTTACATGCATGTATACAGGACATCTTCCTCTCGTTATATTTGGCTACTTTCAAGCTGATCATTAGTAGGTCGCTACAAGGGAGCAAATTTGACACAAATAACTGTTAGTCACGCCTGTACTATTTATGCGCTTTGGTGGAAAGCATCTTGAGATATATTTAATTACAATATTTTTTGTTACTTCGGACTTTGGAGAATGATTGAAGATTTCATGTTCAAATATGTAGGTATATTTTATAAACTAAATAATTAATCTATATGCAATATACACAATATACATCTGGTATCATCAGATCGCCTCTCATAAATATTCACAAGTTACAAGAGACGGCTCATTTACTACTCTGCCCCTCTTTTTTGCGTTATTGGCTTAATTCGCAAGGGGGTTGTTTTTAGATCAACTTTTATCAGACGTATTATTTCTTGTCTAATGGAAGCTTTTTGTACTCATTAAGTTTTAAAAAACAGATTAATTATTTTAGTGTTACTTTATATTTGAGACAATATTATCTTGCTTTAAAAATTGTCAAATTTATAGACTAGTGAAAATAGTATTATCCCAACTTTCGAAGTAAACACCCGTGAAGTCCTTGTCGTGGTTCGGGAACAGTTATAACAGAACGAGAGGAGTGTGCACTGTCAATCTGGATGGCGCACATTCGTCTCATCAAGCTGGCATAGCTTCCACCATGGTTTCGGAGAGGCATATGACTGGAAACCAATAGCGTGTCCGGTAAACCGCATAGAAAAAAGAGCATAAAATTTTTTATTTAGTATTTATTAAATAAAAATATTTACACAAATGCCTAGCCAAAATTCAATATGACTAGTTAATTGATAAGCCGGTGAGGCACCTTCATCAGATCTTGGAGAGAAAATTAATCTGTAAAGAGTGGAAGGCAGACTGATGATGGTAATTTTACTTCCGTCCTGGGGTAGTATCACCGCTGAAGTGGCCTTGTCGCGTTTCGGGATCAGCTTGGAAGTACTCAGGCATAACAATAACAATAGTATTTTAATTTGTATCCTATTTTGAGCATAGGTTAGGAGTTAAGTCACGATTGTTCAGCATCGTCCCAAGGGATTCATTATAGCGTTCTCCTGGACTGATTGTCGGGAAACACTATATGTCTCTAGACAACGTCGGACATGTTAGGGATATAATATATAAATATACCCGTAGAATAGTATACTCAACCCGTTTAAAATAAATAGATATTACAGAGTGGTAGGCGGACTGATGACGGTTATGAAGCTAGTCTGCAGTCCGGGGGTACTACTTCAAGTGATGAATGAATGTATATATGAATTGAGCTCGGAGGTAGCAGGGTATAATGATATTCTCGTTATACTATGCCCCATCATTCGCCTCAAGCCTCCAGTTGTATCCGTTCATGAACCGCACTCTACCTTAGCATCAGGAGAAGTGTTGTCAACATGCCGGAGCTACTATTTAAAAAATAATATATATTTGATCGACCAATATCGTAGGAATTGCCGCGTAACTGATTGTCGCACAGTAGCCGTCATGAACTAGGAAAACAAACATCGAACCTGAGCCGCGTAATAACCACTCTATAACCACTCCGCCATTAAATTCTTTTGATTAACTATAAATATATAGGTATACAATTACATATATAAGTATAATAGTATATGTAACAGCAGTGTAGTGGTAGCACTTCAGCTGATTTCATTTGGGAATTGGTTTGTCGCTTGCATATAATTCCTGAATATTCATTACGCTTGGACGGTTGTCTGTTTTTCCAAATTATTTTACTGATATTAACACCTTGCTTGAAGTTAAGCTAGCATGATCCATGAACAAAGAAAACTTCTACTATAAAGTAAATGTCTTTTGGCAACAGTCACCTTCACTAAGCTGGCAAGAAACAAATATGCACTTTTCAGATTGACTGACTTGTCAAAATTCAACGAGATTTGAACACGGGTCTCATCAATCGTGAACACGCCTTCTACTGCTTATTTATTTAATAACTACATATAATGAAAATTATAAAATAATATATTTACTTTAACAGGTGTCTATAGGTTTTTGTATTTGATAAAATAAATATTAAACGTCAAAGAAACTTGTCAAGACGTAGAATTGTTCAGGAACATCAATAAAACTTTAAATCCCCAAGCACTATAAAAATTCTGGCCATGTCTCAACAAAATAAATAACATTGACAGTATAGTAATAGGTTTTATACTGGACAGGAGGTAACCGTTGGCTTTTTTATAGCATTATTGTTTCTGAGAAATTGTTACAATTTTGACGAGTGACCCCACACTTTTTCTTCCGTGTGGCGAATGAAAAATTTTTCAAGTCTTTCCCCGTCGGTCCCTGGGGTGTCGTAAAATTCGTGGAAAGTCCGGGACTGTCGGAAGCTTGACCGTACCACAATTTGTCATATTCATATGTTAACGTGTCCTTCTTTTCTTTAACAAAAAGTGGATAACTTAATTCCGGTGGGTTATTCGATTTGTGGACATTCAAATTGTATGTCTTGTTATGTAAATGCAGGTGTCTCGCTTGAGGCGTTTTTGTGTTTGTTTTGGTGACATGGGTTTGAGAGGTTTTTTGTTTATGTACAAATTTTGTAACGCTATTTGTATTTACGGTTACTTTAACTTTGATATGTTACGTTGTAAATAGTATTATACTATTTGTTATTTTGTTTGTTTAGAGATTTCAGATACGGTTTTTTATATTTTATATTCTAATTTAAATATTCGTTTTCTTTAATGATAAATTAAGTAATCAAGCTTCCGCTATACCCCTCGTTTATTTGTTTAGATGCACCAATAAAATAAACTTAAATAGTAAAGATGCAAACAGGTGTAATCAGTGCTAGTACGAGAGGAGTGTATACTGTCAACATGTTGGTGCTTGTTCATCGCCTAAAACCGGCATAGCGGAGGGAACTCCATGTCTCTGTAGTAGCAGTTGTTTCCGTTTACGATCATACTTTAATTAAACATCAGGCAGAGATCAGCCATATGCCGACCTACATTAAAAATAAGAAATATACAACTAAAATAATCATGGTCACATTACCTGATAAAATATGAACAAATGTGACCAAATAACAACCCCAATATCAATAAGCAAACCAATTGATGACTTGTCCGATTTGTAGGAAACACTCGTACCTCATGCGGTTTACGATCGAACCCCTATTTTGTGACTGAAAGTGAGGTCTGACTTATTTTTATTACAATCCGTGACTCAAGATGAGTTAAAGATTGTTTATATTAGTGACGAGCGACTGTTCAAAAACGACAATTGAATAATTAGAAAATCGACAATCGAGTTATTATTTATTATTCGAAATTATTTGTATATGTATTTACATTTCGGAATAATTTTGGTTTGCAAACATTCAGAAACGAATAAATAGAACATTAAAATTAACGAAATGTTAAAATTTCAGTCGAATATTTCGGTTATTACCCAGTCCGAATCAATCATTAACACTCATCCTTCACTATGGCATTAGATATTTTTTTTTGTAGCTCTTCAATTCGTCTGATGTAAAGCTAGAGTGCGGTCCATGAACGGAAACAACTGCTACTACAGAGAAATCTCTACGAGGAAACGAGTATACACCATCTAGATTGACAGTGCACACACCTCTCGCTATACCTGGCTACTTTCAAACTGTTCCTGAAACGCGACAAGGTCACTTCACGGGTGTTACATTCGAAAGTGGTGGTACTGTTACGGCACGGATCACGATTTGGTTTTTAAAAAAGGAAACTTTTTATTTTCACTAGTGGTTTTATTTATTACAACACTTGCATTACGACCGACCCGACTATTGTTATTTTCCAGACTGATGTATGAATTAGAATCGCATATATTATATATATATCTGTTGCTGACGCATGGATTTCACGCGGTGGGGTATTGTGCATGCGTCGGCAACAATCTTACTTACGTTCTACCCCAGGACGGCAGACTGGGTCTGCCTACCACTCTTTATTAGTTGTTGGGTGTTCAAGAACTGTAAAAAACTAGTAAAACTTAAAATTTACTAAATAAAAATAGTTCAACTTATTCATATAAGTTAGTAGAACATATTTTTAAATTAATGCAGTTAATAAAAATTCTATTAACATAATTTTTAACCCATAGTAATTATTAGGATACTATCTCCATTAAAACATATACGAAATTCAATTACTAAATTTGCTAATTAAGCTACTACAAGCCCCACTGTTAACAAGAATTCATAAAATATTATATTATAATACTTAGGTATATTACCTATAGTATATTTCACGGAAATAGTCAAAAAATATCAACAAGAGGGCGTTCAGAGCGGCCGTGGTCTAGCGGTAAGACGCGTGAACTCACGATCAATGAGACTCGTGTTCGAACCTCGCTAATTCTGACCGGTACCAATGTAACCTTGTTATATGTACTTTGATCGCTCAGTGCCTATAGGCACTATTAAAGAGTGGTACTGGTAGAAAATGCCTCAAGGCATTAAGTTCGCCTTTTGCAATTTTTATGTTGTGCAATAAAGTATTTTCATTATTATTATTATGAAACTTGTAATATATTTTGATAAAAAAAAAGAAATTATAAATAAAGCAGATACAAACTACAGTATAACTTTATAATAAGTTATTATAGTGTAATTTAGCATGACAGGATCGCATGTCACTCCGTCATAAGTTAGTGGACATCAAGCCTATACAGTTACTTTCATTGGCTATAGTGACAAAAATTCTGTTTACTTTACACATTTAGGGGACAGTGGACACTTCCATATGATAATAAGGACGATTATTGTGTTCACGTTCACGTTAAAAATTAAAGTTAATTAGTTTTTTTATATGACAACAATCCTTATGTTTAAATTTAAAAGCAGTACCATAGAAAAATGGCTACAGGCAGCAGTCGTCTCCGGTATGCCGGCTTAATGAGATGAGTGTGTGTTGTCCAAGTTACCTTTAAGATTGTTTTTATCCCAAGACACGTCTACACTTAAAAGTGATGGTACGGGACGGCAGACTGGGTTTAAAACCAACATCAGTCTGCCTAACACTCGTGCATGGGTACCATATATGGGGCACTGGAGAAAGAGTATTCAAAAAATCCAAAATCAGTTCAGGAACAAAAATTGTACAGATTTTTTTAATTGTACAAAAAAAAAACACTATACAACCGAGCGAGAAGTATAAGGAGAAAAGTTTCATACTTCCGGAGCTGTTAACTTCATAATCCCGAGCAGCGCCGGGCACCGTCAGCTAGTTAAAATATATTTATATTCAAAATTTTAATGTCAGATGCGATTACTCACATAAGCCTAAACAAAACATTACTTAACAAAAGTGAGTTCTAATATTATACTACTTAATATGCACCCCAAGGGAGGTGGCAGGTCGTATAAAATAGTTAATTTTTAATTACAATTTTATTACAATGACCATCCCATCCAATTACCAAAAATATATCAGCCTATATTTACATTATGAAAACTTTAATTAAAAATAATAAATATATTAATAATGTATTAGAACTACACGATTATTTCAACACAGTCTGCTGTTCTGGGGTAGAACCATGAAGATACCAATTCGTGTTTCGGGATCAGCGTCTTAACCGGATATAACCATGAACCAAGATTTTGTAAAACTTCTTAAGTGATAGCAGTTGTTTTCTGCTCATGGACCACACTTTAACTCTAGCTTACAGGTGCAGTCACATTCCGAGTTACTATCAAATTATTCCACAAAATCCACTGACCTGCTAACCACTCTGCCACAGAGTAAACAAATAGAGCGGCCGTGATCTAGTCTCACGTTCAATTAGACCCGTGTTCAAACCGAGCTAAATTCTGACCAGTACCAATGTAACTGGTACCTGTGATACTAGCACTAGCTTAGTACAAGCATTTGAGAAATAATACACAAAGATAAGATTGCACTTCCATTTGTAAAGGTATACATATAGGTAGGTAGTTGATAAAAGGAATAAAGAGAATCTCAAAGTATCGCATCGAAAAAAACCTCGTACAAGTACCTTACATATCAATGTCATGTAAATCTCAAATCCCCTATGCTTTTACGATTCTATACCACTCGCGTGTTATCCACTAATGTCACTTGGGATCTTTGAGTAGTGCTGAAAGGAATATTTGTACTAGTAAAATATATTGATATGTCAAACTTTTCACTTATAAGTCTGCCAAATTTTAGAGGTATTTTTATTTAGGCATTATAACAATTTGACAATGTCAAAGTAAATATTCGCATCAAGTTAATATTATTATGCATCACGGGCCACTAAACAATCGGGTCAGTTTCCAGTCAAATCAAAAGTAGCTTCAGTAAAGTGGTAGAATCTACGGTGTTTTGGAGGGAAAATTAAAAAACACGTTTTTATTTCTTCTTTTGAATTGTTTGCGAAAGAAAAAATAAAATTTTACCGAAATAGTTTATCAGTTTTTTTTTTAAATTTATGTGTACTATATGTATAGGTATTGCTGTTATACGTAATATTGTGAAATATTATCAGATTCTTACAAGAATAGTTAAATATGATCATCACGTAACTTCAGTCGACGCTGTAATCTTTTAAGGTACGATACAATTTTTCCCTTTACGTAAAGTTTTAGTATTCCTACCGCACCTTTGGTTTGGGATTGTGCCCTGATAGTGTATTCCGCGGGACCCTTTATTTGAGGTCGCTACTGTCTCAAGGGTCATTATGAGCACGTTAACTTTGTGACATGAAGATTTGTGAATCTTATGCCTTTTTTTTGTTTTTGTGACTTATTTTATACTATAGATAATTACCTACTGTGTATTTCCTATTTTTAACCGACTTCAATTCTTTACTACTTTATCAATTCGTCGTGTATTTTTTTAAAAATATTTATATATTAGTCATGGTATAGCTAACATATCGCCACTACTAAGAGCGTAAACCCTAAAATAAAATAAAAAAATGAAAATATATATATCTCGTCTGATAATAAACTAGAGTCCGTTTCATGAGCGCAAACAACTGCTACCATAGAGAAATATCAAGCAGTACTCGCTTCCGTTATGCCGGCTTGAGGAGACGAATTGGAAGTAGTTGTTATTGTTGTATTATTAATATTATTTGTAAGTTGACAAAGCCTCTTTACAGCAGCTACTATTATTATGTTATTGTTTTTGTTATTATTTTATAATGTTTTAAATATTTTGACGTATAAAAGTGCTGAAAATTAGCCTACTTGTCTAATAAAATGAATTTGAATTTGAATTGACAGGGTATTCTTTACTTGTTATAATCAGCTACTTCCGACATTAGTCTGCTTACCACTCTTAAATATAGATACTCTCTAATCACTTTATTATCTAACTAAGGATAACGGAGGTGACTGACAACAAAAATTTCACTGTGGTAGCAGTTGTTTTCGTTCATGGACCGCACTCTTGCTGGAATGTTGTCATATACTTAAATAAAAAAAGGTACTGATAGCTTCAAGTAAATAATATATTACATATATACAAAAAGATTTAGTTTACCGAATTTTGATCAGTTTAAGTTTTACAAATGCGTTTTTATTTTAAACCATTAAAATTATATATTATATAAATATTGTTGAAAACAAAAATATATACAAGAAAAGTTTTTCAGTAACATATAAATGCACTCGGATCGGGGTATACCATTTATCAGTCAATAAATATGATAAAATGTATTATCGGGGTGTAAATGTGACCCGCGGGGCTCCAAAATGTGTTTTATTATTGTTTTTTATTTTATTTTTGCACGAAATTTTATTTACTGTCTATTAAAGTATATTTATTTACATTTCAGATGTGCTGAAAGTGGATACTTTAGTTCGCAGTTTTAAAAGAATGTGGTCTATAATCAGAAACGTCTGCAGTCAGAACACGTCTCGGCTTTGACCGTCCAGGGTGACATGGAGGCTTACAACTTTTAAGCTTCTATAGTCGTCGTACACTCATCGTATCGGCGACGAAGATAGTAGCGAATAAATGTTTAAATAAGCCAGAAAGAAGGCAAAATAGAATCCTTAGATTTGGAAAGTGAAAATTATAGACGCATGCAAATCTGACAATATGCAGAATTAGTAAATATTCTAATGAATTATTAAGGTAGAATTTCGACCGCTGAACAACTAGTCACGTTTTAATAATAGAAAAATACCTCTTAAATGAAGTAATGAAAGATTTATTTCATCAATAAGCAGAGAGGTTAATTTTTTCAACAAACAACGTCATCGTTATTGTCTCCAAAAACGTCGTATAAATAGGGTAAACGTCCCTGTTGTTGGCACACGTCCTTATTTACTTATTGTAAACTCATATGACAGGCGACTTAATAGCCACAATAACATGGCAGGTGCGGCATAACTACCACGGAAATAGATTAAATATGTCTACGTAGATTAACACTTAAATTCTATTCTATATTAAATAAATTTGCTCTACATTTCTAATATTATTATGTAGAACAATTTTCCAATATGTAAGGAACGGCCGTGGTCTAGCAGTAAGACGCGTGAACTCACGATCGATGGGACCCGTGTTCGAACCTCGCTAAATTCCGACCGTTACCAATGTAACTTCGTTATATGTACTTTGATCGCTCAGTGCCTATAGGCACTGTTAAAGATAGGCAGAATGATGATGGGTATTTGTCCAGTCTGCCGTCCTGGGGTAGTACCACCACTTTCGAATGTAAAACCCGTGAAGTGACCTTGTCGCGTTTCAGGAATAATTTAAAAGTAGCCGTGTATAACGAGAGAAGTGTGCACTGTCAATGCAGATGATACATGCTCGTCTCCTAAAGCCGGCATAGTGGAGGCGACTGCTGCCCGCACAGGTTTGTCTGTAGTCGCAGTTGTTTCCATTCATGTTCCGCACTCTAGCTTTTACATCAGGCGAAGTGTGTTGTCAATTACAATTAAAAAAAAACAGTCGCCGCGCCGTCACTATGACAGCCCGAGGTGTTTTTTCAAAAAAAACTTCTGTTATAAAAAAGGAAATAATTGAAATGTCGCATCTATAACTTCAGTAACAACAATACTCTATGACATTGTTGAATGTAGATCTCGTGGGAAATCGTGTGTTTTACTCGTTAGTTAGGTAGGTGGCGCTAACCGACGTACTTACCTCACGGGTGGGGTTATACTATAATATTAATTAATTAATTATCGATTTTACTTCACAGTATTGTTTAATCATAGTGTGTTGCTTCAAAGGTTTTAACAATTAATTATCATGATTTTTATTAAAAACTTTTTGAATTCAAGAAAAATACCTCCTAATTAAGTGGATTGCTAACGTTTCCTCAAATTCGCTTGCCAATATTCTTTCTATTTATCTCCTATATATAAATTTTAATGCTTAATAGGCAAGCGTTTGACCGCACCCTGCCTGATGTTAAGCAGTGATGCGGTCTAAGATGGAGCACGCTTGCCTATAAGGTACCTATTTACCCTTACTTTGAAGAGCCCCGTATTGTACTTCTCGGGAAACACAGACACTATAGAGAAACAAATGCTACTACAGAGAAACCTCTACGGGCAGCAGTCATCTCCGCTATGCCGGCGAGAGGAGACGAGTACGCACCATTTAGATAACCATCATCAGTCTACCTACCGCTCTCATAATTAATAATTAATTCTAAATATTATTTTTTAAATCTCTACGTTTATAAGCCAAAGGTCTTAAGTAAACTTTAACATGGTTTATCCGACAATACTCTTTGCCGACACAATATGTAACAACAATATTATAGTAGAGTTTTAATAGTAACACGAAGGCCGTAGGTTCGAAGCAGACCGAGGCAATTCCCAACCGTCGTAACGTCTAATTTCTGCCGAGTTACACACATCAGCGTTTCCAATACCTACCCGTTTGATACAGAGTACTGAACTTTTCTATATTTAATATTTAAAAATAAAATATCTGATCTGAAAAAAAATGACTGCTATTATGCCATGGGTATTATAGAACAAGAACAACAGAAACACTATCACTCTGATCTCTAACAATCTATTATTAAATTATGATAAAAATTTAACATAAATACGTAAGTAATGAGGACACGGATTCGATTCCCAACTCAACTCAGGCTCAAGTTCGCTCATTGTTCAATTTTCATCGTAATTTATCTTAATATACCAAAAATTATAGATAAATAATCACAATAAATATGTTGTGTTCTGACCGGATATCAAACCTGGGAAGCTACAAAACCGACCACTTCGCAACAGATGCCGGTAGTAAAGTAAAAGATTAATCATTACTTTTCCTTCTGTGATCTTAAAAAAAGCTTAATGATTCTATTATTTTAAACATATATTTCAAGGAAAAATATATTGTAGTATATCGCAATAAATATAATCTCTGATTGTGTGCATTGCCCTGTACCTTCCTTTTTCCATTTGCACGGAATCGCACAAATATTGCAAACTAAACGGGAGGCAACACTATTTACAATTTTGCAGGGGTGAATTCCCAGTAATGTCCGTCAGTACACATTCAGAATGTCGTTAGGTTACCAATGTTTACTTTTGCAGTTGGTCTCGGTTTATTGGAATTTCACACGAAAAGCTTATTTTGGGGTTAAGGTTGGATAAATATGTATTGCTTATTTTCATATAATGTTTTTTAATAATCAATATAGATAATGAAACATAGATGATAACTTCTAAACTTTACAAAATCTGTTTATAAAAACCTCACAAGAGAATAATGCTCTCCTCTATTTATTTTTGCTAATTACGTTTTTTAGGTTTAGGTCGGGCGCTGTTAAGAGAAATGTCAACGGTCGCATCCTATGCCAACTTTCAAAAGACGTAGCACCTAGTCGCGTTTCAGAATCGGTTTAGAAGCCAGTTATAATGAGAGGAACGTGCTCTATCGATAGATTCGTCTCTTCAAGCCGCCATAGCGGGGTAACTGTCTGCAGAAATTACTTTATGGTAGCAGTTGTTTTACGTTCATGGACCGAACTCTAACTTAACATGACGAGTGTTGTATACCGAGCCAGAATAAAAAAAAATATAAATGAGTGTGCCCATTCCCCTAAGAGAAATTGGCCTACAATTTTTTACTCGAATTTGTTGATGATTTTTAGTTAATTTTGGAGAAAAATAAATCTACATTCTTTATCACTAATCAGTTTTAATTTTTTCACCTGTGTTATTGAGTTTTTACACTTTTGCAGGTGCAATATTTGTGATTATTATTATTTTAAATTCTTTAATAATTATAATTGATAATATCTGTTTTTTATGTAATTAAATATTATCTATTGATAGGTAAACGATATGTTGATATAATTGAAATAAACTAATGAAAAAATAAGCTATATATATCAAGTGGGCCCAAAAATGGGCATTGTCCTTTAAAATATTGTTTCAGCCACGGACCATAAGTCGTGTATATATAAATTTAGCATAATATTATGTTTCCTTTAGTGTCAAAGTGTCTAGTGTCTAATAAGCATAGACGGTATTTAGATAGCAGACGGGGTGTCTAGAGATTTCACGGACCATTATCGGTTCGTAGAGAGACGTGGGTAACCGACTGTTATACATCTATTTGTTTGTATATGCACAATTTGCCGTCTGCATTTCAAGTGTGACAATTTGGAAAACAATTTTTAGGTTAAAACGTATGCTTCTCCTAAAGTGCGAGGCAACAGCCTGCAGACAAGTCTCTGTGGTAGTTATTAAGGTAAATGGAAAGATGGAATGCGATAGATTTATATATTAATAATTTGATAGTAAAAAAGCCGTCCTGGGGTAGTACCACCACTTTCAAATTTAACACCCGTGAAGTATGTAACAACCTTGTCGCGTTTCGGGAATAGTTTGAAAGTAGCCAGGTATAACAAGAGGAATGTGCACTGGTATGCAGAGAAACCTGTGCTGGGTAGCAGTCGCCTCCACTATGCCGGCTTGGGGAGACGAATGTGCACCATCCAAACTGACATTATACCTTTATACCTAGCTACTTCCAAGCTGATCCCGAAACACGACAAGGTCACTTCGCGGGTGTTACACTTGAAAGCGGTGGTACAGGACGACAAATTGGGCAATGGTTATTAACCATCATCATTCTGCCAACTGAACTATTACCTTTTCAAATCTGTAATATTCGAGCGTTTTAGTTTATCAGTGGTATTGTCACGTTTGCTAATCACGCGTCACGTGACACGTTGTTAATTATCGCATTAACACGTCTGCGTTAACCCACAAATTGTACAATTCTAATCAGGGATTGAGTTCATCGAATATGTCATTTTAAATCGCAAATAAATTTTCTAATAAAAATTTAAAATAATTCAATATATCTATTATATTCGTTAGAATTATTTTTAAGGCAATATTCAAATGAAAATCTGAAGCTACAATACTTTTTTTTACTTTCGTTTTTGCTTTTCAATTGTTATACATCGATTGTAAAATACCTACAATGTACAAAAATAAAAACGTGGCTGTATAAGCTTTCCTACCTTTGCCTTCTCAGATTTCTATATAAATAATTTTGCTTCTTATTTCACATAATAAAATAAGGATAAATTAAGCCGTTAAATTCATAAGTAGTAATAAAAAAATTACTCTAACGAGATAAAATTTTCCTAATTTTGGCCATTTAAAAACTTCGTACCCACCTAGTATAACAGTCAAAAACGTAAAAACAAGCTCATATTTTCCCGGGATCTGTAAACCAGACAATCTAGTTAACATAACACGTACGTCCGTGTCTGCCCATCCGTTCGCAAATAATGCCAGCGTTCTAAGTGTGGGATAAATATTTCCTACTTCAATTATTGCACTAATTGGTAAATGGATAGTGGCTATTTTGGTTTTCTAACCCCAACTGAGGTTAGAGGGATGCTTTTCTAACCATGTGAGAAAGTTACAACGCGTCGAATACACACAAAATTTAAATTACCTACGTATTTATACTCATACAATTGTCACGCCTTTTTCCCACAGGGATAGGCAGAGAAAACGGAACGCCACTTACCACGATCCTAACACCACACCCTCTCTTCCTTCACATCCACAATTCTCTTCATACACGCCCGACGGTTATGGGCACTAGACAGCCCAGCTTTCATGAGGATGTCTCCTATTTCATCGAAAAACACCCTTCTGGGTCTGCCTTGTTTAACGCATCCATTCACATCAGATTTATATATTCCTTGCGTCAATCTCCTTTCATTCATCCTTTCCAAGTGCCCAAATCATCGAAGCATTCCTTTCTCAATCCTCGTCACTACATCATCTTTCAAACCACATCTATCGCGCACAACACTATTCCTTATTCTATCCGCTATCGTGACTCCACATACACTCCTTAATGACCGCAATTCTGCAGCATTAATCCTACTCTCTTGTTTCTTCTGCCATACCCAACATTCACTTCCATACATTTATTTATACTCATATCTATTTAAAAAAGCTCTGTTTTTCTTTGATTTGAATTTGATTTTTTTTTAATTGTAGCTCGGCATACGACATTCCGCTTGATTTAAAGCTAAAGTGCGGTCCATGCTACTACAGATAAGTTTCTATAGGCAGCAGTCGCCTCAGTTATGCCGGCTTGAGGAGACGAATGTGCACCATCCAGATCCAGTGCACTCTTGAAAAGAATAATATATTGCTATTACATTATGGTGAACATTTAATATAAAAAATTGATCCGCACACAACACACGTCGCCTGAGCGAACCTGCGTCCTCGTTCTGCATAGGAAGAAGTCCTCAAAGTGCAGGACGTGCGAGTTCGATTCCCAACTCAACACAGGCACTTATCGCGCGTTAATTTTTTATGTTTAATTTTCATCGTAATTTAATCATTTTTGTATTGTATTTAAAAATTTTAACATGCCAAAAATTAATAAAATTAGTTTTTTTTTTAATAATTGTTATAAAATATGCGTTGAATTCTGTCCTTATTTATTCTATGCCCCTTCTATTCACTGGGGCACACTAAAAAGGGATCTGTAATTAACACGATGAGGAATATTTCACGAACCGACAAAACGAGAAATTTAATACGCAAATGAAATAATTCTCAGATTGATGACGCGGATTTTTCGCGGGCATTTTTTTTCCTCTTTGGCACTGTTTCCAACAAATTTTAATTATGTTTTATGGACTCGCGATTTGCAATTTACCCAATTACTTTACTCGAAAATTTATTATTTATTTAGCTTTTTTTTTTTTTAATTCTAAATTTATACAATAGAATGTTCAACACTTTTTTTTAGGCTTAATAGGCAAACGTTTGACCGCACCCTGGCTGATGTTAAGCAGTGATGCGCTCTAAGATGGAGTACGCTTGCCTATGAGGTACCTATTTACTCTTAATTTTAAGAGGCCCGTATTGTACTTCTCGGGAAACACAGACACCGGGAGAGAGTTCCACAGTTTCGCAGTACGCACGAGGAACGTGTTGTCAAAACGCCTCGTACGTACTTATGGAACTTGGACCATAAATGGATGGTACCTCTCCGGGTGTCTGGACGTCCGATGAAAGAAAGGGGACGACGGTAGAACTAAGTTGTGTAGCTCTTGCGCGCACTCTCCACTGCAAGCTGGAGACGTATTGTAATTATTTTGTAAACATATTTTATAACTATAATGCAATAAATAAATTTAATAAATACATACATAAAAAATAAATACATTTCTTATACCTGTATAGTTAGACAGTTAGCACTAATGACTAACCCTTCCGTTAGGGCTGTAATTAAAGGCCACCATTAGCGAAAGTTTTCAACGGACACAAAAACACATTTACTACAAAATACATACAAACATAATTATAATAACTCCAACAAACAGACTAAAAACATATTTTCAGTGTAATTTTGTAGACTACGGAAAACTAGAAATTAAGTTCAGAATAATTCTAAGCTGTGACTGAGGTGGTGTAGTCAGAGAAAATGTACGCAAATTTTGTAACAATATGTGCTCCATTTGTAAACAGAGACACGGGCACGAGCCGGCAAACAAGTTCCCATAGGAGAGGAACTTCTCGTCCACCTCGCGACAATATTTGAAAGTTATTCCAACGTTCACAACCCTCGTAGGCGCCGTTAAAATTTTCCCTACCACCTTATTCATAATACACACGTTATTTACCATCCTTTTCTCGCATAAAACTTCTCAGATTAAATGGAGAGAGATGGAATTATTTACGGGACTGACGTTTTTGAATTAACGATGGTCGGCTCATGATAATTTACATATTTAGGTGAAATTAACCTCGCTGCGTTAAATTGTATTATGAATATTAATAGGCTTATGTGTTAGAAGGATATATGATGCAGTTGGGTCTTGTCTTTATAGCTCAGATTTTAGAGAAAATTATAAGGGTTATTCATTATTTGAGTATATAATTTTTGGGACATCCCTATTCACGCATCTATAATTCTTACTATTTTCACATACTTTTTTTTATACTTGTTTTTTATTAAACTAAAACTTTATTAATTATTTTTCTTTACTTTCAGATGTTATCCCTATATATTATCGATTATCCCATGGTACCACACCACAGCTGCTTAGCCAAACACCCGTACAACATTGTTAAATGTTATAATTAAATTATTCGCAATACATGAGAAGTATCTCTTTAGTTGCAAGTACCGCCTCGATGAAAAAATGGAAACGTATAATCTTTATAGGCGGGAGATAGCGCTGGACCAACCAGTGTAGATACCAGCGCATGCAACCCCTACACAGTAGCTGCAGCAAAGTCACAATCCTCAACAATGGAGGAAATGGCCACGGAAGAGAGAGAGAGAGGCAGATTTTAATATTATATTCTTAGTAAAAATATCAATTGTATCATATCCACATCCTCTTAAGGGTCATAAACACAAAACAATTGTAAAATATTTACCCGCAACGACAAGAACCATAATTTTGAATCTATTGTTGAAAAAAAGATCTCCGAATATAAAGGAAGATGTTCTCTAAAAATGCAGAGCTGGAGGTACGAGGTTTATTTGGTTATCTAATAAAATATTACGAGCTTTGACAAGTGCCTCGTGAGGGAATAAACTTATTTTGATCTTTAAGTTTTGACCCGTTATGTTGATTATTTACAAATACAATTTATTTTATTTTTTATTATTTATTTTTATTTACCTGAAACTATACGAATATAAAGTTTTCTCAAAATTATTTTTTTAAATTTTAATTGTAGCTTGACATGTGATTACACACACCACCCTCCATCACCACCACCACCACCATGATGTTAAACTGGAGTGTACTCCATGTGGTGTTTCCCCTCTTTCACAAAGAAACGTCTGTAAACAGTTACCTCCGCTATGCCGACTGAGGAAACGAATGGTGAAAATCCTTTCGGTATACTCAGCTACTTCCAAGCTGATCATGAAACTTCACTTGAAAGTGGCAGTACTACTCCGAGGAGAGCAGATTTTTATTTTATATAAATTATACTTTAATAAATACAAAATAATAAAAAAATTTAAAATCATAATTAAAGGTTTTTAAAACTCAAAACTAATCTCGAGGAACTCTCTATAGAGATTATTTCAACTGTGAGGGGTCAAATTTTTAAGGTTAAATAGGAATACGCTGGTCATAGCTGGTCACAAGGGGCCTTTGCTTCTTACCTTTTTCAGTTATGACCCCATAAGCAAGCCTCCGGTTTTATGAAAGAAACAAAGTAAATATCCGTTAAACAACAGTGTGCTTTCAGTTATTTCAGCGGAGATTTCCTAAATAATAAATGCAATTATTTAATAATCTTTTTATAAATTATTAACAAGCTAATTAGCTTGAAGATGTATTTGAAGTATTATATAAAATATAATAAATTATCTTTGAGCCGAAAAAAAATATAATAAAGAAACCCACTGGCTGACCCCCGAGCAAATTAAATATCACGCGCGGTCCTACAAAAATTTCGGGGGCGGGAATAATTCGCAAGGGGATTTAAATTTAATTTTGGAACTGGAACGACGTGAAATATTCCCGGCGGTAAGTTCCAAGTTCAAACGTCACTCGAACAACAATTTTAAGAAAAAGTCGTTCGAAATAAGAAAAATTAAAATTCGGTTGTTAAGCGCGACGCAATCAGAAGAACAAATTGTTCTGGAAAGTCGTAGTCGAGGGAATACTTTGTTAAAGAAAAATGTTCTCTATTTCTCTTTTTAAGTGTTTACTTAAAGACTTACTTTATTTTATTAATCCCAGTGAGCAATTGTTTGCATTCACAAAAAGTAATTGAAAATTTGTACCTACAATTACTGTACACACCCAATTAAATAAATAGGTAGGTATAACGTTTTTCTTATTTCGAATATTCAGTATTTTATAAATCTTACTACATAGACCCGATAAAGGAAAAAATGTAAAATTTAAACAAGATTACTATGATGTGTTTTATGTTGAGTATCATGCCACAACACCCACAACAGATGATTTTCGTAAAAAAAATACTTATTAAAACGAAGGTAGTTATTGCTTTTCTGTTCATTTTTCATCATAATTTAATAATAAATAGGTTTTTTATATAATAAGTAAAACTGCATGGTTTAAAAAAATTGTTTAGATTAGAAAGCTCAATTCAGAATTATAACAAATACCTACCTACGGCATATGTATTTATATAACTACACCCTCACACACTTCTTCATACATACACATAATATGATCATCCTTCAAAAAGTTCTCCCATAATATTGTGGACTGTCATCTAGAACATAATATATAGCGTTATGCCGACCGCGGGTCTTCCTTAGGGAACCCCGGTTAATTACCAAGTACAAGTCCTGTCCTTTCAGTTAGAAGGGTGTGCTTATATTTTGTTTATTATATTATATTTTGTGATTTTCGCTTGGCTTCTCTCAAAGTGACATGTTTACTTATAATTCAAATTCCTTTTATATTATGGAAAGTTATTTATTTCGTCTGGCGTCCTATAACACCCGTAAAATGACCGCATTTCGGAAGTAGCCAGGCAAAACGAGAGGAGTGTGCACTACCTGCATTTTCCGTATCCTCAAGCCGGATTGTGGAGTCGACTGCTACCTGCAGAAACTCTGTATTAGCAGTTACTACCGTTCATGGACCGCATTCTAGTTTAACTTAGTCGGAGTGTTTCCATATGCCGAGTTACTATAAAAATTGACTTATTCCGTCTAGTTCACGGCAATCAAGTCACCAGCAGGCAGAGAAGAGTGGAGTATAAATTCTATTTTTAATAATTTAATTAATATTTTTCGCTCTAGAATTCTCTAATCTAGTTTAAAATGTTTCTTTATATAACTTAATTTTAAGATTTTTCTTCAAATTTTACAAGCTACTGTAAACTCGTTCTAACTAAATAAAATATTAATTCTAAACAGAATGTACCCCGCGTCTTCTTAATACGTCTTATAAACTCATAAAACAATTTTAAAAAGTAATTACGGGTCCAAAATCTCGAGTTACGTCCCCAATTTTCAGCCAATCTGTAATCTAATTTAATTTTCATAGTTTATAGCCTGCAAAGTTTTTTTACGATGAGCGATACGAGTACCCTAAAATCCGCACACCTCACTGCTAGGAGACGATTAATTCTTAAATGTTTGATGAGATATAAAAATGTTTGTGACCTCTTACTCTTAAGGTAGCTTTACTTCGTTCAAGTAGTGTAGTTAACTTCTCAGGTGCACGAAAATCTTATTAATTTATTTATCATTTATTAAACAAGTTAATTTAACCCTCCGCTGCTGGTGACTTTTTTGTTCTCATTGTGTTGATGATACAGTTTGGCAGATTTAATAACTTTAAAAAACATGTGACTGTATTCCACCTGATGCGGTGCTTGGGCTAAGGACTACAGTAACAAACAAAAAAGCGAAAGCGCGTATGATAACACCTCGTATCAATAAGGACACAACCCTGGCACTTTCGCGATTTCTCCATGATAAAAAAGGAGTCTAGGAGATTATTTATTAGGTATTTTTATAACCTCTAAATAATTTTATAAACAGTTATTTTTGTTTTACTATAAATAATATTCTTTATAATATTATTATAACATAAAATCGCATTAATCTAAATCTTCCCCTGACATTTTTACAAGAGGCAGTTCACCCTTATGTTGCATTACACATCCTTGTACTGTTAGCAAAACAAATACTCAATGTACTCTGCTACAGATAAATTTTTGCAGACGGCACTCGCCTTAAAATTACGGAGACTTAAAAATAAATTCACATAAACATTTTATTGCCAAAATTAATAGGTAATAATAGGTGTTTTTTATTGAAATGCCTACAGGCTACTATATCGTCTCCTAGAGACGCCAGGTTGATAAGACGGACTCGGAAGTGACTCTAAGTCCCGTCACGGGTGTATGAAGGTAGATTAAATCATATTACTAATAATAACACACCAGAAAAAAAAACAATTGAAATCCTAATTATTTGCATTTTAATGCTATCGTTACACGGTAAGCTAGCGTGGGCAGTAACTTTTGTTTTTCAGCTAACTTTTATGTATCTAGTATTATTTCAAGGGAGGTATAAAACTAAGCTAGTACCCTCTTTTACGGCTACGAGGCGTTACTCGGACTAATCCAGGGGTTATAAACTACCCCTTTTATATTGTAGCTTGGCCGTTAAATCTTACCTTATGTTGGGTTTCGATGGTCAATAACAAATAACAAAACAGAGGATGGATGTCGTTCTGTTCAAAATAAATTGTTTATATACATATACGAGTAGATATATGTAGGTAAATATAGTACCCATACTATTTTATTTACAAATACTTAATCATAAAAGTTATGGGAACTGCCGGTTAATTTTGGTTATTTTTTTCTGTTGTCAAACGGATCTATGAAAACTAGTTTTCAGTAATATTTCCTTTTTAGTTACTTCATATTTACTCCACTGTATTTTATATAGCTTTAAAAACGGAATATTGGGTAAAATTAATGAACTTAGAGAATAAGCAATAGTGTAAAATCTAGTAGTAAGCATCATGTTTATCATTTGTTATTATTACCCGTAATTTTATCACGTAAATGGAACCAATTTTACATAAATAAATAAATTTAAAATTATCTCTATGCTTGCACCAATTCTGAAAAGGAATGATTGATTCCAGTCTTATCCTATCTAAAAAATACAAACTTTGAAAAGTCAATTTCAATTAAACCCTCGGCAGTTTTATTGGTAATCAAAAAGGTCACCTGTAACAACGGCTCTTGATTGTCGCTGAAGTGATTTCAGTGGGCCATAGAAACCTCAAATGTTTTGGCGTGATTGCGTGAAACTTTCATGACTCCGTGGTAATGTTATCAGTTAAATGTTACTGGCATACGTGACTCTCTGATTGTTAGTGTTGCTTGTTCTACAATGTACCACGTTTCTTAGACATTTTTTTTTATTCGTTTTATAAACTTACATATTCGGAGTACTACACAGTATGTACACTGATTAATTCATAGTGTAAAACAAAACAGGACGGGACTACTGAGGACTACTAGGAATACGACCCTCCATTATTCCCTCTCATTATTTGTACCGATTCAATAATGGCTAGAACTTCGCGGGCATAGGGAGTGGTTTCTCATCCCACTTGAGCTCATAGTGAAGTATTAATTTTGTTTTAATATTTAAAAAAAGCTAGATTTATAATTCCAAAATTAATAAAAATATTTTTTTATTTCAGTATTGCATCTATTATAGAACAAGCATTAAAGACGTTGGTTGTAGAAAGTGTTCTCACATTACATTGGAATAGCGATGATAAAACTATATAGTTTTAGTTACAAAACCATTTCCTTTTGAACTGCTGTCATTTTCACAACAATGTCCTGGTTCAAACTTTGACAACTGTAAGGAACTGTACATAAAAATAGTGTAATTGGAGAGTACCGTCACAGTATAACTATACTGAGGCGCCGTCATTGAATAACTGTATAAATTGGACTCTAATTTGAACGATTATGGAAACTAACTTGGAACAAAATGAATACGTGGTCATGAGTACAAACACTAACTGAATATGAAACAAAAGCGTCGTTACGGTTTGACAGAGTCTCTGAAAACAAGCCACGCGGAGGACACGTTCTGACTTGTTTGTCCGGAGGAACTGTCGTGTTTCAGCATTTTTGCTCAGTTATCGCCCACAAATGGAGGATAGAAGCCTTGGACCGCTCGTCCCGTTCTGTCATATATAATTATATTTATTTTTTTCACAGTAGCCTAGCATATGTATGCGAATATTGAAAATAACCGAAAAGGTTTGCTACAAATTAGAGAAGTCATTGTACATCAACTGTCTACTTACTCGTATTGTAAGGTGTTACAAGAAGAAATCCCTTTAATAGTAGAGCTATAGAGCTAACATATACGCAGCCGTATCCGCTATGCCGACTTGGTAAGATGACCATTACCAGGTTGTCTGAAAAGCCAGACTGCTTCTCTTTTTTGTTATACTTCAAATGGAAATTTAAATAAAAACAAAAAAAAACTAATTAGGTTTACTAATTAATTAATCTATTTCATAATTAAACTTTTAACAGGTAACGAGAGTACACGTCAAACTAACTAAAACTTTTGTTTCAGAACTTTATCATGCTGTCTGAAACTGAGTTTTCAGCACGTACATCTAATTTATTGCTCTATAGAGATTCAAACCATATATTCAAGTTTAATTAACTTATATTAATATTAACAAATTTTAATTATGAATTATTGTGTGCTCAGAAAAGCTTTTTTATGTGTTACCCTCGCTCATGGACCGCACTCCAGGTTCCACACATGACGCGCTACTATAACAAAACTCAAAATAACAAATACGGTTTGCTGCATTATAATTACACTATATCATCTATATATTCATTGAAAGCCTCGTCATTTTTTATATTTTTTATATTTTCATTGCATATCGGTTATTTAAAAAAAAAACATAATCTTTCTATTTAATTTTTATTGACAATTATTATTATTATTATTTTCATGTTAAAATACTGACAGACGTGATAATGTTGTATTGTATTGTAAAATTAAATTAAGTTATAAATTGATAGAAAAACAACACTCTAAATGGTGGTCCGCCGCTTTTTAAATTCAATTTTGAACATTTGAACTCATATTTTTAATTTTATAAATAGTTTGTAGGTTTGTAAGTATTAACTCTTTCTTTGTGATATTATTCGCCACAACACGTACGTTACGGTGACGTCACGCATATATACCTATATGTAAGTGAGACCACTATATTCACATAAAATTGTACTCAATTCAAAAACAATATTGTTCTTTTATAAATAAAAAATATAACGGCTCTTATGCCCTTATACCTTTCAATTTCTGCCTATCCCGAGTCCCGTACTAAACAACTGTCATTTTATTTTATCACCGTGGCTTTCCCGTAAAGTCTCTTGTGATAAATTTTAATGTAGAAAAACAAAATATTGTCGCGTTACACGAGGGTGTATAAAGGGAGAGTTACCTCGATCTCTTAACACGGAACCGTACCTTTAGGAATAATATTTTATTGAATATTAGCAGGCGACTCGTAACTCTGTACAAAACAACTACTTATATGCTGTTTTTATAGTAGCTCAGCATATGACAACACTTAGTCTGATGTAAAGTTAGGTTAGATTAGCGAAAACAACTACTACTACAGAGAAATTTCGCCTCCGCTATGTCGCTATATATATTGATTGAATTTTTTAATTGAATTTTCAATTGAATTGATTTGACACATCCCTTATGTAGCATTGTATTGTATTGCAGCATCGCGTCCCTAATAAGGATCAAATTCTGGGAAGTAATAACATACGGCAAAGTAAAGGAAAGTGTTTATTTTCTCTGAATTTAATAATGCAGTTTTAATTTTATCATAATCGGCCTCGAGATCTTTCAATATTTTTCGCTATCTCTTATAGTTTAGGATTTAGCCATGCCAGTTCATTTGAAAAATTCATTCTGTATTCATTCGATGCTAGATAAATCGGTAACTACAGTTGTAATAGAAAATTTTGTTATTTATTGTAACATTAACAAAACTGTTGATAAAATGAACAAGTAACTAAATATACTTTTATAAAGTCATAAAAGTGACTTCTCAAGCATAAAAGTCTACTTGGTGTTTAAACAAAATGCAGAACATAAAATTATTCAAGCCATTCTCGAAGGCTGAAATAAGCCATTGTGAGACAGTCTTTTTAACTTTGCAAGTTTAAAAGTTCCTTCGCTTTTGAATCCAGGATCGGTCTCTAGAGATTTAAGAAAAAAAAATTAACGGACAAAATCTACGTTAAAATGTAAACTTGGAAAACCATCACCCTCTTTGTGAAATGTAAACATTTTACGTCCATTTAGGTAATTCTGAATTAACTTTGTGTTTTTTGTTGATTCTTTAACATGGTTTTAATTATTAATAAATTACTTTCCATATCTCATATATTTTTTATCATTTAATATGTTGGAACGGTCACTATGGACACTAATTTGAACGATTACGAAAACTAACTTGGAACATAATGAATACGCGGTCATGAGTACAAGCACTAACTGGATATGAAACAAAAGCATGGTTACGCTTTGACAGGGTCTCTGAAAACGTTGTGACTTGTTTGTGCGGAGGAACTGTGGTGTTTCAGCATATTTACTTAGTTATCGCCAACAAATGGAGGATAGACTCCATGGACCGCTCTCCCGTTCTGTCATATATATCTTATAGTAGCTCTGCATATCAGTACTGTCAATCTGAATGGTGCACATTAGTCCGGCATAGAAGAGAGGACTGTTGCTAAAATTTGTCTCTCTGGTAGCAGGTGGACTGTGGTTACATGTCGAGCTACATTAAAAAAAAATATTCTCTGACCAAAAAAAGTAATTCTACCCAAAATCGTTGTAAATTCATGACAATTTCATTATGTTTGACGAGGTGGTTTAACTAGGTGTCTTGATAATTTAATCCGCCCCAGATTGCCCAATTAAAATGTTCCGCGACGACTTTTTAAATATTCAACAAGATCCCAAAGAAGGGTTAAAAGAGTTAAAAACCGGGTTAAAATGAGGAGAAATTCGTCATTCCTTTGGGGAAATTAATTCATGTATAATGACAGTTGAGCGTCGATTACGAAAAAAAGTTTTTAGGTAAGTACTTACAACTTTTTATGGAACGCGTTAAAGTTTAAGGATTTATTTTGAGCAATTATTTTGATATTATTCAAATGAGTCGTCGAAGTTTGGGTAAGTCCTGTATAACACACATTTGCAAATTATTATTGTTTAAAAATTCTATAAAATATTTCAAATAAATTAACATATGTTTATTATAAATAAATTTATAAAAAAAAACTCTTGAATGAGCTCTCGCTGGAGTGCAGTCCATGGAGAAATTTCTGCAGGCTGCAGTTGCCTCCACTATGTTGGCTTGAGGGGACTGTCCACCAATCAGAATTGATAGAGCGCACACTTCTCTCGTTATACCTGTCTACTTCCAAACTTATCCCGAAACGCGACAAGGTCACTTCACGGGTGTTACATTCGGAAATAGTGGTACTACCCCAGGACGGCAGCCTGGGCTAATAACCATCATCAGTCCACTTACAACTCCACCATTTTTGCCTATATTATACCATAAACAATGAGCAAGAAAAATACATATAACATAGTTACATTAATACCAGTCAGAATCTAGCAAGGTTTGAACACGAACCTCATCGGTCATGAGTTCACGGGTCATACCGCTAGACCACGGTCGCTCTTAAAATTAAATCTATACTTTAAAAAACTTTTTTTATTCCTTTCTATTATTAACGAATTCTACACCATACTAAATATATTTTCTTTAGAAAATTTCGATATAGTTCATAGAAATACATAGTATTGCAATTCCCATTAGATCTGTTGGACATTTGGAAACATCGATGCAGAACTTCAGACATAACTCAATCAAAACTCACCAAGCGAATCCTATGCGTACGAAAATATCATGTATAGTAGTTTCAGAACAAAGAAATGCATTCAATTGAGTTTGTTGAAAATTATTTTTCTTGAGTGTATTTATTTTATGATTCTAATTTTTAAGGACAAAAAAACGGAATCGTCTACTAAAAAAATGTTTACTTATTCGATGAATCAAAAGTTTAATTTAATTTAAAGATATGTACGCAAGTTATATTTCAACTAGTGGTCCTCAAAAATTGACCAATCTATCTGTAAAACCGTAAGACCTAACTTGTTGTCCTGGGGGTTCACCCGAGAACACTTTGGGGTCGCCTTAGACGTAGCCGCGTATAACCGGAGAGTATTATAACTACTAACTATTAATTTAATATCCAAATTCTACTCTATACCCTCTCCTGTTCTTACCTCGGAGTAGTCAAGGGACAGTGGTCTTACAGCAAAGCGGACGTGGACAGAGTCCGGACTTGTAATATTTTCATTAGATTTCCGTCAATCCCACAGGACATTCGGGACTGGAATATTGTCTGAATATACTGGAATTAACTCTGTATATTGTCTCAATTTAAATTGTACTAAAAGTATTATAAAAGTTACGGAAAACTATCTAGTAGTAAAAAGTCATTAATATTGTAAAATTATTTCTGAAATTGTCATGTTCTTTCACTTGTTTTATAAAGTATTTACAATCTAATGAGTATTTACAATAACAACTATTGCTTAGTTAAATTATATCTATTCAAATATCTGACAGATATTTACGGACGTAAATAATATCGATAAGATTATGTAAAGAAAAAGACTGAAAAAATATTGAATTAACTCATACTGTTACGAAATTATAAGCTACCAGCATAGGCCTCGGTAGCGCAGTAGGCAGCGCGTAAGTCTCATAATCTTAAGGTCGTGAGTTCGATCCTCACCCGGGGCATATATTTTTTTAATTATATCTTTAAATATTTGTTAATAATAAAATGTGAACAATAATTTGTATTAATAATAATAATTTGTAAGACAATTCGTAGCTTACCTTTTTTAATAAAAAATCGTTTGCAGCACCATCTAGAGGAAATTAGGTAAAAACACATGTATATGTTACACAGACATATACATAGTTACAAGCTCGTTTCATAGATGGCGCTACATAATACTCTCTCACAATCTCAAAGCATTATAAACATTATTTCGTCTATTTTATTTTAGTTCAGGCCTATTTTAATAGATGGCGCTGTACGAAAATTTTGCTTAATTTAGCTCGGGACATACAATAGATATAATTATTAATTACGTATTAAATAAATTATAAACTAAACTATGATATGAAAAAAGTAATATATTTATGTATTTTTTATCTTCTCTGAAAATAAAACAAATATTTTCGTACATATTGTTTTAATTATAAATTTTAATTAATGAGGTCAATGAAAATCGCATTTACCTGTGAGAACAACAATAAAATAAAATACATATATTGTGAATTCGAATTACGTCACGTCATGGCGCCAGACGCATACCATGATGACGATTATAAAAAAAAATACCGTAAATTGAAGTGTTTTCAATAATATTGTAAGAAATTCGTAAACAAATAAATTTATAAAACACGTCATTTATACAAAATAATTCCATTAAGTTGATTTAAAATTTACATCTTATTTTTTTATTCAATTGGAAATAAATTATTTAGGTACTTTTTTGTTTTTAAGTATTTTTTTGTAGTTGAAAATAATTTAAAACAAAAAAATCTCTCAAAAAAAAAAAAGAAAAAAAAACAATAAAATATAATAATATCTAAGTCTTTTTGTGCTACGAAGATTTTTTAAATACTTTTGCAAGTACCTAATACATATTCACTTCTTATTTATTTATAATATTAATAAATTTTCCTGAAATTGTAGTTCTATTTTTCGTACCTATGCCTGATTTTGTTTACGACCATACATGAGTGTTGATAAATAAATTATTTAAAGTAGGAGAGCATGTATTTTCATTTTCGTTCTGAAACTCCAATCTTTCGTCTGAAAGTTTAATGTAAAAAATCTCCGACTTTACTGAAGCTATATTGACTTGACTGTTTTGTGTGATCATGCGTGATGCGTTAACTTGATGCAATTTTTTTTATAGTAACTCGGCATGTGACAACACTCCGCCTGATGTAAAGCTAGAGTGCGGTCCATGAATGGAAACAACTGCTACTACAGAGAAACCTGCGGGTAACAGTCGCCTCCACTATGCCGGCTTGAGGAGACGAGCATGTACCATCTAAATTGACAGTGCACACTCCTCTCGCTATACCTGGCTACTTTCAAACTATTCCCGAAACGCGACATGGTCACTTCACGGGTGTTACATTCGAAAGTGGTGGTACTACTCCAGGACGGCAGACTGGACAAATAACCATCATCAGTCTGCCTACCACTCTTTAATAGTGCCTATAGGCACTGAGCGACCGACGATATATATATTTTAAATTCTAAATACAGATTTATTACATATACACACATATCTTTAAATTTAAATAGAAATATATATATATTTTAAATATGTAGGTATGTCATTTCAAATAAGTACATTATCGGTATATTGCAGTTGTCGAAAGTAACAAAATAAGCCCGCCAAAGAACACGCATAGAGTGCGTGAGGGAATGCAAAAACAATGCTCCATCAAACTCAGGTTTGTGTTGTGCCTCGTTTTACGGCATAACTGTTGAACGAAGGCTTTTCTAGTGCTAAACTACACCACCAGTCACCACTTTATATGACACACAATTATTTATACCGACACCTCTATATCCACTCATTGTTTTAAACATTCTAAAATTGACTATTTTTTTATGAAACTCAACGTCAATACTCCGCGTGATGTAAATCTAGAGTTCGGTCCGAGCACAGAAACAACTGCGACTACAGACAAATTCCTACAGGCAACAGTCGCCTCCGCTATGCCTGAGGAGACGAATTTGTACCATTCACATTGACAGTGCACACTCCTCTCGTTATACTTGGCTACTTACAAATTGATCCCGAAAATGTGACACGGTCACTTCACGAGTGTTACATTCGTAAGTGGTGATACTTACACTACCCCAGGACGGCAGACTGAGCTAAAAGCATCAGTCTGCCTAAAACTCTTTAATAGTGAGAGACCAAAGTACATATAACATAGTTACATTGGTACCATTCAGAATTTAGCGAGGTTTGAAATCGGAGCCTTACTAATAGACTTACTCTATTTCTTATAACCGAAGGGCGGCTAGATATACTTTGTTATACTTAATATATATGTACTTTGGTACCTCAGTGCAACATACTTAGTACAGGCAATAAAAAACAAGAATAACTTTCTAGGAAAATAAAAATTCTTAGTTCCAAGAAAAACAATAAATTACATAGGTACTTTATTCACATCCTACCGACAAACAAATTTTAGACAAAGCGCTTAATAAATCAGAATATCAAGTTAAGTGACCAAGCACCCTTTCTAAAACTCTAATTAAAAGCTACACCCCTTAACAAAAAAGTTTACCGCGTTAAAAGCTATTAAGTATATCATTTGTCTAAAGTCATTACTAAGCATTTTTGATTTGTAACGGATACTTTACATTTTATGTCATAATAATAATTATTATAAAGAAACAAAACTTTACATTTTACTCAGCCCAGGATTTATGATTCATTGTAATGCTAGAGTGCGGTCCACGAACGGAAACAACTGCTACTATAGAGAAATCTGTACGGGCAGCAGTCGGCTCCGCTATGCCAGCCTGAGGAGACGAGTATGCACCATCTAAATTGACAGTGCACACTCCTCTCGCTATACCTGGGTACTTTCAAACTGATCCTGAAACGCGACAATGTTACTTCACGGGTGTTACATTCGTAAGTGGTGGTACTACCCTGGGCTAATAACCATCATCAGTCTGCCTACCACTCTTTAATAGTGCCTATAGCACTGAGCGGCGAAAGTACATATAACAAAAGTTACATTGGTACCGGTCAAAATTAGCGAGGTTCAAACGCCGCTTTTTATGATATAATTTAGCTTATTATCATGTTAAAACCTTGTCAATCTGAACGTGCCTCATCTGTTCAAGGCGGCATAGGGAAGGCCTCCAGATATTTTCTCTGTGGTAGCCCACTCATGGATTGACATCACGTGGAGTGAGATTACAAGTCAGACTATAATTAAAAATATATTTGATTGGCAGCAGTTTCTTTGCATATCAATAAGGTTTATGTAGCTGAAAATAAATTCATGCAATCTCCAGCGATCTCCCTGTTCCTTGGTCCCAGAATTGAGTTATCAACTTCCTTGAAATTCATTGTTTTTGGCTTTTTAAAACTTTTTTTATCGATACATGGTTAATAGTCAATTAATGGAGCTACCTGCGGCGCTTTTTGTGCCCAATTTAAGGGACCCCTTAAGCGTTATGGCCGCAAAGTGAAATGGGTTCGTTGGAGTAATTAATTTAAGTTTTGCGATCGAGTGTTAAGATGTAAGTGTACCTATTAAATACCTTTATTTTTTATTGAAGTGATTTTAACATTATGTTTCAAGATGATTTCTCATCTTGTATCGCTTTAGGCGTAACAAAATATATTACAGATTCAGTGAGTATATTATTACCCTAGTGTCAGTCCATCTTTACACACCTTCCTTAGATTTGTAGATTTCTCGCAGGCTTCTTCTCCGCAATTGAGCAGCTATGGCCGCTCGTTGTGCTTGAGGTGGTCCGCTTCATCGCAGCCACCCGATGTCTTCCAGGAAGGACAGGAGACTCTTCACGTTCCTGCACACCTTCCTTAGTTTCTTCATGTATGCTTGGGCGATTAATTCGACCAATCGAATAACAATAGAAATTATTTGATAATTTGATCGATTGTTATTACTCATGCCATACGTCTGTCTCTGTCAAATTATAGATAAAAACATAAATAAAATTATTCGATTATTTTTCTTCACAGTTCTTCGATTGTTGAACAATCGCCCGTCACTAATATTTGTAGGTTATTTTTTAAAGTACTTCATCGATAATACTTATTAATTAGTTATTTATGCAAAGATAAGCTTCAAACAATAAGATCATAATATAAAGGTTGCAATATTAGGAATGCAACAAAAGAAACGAGTTTAAAAGAAAAGCACGGCATTAAAACGTTGAATGGTAGAGCATAAAAAGGCTCGTGAGAACACACAAGAAGGGCAATAAACACTCGCCACCCAGTGATTGCTACCTTTTACCCTATGAATGAGGTAAATAGGAAAAAATAAAAAGCAACTAATATTTCAACCCCTGATATTAACCGGCCGGCCTATTTTCATTGACCTGATTATAGGAATAACGTCTATTATCTAAATGGTCGTAAACGTGTTATTTTTGGGCGCCTTCGCATTATTTTATAATGGGAAGACCATTTTGGAAAGATATTGGTTCGGTTTAGATGTTTTCTAGATGATATTCCTTTTTTTTTACGTGGGGGAAGTGTCGGGAAAGAAGACAAGCTGAAGTTGGACTCCCTGGTACAAGCCCCGAATACCGGGTGTACACGACTAAAACCACGGTGTTCCTCCATTCATCCGCGGAACCCTTGGAGGCTTGGCCGTTAGGCCCCACTTCATCGCGCCCGATGGGAGATCAGCAACTCCAACAGTGCCCCCCATATGACACTGTCACTCGCGGTCAAAGGACCGCAGGCCACGGGACATATTCCCCTGTAGTAAGTTTAGGAATATCAAATTCTTCTTCATCAATTACAACAATGACATTTTTATCTACATCGTTATTAAATATTATTTTCCTCAAATAATAATTAAATGCATTAGTGTTAATTTATAAAATCTCTTACGAAAGATGCAGTCAAATAAATTTAGTTAGTTTAAATCTATAGCCTGTATGTTTAGAATGAATGCAATTTCAATTAATTAAAGAACTAAACGTTTTACCTTTATTTTTTACTTAAATAATTAATATTTATTATTAGCTTTTTTTTCCTCAATTTTTACGCTTTATAAAATCAGTGACAGTACTAATTTATATATTTTTACTTTTAACTAAATTAAAAGTTTTATGTTATTCACTATCGCGAATTTTGATTTATTCAATTAATTGAATTACTTTTTTTACTTACTTAAAAAGTAAAGTCAGAAATACTAGTACAAGTTCCTTTTATAGATCTGTCTTAACTTTCTGAGAGCCTGCTCCTCGGCGCGTACATCAAGCGATGTCAACGACTGCTGGATAATTACAAGTAATATATTATGGACATAAACTACGCTCTAACTATCCCTGTAGACACATTTAACTTCTAATATGCGATAGAATGTCATAGCTCGAATATCAATAGGATTATGAAAGATTAATATTTCCACTACTGTTACTTACTATTGCTATGGTTATTTCGCAATTTGTGCATGTGATTTCTCGTAATTTTTTTTAGTAACTCGGCTTGTTCACATTCTATCGGATGATGAAGTTGAAGAGCGATCCGTGAGTGGAAACAACAGCTGCAACCACAGTCCACTCCGCTATGCTGAACATCGCATATTCCTCTCGTTACTTACTTCTAATTTGATCCTGGACCGTAACAAGATAACTGTATGACTTGACATGAAAGTGATGGTACTAAACTCTGAGGCTCTATCTCGTTATTGAATGGGATGAAGAACAAATAATAAATAATTACTAAATGGAAACATCTTTTTGCTTTTGATTGTACAATTTTGTAATTGTTTTAGCTTTTTTTAGTAAATTTTTTTAAATGTCTGTACCAAGCTTGCGCTTGTATGACAGGCACTGAAGTGCATATAACATAGTACCGGTCAGAATTGGGCGAGGTTTGAACACGGGTATGAGATATTTTATATGTTCTATATTAATTTATTATTAACTTAAAAATTGTTGAAAAAAACTTCCGGTTCTTGAATAATGTGGGTTATTTTTTTAAAAGCAGAGTCACGATCGCAAGACGTTACGTTTACTCGATATAATTATAATCGTCGAACCATTATACATCGTAAATTATCCGTATAATATGCGGCTACTAATTATTGCAGGCGGTTTGTAATCGACGCCTAAATACGCCGCCAAGACCAATTACCAACGTTTAAGGGTTCTGCTTCATCGTAGGAAGTAGCGGGATACTCTTGTATATTTATTTCACTTTCGTCACTTCTCGTTTTGTCGTTAACTTTTTATACATGGATATATTACATAAGAACTCAATATATTTATTATACAATATACATCGGGTGGAAATTATTAAGGTATTTTTAAAAAATCGATAATTGGAGCGGCCGTAGTCTAGCGGTAAAACGCGTGAACTCACAATCGATGAGACCCGTGGTCGAACCTCGCTAAATTATGACCGGTACCAAAGTTACGGACTTTGGTCGCATAGTGCCTATTGGCACTAAGAGTGATAATTATTATTGGCCACCACATTGTAACACTCGTAAAGTGATCTTGTCGCGTTTCGGGGCCAGTTTGGAAGTAGCCAGGTATAATGAGAGGAGTGTGCACTGTCAATCTGGATGGTGTAAATTCGTATCCTCAAGCCGGCATAGAAGCCGCCGCGGCGGCTGCTTGTACAAATTTATCTGTAGTAGCAGTTCTTTCCGTACATGGTTCGCACTCTAGCTCTACGTCAGGTGGAATGTTGTCATTGTCAAAGAAATAAATAAAAAACCAAATTAGGGATAGAAATTCAGTTTAGGTAAAATAAATTTTATTGCAATGAAAAAATAAGGAAAACTTTTGAAAAAAGAATAGCAATCTTTTATTGTAATTTTACTGCGATAAATCGTAAAAATTCTCTATAAATGACTAGTAAAATTGTTAAGAAATGATGTATGCAAGTGTTGGCGCCATTTATAATTGCTTGATAATCTAGTTATCCTTCCGCGAATTTAGGATGCCAATAAACACTATCTAATCATGTTTAATCATATTTCCCATATTTGACGAATATCTCCTTTTTAATTACGCATTCTTTTGCGATTATCCGATTGTGTTAATGGCTAGGAATGTTGATGGGTGTCATGAGGAGAAATAAAACTTTATTATGCGTATCTTTGGACATTTGTTTTAAATTTAGGATAAGTAATTGAATATTTCTCTATGTACGGTCACAGTTTTTCACGAGTTTCATAGACAATGAAAACGTATTTTCTATAGAGATCTATAGAGACGATCGATGAGTCCCGTGTTCGAACCTCGCTAAATTCTGACCGGTACCAATGTAACTTTGTTATATGTACTCAGGTCGCTCAGTGCCCATTTTTGTAGCATTGTTTTATTGTGTCGAGGTTCAGAGGGGCTTTTCCCGAATGTAATTAAATTAAAACGCAAGGGCATAGATTCATTTCAACTACTTTTAATAGGCAATTGGAACTACTAATTTTGAAGAAACATTTTCCTATTGCCTAAAAAAAGTAAAAATAAAGTGTACTCGTAATATAAATTTAACTGAAATAAATTTATACTGAAAATATAGATTTTTTTTTCTTGTGATTTTTAAGCTGTGGAAGTGACATAGTTAAATTTTCTGTAGGTTCATATCACCTACATTCAATATTAGTTCTCTATCCATTTTTGTATTTGTATAGAAGAATTACGAAACAAATAAAATAGACCTGACATCAACAGTAACGACCAGTTGCTATAATTAATTATTAACTCTGCACCAAAACCAAAAACAAATAGAACTTTATCATTTTAACTTACATCAAAATATACGAACATCATTTTGAAAATATTATAGTACTGTTAGTTTGACAAGGTTGTATTATTGTTCCGAAAACTGTAGACGCGTAGGTGTAATGGCGCCATCCACAGAAGCATGTATATTGTATGTTAATTTCACACGATTTTGAATCATAATTAATAGAAAAAAAAAGAATTAAAAATCTTGAATTCTATGAGTATACCGCGACTGGTTTAAATAGTCCCCTCTTAAAACTGGTTTAAAAAAGATAATTTGTCATAGAACATAACTGGATGTGTTCAAATTACGGTTACCTAAGTGCGCATGAGTTTATTGTGAGCAAACTAAATTACACATTTATTATTATTTTAAAAATAAAATGTAAATAATTTAAAACACAACATACGCAGGAAGAAATGCCGCTGGTCACTTTTTACAATTTAGAAAAAAAAACAAATTCTAGGAGAAGCTAAGTGCTTGTCTCACAGGCAGTGAGCGACCAAAGTATATATAACATAGTTACTTTGGTACAGGTCAGAATTTAGCGAAGTTTCAACATGAGTCTAATTGATCGTGAGGTCCCTGAAATTAAGTAACTAAAAATTTAAAAATTGACCGGTTTTGTCTTTTAAACTTCAAATGTGATAGACTAGATTTCGTTTATCGTTTGTTATTGAGTTGTTTATCAAAAAAATAATTAAAAACACTATTTATAAAGTAAAAGATCGTATCAAGCCAAATAAAGACATATTTCTACGTCATTTGTTAATTGATTATTTCTTAGAATGTGATTTTTGCATAGATAAATTGTAGTAAAATAATTCCGTCTTTTTTGTTCTATGCAATGGTCATTATAGAGAAGGTGTAATTGATATTCATTCAAACTATGACATGAGAGTAAGCGACCGTAAGCGAAACCTCTATGATAAATTTATATATTTTTATAGTAGTCCGGCACTCTGTCTAATTTACGCAAGTATATATATTTTTTAATATTGTAACTCTGCATTTGACAACACCCGTGAAGTGACTACGACTACGAAAGGTGCAAAGCTTTCAAACGTCGTCGTCGGATCAAATTAAAAATAAACGTGATAGTAAACCGTATAAAATATATTAATCAGTTAATAAGGCCAATAAATTTTCCTATCAACACTTAACATAATAAAAACCCTATCAAACATAAAGAAGCAGGTATTAATACAATTATCTACAAATTCATCTCACGTAGAACTTTTAAAAATTTCAATAAAGATTTTTCTCTGTATTGCCTTAGGATAAAAACCTTTTATGTGTCGGCATCGGATGTAATACACTCAGCAATACAAGTTTGACATCACTTCAATGAAAGAAAATCTACAAATAGACTTATTAACAAGGGAGCTCCCTATATGTCTTTGTGCCAATCAAGGGAACCATAATATCGGGCAGACCTCTAAATCGAGACTACTTACAAGGGTCACACTTTACACAAGGTATGTCCAAAATTATATCTACTGATGTATCAAACCGGCAGACCTGTCGCAAACTGAATGTATTTCAAATCTTCTCTATATGGCGTTATTACTTCATATTAGCGCTGGGGTAGTTTAAAAAAAAATCGGATCAATATTGGATGATATTCCTACAACTTTTGTTTCAGACTTAGGCTTATATCGCTTTCCGAAGCCGGGCGGAACGAACTTTCGGAACACGTCGAGGTTTTCCCGAGGTCGCGTGGGCTATATGTATCATACTATACGTATCAAATCATCTTTCTATTCCCCCAGCAAGCGAATGGTAATCAAGCTTTATATAATATGAATGATTTTCAAAATAAAAATATATTTTTGGAATAAAATTTGTAAACCTTTTTGTGCTGAGTGTATCACAAATTGAACGATTACATCCTCTCGTCCAAGACTTAATCAATAATCGTATTTAAAATAATGCTCATTACGCGTCGGAACGCCTTCGAAGCTGTCGATGAATATTTAAGTTTTATCAGTTACTACCATGTACAGTTAGTACCATGTATTAAGATCGAATTTTAATGCAAAAATATGCCTTAACAAATTTTGGATAAAATTATTTAAATAAATAGATTTTTATTAATTTATTTTATTCTAATTGCAATATGATTATGATGAAAATTAAACAGAAAAAATGTATAAATAGTTTGGAAATTCCATCATAGTTTAATTAATAGAAACCTTATCATTTGAATATGACAAAAAAAAATGTAATAAAAAATAAATAAAATATTACATTGTTCTTACAAAACCTGAGGAAACACTACAAATAAAAATAGTTTATGGCATATTAAAACCATATAATATGAAAATAGACCGCATACATAATACTGAGGTTTTTTCTTTATAAGATAAGCTATTTTTAGGATTTTTTAATGATTTTTACAACCGTCTATTTTTGTCTATTTTTCTAACTAAATTATAAAATCTTGTTGCGATATATTAAAAAGTGGTAGGCAGACTAATGATGGTAATCAAACCAGTCTGACATCATAGGGTAAGACCACCACTTTCAAATGATCACCCGCTGGTCTTGTCACTTTAGAAGTAGGCGGGTATAACGAGAGGAGTCCTAACAATAGATGGTGCATTCGTCTCCTCAAGCCGGTATAGCGGAGAGCACAGGCAGCAGTAGACATTTATGTGTTTGCAGTTGTTTCCGCTAACATATCGTATATATTAAACTATCAAGCGAAGTGTGGCTATGTTGAGTTGTAAAATTCCATGGTTTTTCATTTTATACGCGTGCAAGTAAATTATTTCCAAAATACCCATACAATTTATCTTAGTGCCCATTAGCGACTCATATCGTATGTAAATTACAATATTCTTTAACATTTTACCGACATCAAAATTTCTCTTTTAGATTTCTCCAAACTATAAGCGCATACAGGACAAAATATACGTAAATATTTAAATAAAAATGGCGTTATTATTAAAAATAAAGAGAATAGTATACCAAGCCGGAATAGCGGAGGCGACTACTGCCTGCAAAGTTTTTTTTGTGATAGAAGTTGTTTCCATTCATGGACCGCACTCTAGCTTAACATCAGGCGGAGCGTTGTCATATGCCGAAATGCTGAGGCTGTTGCAATTTTTAAGAATCACGCGACAAGGGTGTTGCATTCAAAGTGGCGATACTACCCTAGGACGGAGGACTGGACTAATAACCATCATCAATCTGTCTACCACTCTTTAATAGTGTCTATAGGCGTTGAGGGGCCAAAGTACATATGACATAGTTACATTGGTACCGGTCAGAATTTAGCGAGGTTTGAACACGGGTCTTATCGATCGTGAGTACGGACATTTTTTTTTAAATTATAGCTCGACATGTGACAACACTCCTGATGTAAAGCTAGAGTGCGGTCCATGAATGGAAACAACTGCTACTACAGAGAAACCTGTGCGGGCAGCAGTCGCCTCCACTATGCCGGCTTGAGGAGACGAGCATGTACCATCTACATTGACAGTGCACACTCCTCTCTTATACCTGGCTACTTTCAAACTATTCCCGAAACGCGACAAGGTCACTTCACGGGTGTTACATTCGAAAGTGGTGGCATAACCATCATCAGTTTGCCTACCACTCTTTTCTCGTTCTTAAACTCAACTTGCTCTTATTTAAGATCTAAGGTGCGGATGGGTGGTCCATTTTACTGATATTATTATTAAAGTTATTAATGACTCCGTACGATGGTCTACTGTTTTTATCAAGATAATTTTTGTCTTCAAAATGTATTCATTAGTTTATTTATCGAATGAACGATTACCTTTCTACGTTTTATCTGTTTAAAGATATTCTGTTTTGATTATTATTCGAGAGCTTCTGTAGAATATTCCTACAGTTGTTTCAGTTTATCGTGTTTCGTGTACCGATTTTGATTAGAAATATCTTTTGGAATCAAGATTTTTTCATTTGATATTTTTAATTAGTTATGGGACATTAATTAAAAATTGTTGTTTTGTTATTTATTAATTTGTTTTGTCCATAACAACAGCTTATATAATTGATAAAATGAAGATTTATTTATTATTCGCTATTATTTATTATTTTAGATTGAGAAAAAGTGTTTCAGCGCGTTTACACAAATAAACGCAATTCTTCTTACATTAAATATCAATTAAATTAATTATCAATAAAGAACAAATCATGCACTAGATCATAATAGAGAAAATACAATGATGTAAAAAAAAGGATGAGTTTACCGAGAGAAACGGCATCAAAAATTGATTTGGAACTTTTGAGGCAGATTGTGCGGCATCTGTTCGTAGTAATATACTGTATGAGGTGAACTAAAAAAGTTGTGTTTTAAGTTCTCTGACTGTATGTAGTTTTTAGCAATTGTAGGTACCCACGCGAAAATGACGAGACGCTTAGGTTGATAGTGGAACTAATTCGCTTTTTTTTCAAATTCTACTTCTATTAAACATAGTAACATTAATAACATTAAATTAAAATTATTATATTATATACAGAGTGAAATTTTTAAGTGGGCTTTCATGGTCAAATCCAAAACTATAAGAGATAGCGAAAAATCACAAGGAGTGAAGGAGTCTCGAGACCAATTTTGATGAAAACAAAAACTGCAATATTGATCCCCAGCCAGAAATCTATTTTTCTTGATAAATAAAACACACACTGTTAAACAATATTAACAAGTATATTTAATCTCAAAAATATTTGTTATTGTAAGGACGAGTTCCCGGTAGGTGTTCCTGTAGGAATGTATAGTAATCGATGCCGGTAATTAGTGAAGACAAGTTGATGGAGAGCCGGATTAGAAATCTAACCGGTGTTATCTTGAAGACCACGTGGGTGTCTTCAACTAGATGATGTTTTATTATACTTAATTCCATATATTTTATTTACTTTTGGAAGAGTAACAAAACAATATTATTTATATTAGACCGTATCGTTAGAGACACATATAAATTGCGAACCGTAAAAGCAGTAAGCTTTAAAAAAGCAAAGAAAAGCTTTCAAAGTGTTTTTAGTTTACTGCTCCAATGATTGGTGAGCCTTAGTCTATGGTCTAATGAACTAAACATCCATTAGCGTTAGCATCAAACTTAGCATCTTTGTAATTATTATATTTATTTATTTTTTGCAATTTTTATATGATAATTATTTAAATGATGGAATTGATTTAATTTTTCCATGTTCAATTTTTTTTTATAATTTCTAGCATTTGGAAGCACTAAGAGAAGTTAGATACAGGAATTTCGACGTAGTCTGGATTGGTTTGGTTTTTGATTTGTCACAAATTCAATACAGTTGTAAAACTGTGCAAAATATTTTATTATTTATTTACAATTCGCAATAATATTTGGCCTACTTAGATTTTGTTTACTGACACTGTTTTACTAGACTATCAAAATGTATAAACAGGAACAACAAAACAAATTACTATCTATTCTAATATGAATTTAATAAAACAAGGGTCACTTTAGGTCACTGATAAAAAATTGAGTATAAACAGGTTAGATCGTGGGAAAGAGGAGTATTTAAACAGATATTTGTTGGTCTCCTTAAAAAATGAGCGTTCAAATACTTGAGGTCTTTTGTCGAAATTGTAATGGGAATAGTATTAAAAGTAAAACTCACATGGAATGAATAGAGATGATATTTGTTAAAAACTTAAGAATGCAATTTTTAATTATGATATATTACTAAATATTTTTATAATTATGTGTTTTTTTTATTAATGTGTACACTGTCAACATGCATGCAAATGCTGCCTGCAGATTTTTTTCTGTGGCAGCAGTTTTTTCCATTCATGGATCAGGAGAAGTGTTGTCATATGCCGAGCTACCAATAAAAATAGGAAAAATAAATTACCAAAATAAAAAACCCTATACATATTAGTCTATATATTATATAGAAGGGCATGTAAACAGTCTCTAATCGGTTTAAGAATAAATAGTAGTATATTTTTTGTCAACTCCATAGACCTACATGTTCTCATCCTATTTCGAGCAGGACATATCCGCAAGCCAAGCGCACCTAATGGACATGTAATACCTCACATCTTCAAACAAGCAAGTGGCGTCCTGAGGGTTAAAGTGCCCAATACAATAGACTCTGTAGACTTTAGTCCTACAGACCACGGACAATAAATATTTACCAACACGAGCTTTTTGTTGAAAGGGTTGAATGGAGTGTCTAGGGATGTTTAGTGGATTCCTCTTATTGTTCATGTACTAATACTTTATTTGATATTGAATTTGTGATGATTTTAGGGGAGATTGGTATGTGAGGGAGGTTTGTTTAAAAGATTAACGATGTGCATCGGTGATTACTACTGTAGGTAAAATTGTGGTAGTATAAGCGTGATTCGAATTCGAAGGGGTTTGACGAATTTAATTTAATCATATTCGCTTTAAAGGGAAGCAAGAACAAATCGGTAACATTAAAGTGAGAAATCCTAGCGACCACAATTTTACAATGTGAATAAATAAAATGATGGAGAAATGAAGAAGGCAGACAAAGAGAGAAGGAGAACTAAATGCGTGACCTTATAGATTGATAGATATAGTGTCACTTTTTAACGTCCTATCGTCTGGAATCTGAAGCTCTGTTACCACTAAATCACACGTACGATTCGGAGTGATACGTAAAAACGCAAGCATCCGTCACCTCTACATCTATGTAATAATGGAAACTTTCCACGACGAATGATGTGGTTGAAATAAGAACAATTAGGTTCTTGGGTCCTTGCGCTTCCTTTTAGTCACTGACTTTTTAATGGGATTGATGTCACTGTAAAGACGCGATTAAAATTTAAAAAGTGCTACTTTTAAACACCAAGTTACTGCGGAAGGGAACATTGCACCACACTCAAACTTTACTTAAACAGACAGATTCTTTTGAATGAAATGTAAATGTTAAATACACATTAGATATTCCTCTAAATTATACAACTAGTTTTACCTGACTTCACTTGGGTTTAAACCGGACCTGTCCGATGTTTAGTCAAAATGTTAGCATTGCTGCCAGAGACGCGCCTTCCATTCTATAATGGCCCTTGATTGAAGTCTCTTTTTTGTACTTGAATTATGAATGAAATTGTAGATTTATACAGAATTTAAATTGTTTTAATATTTATTTACAGTATTATTATTGGCACAGTTATTAGACTTTTACTTTACACATATTAAAAAAAAATAGTTCTATAAAAATATTAAGTGGGTAAATTTTTATTTTTTTATTTTAACCTTGTAATGAACACAAAATACTCTTAAACTTTGAAGTTTCTTAATTTTTCCAAATGCCTGTATTAGGCTAGTGCTTGAGCGACCAAAGTACATAGTTACAGTTAGAATTTAACGAGGTTTGAACTCGGATTTTTTCGATCGTGAGATCCTCTACCGCTACACCACAGCCGTTCTAAAGTTGAATTATTATCTATGATTTTTATTCATTATTTTAAGATGTATAGAAAACGCATGTTACAAAAGGTACCAATCAATGGACAATTGTTATCTATAGCAAATAATAAACGTTGCAATAGTCAGTAAGAGTGCACCGTAAAATAAAGATTATCTAGTACTAGGTTATCTTTCAATATATTAAAGTGTTTCATAATCACTGATATTATTTATATTTTCAGTTTGTACGGAAAATTTCCTTCATAAATCCACTTTTTAGTTACTAACGTACAAAGTTATTTTTAAAAATAAATAGGCATCTGTAATTTATAACTAATAGCTGTTTTTATTAATAAGAGAATGGAATCTTAGATCACCTTAGATTTTTTTATCGTAGTTCGGCATATGACACTCCGCCTGATGTAAAATCCAACAACCAAGAAATGTCTAAGCAGCAGTCGCCTTTTGTTGTTCCAAACTACAGAGCAAACAACTGAGTTAATAACCATAATGAATCTGTTTGTAAATTCTTAAATTTTATGTTACTCCTATAAGAAATATTAATAACTATACTATAAATATAAAATAATACGCAATACAAATATCATTAGTCGTATCAATCTAAAAGATAAATAAGGTGTTCCCCAAGGATTCAACCGTACACCCCTTCAGTTCTATCCTATTTTCAATTAGCTTCTATCATACTTATTAGTAAAATGTATGCACCTGTGCATTTGGTATGCATATGCACGTGCCTCTCTGGTTCCCATTTAACACTTACATCAATACGTATATGAGCATTTGTAAACATCATGTACTTAGTCCGTAATGCCGACCATAGACTGCATTTAGTTGAAGATTTAAGAAGTTTTAGAAGAGACCTTTTATTTTTTACATTATTTGAAAAAGTCTTGGGGGTCTACCCAGAGTTCACTTCACAAAGATAGGTTGACGTCACATATTACTGGGCTTTAGACCTAAAACTAAAACAGCAGTCAAACAACAGTCTAATAAAAATGCCATGATTTTTGTTTATTTTCGTCTATTAGAAGTAAATAAAGTAAACAACAACAAAGAGTTAACAATAGATAAAATAAATAAGTTTTTTTTATTCGACGTCGTTAACAATGACAATAGAATTAAGCAACTTTAAATACATCGATCATCACTTAATCTAAACCTTTGCGAAATTATAGGATTAGAGAAGTATTGCTTCACCGATTTGTTAGTGTTAATGAAAATATCAAGCTATGATGAAAATTTAATAGAAAAAAAATTACCGCGTTTACACATCTTGGTGAGGTGATACTAGTACCTGCGACCTCCACTTTGCACTCTTTATCCACTAAACCATACTATACATTTTCCTAATATTATATTTTAAAATTTCTATTTTATTATAATTTTTTTTCTTTTTCTTCTCAGAATACCAGTACCACCAGTGTACCAGAGAACCACAGACTTTCATAGTTCTTACCGCGTCTGATTTTAAGCTAGAGTACGGTTCATGACTGCTACCAGGCAGTCGTGTCCGCTATGCCGGCTTAAAGAGGTCATCTAAATTACAGTTCACTCTCTTCTCGTGATGGTACTACTCACTTCACGAGTTTGATGGGGTTGATAACCATCATCTGTAGACTGTACCACTCTTTAAAATTAATGTATCAATTTTTAAATAGAAATCCCAAAAAGAGAAAGTGACCGAATTTGATAAAACTTTTCTTGAAGTTTCAAGCTTTATCTTATCATTGAACTAATATTAGCTGCGCAGACTACTGCGGGTGGGTAGTTACGTTACATTTTTGGCTAACCCTTATTTATATCTATGTCTTATCTTAATACTTATTACGAAGTCTGAATCCGTTAGAAAATTGTTTTGAAAAATCAATACGAATTCGAAAATATGCAACTTTATTTATTTATATTTAAAAAACAATACAAAATAAACGAAAAAGAACGTAATTAAAACGTACATAGACAGAAAAAGAAAGAAAAAATATTTAATAATGAACAACAAAAAAAAACAATGAATACATAATCAAATCACGTGGTCATACATTCCCCACAGTATTTTTTTCTTATAGGTCTGCTATGTGAATGCTAGCCTGATGTCTAGTACGTGGACAAGCAGAGATAACTATAAACAAAAATGTAAGTAGGCTGCAGTTCATTTCGCTGAGCCGTCTTGATGAGACGGCTGAGAACCGTCCAGTTTGATAGAGTACATTCATCTACCCCGAATATTTTTTAATCTATGTGTATAAAAATCAATTGCTGTTAGTTAGTCTCGCTAAAACTCGAGAACGGCTGGACTGATTTGGCTAATTTTGGTTTTAAATTATTTGTGAAAGTCCAGGGCAGGTTTAAATAAAATATAGTAAAAACAATTTCGTTTTCCTTTAGAAACTATTCCATTGGTTTTGAATGTCAAACATTTGATGTTCGTCCCGTCGTTCAGAAATCAATTAAACTTAAAAGTCGTTCAGAAATCAAATTCTGAGGCGGTACAAAGTTTGCCGGGTCAGCTAGTATAAAATATAATTATATATTTTATTAATTTAAAAACAGTTTATGATCGTCGGGTCAATCGTTCGTAGCTCTACAGTAGACAGGTTAGGTGCTAAACAGAGATGCGCGCGCGCCGGTAACAACAACCAATGATTCTTCATCATGCCCTGTTAGCCCCACTTACCCTATGTTTGTCTATTATGTTACATTTAACCCGTAAACTGCCCCTCTTCCGGCAACTGACGCTTATTGGAAATCCTTTTTTTGTTACCGCTACTTTTCGGGGACTTTTGTTTCAAGTCTGGGTGGTATCCCATATAGTTAGAGATTATCGTAAAAATGTATGTGCAATTGTACACTTTTTACGAATTTACTAATAACTAGCTTTAGAGTTTTAGCTAGTTTTTTTTTGTTTTCCAGCTTATGACACCAATCCGCCTGATGTTAAGCTAGAGTGCAGTCCATGAACGGAAACAACTGCTACTACAGAGAAATCTCTACGGGCAGCAGTCACCTCCGCTGTGTAAAGACAAAAGAAGTAAATGTGTGAATTATTTTGATAAAAAATCTGGTGGTTTTAATAGAAACAAAATAGTTGCGAGTTAAATATGCTTTAATTTTGTAATTTAGCAATTATATAATTTCGTTCTTCAGCATCAGAATACTTATAAATTAGACACAGTAATACATTATATTCAACAAACAGTCAATTTATAAAACAATTATGTTTTTAAGCGCATATTTAATACAATATTTATGATTTGGAATGTAACAATGTCTTTTGGATAAAAACACATTGGAAATATCTAAATGACTCTTTTTAAAATAATAAAATATTAATAGTAACACTAGGTACGGGTGTAATACCTATCTACACTATTTATTATTCAGTTATTTTTACTTAAACTTTAGACCAAAACTACATTCAATATACACGGAAAACATTCATAAAATTACTGACAAAAATACATTCAGAAAGTTGTTAAAAATCATTAAAAGAAACAATCTAAAATTTTTGCTATATTTATTATTGTTCAATTATAAATAAAATTGAAAAAAAAAATGGCTGCTTTACTCACAGATACTCCGAAACTACAGGCAATTGGCGCTTCAACAGACCGCTTTTATTTCAGTTCAATTTTCATTATAATTTAATAATAATAATTTTTAAAAATCAAATAATAAATTATGTTCCAATCTGAACGTAACGTTTTCACAATAGCATTCACTGCCAACACTACTCGTATATGGCACAGATCTTATGACACAGTGAAAAAAAATTGTGTTACCGATTTCAAAGTAAAATACAACGGCTTAATTAAATAAAATACTTTTATTCGAAGTTCGTTATTAAATATTAAAAGTGAACCGAGGAACTGTGTGTTGTTAGGCAATCAAGGCATATAAATAACACATCAGATTTCCCTAAATAAGAGATTCAGTACAGGAAAGCCTATCAATGCTGAACGAATACTTAAATATATATATACAAAAACGTTCCAAACTATACAATTCATAAGAAATCATTTAAAATGTTATTTAAAATTGTCGGAATGTGTACGTAAAACATTTATTTGTGAAGAGAGCGAATGGTTTTAATGTTTAAATAAAATTAAATACTAATAATTTTAACACAACTTTACAAACTAACGTCTAAGTTTACATTTTTGATTAAGTAAAGCTTTTCGATAAATAAGTGAACATTATTTAATTTGATTATATTTACAAGCAGCTAAGATCATACAAACTTAATTAACAGTAAAGCATTTTAAATAATAATATACTGAGAATTGACGTAAAGGCATATAACACGCTACAGCCTACAGCGAGCCGAACGGGTCAGACGTCGCAGCCGACGCGTCCCGAGGACCTGGTGGTCTGTCGGAACACTCGTGACTAGCGAGACTACTATTTACTCTTTCCACAGAAACACTTTTTTCCTTTTAGAGCACGAGTTCGGCTATAAGCACAAGAGCAAACTAGCTCAACGATGTTACACGATCTTAAGGAATTTCACAGCTCCGGACGACGTCCCGGCTCTTTTTTACCTTTTCCTTGTCCGAATGTTTGCTCTCTCGCTTCAGCTACCATTCATGAGGCGTTTGAGACGCCGCGGCCACCCGACATTCGGCTGGATGATGCCTAACCTAACGCTATCCAGTCCTCGCACCTCACTGTAATAATACTGAGATAGTTGACTAATACTCGGTCCATTTCACAACGTCCAAAGACGGCTAACATCGAAACGCGTCGTGAAGAAGCGATGTAAGCGTAATGAGCTGCTACTTCTACACACAAAGCGGCCGCCATACAATGCGGCACAAGAACGCTGAGGGTCTACGTGAGGTCGCAGTTTCTTCGTCGTAAGCCGTGGCCGTGGCGAACGTTGTGGCAAGGGCCCCTAACGGATTTGGGGATCGATGCCCGTCTTCTCGGAGGCCACACTGATTGTTGAGGCGGTCCGCCGAACTTGGCGACTTTGTGGTTGTGCCTGCTTATGTCGAAATCGGTAGAATCCTTCATGAAGTCGAGACATTTGAGTTGATTTTCCCGCATACGGGACTTTACACGCCGTATCTGCATTCCATTTCTGTTGAAGCCGATGTATCTTTCTTCGTGATTGGCCAATCGATATCTGCTGTAGCCATTTTCTACATACTTTTCTCTGAACAAACACTTGTCCATTCTCTCTGCCCTTTCTCGTGACTGTGAAAGGAATAAAAAAGTAAGTCAATCCACGAGTTCGCATGTTTGTTATTTATTAATAATAAATCGAGAAAATAAATGTAACTTACAATTTTTCTGCCCATTAACTTGGAACCACTGAAGCAGAGGTACATCTCTTGTATGGGTGAGTAGATGAGAAGATCGAGACTGGTGGGATCGCGGTTGATAGTCGTTAGATTTGCTGTAACAATAGAAAATACATTTATTATTATGAATAGACATAATTATTACAGAAAAAAAAACAAAAGACTAAAACAATAAAATCACGACACAAAAAAGGAATCATATTATTAAATAAAACATAATTTAATGCAAAGGAATGTTTATAATTATTTCCTTAACAGTGGGAGCTTTACCATATTAATTTTACTCCTAAAACAATAATTAAAAATAATTAAGAAAAGAAAATATTTAAAACTCTCTGAAAGGCGGCTAATTACATATACCCCATTGAGGGCGACACCATTATAAACAACAATGTGACCAGACGATAAATTTAATTTACCCATAAACGTGATGTGGGAAGTAATGCGTCGCATACAACAATCTAATCTTTAATGATATTTGAACATTAATAAAATAGAAAAATAAAATGTCGATAAATATTAATCTATTGCTGGACACATGATACCATCCGAAACATGTCAGGTTAACATGACACGAAATTTTTAGAATATGAATATTTTAGTTATATTCTTATCTATAAAAAAATATACATATAACGTACTAACACAAAAGTACAATAACCTGATTTATAGACAAAGATAAGATGATTTTTTGGAAAAAATATGCTAAAAAATGTTAATTTCATTTTTGTGATATCGATTTTCCGGTTTATTGATGTATACTGCAATCAATTATCAAAATAAATCCTGTATATTTAGGGTTGCCTAAACCATTTTAAAATAGATGCAGTTCTGGGTCCAATAATGATACCATGAAAAACAACGTTATTTATCTAACTTAAACCTTAAAAATACCGTTATTTTTATATTGATACCGAAAGTAAACAAAATATCTATATTTGATAGCGTTAGCCTACCATTGACGCGATAAACGATAGTCATAGAAAAAAAACCTCAATTGTTTACGTTTAACGTTATTCGTATAGGCAAAGTTATTCAAATTTAACGGTATATTACCGATATATTTTTATAACGTTACTTTTAACACTATTTATGGGTATCAATACCAAATTTATAACGGTATTTTAGTCCCTGGTGAAAATAAATAATATACATATATCATACGGAACCCAAAAATTATTATATGGTATTTGCGCTTAACCAATTTTGTTTGTACTTATATTAATGTATTAAAATAATATTTCTTGATTAATTAAAATAATAAAAGATTATATTTGATCATTTTAAATTTTTATATTATGAAAGAATGTAGAATAAATCTACAGATAAATATAATAATCTGATATATTATATTTCTTTATTAATTAAAAACATTAATAACTAGGTTATTGTATTCATTTAACTATTCCAATTATAGATGTATACTATTATATAGGTAATATGTAAATGCAGTACACAAAAAAGGTCATAACACATTGAAAAAAAAAAACAAATAATCGTAAGCCCGTATTCTAATATTCGAATGAATTTACTCGAATTACATTGATCATTGCAATGGTATATGGGCTAATGAAAAGTCGATGAAGCCGGACAAGATTTCCCGAAGAAATCCACAGAAGTGCCCCGGCACAGCGGTGGTCGTTTCTTTGAATTCTATAGGCAACCGAATTCGGGGTAAAGACCAAGCGTAATCGCGCCATTATCGTGGAAAATGTTTAATCTCAAATTCAATAATTTTGGAACCATTTAAATATATTACACATGTAAGCCCGGTCTACAAAAAATGAAAGTTTCAAGTTAATATTAAATAACCCTTAGTGAGATAGTCAAAGAGCTTTAAAAATACAACATCGACTATTTCAATTAACATTTAAATACCCGGGCTAAGCCAATTACGACACAATTCCTTTCTGTCACACTCGACACATATTTAGAACACATATCGAGAACAGAATTTTTTATAATTAGATTTAAACGCCTTTTTTAACCTTTATTTATATTATTTTATTATATTATTTATATATGTATATTATTATATATTCTTTTTTACGAGAATAAGGTATAGTATATGTGTATACTAAACCAAAGTTACATTAGTGCCAGCCGGCATTTTTGGGATATTTAAATACGGTCGTTGTGAACTGAACTAAGAATTTATAAATGGTAATTCATGAAAAAATAGTTCAATATTCCAGAAGTGTACTTAAGTAAAAAGTGTGTCGATAATTCTCCGTGGCCAAAGCGGACTTAGTAATACAGAGAACGCTAATACTGTAGCTACACCATAAATTCGTTACAATTTTTATATCTATTAAGAAGACGTGAAAGTGTTGGAGATATCTATGAATATAATTTTATTTAACTAAAATTTTTGAGAGTTATTTTATAGGAATTTATGACTTAGAAGTACTCATTTCATCGTGAGTTTTTACTTTTATTATTATTATTACCACGTAAAATTATAAACAATAATAAAGAGTTAAATATATTAATATTAGTAAACAATTGTCTATAATTCGTAATATTAGGCACTCAATGTTTTCACTAATAAGATTATATTCGTGGTTAAATTGGATTATACTTTTACGGTTTTTCAGATTTCAATAACCCAATTTTGTAAACTGTTTATCTTCAGTGATTTCAAAAATAAATAAAAAAGTGCTTTTCCTTGATTGCGGAGGCGACTGCTGTCTGCAGATTTTTTTCTGTGGTGGTTCAATTAATGGACTGCACTCATATCTTGAGCTACAATATTAAAACAACATTACGGTACAATAAAAAAAATTTAAACCTATAAAGTATTTAAAAAGAATCTAGATTACACTGATAGTCCATATCGTTTATAGATAGCAGTTCAATGACCTTACAAATTGACTGGACATTAAATTAATTGACTTGCGCTGTCAGCCTAAACGGTACACATTTGTCAAGGTATAGTGGAGGCGACTGCTATCTGCCAGTAATTTTTCTGTGATAGAAGTTGTCTCCGCTATACAAGTAATAAAACACACGAGTTATATTAAATTAGCAATTTTTTACAGCTTTGTAAAAATTTTGAATCGAACATGATCTTGCGGCAGAAGGCGTGAGCTCTCGATCGAAGAAACCCGTGCTTAAATTTAACTAAATTCTGACAGATACAAATGTAACCATGTGGCCTATTCACAATCTTGTATGGCAGTCCGCTGCGAAGTACAGCAGCAGAAGTGGGCGGAGTTTCTAGTGTCCTTACAACGAACGTCCTGCCATCCTTAATTAGTTTCTCGGACGCCACGCAGGCCTGCAAACCCATTCATTATCCGATAATGTGAATGGACCACTTGTTTATTTATTTATTTGGTTCAAAAACAGAAACTTACAACTAATTATGTATAAATTAACAAATGTAAGAAACAACAGTCTAAGTCTATGTAAGCTCTAATAATATTGAACACAGCATGCTTATAAGGATTAATACATTATATACACAAAATTTGATGTGCTGTACAAAGTAAGACTAGAATACACTGAAAATTATCAATAATAATAATCGTAATAATAATAATATTAATAATTTAAAAAACGTTGTTTTACTCTTTTCGTAAAACTTATATCTACTTTAGTATGATACGAGTACTAAGCTTAATGTATAATGTATACATTTAAAAATCGTCTCTATACCTCATATCAGTATTCTAATACTAAAATTATTTAATTCTAATGGTATCTAATATGTTTTTGACTTCGTCATTCGATCTAATATATCATTTATTGAAGCAAACGGTATTAAAAACTAAAACATGCAAATAGATAATGGTGTTATATAAAAATTAAAAACAGGTGTAGGTACTTAACTGTCGTAAATTATACCATTAAAAGATAATTATGTTTTTGAAGGGAGATAACATAAATTAATCCCTTTTTAGGTACTTTTAAGTCAACTGTCCATAGAGGCGTCTCTTTTGTAATTAGATATAAAAAAAATAATAAGACATAAAAAAAATATAATTGAAAGAAAAAAATGTTTTTTTACAATTTAAACTTATTTTACACAATGACTTAATTACTTAATAAACTATGGAAATAATAAAATGGTAGAATGTGGTAAATAATTGCGAAAAAGAAAATAAAAAAGAAAAATGAAGGCATAAATCTATATAGGTATGTATATAGAGATATCATTATACAAAAATAAATAAATAATCTTTATTGCACAAGTAAAAATAATGTACATTTACCTATTTTGTAGCAACTAATCATAAATAGATAGATACATGGATAAATAAATAAATAATTAAATTATACGTAACATAATGGGATGCTTTGTTTGCTTCAAAGCGAGCAAAGGAGAATGCCCATTCGCCTAAGAAAAATGGGCCCACAATTTTTTTCTCGAGTTTGTCGATGATTTTTACTTAATTTTGTAGAAAAATAAATCTACTTCCTTATTACTTAATTTAATTTTTTCACTCGAATTTTTGAGTAATTAGATGTTTTCTGATGCAATATTTGAGGTAATTATTATTTTAAATGCTTTAATAATTATTGATGATATCTGTTTTTTATGTAACTAAACATTGTCCATTGAATGATAAATGATGTGTTGATATAATTAAAATAATTTAATAAAAAAATAAGATATTATTTTAGAATATTGTTTTGTTACCAAACTATTAGGTATCAAGTGGGCCCAAAAATGGGCATTCTCCTTTTTTTTGACATATTTTTTTTTTCACGCATATTAAATTGATAAAATACATTAAATTATCAATTACAATAGCAGTTGAGCTCGCTCATTAACCGCATTTTAGGTTCATTTTAGGCAGATTGCGGTCACTGGAGTATTAAAACCATTTTTAATTGCAGTTTTCCCCATATATTTCTTTTTTAATTTGAAAATTTATAATCAGTCACAATTACCGTTTAATTGTACGTAAATTTCAAAGTACTCAAAGAGCGGCGAGTTCAAAAAGAGTCACGTTTGATTCAACATTTAGACAATGGGAGATAAACTTTGTCTTTTGAAAATTAGCCGTAGTTAGGTAATGTTTGTTAAATATTACGAAATGTAACAGTTGTTATTAGGAGAGTCTTATCTTGACCGTACCAAACACGCCTTTTTCACCCCGGCACAAAAACTACTAATAGATTGATATAAAAAGTAGATAAAAACGAACTAAATAATTTTATATTTCTAGAATTTTTTAATGCTTGTACGAAAGTTCATAGTACCGGTCAGTGTTTAGCGAGCTTTGAATACAGGACCGTGAGTTCACACCTACTGCTAGACCACAGCTACTCTTTGCATGCATTAAAAGATCTTTACGTGATATATGGAGAAAGTAGTTGGTAGACATCTACCATCTCTGCCTATCCCCTTATTCATAGCATGAGATTGCAAGCAAAGAATAAATGATTAAACACAGTTTTATTGTCATATTACTTAATAAAACTCATAATATAAGACAAGAACTATAAACGTACTAAAACCCAAAGATAAATAACTAATCCTTTTATTTTGATGTTTTAATTAATGTAAGTAAAATATTTAAACATACAACTAACAATTTGAAAGAAAAATAAATAATATTATCAGTCATGTGAAGCAAGAAAAGATTACTACGAGCCAGTCGTGAAAATTTCATAGTAAAATATCATTATTTACTTATTAGAACATTTATATTATTATGACTAAAACTTATATAATCATGTCTACACATACAGGATGTATTTTTATTGTAGCTCCACATAGAACATCACTCCGTCTGATGTAAAGCTAGAGTGTGGTCCATTAACGGAAACAACCGCTACTACAGATAAATTGTTACATGCAGCAGTCGTCACCGCTATGCTGGCTTGAGAAGACGAATGTGCATCACCCAGATTGACAGTGCACACTGTTCTCATTATACCTGACTAATTCTAAACTGTTCCCGAAACGCGACAAGGCATTTACTTTAAACTAAATTTCAGGCTATTTAGTAGTCATAGCGGAAGCTCCCTACCTCCAGGGAGCAATTCTATTGTATACGCTAATGAACCGCATTCTATATTTACGTCAGGCAAAGTGCGGTCTTTTTTTTATTGTAGCTCGTCATTTGACAACACTCCGCCTGATGTAAAGCTAGAGTCCGGTCCATGAATGAAAACAACTGCTACTACAGAGAAACCTGTGCGGGTAGAAGTCGCCTCCACTATGCCGGCTTGAGGAGACGAGCATGTACCATCTTAGATTGACAGTCCACACTCCTCTCGTTATACCTGGCTACTTTCAAACTATTCCCGCGACAAGGTCACTTCACGGGTGTTACATTCGAAAGTAGTGGTACTACCCCAGGATGGCAGACTGGACAAATAACCATCATCAGTCTGCCTACCACTCTTTAATAGTGCCTATAGGCACTGAGCGACCACAGTACATATAACAAAGTTACATTGGTACCGGTCAGAATTAGCAAGGTTCGAACACGGGTCTCATCGATCGTGAGTTCATGCGTCTTACCGCTAGACCACGGCCGCTCTAAATTATTTGCTGGAATACTATAAAAAATTGTCGTGCAAGTCATTTCTTACAATTCTATATAATGAAATATTCTAAAATGTTTAATTCTTATTGTTTTATGATTATATTTATGATAAGGGCACGCGTAAAAAGTGAAAAAAAAAACCGATAAATACACGCAATTGCTAACAGTTCCATACATTACAACGCAGTACGTCACGCAATGTTATTACGCGTCACAGCCTGTCTTAACATTATGGCTAGCAAACTAAATACAGTCAAACATAACCGCAATAATAAATAAACGATCAGTTTCCCATACAAGCTTACATCCTCCGTTTTACTCTTGAGAGCGAAATTTGCAAAAACGCTTCTACACGTAATTGTTACCGTAACTTGATGATGGGTTTCCCATACAAGTTCTACAGGCAACAATCGCCTCCGACATGCTGGCCCGGGGAGACGAATGAGCACCATCCAGATCGACAGTGCACATTCTTCTCGTTATACCTAGCTATTTCCTGGTCACCGAATATCAAACAAAACAAACGAAATGTGTGTGAAAAGATAATATAATTTATTCTATTATCCCTGCCTATCCTTATATGTCCAAAAGTTTGGCAGTATAGTTTAATTAAAATATTAATTAATGATATCGCATAAAATTATCAGACACGTTCCTAACATAACGAACGACACTTGGAAAAATCAAAAGTAAACTTAAAATACTTTAAATTGCATTAAACTGATATCATAACTTAAAACAAAAGTAAACTAAACATGTTTTTTATAGTAGCTCGATATGTGACCACGCTCTGCCCGATGTCAAGCTACCAGACCAAAAATACCAGCTACCACATAGAAATGTCTGCATTTCTCTTCATTATGCTGGCTTGAGAAGGATAAACACTCCAAAAGCATTAAATTGTAAAATAACTGTATTTCGATTCGATATACATAATAAGATAAGAAAATATTGAAGACTTGGCTGTATGGGTTATGTACCCTTTGTCTTTCCAAAAATGGGTCGTACAAAAAATAAAATTTTTTTCGTCAATCAGAAAATTGTAATGATCGAATATACATTACACAACTAAAAGATGAAGAATTAAAAATATATTTTGTCTTATTATTTTACCAATAAGTTTTTAAATAAATAAATATTTTAAGACATTAACTTCCTCTATTCTAAAATCTGTCACCGAAGAGGGTTTAAAGTGTTTTAACCTCCGTTCACCCTATCTTCATAATCTTCATAATCCCAGTGTTATCCCAGTGTTGAGTTTTACTGCGGTAGGTAACACTTATTAGTGTAATCGTGTGCTTAGATTCTGTACGCTCCCTTAATTGTTTGACTGTGTTTCCATTGTTCTACGTTATTGGTAAGTACTTAAAACATTATTATTATTTTAATCCAACGTAGGTCTAACTTTTGTTTAACTAACAAGTTTTATTTTATCTCAGTTGAGATTTAATTCAATAATTTTCTTTTAAAACAGAAGAAAATATAAAATTTTACTACCACAAGTTTAATAGGTTTATCAGATTTAAGGCTTCTATAATAAAATTAAATATTTAAGTTGAAATAAATGTAAAACTAACAATTCTCGGATTTAAATAACAAAATATGCAAACAATTTTTAGATTAAATGAAATAATAGAATTTTCGTCATGATTCATTTTACAAAATAGTCGTGTCGTAAGAGGATATGGAAACACGGATTAAGGAGTTAGCGCCCACAAAGACTTACGGTACTCTACTTACAATGTGGATTTATAAATTAAACAATAGTTCTATCCTTACCATTAATGTTCACCATTTTAGACGCTTATTAACTAAATAAATATATTTTGATAATAGTATGTTAACCTCCGCTATGTATTTACGTATGGTATAAATTGAAGACGTCAGACTGTTTATAGAGGCATCTAAACAGTTATTTGTCCCCTTTTTTCTAACAGCACTTTGCCTCATGTTAGTTTCTCAACGTTTCGGCATAGTGGACGCGACTACTGCCTTCAGACATTTCTCTGTATTAGCAGTTGTTTTGATGTTAAGCTGGAACGCGGTAAATGAACTGAAACAACTGCTACCGCAGATGATTTTTTTGCAGGCAATTGCTTCCACTATGCCTGATTGAAGGGACGAATGTGCACTATCTGGATTGACAGTGCACACTTCTCTCGTTATACCCGGCTACTTCCAAACTGTAAAACCGAAACACGACAAGATCACTTCACGTGTGTTACATTCGGTAGTTGGACATTAAAAGAATAATAATAAAATCAACTTTTTTCATTTGTTCTAACGATAGATTTATAAATATTTGTCCAGTTTCTAACACAAATTTTATCATAGCTGTCCAGAAAAAAGGGTCAAGTGCAAATCACAAAATACTCAAAAAGAAAGCCGCGAATGGCCTAAAAATCTGTTAGTTTACAAAATGGATTACAATATCAAGTTTTAACTCGATTAGTCACAAAACAAAGACAAGTGTTATTTTATCTAAAGAATTCATTATTACCTAAATTTCGCAGAATGCCTGTCGTCTGATAACAAAGGTAGACAGATGACTTAATACTGTTAGACATGTAGCTTGCACCGAACAAAATAATTTAATCCTGTTTGCACATATTTTTATGATGAAAAAGACACAACTATTCAGACATGGTTAGATGGGGAGCACCACCACAGATGTGGTTAAGCCGAAAGAAGTCGTGGGAGTTCCATAACAAAAGTTTTAGCTTCCTTTCTCTTTCCTTTGTAGCCTTTCGTTGCACCCTTATCTCACTCCAGCTCCCCTTCTTTCGCTTTTTATTTTTATTCTTCATTTCAGTTTCTCATATTTCTTTGGTTCTGCAACTGTTGGCTTGGTTCTCGTTGCAGGTTGTATCCTTGCTTTGTTGCAGGTTCTCTTTTTTGTTGCAGCTTCAGTTCTGCCTTCATTTCGCTTCTCTTTGACCCGTTTCACTGATCCTTCGCTAAATTCAGATTTATTGATGATTTCATATTAAAAAATCATTGAATAAATTCTAAAACTTTATTGTACCTATTTTTTAAACTTTACCTTTTATACTGATGCAAATAAGCTAATACTGATATTATATTCGTTAACTATTACGTATTATTTTAATTCATCGGCTGTTATTTTCTTCTAATTGGAACAACATTTCTAGAATTATGATAAACTTATGCTTAACAATAACAGCAGAAAATTCCATAAACATTAGGCCCAATCTAGGTCTTAACTAAAGGTCTGAATGTATGCGTCAGAAACCTAGGTATCGTGTTACATGCTAGACCTACATGTTATTGAGGTAATTCCAACCACGAACAATTTGACATTGACATGCTTCATAAAAAGGTTTGACAAATAAAATATTTGTTATTTTAAAAACCTTTTGTACCAAAATAAAAAAATATATATTTGTTTATTTATTTTATTTGGTAAATACAATACAGTGACTGTGGCCTACAGTCAGCATAAAATACACAACAGGAAAATCACAGTAACTGAATTAGACTGCGGCCCAAAGCGTATTGTACACGGTGAACATATTAAATAGAAAACATAAATGTCACGTTAACAACTAATAATAACAAATATTTTAAAAATGGAATAATACAATGTCTGATATTTATTAACTAAATCAACTTGCATACACAGTGCGCCAAAGAAGAGTGGAAGTGGAGGTGAGGACACTACGCAAAATTGAAAACTTATAATACTTTTTTTTAGCTAAATTTTATTTTTACAAAAACTATTCACCTATTTAATTAATTAATGTCAATTAATAACGAAAAATTAAGCTTATGAGGTTTTTTTTATTAGTCCGCACCCCGCCTGATGTTCAGCTAGAATGCGGTCAATGCGACAACTGATATTACAGATAAATGTTTGCGCCTTCGTTATGCCGGCTTGAGTCAAATGTGCACTCTCCACTGATTATTCACAGCTACTTCCAAGCTGATCCCGAAACACTTAATAATTTTTTTTCCACAAATTAAACCACAATGGTTTGTCTTGACGTTGCCTAAACTTCACGGCATGAAAGTGGCTGTACTTACCCCAGGACGGTCTGCCTACTATAAATAGAAATAATGTTATGTATTTACTATGCAAGTTAGGAGAAAATCAAAACCACTATGTTACGTGTATTTTGCAAAAATCCACCCACGCCTTTTAGCCAAATTAGCAACGTACGAGTATATCGCAAGCATTACCTAAACAGAATTATAAGAAGGTCGGTGCAAAATCGAAACGAATAGGTAATAATAAGTATGTCAACAGTTATCAATAAACGTAAAACGTAAAATCAGGTCACTAAACGATACAACGACGACAAATAACCGAGTAATAATTCAAACATTTAATATAACGTGCGATAATTTACAATTAATAATATTTATTGATAATATTATAAACTGTTTTTGTTTTAATGACACCGACGACGTCAGAATACGCCTCTTTATTTATTATCTTGAATAAGTTTTTTTTACGCGACATTTTGGTATTTTTATGTTCTATAAAAAAATTAATAAAAATATATTGTTTTTAACACAAATTACTTTTACTTTAAGAAAGTGTTTAAAAAACGACTCTGTGAATTGTGCTCCTAAATTCAAATCTTGATTTAAAAACCTAAAGCCACTCAAATTTTGTTTATATCAATATATTTGTAGTACCGCCACTTTCAAATGTAAAACCCGTGAAGTTGTCGTGTTTCGGGTACAGTTTGGAAGTAGCCAGATATAATGAGAGTAGTGTGTACTGTCAATCTGTTTGTAGAAATTTATCTGTAGTAGCAGTTGTTTCTGTTCATGGACCGCACTCTAGCTTCATATCAGGCGGAATGTTGTCATATGTCGAGCTACAATAAAAAAAAAACATGATCTAGAGCTTTTTCTTTTTTCAATACATATAAATAAAAGTTTTTTTTTGTGAGGTCAAGGTCGAAGCAATCATATGTTTAAGATAATTGGGAGATATAGGTCTCTTCACATGCGGGTTTACATGTCGGGTCGAGTATAAAAATTAATAACATCTGAGAACATTAAAATATGTCAACATCGGTTAATTTTTCTTCCAAACAACCAAACGAAAAACTTATCACAATAATCCAGCAATGCAATTCTTTCATAACCAGGTAATCACCTAAACCTAATCTTCAATTAAACCTTTTTAACAAAATCCAACAAGTAATAGGTACATGTTGGTTTTATGAATGGCCCCTTATCTGCAGTTAGTGACCAAACACTGGCTTATCTCTTTTTTTATCACAAGAATGCATATTAAACAAATAAAATTCAAGAAATTTCATTAATTTAATGCAATTTATATATAATTTAAAGAGTGGTAGGCAGACTGATGTCGAGACTGGGTTTAAAGTCTGCCATTCCGGGGTGGTACTATTTTTAAGTTACCACCCGTGAAGTGACCTAATCGAGTTTTAGGATCAGTTTGGAAGTTCTTAAATACAACTGTGTGTACTGTCAACCTGTATTGTACGCACACATTCGTCTTCTGAAGCCTACATAAGTATAGCGGAGTCGATTGCTGGCTGCAGTTACTCTGTGGTCGATTTCAGTTGATGGACATTGCGATTAATACAAGCAAATTGTAACACCCGTGAAGTGACCTAGTTTTGTGACTTTGATTTTGGCCATTAACCGAGTATAACTAGAGAAGGGTGTACTGTCCGGCATAGTGGGGTCGATAGCAGTTGTCAACGCTTATGAACTGCCGTAATCTGACTTAATATAAGACCTTGTATAGGTAGGTATAACGAATTGTTGTAAATGGAAAATATCCAAATTTAATTAGGAAAACATGCTTAATAATTCATAAAAATACTATTACACGTGTATCTACTTCTTGTACATATATGGTACGTATTATATAAGAGTATAGGTACATATCTACAAGTATGTATGTATGAATATCTAAGTATAAATACAAAAATGTGCAAAACAATAATAATAACGTAATGCCACGCTCTTTTATAATTCAATTATGTAATTGATTTTTTCGATTAATATGACGTAATTGACCTATTATTGCGCAAATATGACTCATATTTTATAATGTATTTTTTTTTAAATAGTTAACACGTGACGACACTGCGCCTGATGTTAAGCTAGAGTGCGGTCGATGAACGAAAACAACTGCTACCACAGAGCAATGTTTGCAGACGGTAGTCGCCTCCGCTATGCCGGCGTAATGAGACAATTGTGTACCATTTAATATTATTTAGGTTTATTAAGAAAACGTGCACAATGCGTGACGTGCATGCGTTTTAAATACCTATTTACATGATACAGATACTAGATACTTGTACAAATAAGATTGAAAATATAAAAAAGTTGTTTTTTATTAAGTAATTACTTATATCTTTTTTTAAGAGTCGTCTAAAGCGTACTTTCTTTTAAATATATTTTAAAGTGTGGTACGTGGACTGATGATGGTTATCAGCCTAGTCTAATGTCGGGGTGGTACCACCACTTTCGAATGTAACACCCGTGAAGTCAGTCTGTTATCGTGTTGCGTTTTGGAATCAATTTTGAAGTAGTATAACGAGAGGAGTGTGTAGTGTCAACCTGGGTGGTTCACATTCATAGGGCACAGTGGAGGCAATTGCTGACTACAGAAATCTCTCTGTGGTAGCAATTGTTTTTGTTCATGGACCATACTTTTAATATCACATGGAGAGCTACAATAAAAAAAAGTTTAACGGTAAGCAGACGCTCTGAAGTATTTGTTATTATTTGATACGCCTACTGTGTAATGTTAAACCACTTTCGATTATTTTATTTAACACAGTCGATGCCTCCGTAAAAGGCAATATAAATAAAGTTTTACTTATTATTTTCACGTCAAACGCTTAACTATAAATACAGAGTTTTGGCGGCCATCTTGAGACATAAGATTTGTCTTGAATTATTTTCCTGAACTTGTGTTATTCTAGTGTTAATGTGTAATAATGGTGGATTATTAACCATTAAGTGTTTGTGAACGTGCGTGAGTGTGGGTAACAATTCAAAAGAAGAGAACATGTGTTTTCATCTTCTTTCCAAAACTCCGTAGGAAGTTTCAGTAAAAATTCTACCACCTTACTGTACTGTTTTGACTTGACTGAGACTTGACCAGACTGTTTAGTGTGATGAATGAATGACTCGTGATGCACAATATTATTAACTAGATGCAAAATATTTACTTTGACACTGGCAAATTGTTATAATGCCATATAAAACTAATAAAAATAATACTATAAATACGTATATAATAGTAAAATTAACAATTTTAAAGGGAAATTCCGATGAAACAATAGAATGATCACATATATGTATACATCTGCTAAAGCAATAAAATTAAATAGATAATTTTTATCTTTTTTATGAATATTTTATATTTATTGAATATTTAATTTGTTTAGAAACGGAAATAATAATATTTATTGTGAATTATTCATGTTTTTCTCTTGTTATAATATCTTATGCGATAATAACTCTAATATGTACTTATCTATGAAACTATATATTTTTTATTTATTTAATTTTAATTGTCTTTCTTGTTTCGTTTCAGTTTTGTTTGTTATTAAGCCAATATTTTGTATTTTTTTAAATACGTAATTCTGCTAATATCTTGTAATATTTATATATGTTATTGTATAAATGATTTGATATTTATTACGTGATGCTGTTGAAAATCCGAAAAAGTAAATATGTTGTTAAAAATAGTCTACCGAATTTTATAAACAATCTAATTGCTTTACCTACCTTTAGGTACCTCATAGGCAGGCGTGCTCCACCTTAGACCACATCACTGCTTAACACCAGGCAGGGTGTGGTCAAACGCTTGCCTATTAAACATAAAAAAAAAACCTACCCCAATTAATAAATAAAATACTTAATTGAAAACGCGTCAGACATATACAAAATGTATAAATTTATTGAAACGTTAAGTAGATTGTTTATTATTTAAAGGTAAAAAAAAGACATCTAATTATCAAACATCAAAAATATAATGATATAAATACACAAAAAACAATACTCGTAAAACAAACATCGTTACCTGTCACTAAAACCAAAGTAAATAAAAAAGAAATAAACACAAAAATACCACTCCAATTAAATTTAAAAAAAAAAACGATTATTTTAAAAATACTCACAAATTATGTTATTATAAACCTTTAAAATTGAAGTTCGATTTCATAAAACACTGAAGAGGGAATATTAATTGAGAGTTATTCAATTCGTTAGTATATCGAACCGCGCCGCATCAAAAATTGCGATTGTTTCCGTAAAAACTTGAAGACCACTTCAAAAGGCCGCCCAAATACCATTTATAATAATGGTTCGTGCGTGTGGTATACTGCTTTTTTGCTAACAAAATGAATGATTCGATTATAGAATCTTTTATTATATATAATAGCTTAATTTATTGATGCGCCAATCTTATTCAATTTATTTAATTAGTTTCGCCTCTGAACATTCGAGAATTAAATAAGTTATCTTTTGATACACATCTTTTAAGATTTTAAAATGTTAATTAAATTAAAATGTATATGAAATTATTTCTTCATCAAATACCCTTACAATTAATTTGAATGAATTACTTATTGAATTTGCAACTCAATAACAATTCAGTTGTTATCTTCAGGATCTTATTTTAACATTGAATCTTTGACCTCTTTACATACCCAAATGTTTTTATAGTGGTTCGGCATATGATTCCACTGCGCCTGATGTTTAACGAACAAGAAAACGATTGAAAATATCAGAAGGTTTTAATGCCTCCACTATGCCGGCTTGAGAAGATGAGTTGAAAAATTACAAATTCCTTTATAGATAAAATTAGTCAAAAACTACTCAAAAGGGTCAAAATATTACTTTAAAAAATAGGTCAAACATTATATTCGAAGCTGGATTACTCCGAAACAAATAATTAAATCTTGTTATCACGTTTAAAATCTAATTTTAATTAAAAAGAGACACAATATTTCACATGTAAATTCGGCAGTAGGCGTTTCAGTTAGAATATGAATTATAATGTAGCCACCATTTTATTATTGGACACTATCTTATGTTATTGCCTAACACGTTAACATGATCCCAAACGGGCGTTACAATAATTAAAAAAATACATTCTTTATTAATGAATAAATGTTTGTTCTCACACTTTTATTTTATGATTTATTTCATTATAATTTTTCTTTACATTTCCTCTATTACTTTTACATAAATTGGAATAACATTAAATCTACTTTCCACCCACCCACCAACTGGCCCCTAAATCTCGAATGTTTTAAACCTAAAACATATAGATTTTTATCTCTTTTCATTACTAAGAATTTACTAGTCAAAAGAAAATCGTTAGCTAGTAGAAATGAATCTATACATTTTAAGTTTTTCGAGAATTACGATCGCTTTTCTATATTAGAAATAATGTAGATTGATAACGTGATAAATAGATAGATAATTTTTATATTATTGTTAGGTTAATAAACTTTTCATATCGCGCAACTACGTTGATTTTTTTTTATTTAAGCACGTCATATGACCGCACTCCGCCTGATGTTAAGCTAGAGTGCGATCCATGAACGGAGGTGACTGCTGTCAGAGAAGGGGATCTGCAGACAGCAGTCGCATCCGCTATGCCGGCTTAATGAGTTATAAATAAAGTCACCGAAATGTCAAATCAAATCAAAATATAAGCCTATTTTGCTCTTATTATTGAAATAAAGAAATAATGCTAATTAATCGTTCTGAATGCAGTTTAAACATAAAAAAAATTATAGGTCATGGATCTACAGTAAACAATATTTCAAAGAAAATAATTATAATATGATGCAATTAGCTCATAAATTCACTCGCAGTAATTCTAATAACTCAGTTTCATTTTATCAAGATTCAAGTGACCAGATATTTATTTATTTAGAGGACAAATACATACATACTCTAGAGTGCATAGACCTAAAGTTTTTATGGCTTTTATAGCAATAATCGAAATATATTAAACATCGTTTATAGGCATATATTAAAAAAAAAAAACTTTTAAAGAACGAGAATTACTATCTAACAATTTAATAAATATTATAAATCTTATCCTAGAGGCAAATTTAATTATATTCACCCTATTTAGTAGGTCAGTGCACGGAGTTCAAAACATCAGCATTTTTGCTCCATATAGCATTACCTGTCACGTAAAACAACGTGAAGTTTATTAAATATTGTTACGTGCACCTAGGGTGCGAAAGAGATATCATGCGTCGAAGTTTCTAGAAAGGTCTCGTATAAGCGGCGTAGCGTAAACATCTTGGCCACGCCCACATAAGTGGCGTGACCTGTGACCTTGTTTACATTATAATTAGTAAACAACTTCGACGAGATCTTCCTCCTGTTTGAGTATATCCCGAGTGTTCCAAAAAAGTAGTCCTATTCTGGATGCGATACAAGCAACTCCTGCGATAAAAAGTGATACTGAACAGCGACTGAAGGCTATCCAGCGACTATCGTACCACTCCTGCTTCTACGTTATTGTGTGTCGTATGCAATAAATCGGTGTGAAGACCGAAGTCGTGTATTTTATTTTGTACCACCTCCCACGAACGTAACGATATTTTTACTTTTAATAAATGTTTTTTTTTCTTAAAATATTTTAGTCCTGGAACATCTGTGATTTCATTTAAGTAAGTTTTTTTTTAATTCTTGACAATGGTCTTTGTTTATATTATGGACGCGGCATATTCTAAATAAATAGGTCAAATGATGATCGAGGGTCAAAATTAATGGTTTGGAAGGGTCCATATATCCGAGTATATGTAACAATTAATTATATTTCATAACTACATATTGTAAACGTATTTCTTTATAATTAAGTTCAACAGTGATATTTTCAAAGTTTTTAGGTAAACTGGTATACTATTAAGTAAGTGATAATTTTAAATCAAACAAATCTTTGTTTTATTTAATTCGCGCTCAACGCAGAAAGATGTAATTTTTGGCGTGAAAATAAAATGTATATTTCTCCTTTAGAATTTTATTATTAAATATAAACTTTAAACATTAAAAAATAAAGCAGTAATTTCTTTAAAACTAAAAAGATACGAATGTAGAAAGAAAGGTGAAAGTAACAATATTTATTTTTTATTTAAACAAACGCCATGACAGAAAGTCGCTTGCTTTTTCAAGTAAATATTGTGTAAGAAAATGTAATTTGTTATTTTATAATACACCTACTCCTTATTTAATTTATATCCAAGAGAAATGTGCGCTCACGTCGGTTTTTTAAAAAGTGTTGTATCGTATATAGGACTATTATCAGAATTACTAAAAATATAAGTTTTTGTTATTGGTTAGAAGAATAAAAAAAGGAACTCGACGTCACCATCAGGTTTTTTTTTAAACTAGTGTTTTCCATGTGAGATATAAAGAACACCCTTTTAAACACAACCTTATTACTTAGAATACATTTTTTTTTATTGTAGCTCGGCATATGACAACACTACGCCTGATGATACATAAACGCGGTACATAAACGAAAACAACTGCTACTACAAATATAAATTTCAATAGGTGGCAGTAGCCTCCGCTATGCCGGCCTGAGGTGACGAATGTGAAGATTGGCAGTGTACCCTCAAAACAATTTAGTTTTGAGTTGAAAACAACCAAACATAAATAAAATACCATTATAATTACGTACAATTAATACCATAAAAAGAGGAAATAATCAATGGAAATATACGAAAGAAGTGTTAAATAATGCTTCAAAATTTCAACACGTCACACATGTCATTATGTCAGCTGATAGAAAAATTACGTCTATAAAATAAACACTCGAATATAAATAGCAAACTAATTGAAGCCCACGCGTCTACTTCAAATAATGAAAATATTTACTACATTCAAGATTTTATTAATAAAATTGCAATAAAAAACCAAAAGCAGCCTTTTTTCACGATTACAAATCCTTACTATACATATATCCGGTGTGTAACCTCTTTAAAAATAAATATGGCTTCTATATATACATGACTTGACTTAAAATACCCTATGGGTATATCAGGAAAAAGACAGCACTTATAACACTCAGACCCGGAACAAAGACTTACAACAAATACTTATTTCGACCGGGAATCAAACCCGGGACGTACTAGACCTCACTTACGCCTAAACCTCTAAACAGATTTCAATACGGCAAAGAGATTGAATATATTCATGGGAAGAAAAACTTAAGGGAATGTAATAGAGGATAAAAGTTTGTATGGGGAACCCATGATTTCTAAAGTTGTTATAAAACCCATAATAATAATCATACGAATTAGAAGTTGTGAGAAATATCTAATATAATATACCCTATGAAAGTTAAAAAAGAATCAATCAATGTTTTGCATAAATTGCATTGACTTTTGTATTATTATTTTCCAACGAACAATGAAAAGTTCAATATAGTAGTACAGTAGGCTTAACCTGTTGCACCATGTCGCCTGGACGTTGACCCTTCATGTATTGACACATTACTATGTGGCATACGCGGCTACCAGAGATTAAGTAAACTAAAACTCAAGTTGAACGTTTTCTAAAGAAAAATATCGCAGAGTTAAACAAAATCACTGCAAAACACTACTAAAGAATTTGCAAACATGATAATTTAAGCAAATAAACAACGGTTGGAATTCGAATAATTTGAGTCATGATACGCCATTTTAACAATGTAAATATTAAAAACTTCATAACAAAAATTGTGGTTCTATGGATGCCCGTGATTTATGGGGTGGTCAAAAAACATAGCAGTAAATGTGTACTTACGTTGTCCACCTAAAACAGATCTCGCCATGACAGTGCCGTTGGGAAGTACGTTGACGTAATTGTGAGAACAGGAGTTGTGGAGTCGGACCGACCTCCCAATCGCGTGCATCGACGGCAGAGTACCGCAAATCACCACCTGGACAAATTATCCATATTAAATAAAGCATACCATATCAACTGCTTAAACACTACCTAAAATATTTATGCTAATTATTATTATGTTAATTAATAGAGAGAAACTTTAGGACTCTTATGTTAACTAAACGTGTCTCTAAAATCTAAAGCGGTATATCACAGTTGAGAATTATTTATGAATTCTGAAATACAGAAACGGTACCTATTTCATGCTAGTTCTGTTATCTTCGATGAAATCACCATGTTTTGTGTAAAAGGAAGAATAATATACGACACTATAGTTTTATATAGCCGTGACGGGTGACGGATTATTGAAGAAACAGAATAGTTACGACAAATCAACCATTCTATAGCAAGACATGATCGTTAAACTTAGTTAAAGCGTAGCAAAACACACACAACCAAGGTTGCGAATTTGCTATTTGCGTCAAATGGTGATTCTTTATTTTCAACTTTATCTGTGAATCTTCCTACTTTCTACATTTCTAATGGCGCCAGATTTTCTGTTGTCGCGTCGCCACCTCATTATAGGTATACTTTGATATTGATCAAGTTGCTATCTCAGGTAACCTTCTGATCTGCACGATTTAGTCAAAGGTTCTCGTTAAGTTTCGAATAACGGAGATATTTTCTTTCATTATCATCAATTACATTATTATAATTAAGAATATTCTAGCATTTAAACCATCAGTTTGTTTGCATACACGAAACAACAGTCTAGTTGATGGTTATACGCCCAGCTTGACGTGCCAGGTAGTAAATGCTACCACATACAGGTGTAATATCAACGTGAAGTGATTATAATTATGGCATTTTGGGATGAGAGGAGTCTGCCCTGTCTGGACACTACTTTCAATCAGTCGGCATAGCAGAGGTGGTGCCTACAGACATTTATCTACAAATTATACGAATTATAAAAAATATTAAATCTATATGACTTTCAAACTATGATACAGAAAATACCACATACTGAATAAAATAATGAACATTTGCATATCAACACCTGTCATAGTTCTCGTAGTTAGGTAAAAGGTCGACTTCATAGTTTCTCTTACAACAAAATTCAAGCATGTTATAATTATTACTAGCGCCAAGCACCACAATAAGGAAACAATCGATCGTTTTAATGGGTCAGCCAAGCTCACCTAATCCGACAGTCTGAGGGTTCATGCTACTATCGTCGATAGCATTTCGACTTTTATTACCTGTTCTGAGAGTCTAATTTTCTGTGACGTTAACGATTTAGTTACGATCGTTTAGTTTTGTGTTGACGGTGTCATATTCAGGTGGGAAAGCACGGGCTACCGCGACAGCTTGGTCTGAACGTGGTATAGGGATATTGCGTTTCATGTTGACTTTTTAGATAAACAAATTCAATGGTTTAGCTTTTATAAGTAATTGTTTTTTGAATATCAATAGAAGTATATATTAAATAGATGTTGTCTGCAACTGCGGATAATTAATTTAATGAGCGGCCGTGGTATAGCGGTAGAGAACGGACCTCACAATCGATGAGACCCGTGTTCAAACCTCGCTAAATTCGGACCGGTACCAATGTACCTATGTTACAATAATGCGTACTTTGGTCGCTCTGTGCCTGTGATTATTACTAAGCACTAGCTTAGTTAATACAGACATTAAAAAACATTTTTACTATGTGTTTAAAGTTTCTATCTCTAAGTAAATCCACGTTAACCCAAAAAATAAACGGACTATCAATTTTTTTATGTTGACACGATATATGGCCTCAACTGGTCTGGTGGTGAGCACAGTAGAGGTCCATGAGCACAGGCGAGTGGGGTACCGCTTATACGGTGGCTCCAATCGCCACTACTATGCCGGCCGGAGAAGGTTCTTTTTCACACTCCGCTTGAAGGATCCAAGGTGATAGGACTGGGAGAACACATAGGGCAGATAATTAAAAAAAAGTTCTTATAACATAGTTTGTTATCATAAAAGAGTGGTAGGCGGACTGATGATGGTTATTTGTCCTGTCTGCCGTCCTGGGGTAGTACCACCACTTTCAAATTAACACCTGTGAAGTGACCTTGTCACGTTTCGGGAATAGTTTGAAAGTAGCCAGGTATAACGAGAGGAGTGTGCACTGCCAATCTAGATGGTGCATGCTCGTCTCGCCGGCATAGTGGAGGCGACTGCTGCCCGCACAGGTTTCTCTGTAGGAGTAGTTGTTTCCATTCATGGACCGCACTCTAGCTTTACATCAGGCGGAGTAGCTACAATAAAAAAAAATTTGGCCTTTAATCTACAATAACATGCTAAATTTCATCTAAATCTTTACATTTAAAATATTAGTAGAGATTTATTAAATGTTGAATGTTTTGCTTCCCATGACAGTATATCAAAATTTGATTATGAAAAATGTGATAAAAGCAATAAAAAGAAAGACATAATAATCATAACATATTATAGAAACTAACGGCGATTAAGTATTCAATCAGAACTAAATTATGCAAATTATCTTGATTGAAACTATAATCTATAGTTCTAGTTTTTTAAACTATGTTACCTTGAATTAACGTGTGCTCTTCTGCCAGGTGACTACTTTATTTATTTTATCAATAATACGAAGGTTAACTTCAATATTAAATATGGTTTTTTTTCGATACCTCGATATACAATCGTAAAAAAAGCAATAAATTTAATGTATAATAATTGATTCGTGTGCTTACAAAGCGAAAGAGTTACGTAAGGATCGACGGAGATGGCAATTTCTGCCTGTCTTAGTATAAAAATATAGATATAATGAGAAACATATGAGCGGCCGTGGTCTAGCGATAAAACGCGTTTTATTAAGTAATTACTTATATCTTTTTTTAAGAGTCGTCTAAAGTGTACTTTCTTTTAAATATATTTTAAAGTGTGGTACGTGGACTGGATGATGGTTATTTGCCCAATCTGCCGTCCTGGGGTAGTACCACCACTTCCGAATGTAACACCCGTGAAGTGACCATGTCGCGTTTCGGGAATAGTTTGAAAGTAGCCAGGTATAACGAGAGGTGTGTGCACTGTCAATCTAGATGGTACATGCTCGTCGCCTTAAGCCGGCATAGTGGAGGCGACTACTGCCCGTAGAGATTTCCCTGTAGTAGCAGTAGTTTCCATTCATGGACCGCACTCTAGCTTTACATCAGGTGGAGTGTTGTCACATGCCGAGCTACAATAAAAAAAAGAAAAAACAATAATTTCACCTACTTTTAGATTAAAAAAATGTATAGGAGCTAGGCATAAGACAGTCGCCTCCACTACGTCGGCTTAAGGAGACCTATGTGAACTATCCAGGTTGACAGTGCACATTCCTCTTGGTACACCTGTCCACTTCCAAACTGATCCCGAAATATGATTAGGCCACTTCATGGTGTTACACTTGAAAATTGGTTCTACCACAAGACGGCAGACTGTGCTAAAAACGATCATCAGTTTACCGAATATTATTTTTTTGTGAAAAAAAATCACCGACAAATTTCAATTTGATTTAAAATTATAAACATAACTACAGAGTACTTTAGAGTCATATTAAATACTGTAGATTAGAATGAAAAACATAGCTAGTTAATTTTCCAAGGTTTTTTATCGTCTAGTCAACAAATCATTATTAAAACATATGACGTGAAAGTGGTATAGCCGTCTGCGGTGAATATTGTTGATTTCTATGCAGATTTAATATGTCTAGTCGTCGACCTTATCATAATCTTGTTAATTAATATCAACATATATATGTAAATATATTTAAAACATATCTTCTTCATTCCTCTATGTTTGCGCTGTTCTTGTCCTGATTGCACATTGCACAGGGTATCATAGTTTGGGTTCAGAGCATTGTGTGTGTATTATGTATGTGTACACATAAAATGTCTGTATGTGTGTTATGTACGTATAATGTATATGTATGTACAATAATGTACATATAATGGTTTTGGTGGAATTTCTGATGGACAAACTTATTTTTTACTCGTGTTTTGTAAATGAATGGGTTGTTTAAATAAATAGTAGTCGATATAGATAAATAGTTCAAATACAAACACTGTTTGTTCTTTTTGAGTTTTACGATATATTTTTTCGTCATATCGTGATCGTTGCTCATGTAGCCAAATATTTAGTTTTTTATGCACATGCGGCTCCTTAGGCCGGTATAGCGGAGGCTACTAGTGATGGGATTGATCTGCGGTAGCAGTTTTTTCTTGTATTTGGACCGTATTCTAGTCTTAGAAACATATAAAAAATATAGTGTCTTGCATGGTCATGAAATGTTATACCGGAGCAGATAATATTGTTGTAAATGAAGCTTTAAAACGTACGGAGGTCACAGTGAGCGATAACTAAAAGATTCAATGACAATATCAAGTGCATTGAACTACCGAAATATTTTAACTAATATTTACTTTAACTTTTCTTTTTGTTTATCATATCAATAAAATACACTTTTTTCTTATTATTCGATACTTATTTGATGTACTCGGGAATTATCTTTACGTATTTTTTTTATGTTACATTACATTACACGGCTTCTGGCAACAATCTACCTGATGTTAGGTGCAAAAGGAGATCTATGGATATACCGACTTTTGAAACGCCTCTTCAAAGAATTCCTTTTTTATTTCACACTTCTTAGCGTGTCTACACGATTGATATTCGCATATCTATCTCCCTTTGCACCAAGGCGGAGTGCGATCATATATGAAAAAAAATCGCGTATATTTTATAAAAATAAGTGTTATGTTATACAAAAGGAGGATTTGTTTTAAAAATGTTGCAAAACTGGTTTTTGTTATGACGGCATTAACGGATCTAATATTTAACATGATTTATCAATTAGAACCTTCGGGTATGGTGGCAACGTCATTTTCATGTCATTTCAATAGGTGTTGATGGCATGACTTTGATGGATTCACATATTATACATTTTTAATAAGTCATTGACCAGTTTATCTGCTTAAAAAAGGTGACAATTTTTCTTGTATAGGTAATGGTCACGCTATAAATTGTAACAGATATTATTGAAATATATGACGATTTGTTCCTCATAATTTCTTCATCATAGTAACAATATTAGTTTTACCATGTCTAATGGTAATATTATAAAATCGATTAATAATCATAATAACATAAAAACTACAAATTGTCCAAAAACTATGATCTCCTTTCATAGATTAAAAAATGTGTTTGGTAAGATTAACCAATTCGATAGCTTTTCAGTGCTCAATTTTACTGCAATATCAACGCATTGGAATGCAGAAATTAATAGTAATCGCAAATGAAATTGAAATATTAATGAAACGTAAGATTTAAGGAGTGGTAGGCAGACTGATGATGGTTAATTGCCCAGTCTGCCGTCCTGGTGTAGTACCACCACTTTCAAAAGTAACATCCGTAAAGTGAGCTAATCAGTCTAGGGATCAGCTAAATATAATGTGGTGACACCTGTCAATTTGGTTGGTGCACATTCGTCTCCTCAAGCCGGCATAGCGGAGGCGACTGTTGTCTATATAAATTTATCTGTAGTAGCAGTTGTTTCCGTGAGTGTTGTCAAATGCCGATTTACTGTTAAAATAATATATAGTTGTACGAATAATTTTGCAAATCAAATAACATTATTACTAAGCGAAAATCTTTTATATAACTACGTATAAAAATTATCATAATAACGTTTAAAAATAAACAAAAAAAAAACTACAATCATTATATTGCAGCAAAACAGAAAATCCGTAAAAATATTCAGGAAATGGCTTATAAAAGTTACAGTCGATTTATCAGCATACCGGCGAAATTTTATTAAGACGCGATAAGGTTAAAAAAAAGATATTGCGATAAAAACCGTTTACTTTTGCTAGTTGTTTGGTTTTTGAGGAATAGACAGGGAGACCAACCTTTAAACACGAACCGTCTTTTTATACCCAACGTCACCATCAACCCTCCACCACTTACGTTACACTCTAATTACATACTTAAAAAATATTTAATAATGGTGAAGAATTAAAGGCAACAATGTAAATGAGTTATTCTTATTATGTTTTAATATTTGTAATTGTTCAAACACGGATAGTTTTAAAGATTTTTCATACGTATGCAGAATTGAAAATGTATGATTATCAGGAATAGTATGTCCTGTGTCCAATAGGTATTTCGCGAAATGGGACTTTTCAGGATGATTGTTACGATACGCGGATACATGTTCTTTATAACGTGTGTTGAAACTACGACCAATCTATTGTTCCTGTCCAAACACTTGCACGAAAATCGGTTCACTTTTACACTGCACTGATTACTTGTTTAATTTATTATATATAGGAGTAGCGTTTTGATCAGTACTTGTTCAGAGTTGCGAATAGAGAATCACAGAGACGAGACACTGTGACGGCGCGGCGAGACCGTTACAATCACGACGATGACGAGTGCGCGACTGACAGCGCGCGAGTATTTATAAACATTATTTTTAGGCGGTCTTTTGAGGGTAGATTAAAGGTAGGTAAAGGTAGATAAAAGGAGTAATATATATGTATAAATACAAAAAAATTAATGTATGTGCGTATGTGTGTAAACGGCGTTAACACTAGTAACACAAGTGAAGTGACCTAGTCGCGTTTAGGGATAGCTTGGAAGTACCCAGGAACCTGTACTATGCGTGTTTTTATTGTAGCTTAGCATATGATATCACTCCGCCTGATGCTAAGTTTTGCTGATACTAAATTGATGTGGTAGACGGACTGATGATGTTAATAAGGAAGTAGATTTATTTTTATACAAAATAAGGAAGGCTATAAGGACAATTCACGGGTTTTCCATTCGAAAGTGGTGGTACTACCTCAGGACCGCAGACTGGGCTAATAACCATCATTAGTCTGCGTACGACTCTTATTCTAAAGATTTTCAGTTTAGAATAAACAATACAAAATGCAAATTCAAATACAACTTAAACCTGAATACATTTGATTTAAATTGAAATTCATGTAAAGTGTTACATAATGTAGGACAGTGAATAAATTTAGCATTAATTTATTTGATAATATTAATTTATTGTTAATACCTAATAGATTCTTATAGGGATAAATTTTTTAAAATATATTTTCATTGGAGCTCGGCATATGACAACACTCCGCCTAATGTAAAGCTAGAGTTCGATCCGTTAACCATGAATCTCTCAATCAGTTGCTCCCGCTATGCCGGCTTGCAGAGTCAAGTCTGCATTATCTAGAATGACAGTGCTTTTTCTCTCGTTATAACTGGCTACTGCCAAACTGCGAAACGCGATCACTTCACGGGTCCACCACCATTTAAAAAAAAAAATATTGTACCTCGGCATGTGATAACACGAGTGCGGTCCATGATGGATACAACTGCTACTACAGAGAAATCACTACAGGCCGCAGTCGCCTCCACTATGCCGACTTGAAGAGACGAGCATGTAGCATCCAGATTGACAGTGCACACTCTTCTCGTTATACCTGGCTACTTTCAAACTATTCCCAAAACGCGACACTCGAAAGCGGTGGTACTACCCCAGGACGGCAGACTAAACTAATAAATGTTAATAAATAGTGTTAGGTACTAAGCGTTTCCACCGTGTAGTGTTTACGAAGGTAATCACAGCAAATGATAGGGTTTAGTTCTGCGGGACCTCTCCCCAGATGTAGTATTAACGTGAAACTTATTTACTAAACCGGATTTTATACATGATTAAAATGTAAGCTAAACATCGTTGCGTAAGGTGATATAACATATTGTAGTTAGAAAATACAATTATTAAAATCATACTTAGCCAAAGAACGGAGACTACTCCTTTAAAGAGATTTTTTTGAAAGCCTGTACTAAGCAAGTTTTTTTTAAATTGTATCTCGGAATATGACAACACTCCACCTGATGTAAAGCTAGAGTGCGGTCCATGAACGGAAACAACTGCTACTATAGAGAAATGTTTACAGGCAGCAGTCGCCTCCGCTATGCCGACTTGAGGGGTATTCACCCTGTAGATTGACAGTGCACACTCTTCTCGTTATACCTGGTTACTTTCAAACTGTTCCCGAAACGCGACAAGGTCACTTCACGGGTGTTACATTCGAAAGTAGTGGTACTACCCCAGGACGACAGACTATCATTCCAAGAATTAACGGAGACGCTATGCATTTATGCTAAAAATGGTATCAGCTAATAATTACGACATTTTGAAAGGAAGTACAATTTTATACAAACAAAAAAAAACAATATGGACAGTGTTTCATTTAAAAGTTATCATAGTTTCGGGAAATTTGTAATTGTGGCATAAATATTGCTTTGTTAAAAATTATAATGAATAATTATGCATTTTTATCTGAGTTTCTGTTAATAGAAGAGCGGTAGGCAGATCGATGGAGGTTATTAATGTTCGGTTTTGCGTACTGGGGAAGTACCATCACTTTATAACACCAGTGAAGTGACCTACTCGGATTTCGGTTTTTTTTTACATTACATTTATAATTTCGTCATCTCAAGCCGGTATAGCTTGAGTGATTTTAGCCAACAGACATTCAACTGCAGCTGTTATGGACCGCACTCTAGTCCAATATCAATCCTGGACTTATCCATTTCAATCATAAATAATACGTGTAAAATAATCTTAAAGATTCGCAGAATAAAATAATAATAATTAAACAAAAGTAATTTAACAAAAACACATTGCAAAATATAGATTTCAGAAAGTAGACGTGCGAAACTCTTTGGTTTTTTTTCATATTTTTATTTTTAGTTATTAAAACTAAGAATTTATTTTATTAATTTACCAATATTAGTGATCTTTTTTAAACAAATTACATAAAAATAAAAATTCACGCAAACAGGCCGCGTTACGTTAATTTTATTGGTTTTTGAAATTTATTTTATAATAGAAGTTGTCTAACAACAAAAAATCAAGGTTTCTGTAAAAAAGGTTGATGGGGCTTCCTCAGTCCGCCTTCCACACTTCCCACTTCTTTATACTTTACACTTCAAACAAAAAGTTAACTTTATATAATACTTATTAAACGTATTAAAATCTGACTTACCATCAGGAGGCACAATATCTTCGCAGAGACGGCAAGCTGTGGTAACCTGAAACAAGATTAAAATTATTGTCAATTTTAATATACTTTTCTAGTAATCTACATAAAATATTAATTTAACGTGACGGTCTTTGTGACAGAAGGATTAGCATGCTATAGAATTCTCCCTGGCTCAATTCTCGGTCGAAAATTCAAACAGATAATTATTTTTTTATATTAGCTCGGCATATACACTCCGCCTGGTGTTAAGCTAGAGTGTGATCCGTGAACGAAAACACCACAAAAAGAATTGATAGGCGACAGTTACCATCTAGGTTGATACTGCACTCCAATTTACGGTTGTTATACTTGAAAGTGGTGGTTGGCAGACTGGGCTAATAACCATCATCAGTCTGCCTACCACTCTTTTTTAAAGTGAGTATCTGTTTTAAACAACACCCAATGTTTCTGACCTAATAACCGTAGTAGATACAGTATATTATGAATTACGAGTTATAGTTACAATTTTTTTTAAATTTGCATTTCTTGAAAATTATATTAGGATGCAGGAAGTCGGGACTTCGTTAATTTTTCTAATAAATAAAACAAGTTGTATCGTTAATAGTCCTCGAATGACGCGTGGCGAACTCCCCCGACTTACCCTATATTAAGTGTATAAATATTTTCAAGATAATCTTCCAATATTAAAAACATGAAAAGACGAAAACATCCCTAAAACAACATGACCCACTTGTGTGAGGCCACGAGTTCAAGTTCACACAAATAATATAAGGTTAAATGTATTTTCAAATAAAGAAAAGGTCATTTTTCTTGACCTCAGAAAGTGCAAATTGAATGACCTGATTTGACCTAAGCTATTTAATAAGTGTTAAATAGCACTTTAAAATTGCTAATCTCTTAAAGCTGCTTCATGAAGGAATGCATTCATAGATTCAGTATAAGAACTTTTCGAAACATGACGCATATTGTAAAGGTTTGCACTTATTTTTAGGTATTAATTAGTAACTTTTAACTAGATTTTCTAATTGGATAATTCCTGTTGAAATTACTAGTAAACATTTTTGAATGAGACTTTTCATCCCGTCATAAATAGATTTCATATTTTATTTCATATCTTGGCTGTGATTGTCTTTCAAACAAATATTTAGACTAACAATATTATTTATTATTGGTGAGTCTAGCTCCACCTTAAGGAGACGAGTGGTATATGGAAACATTTTTCTGTTCTGATAAATATTTTCTATAAACTTTTTATCTTGTAAAACTTGTCATATTTTTTTCTATTTATTTATATTAAAAAATTAAACGAGATTGTTCAGGAAAGCGTAAAATCGTACACGGGTTAATAATTTCAAACGTATTTTCTAAGATTACGTTATATTCTGTCGCGTGCCGTAATCTTAATTTCGGTGGCCGATAAGACGACGGTATCGACAAAATCATAAATTAATATTTAATCACTAACTTTGGATCTAAAAGATATCTGTAGGTACTAGTCTGTTCGTAGTATCGCAAACTTTTTGTTTGATTTTGGCGAAGAAAAAAAAAAACAATTTTATTCACCTAATTCCTTGGTGATAATGATAAAAATTGATTTATTGAAGAAAAAGATTTTCCTAAGCATTTCAGCTTATCGGGAAAATATTATTTTTTATTTATGTATTTTAAAGGCGGAATAGATATTATAGATAGGTTATTAAAAAATGTTCTACAGTAATTTAGAGCCTGTTTTGCATATTTATTTACTCAATATGTTTTGTGTTAAGTAAATGTTTTTGATATAAGTTTATTTGCACATTTTTTTTACCCATTTCTGCTGAATTCAATAAAGTTGTAAGTACATATAAGATTTTAAATTTGTGATTTTTCATTTCACATTTATTACTTATTAGGCAAAATGTATTTTAAAAAATACCAAATTTTACATGTCACGTAAAGATTAATTTGAGCTAAATACGACAGGAGGCGCTACTTATCATCGATATCTTTGTTAAAAGATTTTTAGGTATCTAATATAATTTATTAGCACTAGATGTTAGAATTACCTAGTTTATTTAGTGCGTAACTATAAATAGAGTTCAAATCTTTGAACTTTGAAAGTAGCTACGCTTACGTTGTATTGAATTGGTACAGGTCGAAGATGAAGTCCGGTACATTGGTACCACTTCAGGAAAAATAAAAAAGAAATCGATTTAAAGTATTATTTGTTATAAACAACTTAAATAATGTAAAATAAATCTTAAGTGTGGAAGGCAGACTGATGATAGTTATTAGCCCAGAGTGACGTCCTAGGGTAGTACCACCACTTTCGAATGTGACCTTATCGCGTTTCGGGAGCAGTTTGAAAGTAGCCAGGTATAGCGAGAGGAGTGTGCACTGTCAATCTAGATGATGCATACTCGTCTCCTCATACTCATGAGACGACTGCTGCCTGTAGAGATATCTCTGTAGTAGCATTTGTTTCTATTCATGGACCGCACTCTAGCTTTACATCAGGCGGAGTGTTGTCATATGCCGAACTACAATTTAAAAAAAAATTTAATTTAAATAACAATTTAAAATTGAATTTACGTACGAGTATATCAGATATGATATAATATAATACAGATAACGCGAAATAAAATTATTCCGTACAATTAACAACTTAATATAATTCTTATAATCCGCTAAAATTTTATAAATATTGGGTTTTCCGTGTACTTTTAGGCGCCAAGAACAATAGTATCGTGATATATAACTATTTATTACCTATACACTTATCGTAAGATAATCTATAACAATTTATAAATTATACTTTTTTTTTGCGTTTTAATAATTTTATTATGAAAATAAAAAAAGAAATGAAAGTAAAATCTGTACTATTAATTATTGTTTCAGTTATTCCTCCAAAGCTACTCAACTCAAACTCAGCGGAGGAGGGACACAGATGTTTTTTTCGAACGTTTGTGCTAGAATAAATTGGTGAAAAATTTAACTTGAAATTGAATCGAGTGGAGTAGCAATTGAGGCGTTTTTAAGCCAGAGATCAAACCTGAGTTTCTATGGAAAGAAACACGTGTACTCGTTAGTTGGTAACCGCAGTCGGTAATAAACAAAGCTAATGACAAAAATGATGTATTACGCGGTCTAAAGTCTGTTTGATACTGCGACATATTAATTGATACGTAATTAATTATATTAATATTAGCCATAATTCATATCGCCCCCTATCTCATATTAAATTTATCAAATATCTGTCGATAAAAAAAATTGACACAAATATAAAAAAAATCTACTATTACAAAACTCTTTATTTATACATAAATAGGTATTTTTACAGAGAAATGTCTGCAGGTAAAGATGGCAGACAGTGATGCCGGCTTCAGAAGACTAATGCTTACCGTTCACACACCTCTCGTTATACCTGTGACGGATGTTACACTTGAAAATTGTGGCATTACCCCAAAACGGTAAACTGGGCTAATATTCATCATCAGCCTGCCTACCACTCTTGTAAATTAATGTCTATATTATACCATTTTTATTGAAAATACCCGCTTATGTAATTTTTTTTTTAAATTAAATATTTTTAGAAACTTACATAGCCGAACTTTGCCGTCATGTTGCGTTGCGTTGTAGATTATGTCGCACACACATCTAACTAAAATTACCCAGCCGCTGTACTTTCAGAAAAGTAAAAAAAACAATCCACTTTTATGTAATAACAATTCTAATGCACGCATTCAAATAGGTAAAACACAAAATAAACAGTAACTTTTTTCACATTAAAAAAATCAAACGTAACAATGGCTTGTTGCAGCTTAAAATAACTAAAGAAATTATGTTCAAAACAGTTTCAAATACTGCAAACACTGGTATCAAAAAATGTTCTGAAAAACATGCTGAACGAAAAAAATAGAACACTTTGAGGCTAAAGAAAACGGTCGTCTCTGAGATGAAAACTTTTTTGATGAGAGAATTTTTTTAAGACGAGTTTTTTTTTCACTCGCGATATAAAGGTTTCCTGGCAGAAGCGACATGCGCTCTGTTCGACGAGCGGCCAGTAACTGCGACTATGAGATAAAAACGCCGCTTGATTATAAACTTATAAGCTGAACTTTTTTATTGTGTGCGTGTACGTTTTCTAAAGTAGATGCTGAGGCTTTTTACAAACTTTTCATCTAACGCTATTTTCCTGCAACAGCTTTGTGCTTCATTTATTCATTCTACATTTAAAAAATATATATTTATTTAAAAATTACTAATATACTATTCTTGCGGAATGGTTAACACACGAAGTTACCGGATTCGATTCCCGGTCCAATTCAATTTGCTTGTGTTTGTCGTTATTTTTTTTATTGTAGCTCGACATATGACAACACATCGAGAAATATCTGCAGGCAGATATCACCTCCGCTATGCCGGCTTGAAGAGATGAATTTGGACCATCCAGACACTGCACGCTCATCTACATGGCTACTTCTAAGCGACTAGGTCACTTCACGAATGTTACACTTGAAAGTGGTGCCTACACTTCTTTAAAGATATTTTGTTTTGATTCCCGAAATTTGTGTTTTTTTTATATTATATAAAGCTCGATTACCATTGACTCACTTACTGACATATATTATCGGGCACTTGTGGGGGGGTTAATGGGGTGAAACTTTTGGGGTGTGTGAAGGAGTCGGTTCCGGAACGCATTATCTCCGGAACGGAACGAGATAGGTCCGAAGTTCCGGAACAAAGGTTGTTGGAAATGCTCTCAATTTTCAAAATCGATACTTTCATCCAAATTTTTTTTTTATTTTTTAAAAGCGTGCCACAAAAAACTAGTTTTTATTTCATAATTACTGCCTATCTCCGAAACATAGAAATGTATTTATTCAAATCTAAATATATTTAAGTAATGGTGCATTTATAAGGTACAATAATGAAGCCTGCACCTGTACGGTCGCCTCTCGTAATCTATGCACATTTTTATCAAATTAGGTCAATGCGGCTACGTTTCATTCCTTCCTAATAAGAACAGTTTATCGTTATGCGATACTATTGTTTAACACAATAACCATTGCGGGTTTTCTCTATACAAATAAACTATATTTTTTAATTTAACATCAATGTACATTGTGTTAAGATACATAGTCCTGTAATTTTTAATAAATTTAACAGACGGCGTGTTTTAACAAAAATATTAGATAATAATATTTTTAGATTACCGTTTTTTATCGTAATTGAAGTAGGTACCTAATAAATATAAAATAATAATAAAATTTATTTTTAATTTTATTACTTCACTTATTTTTATTCTGTTTCGATATGTTAAAGACGTCATAGTACTAAATATTATAATTAAATGCATTTTATTTTATTATTCGGCCGTCGATGTTCATAATTTTATAGTCGCCAATAGTTATTAATAATTTTAAAAAATATATTTCTTAGTTTGATTTTCAAAATAAAAACAATCGTACTACAACTCCCGTTATTATTATACATTGTTAAATAAATACGTTACTAAATTAAAAAATTAAAGAAACAAGCAATGTATAGCCTAATTTTATTTATTTTTTATTGTAGCTCGGCATATGACAACACTCCGCCTGATGTAAAGCTAGAGTGCAGTCCATAAACAGAAACAAATGCTACTACATAGAAATCTCTACGGGCAGCAGTCGCCTCCCCTATGTAGGCCTATGGAGACGAGTATGCACCATATAGATTGACAGTGCACACTCCTCTCGATATACCTGGCTACTTTCAGACTGCTCCCGAAACGCGTGTTATATTCGAAAGTGGTGGTACTACCCCAGGACGGCAGACTGGGTAAATAACCATCATCAGTCTGCCTGCCACTCTTTAGGTTGTGGATAATATAATATTGTATCTAAAAATTATATTAGTACCAACATCTGTGATCAACAGCCGGTGGAGTAATGTCATATGCCAAGCTACAATTTAAAAAAACCTACAATCATAAACAAATTCTTTAGATCGGGAATCGAATCCGGTACCATTCCGGAATGGTTACCGCCATAGAGGCCGATCGTAGAAAACGTTTACATAATATCAATAGCATAGTTATTATTTGCAATAAACACATACCTATCTAATATTTATTTAATTCTCATTTAGTTACCTTGCCGATGTTTTTGTTTGCGATGTATAGTCTGTCGCCTTCAATATTATTACATCGACTACTACTTAGAAATATTGTTAATAATATTTATTTCCTGGTTTCAGGGCGAATTAAGAGCGGCCCGTTCGAAGAGACCCAGTGTTCAAATCTCACTAAATTAATAAAGTAATTAAGTTATATTAATATGTTCTTTAGTCATTCAGTGCCACCATTCTAACAGTAGCTTGACACTACACTAGCTAGAGGTGTTGTCCATAAACGAAAACAACTGCTACCAAGGAGTTTCTACAGCAGTTACCTCCACTATGCCAACTTGAGAAAGCGAATACACCATCCAGGTTGTCAATGCACACTCCTCTCGTTATCTGGCTAGAATACAGATTCAAAAGATACATGCCAATCTGATGCTTATTGGTCAACACTCTGCTTCGATATACCGGCTTGAGATGGCTGTTAATTCCAAACTGATTCCGGAAGCCATGAAACTTGAAGATCGTTACACTTGAAAGTGGTTGTACTAACCCAGAACTGGGATGTTCTTCCTACTTTTTAAGTTTAACTTAATTTTATTCTTAATAACATTTATATTTATTTAATTAATTAATGTTCTTGCTACGCCCTACCGGGACGTCACATTTTATATGACTGTATGTGACATGTAATAAATGAATAAATAAATATATATAATAACCATCATCAGTCCGCCTACTACTTTTGCAATACCTTAAGCTCTGAGCGATCAAAATACATTTAATGTTTTTATAACACGTGCGCAAAATATTAATATCAAACTAAGTATTGTATGAAAAGATTAAAGAACTATGTTCCTTATTTCTAATTGAAAATAAATATATTTTCCTATGACACGTGTGGAATTTTAATAAGGATTTAATATCTTAGTCACGAATTAATCAGCCCTTTATTTAGGCCACAACTTCACCCAAATCGTTTCCTTTTAATTTAAAATTTCTTAATTTTCCTTCTTCCTGTCTTTTAATTTATACAAACAATATTAACCTTTAAATAGTTGAGGATAAGTAAGATAGTTGTTTCCTTGAACAATTTAAACTTTTACCGTCTTTTTGGAAATTTTTCTCGTCAATTACATTACATTGTTTTGTACAGGAGCTGCCGTAGTCTAGCGGTAGAAGGCGTAAACTCACGATCGAGTGATCTCGTGTTCAAATCGGTTTAAAGATTTTTATTTATTTAATTTTACTCACAAGAACATTAATATTCACTTTCGTGAGCAACATGAGTACGAGTAGACATTTAAAAAAAAACTATAATGCAAAATAAAATAAAAAGACAATAAACAACATAATAAAAAAATAAATAAAGTAAACAAAGAAACAAAAAACTTAATCAATTGTTCGAGCACTACTCGACGATTTCAGATATATTCGCCTTACTAATTCAATGTAACACCGGAAGCTGACATTTGAAAAATTCCGATCGGTCGCTCAGTGCCTGTGATATAATATAGGCGTTGATTAAAAAAGGGACAACAGACGTTGATGATCATGACGATAATGATAATTATTAGCTCAGTCTGCCGTACCCGTGAAGTGACCTCATCGTGTTTCAGGATCAGCTTAAAAGTAGCTGGATATAACGAGAGGAGTGTGTGTTATGGATTGTACACATTAGTCTCCCCAAGCCGGAATAGCGGAGGCTACTGTTTCCTGCTGACATAGTACGCACTTTAACTTAATATCTGACGAAACTACAATAAAAAAATCTAAGATCATCGGAATTTCCAGCACACGATTTTACTAAGAATCTTTTATCAAACTTTTAGTAATAACGCGTGTCACCAAAGCATGTTTTATTGAGTATTATACAATGATTTTGTGATCACCTTGAAGAAACTACGGACGTAAACACAACTTTTAAAGGCTAACGACACTTATGACGTCAAATATTTCTAACAATTTATAACTAATATTATATGACCTATAACCTATAATCTATAGGGCATATCTTCATTGGCGTAAATAGGGGGGTCGGCGGGGTTGGCCCACCCCCGATTTACACCAGTTTAGGGGTAACACCCGACCTTGAAAACATGTCTTAAGGACCTTTTTTAGACCACGAAATAACCACCACGACTTGGTGAGTCTTGATAACCAACTATGAAAAAACGGTTGAAAAGTCCAGCTGTCCTGGTGGTGGTAGTATTACCACATACAAGTGTAACACCAGTGAAATGATTAACTTTAAATCCCACTACTAGTTTCATCATAATTTTAAAACCAAGCAAAAATTAATAAAAAATAACTTATAATAGATTTTTATTTTTATTTCCATATTCTCTACCTACCCCGTTAGAATTCCAAATCGCTACGTTAATAAGCTACCTCACAACATTGTCTATACAATTTATGGTATATCCTTTAAAAAGCTAACTTTACTCGCGTGTATGATTTAACAGCAATATAAACTTTCAAAATTACTGGTTACAAACAGCTTGTTAACGCCGTTTACACACATACGCACATACATTCATTTTTTGTATTTATATATATATTACTCCTTTTCATTATCTTTAACCTACCCTCAAAAGACCGCCTAAAAATCGTGTTTATAAATACTCGCGCACTGTCAGTCGCGCACTCGTCATCGTCGTGATTGTAACGGTCTCGCCGCGCCGTCACAGTGTCGCGGTCTCTGTGATTCTCTATTCGCAACTCTGAACAAGTACTGATTAAAACGCTACTTCTATATATAATAAATTAAACAAGTAATCAGTGCAGTGTAAAAGTGAACCGATATTCGTGCAAGTGTTTGGACAGGAACAATAGAACCAGCGTCATCGAAACGGGCAGGCCGCCGTTCGCATTTTCGGTTCGTGTTTAAAGGTTGGTCTCCCTGTCTATTCCTCAAAAACCAAACACAGCTATATTGCTATACTTTGTATGGTGTGGTGCTTAAAGTGAAATAAGTTGTTAATAATGTTTTGTTTATATTATTATTAATTTGTAGCGCTTAGTTTAATAAGATTTATCTTGCGAAAGTGGATGATAGTGTATGATAGAAGGGGACGAACCTTTTCAAACAGATTGGGGAAGTTTTCTTTATAGTGGCTTCTATAGGCTTGTGACTACACTCCGCCTGAGAGTACAGTCTACTATCGCAGAGAAGTGTTTGCAGGCAGCAGTCACCTCCGCTATACCTGGCTACTTCCAAAGTGATTCCAAAACCAAAGGTCACTTTACAGCCGTTACATTCAAAGCTGGACTAATAACCGTTAACAGTCTGCCTACCATCCTTTAATATTGTCTAAACGCACTGAGCGACTAAAGGACATATAACATGGTTACTTTAATACCGGTCAGAATTTACTGAGGTTTGAACATGGGTCTCATTGATCGTGAGTTCACGTGTCTGTCGCTAGACCACGGCCGCCTTTTTTTTCTTTTTTTTTTTATTGTAGCTCGGCATGTGACAACACTCCGACTGATGTAAAGTTAGAGTGCGGTCCATGAATGGAAACAAATGCTACTACAGAGAAACCTGTGCGGGAGGCAGTCGCCTCCACTATGCCGGCTTGAGGAGACGAACATGTACCATCTTAGATTGACAGTGCACACTCCTCTCGTTATACCTGGCTACTTTCAAACTATTCCCGAAACGCGACAAAGTCACTTCACGGGTTTTACATTCGAATGTGGTGGTACTACCCCAGGACGGCAGACTGGACTAATAACCATCAGTCTGCCTACCACTCTTTAATAGTACCTATAGGCATTGAGCGACCAAAGTACATATAACAAAGTTACATCGGTACCGGTCAGAATTAGCGAGGTTCGAACACGGGTCTTATCGATCGTGAGTTCACGCATCTTACCGCTAGACCACGGCCGCCTTCGTCTTCAGTCACGAATCGATCATCAAAGTAGGATACAAATCAGTTTCCTTAAATAGAAAACTAGCAAATCTATATAGATACATATAAAGGAACACACCCTTTTGCTTTTATGTACGATTGCAAATTTAATCACTCAATTTCAAGATAATAAACTAATTAGATCGCTCAATTGTTTTATCTGTCACACACCGACATAGTTTTTATATTACTCACATACATACACATTCATTTATTTAGGTTTACTATCTACTCGTACTCACCGTATTTACCGTTTTCAAGTAGTAGGGCGCGTGAACTCACAATCGATGAGACCCGTGTTCGAACCTCGCTAAATTCTGACCGGTACCAATGTTTTTATTTATACATACCTTAACCTAACTTACACCTAGCTAACTTTTATAATTAAAAGGAAAGATCAGGATCGTTAAAATGAGATCAATTAAAAATCAAATCAAGATCAGTTATACATATGTCATCACATACGATAATAACTACATTACAATGGTAGCACAGTGCCTATAGGCAGTACTAATGAGTGGTAGGCAGACTGATGATGGATATTAGCCCAGTCTACTGTCCTGGGGTAGTACCATCACTTTCCAATGTAACTCACGTGATTAACTCCAATGTAACCTTGTCGTGTTTCGGGAACAGTTTGAAAGTAGCCAGGTATAACGAGAAAAGTGTGCTGTCAATCTAGATAGTCTCCTCAAGCTGGCATAGCGTAGGCGACTGCTGCTCGTAGAAATTTATTTGTAGTAGCAGTCGTTTCGGTTCATAGACCACACTCTAGCTTAACATCAGGTGGAGTGTTGTCATATGCCGAGATACAATAAAAAAATACACCTGAAGAGACTTAGTCGCGTTTCTGAATCAGCTTGGAGGTAGCCGGGTGTAATTTCTCAGTAGTAGCAGTTATTTCCGCCCATGGACCGCACGTTAGCTAACATGAGTGTGGTCACATGCCGAGCTTCTATGCAAAAATGTTTTAGAAGTACAAATGAGAACTTCGTGTGTTTACAAAAAAAAACGTCACTCTGTTTCCGCATACTTGACGATGTTACTTTTATGTCGTTTACCCTTGTTTGCGTATGTAAGAGTGACATACTAAGTTTTGTTATTTGTTTTTAGAAGAAATATTAATTGATTCTTAATACAAGTTAATACAAAAATTACAACCATTTCATAATCAACATATTTTTTATTATTGTAGCTCGGAATATGACAAGACAAGCTAGAGTGGGATTTATGAACCGAAACAACTGCTACCGCAGAGAAATTTCTGCAGGGAGTAGTCGTCTTCGCTAAGCCGGCTTAAAGAGACGAATATGCACCATCAGGTTGACAGTGACTCCTATCGTTATACCTGTCTACTTCCAATTTGATCCCGAAACGCGGAAAGTTCACTTCACTGGTGTTACACTTGAAATGGTGGTACCGCCCCAGGACAGCAGACTGGGCTAATGACCATATCAGTCTGCCTACCAATCTTTACTAGTGCCTATAGGAACCGTGCGACCAAAGTACATATAACAAAGTTACATTGGTACCGATCAACTATAGCTAAAATTATTCGTAATCATGAATATTTTTCCAAGCTGAAAAAAAAATGAGCAAAACTTTCAAACGTTGTTTTGTAAACCTAAAAAACAAGACTATATAATTGTAGTTAAAGTTTTTAACCGTAATTATAAAGTCTTGTTTTTTAGGTTGAATTGTGTTGACATTAATGTATATTAATAATATATATATAGTATAATAATAGTATATTGTATATAGGTATTTTGTGTATAAGTATTATATATTATATAAGTGTTATGTATAACTTAAATATCACAGACAAACCAAATAAGGTTTTGTGATTTGATAGTGCAAAACTGGATAGTTTAAGTATTGTGAATAAATAAATAAAAATTTGTATTTTTGCGCAAGTCTTGCTTGATATAAAACGACCGTGAAGATGGTTTGATTAACGCAATACAAAAACATTAGTTACTTGTCAACTATATCAATAATTTACATATACGAATAAACCACTTGACGAACCCACTATAAATTGATGCATTAGATAGCGATTACATAAACTTTCATACCCATCGTGACGTGACACAGATAAAATTGATCCCATAATAAACAGTGAAGAAACTGCCGTCTAGGATTAGTTTGTCGAAGAATAAATATATGCTATGTATGTTGTTGTGACTCATAGTGGATGCAACTTTAACGAATGACGACATTGACGGACATGTGGTGCCTATTGAAAATGTCAATGAACCGCGTCCTAAATTCCCAATTACTTTAAGGAAAACTTTATATAAATATTTAAATTATAAACAAATACTATTTATATTTATTTATATATCTTAATAATAAATAAATGCAAAAGTTGCTGTGTCTGTTTGTTACCATCTAACCTAATATAGGGGTCAAACTCAATCATGGAATAAATATTAGGATAATATTATTAACAAATTTCAATTCATTTAGTTTTGGTACAAGAATATGCTTTTTCCAAGAAGGATCCAGGATTAAAAGACTGGGTTGATCGTCATTCCATTTATCAATAGTGCGTCGCAAAAATTATGCGTTGGACCGTTTTCTTCGTCTACCAATTCGGTAGAGACAAACATACTACTAAAAGTTATTCTAAAAACTCTGCTAACATATTTTTTATTATTTTAATAAATTCGTTTTGTTAGGCAGTTTTTATGATCGAATATCCTTATGTATTCAATTTAAAAGATTTGATAATTTTATTCAAAGTTATGTACACACAGGAAGTGAAGAAATGTTTGTCGACAAAACTGCAAAGAGTCAACCTTTAGCCAACAAGTTCGTCGTCGAGGTCAAAAACCACATTTGAGTAAATTCGCTATCATTGTATCACTTTATAACACACTCGTGCACATAGCACTAATCAGAAAAGTGAAACAAATTCGATGATTTTTTACTGATGCTCAAATATTAAGTAATAATAATTCTTCTACAAGAATAGATGAAAAAAATAATTAAAGAAGTGAATTACTTCTTCAGATTCTGGGTTTTGTTTGCCTTGTACTCATACCTACATAAAGGCAAGCCACAGTGTATATGTAGGTATTTATTTATATAAAAATATATAATATAATTTTTATTTACCTTAACCTACTTAAACCTAGCTAACTTTTATAATTAATTAACAAAAACAGGAAAGATCAGGATCGTTAAATCACAAAAAAAATCAGATCAAATATTAGTTAAAAATATATCGCCGCATAGAAAAAGAACCGCATGAACTTACTGAAGAATTTAAACGCGACTTAAAAAAGAAAACAGAATCCTTTTAATAAATTGTATCAGTTATTTCATTCGACAATTTTTATCCTTTATGAAATGAAAAATGAATAAAAATGCATATTTATATTGTTGTATAAATCGTAATTAAAAATCAATGTTAAATTCTTAATAAGAGTTTTACCATTTCCTTATTATATGTCTCATTTTTGTAATATCAATTAGCAAATAATTTGTAGAGTTTTCCTGCAACGCTTATTAACATATTATTAATTACTGAATATAATTTTTATTAATAATCAAAATTAATAATGTGAAACAAGCCGTATTTATATGAAAAGGTGACTTTTCTGTGAATATTTAATTATGACTTTTGTTATTATAATCGGGAGGCACACTGTCGTTTTTAAATATTTTTTAAATATTATGGATATTAATTTTTATTTTATTTTAATTATATTCTTTTTTTTTTTTTTTCTAAAGCGTGGATTTAATATGAATGTAAACAAAGTATAAGAATAGGTCCAAAAACAATACAAATTGAAGATTGACTTGTATCAGTTTGCATTATTTTTTTTGCGTGGCTTATTTTAATATTACTTGAGTTTTCTTATTTGACAATGTGATACAACGTCATTTTCATACACTGAAGTCTTTAATTACTATTTTTTTATTAAATAAATTTAATGATAATTTTCAAACTTTTTTCAGCCGTTGTGTAGCTTCACCACTTATAAGTACATTATTTTATAGTTATATTTGTATCCTATTATAAATATTCTTGTCATGAATAATGTTAACAAAGTGCTAGCTAATGGAAAACTTTTGCAATGACAGTCCCGCATATATCCAAGCACAAATAAAAGAAAAGGAACTGCAGAAACTTTAGATCGTAATAAAAACAAATAAATATAAATTTGTTAAGTTGAAACTCATGTATTCCGGTGTTGTGACGTACAAGATCAGTGTTTACAGAGTGCATGCCTGAGCACCGTTCGTTGCAATACTGTGCAAATAAACTCTTAAGGGCACTGCATTTGGACCTAAATTTTCGTATCATGAAAGTAAATTAATGTGTCCTATTCAATTTCAGGCCCAAAAAATTACTCCTAGGGTAATTTTTTTTTTTTGTCCTTTTGGGCTTTAGTGTATTCTTTCTTCAGGATTAGACCTTTGTATGTATAATTATGTGTTTGTTGATTAAGTACTTTTATGCGATTAACCGTACTGCACAAACACGTGACAAAGTTAAAAGTAAACAAAAATAAACCGCATCTACCAACCCAAACACTGCGTTTTTCCGCTGCGGCAAACCGCGAAAAATTAACCTTTACTTAGTTCAGTATTAACAAAGGTAAAGGTGTTAGTAATTGACGAAATACATAATAAAAACCGCACATATTTACAAACTATCGAAATTAGAGGTAAACAAGTAATGAACGACGTTCGTGGTCATACGAAGAAAATTTCCATTGACACTGACCATTTACAACATTCAAGGTTTATTAGTGAGTAAATAAATAATAATAATACGTGTGAATAGCACCAAGTAAAGAAAATTTAGAGAAATACAGCTCTATAGGAAGGTATAATTTACGCAAAACTCTGTAGGAACTTGCCTGTTCTGCAGAATTTTTAAATTAAATAGATCAAAATAAAAAACTTTGTCGTACTGTCAAGAAGTTGTATATTTCAGTGAGAAGACAAAAATAACATAATACTTACAATTATATATAACAAGCGGCCGTGGTCTAATGGTAAAGGACGGACCTCACGATCGATGAGACTCGTGTTCAAACCTCGCTAAATTCGGACTCGTACCAATGTGACTGTGTTATATGTACTTTGGTCGATCAGTGCCAATCGCCTAGTACTATGCCTGTACTAGCATTTAAAAAGAAGCAAATTGGGGATAAAGAGTTCATTCTCCAACAAAATCAATCTTACTTAAGTACAGTTACTAATATAAGAAGATAAAAAAAAAGGTAGAAAGTTCTAGTCGCTTGTCACAAACCTATCAGACCGCACTCCGGCTAATTTAAAGCTAGAGTGCGGTCCATAAGCGTAGAGCTAATGTAAGCTTTAATGTAAGTAAATATTTTGCTAAAAATCTAAATAAAGAAAATACATTAACACCTTTTACTGGCCTTACATTTTTTTTATCCAAAAATCCTTTAATGTTGAGGTAAAATACTAAAACAAAGAAATTTCCGGAATAAATAAAAATAAAGGAAACTCAAAGGTTATTGAAATGGACGCAAACAGGATAAAGTTAAAGATAAAATAAATGCATTTATAAACTTCATTTTCTCTACTATTTGTTTAAAGATTTACTGGTACATAACGCTCAATGGTTTAATTCCAAAATTCCAAATTTTAAAACCTTGTTATATGTACTTTGGTTGCTCAGTGCCTATGGGCACTATTAAAGAGTGGTAGGTAGACTGATGATGGTTATTTGTCCAGTCTGTCGTCCTGGGGCAGTACCACCACTTTCGAATGTAACACCCGTGAAGTGACAATGTCGCGTTTCGGGAATAGTTTGAAAGTAGCCAGGTATAAGAGAGGAGTGTGCACTGTCAATCTAGATGGTACATGCTCGTCTCCTCAAGCCGGCATAGTGGAGGCGACTGCAGCCCGTAGAGATTTCTCTGTGGTGGCAGTTGTTTCCATTCATGGACCGCACTCTAGCTTTACATCAGGCGGAGTGTTGTCACGTGTCGAGCTACAATAAAAAAAAAACCTGAATATCTTGTTTATAGTCCATTTAATGTATTTTTTTTGTAAAAGTATTAGGTTATATTTGAAATATATAAATAGTTTTCATAACCCCTTATTTTTATTATTATTTTTTTATATATCACAGGCGTGACATTAATCTATTTTCATATTTTGTTTTAGTACTATAAAAAATATATATTTATATTATTATGCATAAATATTATAGATGTGCAGGTATGCATATTCTAATAGAACAGCTTGACGCTTTAAAAGTGATGGTGGAAAGTACGCAAACAAGAAAATGCAGAACTAAAGTGTTTCTACATTTCGAACGTGACCAAGTTGCATACAAACACGTATAAGTGCATTACGCAAGACCAACTTATGATCTATTCTTGTATTATTATATTTAAAATCTAAGAAATTCGAAGAACACAAGTTTTCAAAAAAAAAAATTGGAATTATTTCCGAAAATTAAACATAGGTCTAGTCATATTAGCAGAGAGGAGTTTATGTGCATAATGGAGGTGACAGGCAGACATTTCTCTGTGGTAGCAGTTGTCTTCACTCATAGACCGCACTCTAGATTAATATTAGGAGGACTACAATCATATATATATAAAAAATCTATTTCATTAAAATGTTAGATGAATTTGGACCAAATACTTATTTTTAACAAAAAAAAACAGTCACTGTTTTTAAAAGAAATTATTATATGCGTTTAATACAAAATACGATTAACATATACAAATGTTAATTTGTGACGTACGCATTGGTATATTTTTAATAAAAACGTAGAGAATAAAAATTGGGACTAATATATGCATAACCACGTACGTCGTACACGAATCAGAGCCACTTAAAATATTACGTCTAAAATAATGAAGACGATTTTTTATAAATAAATATTTGAATAGAATCCGTTAGACATATATTTTTGTGCCTAAATATGTGTTAGGAGTACTTGCAAAATATTTACATAAACTTAGATTTAGAACTGTTCGGTCCGTTTATATGGGAGAACATTTTTGCCATCCATTGTTTCCATATAACTTGGTGAATAAATACAATCAAATGTAATAAACCTTACACAAAAAAAAATGAATTGATTGAACTGTAAAAATAAAGTTACAATTGAGGTAGTGCTTTCCAATGTAACACCCGTGAAGAGACCTTGTCGCGTTTCGAGAACAGTCAGGTACAAGTAGCCAGGTAAAACGAGAGGAGTGTTCACTGTCAATCTACGACGGCTGGCGTAGCGGAGGCGACTGTTGCATGTAGAAATTTATCTGTGATAACAGTTGTTTGCATTCATGGATCGCACTCTAGCTTCACATAAGGCATCAATTCCTAAGTTATCTTAATTAAATTAATCCATGTAGAATTTATCATTCATACTTCTCACGTGCGAAATATTGTGATATTTTATCCAATTGAAAATCGACCTTATTGACTTAATATTACGAACTAAAAACTAAATAATTATAGATTTTTACTTGACAGTAATGTGGTTAAGAGTATGCCGTTTATCTGACAAGCAAGGTCTAAGATATCAGTGCCAGAGCATTATGATTATTAGGATGGCACCAACTCAACCACACGCCACTATAATTACTTGACGTTACCTAAATGAAAACCGCAATGTTGATGATTGAGAAACTAAAGTACAGATCTATATATCTATAGCAGCCGTAGACCTAGCAGTACGCCTTGTAAATTCACAATCGATGAAACCAGTGTTCAATTCTCACTAAATTCTGAACCGTACCAATGTTACCAATACGTGGATCGCTCAGTAAAGATTAGCTTAGCACTAAATGAAAGAAGGTTATAGCTTTTCGATTATTCTTATAATGTATGTTTTAATTAGTTTTTGTTGTTAATAAATGTATAAACTATAATTATGACTGGACCGACAAAATTGTTTAAAATAAATAAGATTAAAATATATATATATATATTTATTTGTTTAAAATACTGCTTCTCTTCGCTCACACCTGTCACAAACACAGAGGTTAGCTGGAAGAGAATGCTATTTAGCATTAAGTTCGCCTATGTACATGTTATATTAAGTTTTAAATAAATAAATAAAAAAAAATAGGAGACATCCTCATGAAAGCTGGGCTTCTTAGTGCCCATAACCGTCGGGCATGCATGAAGAGAATTGTGGATGTGAAGGAAGCGAGGGTGTTGTGTCAGGAACGTGGTAAGTGGCGTTCCGTTGTCTCTGCCTATCCTTGTGGAAAAAAGGCGTGACAATTGAATTGTATTGTATTTTAAAAAATCTACATCGTCACACCTTTACTTCCAGAAGGATATGCAGAAACAATGGATTGCCTACCACTGTGGCAGGATACACAATTTCTTTTTTTTTCTTTCACATCCATTATGTTCTTCATACATGCTCTACTTTCAGTTATGATATATTTATAGATTTACTATAAAAGGTTGCATTTTTTTATTTGTAGTCTTAATCAATTTTAAATTGTTTATTTTTGGTAATATTATGCATGCTCTCTCGTTGTTTTTTTTTTTATTTATTTATTTGGAAAAAAAATTGCAGTTGTTTTCCAAATAAATTAAATAAAAGAGTCACATAGACTTCTTAAGCCGACATAGCGGAGGCAACTGATGCACATAGACCGCACTCTAGCTTATCTCTAGAAAATCAAAAGAGTCTAAAGTTCAACTCGAATAAAGTGTTCATTTTTTTTTATTGTAGCTCGGCATCTGACAACACTCCTCCTAATGTAAAGCTAGAGTGCGGTCCATGAGTGAAAATAACTGTTACTACAAAGAAATCTTTGCGAACAGTATTCGTCTCGTTTATAAAATGTCTCAATCAGAAACTTTTAAGAGCTACTTAAAAATTGACACAGATACGTTTTAATGTAAAACTTAAAAATAAAACATGTCATAAATATAAAATACAAAGCGTTGTTGTAACGTATTAAAAGTTACACGCACTGTCATTTCACACAAACTTTATGCTCGCATGTCTTATAAAATAACGTCGAAGTATCTTTAAAAGCACTTGGAATTCTCAAAAGAGACTGCGAATTATTACACTAAGTTTTTGCTACTTGATTTACAATATGTTTATTGGTTATTATGCTTTGGACAATAAACTGAAACATTCCGTTATTTAAATCTCTTGCAGCGCTTTTATTGCTTCGCTTTAATGTTATTAGTTTTGTATCTGTCGTTGATTTTTATATTAATTTGTTATTCAGAGTATTCGGTTAATTATAATGGATAGCATCTCAAGTAGCAACAAAAAAAGAAAGAGACAATGAAAAGCGACAAAAAATACGACTAAAAAAGCGAAATATCTTAGTTCACATTGATCAATAACCAATGGATTTTCTTCAGGAATAGTTGTGTAGAGTAATTGATGTAATAAAATAAATTAAAAAGAAATTAATAAAATGAATAAATAATATTGAAATATTTTTTGTTTGTAAAGATACTTTCCTCCTGGTACCGACGTAACTTTACCAAAGATTAGTACTTACTACTTTGATAGTCTACCACCACGATACAAACATTAGCACTAGAGTCAAATATCTTAGAAAATTTAAAAAAAAAGTAATTCGGAATTAATTTTTTATTGTTACTATTATTTTAAATATATTCCCATACAACGTCTTAAGATTATTTTAATTAATAGAAAAACATAAAAGTTAAGTAGAATGGCATGAGTAGGGGACATAAAATGTAGGCGCCAAGTTGCGGTTAACATCGGAAGCCATTTGATATAAGGATCGAATTATACTTTGTCATGGTATCAATTGTCATGTTCCACGGAATCCGGATTATAGGACGGATATACTTATGCTCATGCCCAAACAATCAAATTTTGTGCAGCCATGGTCTAGAGGTAGGATGCGTGAACTCACGATCGATAAGACCTGTGTTCGAATCGAACTTAGCTAAATTCTGACCAATGTAACTATGTTTTTTTTTTTTTATTGTAGCTCGACATGTGACAACACTCCGCCTGATGTAAAGCTAGAGTGCGGTCCATGAATGGAAACAACTGCTACGACAGAGAAACCTGTCTAGTCACTATGCCGGCTTGAGGAGACGAGCATGTACCATTTAGTCACTTTTAAACTATTCCCGAAACGCGACAAGGTCACTTCACGGGTGTTACATTCGAAAGTGGTGGTACTACCCCAGGACGGCAGACTGGACAAATTACCATCATCAGTCTGCCTACCACTCTTTAATAGTGCCTATAGGCACTGAGCGACCAAAGTACATATAACAAAGTTACATTGGTACCGGTCTTTAGCGAGATTCGAACACGGGTCTCATCGATTGTGGGTTCACGCGTCCCACCGCTAGACCACGGCCGCTTAAAATATATACTTTTGAGTAGTATGGTAGGCAGACTGATGATGGTTATTAGCCCAGTCTGCCATCCTGGGGTGGTAACACCACAGTATTTTTATTGTAGCTTGGCATAAGACAACACTTCTCCTGGTGTTAAGCTAAAGTGCGGTCCATGGACGGAAACAACTGCTACTACAGATAACAGCATTTTTCCCCGCTATGCCGGCTTAAGGAAACGAAATGAAAAATTAAATAATACCGTAAAATATATTAAAACAAACAACATAAGTACTGAGTAGGCAAGTAAAATTAAATACCTAATTAACACAAGTAAACATTACACTAATGTTGACATCGACCTAGCGAACTAAATGCCTGCCTACCCGTTAGATAGTGGGCGTAAAGTATCTACAAGTTCATCTCAATAGGTGCTAGAAACTTTAATGAAAATGCTTTAACAATAATTCGTTTACAATCTCCAATAATTTTTTTATGCACTTACTAACAGTAGCGCTTGTATCATAGGTAGTTAGGTTAGGTTAGTACATATAACATAGTTACATTGGTACCGGTCAGAATTTAGCCGAGATTTGAACACGGGTCTCACCTCTTCGTATATAATAGTAACTCGACATGTGACTACATTCCCTCTGATATTAAGCTAGAGTGCGATCCATGAGCGGAAACAACTGCTACTACAGAGAAATTCCTGCAGGCAGCAGTCGCCTCCACTGTGCCGGCTTGAAGAGACGAATTAGCAGATTATACTCCAAGCTGACCCCAAAACGCGACTAAGTAAGTTGACTAGTACAGATGTCACACTTGAAAGTGGTGGGTTGGTTTATTTTTGGCGGCCATCTTGAGACATCAGGTTGTCTGTTTTGAATTATTTTCATAAACTTGTGTTAATGTGTAATAATGGTGGATTATTAACCATTAAGTGTTCGTGAACGTGCGTGAGTGTGAGCAAACAATTCAAAAGAGGAGAACCTGTGTTTCCATTTTCCCTCTCTCTCTAGGAAGTTTCAGTAGAGATTCTACCACTTTACTGAAACAATTTTTGACTTGACTGAGACTTGACCTGACTGTTTGGTGTGATGAATGAATGACTCGTGTTGCACAATGTTATTAACTTGATGCAAAAATATTTACTTTGACACTGGCAAATTGTTATACGCCATATATCAATCTGCTTTTTTAATTCGATTTTTAATTTAGTGGTTGATATTTACACCCGTATAATTTAAATCATTTACTTATAAATTCCATTCAATTGAAACCATTAATTAATGACAGTAACATTCTGAAGGGTGCATAGGGAAGTAGGGGTGCTTTCAACCCCTATAATATCAATATTTATAATGCACTTGCCAAGGTACCGGATTACGGCACGCGACTTGCCCACTATTACATGAATCTTGAATATTTAAATTGTCTTTCAGTGATAGTTCAAAAACCAAAATAAAAGTTAAGATCCCCGTTTTTTTTTATTGTAGCTCAACATATATATGACAACACTCCGTCTGATGTTAAGCTACAGTGAGTCCACGAACGGACACAACTACTACCAAAGATAAATGTCTGGAAACAGCAGTTACTTCCGCTATGCCGGCCTAAGGAGACGAATATGCAGTGTCAATATCTCTTAATTCTTTCCATTAAATATTACACAGCTATAAAAAGTATGCTAAGATGTATTTAGAAAAGACGGAGGAAAGGAGATTAACTAAAAATATTTATTACGCGTAAGTGGATGGCAGTGTCGGGGATGCCTCAGTCACCTTTCTCAGCTAGACCGATGTGCATGCATGAGAGAAGTAATAGATATGGTGGAAGCGAAAGTGGTATGTAGAGAGAGGAGTCACTGTCGCGCCATAGTTTCTGGCTATCCCAGTGCGAACAGGAGCGAATTAAGTAGTAGTAGTATATATATCTATGTGTAGATAACATATAAATACCCATATTTATATAATAATATAAATAAATGTACTTCATACACATTCACAAATCATTGAATTAATAAAATTAATTTTCCCGATCAATGGCATACATTTTGTTGGCTTCATAAATTGGATTGCTCTACTAGCCCCAACCCACTTTTATTATACTATATTACGTTGATAATACGATTCACATTCACAAAAATATATTACAAAAACCATTGTTATTTTATAACAAAGGGCTTGAAGGATAATCATATCTGAAATTTCCACGACTTACTTTTTTAATGCAATGTTTTCGTTATTTTGATAAAATTTAGTATAAAGATACTTGAAGATAGGGGCATGAAATAGCTGATGATGGACTCTAGAGAATTAGAGAGATAAGGGCGCTTCAGCGTTAAAACATCTTTTTTTAAATATTTTTTTATTTATTGTATCTTGGCATGTGACAACACTCCGCCTGATGTAAAGCTAGAGTGCGGTCCATGAATGGATACAACTGCTACTGCAGGCAGCAGTCGCCTCCACTTTGCCGGCTTGAAGAGACGAGCATGTACCATCTAGATTGGCAGTGCACACTCCTCTCGCTATACTTGGCTACTTTCAAACTATTCCCAAAACGCGACAAGGTCACTTCACGGGTGTTACATTCGAAAGTGGTGGTAATACCCCAGGACGGCAGACTGCGTCGAATAACCATCATCAGTCTACGTACCACTCTTTAGTAGTGCCTATAGGTTGACGTGGTTTAGTGGTAAGACGCGTGAACTCACGATCGATGAGACCTGCATTCAAACCTTTAGAAATTGTGACCAATGTAACTTAACTTTGGTCGTCTGAAGAAAAGGATTTTAAGAAAGGGTATTTTTTATTTTGTTTTTTGTTTGTTTTGTCAGTCCATTATATATTATTTAATTTAGTTTTGTTGTAACGGAATACGTGATTGTTAAGACGAGGCCGGCATAGTAACAGTTGTAAATGATTAAGATCCTTAAAAATAAATAAGAATAAAATAAAATATTATGCAAAATTAACGACATTGTTCATCCAAATTCTAGCCAAAATACTGTTATTATAAATCAACTAAACATATCTAAATATTACGAAATGACCTAGTCCTATTAAGTTACAAAACACTAAATCATAATCGATTGCCACTAAAAATTTCCAAATACAAATGCAAATTACGATTCTCCTTAAGATGTCACTTAAAGTCACATTTTTTTTGTCACAATTTTTTCTAACAACTTTATTTTTGGCATCACTTTAAATGATATTTTTAGTACAAGTGTCCTCAGTCATCTTCTTTAATCAAATCGCAATGTTGAAGCTAGATCCATCATGCCAAATCATCTGACACAATAAATTACTATAAATTCAATAATAAAGCAATTAAATTAAAATATTTGACATTGATAACATCTATGTAATAAATACAACTTATAACTTAGTAACAAAAAATGCCCTGACATCCTATTTATCTATTTTTAACCCGATTAAATAAATATCACAAGTATTAATTAATAAAAGTGCCTATATTTTTTTACAAATTTACATTGATACCGTCCGGAGATTTGAACAAAAGCGAGTCAACGATCTTTTATTCACAGTAAAATATCCATTAGAAGAACAAAAATAAATAAAGCAATAAAACCGTAACTTAAATATGCAAAAAAAAAGATCGACAAGGCATTTTATCGCAGATACTTAATTAATTTTGTGAGCACCAAAACATGTAAGATGCATATCTAAAAAAGAGATATATGCTCAAAATGCTATCGTAACTTAATGCAAATGTCAATTTAGAAATCAAGAATGTCGGCAACAAAGAAAAACATAAATTTCCCTTCGAAGGGCCCACGTTGTCACTTTCTTTCGCGGCCTCGAAATATACACAAACTTAGAATATGTGTCAACAGGTTACTTTTAGAGTTCCGTGTCTATTGACGCAAAATTGCTTACTAATTTCATCTAGATTAATGGTTAATGCTAAATAGCAAATTGAAGGATTTATTGACATTTTTTTAATGCTTAATAGGCAAGCGTTTGACCACACCCTGCCTGGTGTTAAGCAGTGATGCGGTCTAAGGTGGAGTACGCTTGCCTATGAGGTACCTAATTTGAAGAGACCCATGTTGTACGTGTCGGGAAACACAAACACCGGGAGGGAGTTCCTCGTTGGAAGTTGAGAAAAGTACTTCAAAAACTTTCCGCTTTATTATTACATCAAGATTCAAAATCTTTTTAATTTTTTTACATTTTCGGATAAGTAGAAAAACATTGTTAAAAGTGTTGCGAATATGTTAATGCAACAAAAAGTAAATTGTCAGTTTTGACTAATAAATTTCTTTGACACTTCGATAATGGTGGGTTTTATTTCAATACTAGCATAAAATTATTGCTATAAATAAATTAATAATTACTGCGGTCCATATCTGCACAAAAAAGTTTCAGCATGATTTGTTCAATACATAAACAATACAATTTTAATAAAAGTCCTAAGCAGCAGTTAGAACAAACACTTGAAATCTGCGAGCGAAAAAATGGCGCTTCTCAGAAAAAAAATTAAAAGAAAGACTTTCCGATGCTCTATGGAGGAAAAAATGTCGGGCTTAAACAGACGGACAGGCGATCTCGATTTTTTCTGAATAGCTATGGCATCTGATATAGGTGCTATAACTTTTTCTGAGCAAATGTCTCATTAAAAATTCCTTATTTTGTGATAATTTTATTAATTTAAGAAAACTACAGAACCATAAAAAATGTACTCCTAAAAAGACTGGTATAAAAGATAAATTTTAAATGTCATCATAGTATCTTGTGTGGCGTCTACTGGCCCTGACCTGTTCCAGTTTCCGTTATTGTTATAATCTTTATGGTAGTGAAAGTATTAAATTGAATTCAAAAAAAATGATAAATAGATATACTACTTTAAATCAATAAACAATATTCATATGTCTATCTGCAGACAGCTGCATAATAATCTTAGAAACTACTGTAGGTTTTCACCAACTGATAAAAATAATATATTGATTCATGAGAAAGGCTCAGATGCATAAATATGTTATAAATTGGCTTGACTTTGACGACGTTTATCTGGTAAGATGTATAAACCTTGAACTGAAGTCCTTGATGTTTTTGAAATGCCTATATTAGAATTAAAAGACGGGATAGTGGGATCTACTTTTAACGGACCTAATAAATAACTTGTATAGTCAAAATAATCGATATAAATAAATATGGTCTCGAATTCAAATAAACCAAAACTTATAATAAAATGGTAAAAAAAAAAAAAATTTTATTTTAATTAATTTAAACAATGAAACTTTTAATAATATACAGATAACCGGATTGATACATAAAATAGTCTAATGGGTTACCATCATTTGACATTCTTATTAATTATATTGACATATTACTGCAAATTCTTACAACGATCACGAATTCTACAATAACAATTTGTCGAAACAATAAAATATTATATATTTATGTAAATTCCAAGACTAGTAGGCGACATATTCAAGTTCTTTGGAATTTTCATATTTTAGACATGTTTTATATAAAAAAAAATGAATAAATGTTTACATTAGGAATTAATTAACAACTCGTAAAGAAGATCTTAATTTGCTTGTGAAAAATCACACTCTTCTAACTTTAAATATTTTATCGGTTATTGTTTTCGAAATTGTTTAAAAAGTTGTGGGCAGGCTGACGGTGATTATTAACTCAGTCTGCCGTCCTGACCACCACTTTCGATTTCAAAGAGGTAATTACTGCCTGCAGAAAACTTCTATATTTCTCTGTTTCCTCTGAGTAATCCTGTCGCTATGTCAACAAATAAAATAAAATAAAAAAACATATTTTTTATTATCCAATATTATTCAATAAATTGAATTAATATTATTTTATAATAAAAACTCCATCTTGGAATGAATATACATTGTAAATTAATCTATTTGCATAAGATTTTAGCTTTTATTGGCTATTATTGTTTTTTGGAATAACAATTATTATACCACACATAACGATTTTATATCTACATTTATTTTAATTTATTTTAGGGAGCCAGAGAACAAATATTTTTCTTTTTCCCAGCTCGGCATATGACGACACTCCGCCTGATGTAAAGCTAGAATGCGGCCCATTAACGGAAACAACTGCTACTACGGTCAGCTTGTGCATCACCAGACTTATGTGCAATGTGCATCATCCAGATTAACAGTACACACTCCAGTCCAATAGAAACAAAATTGCTACGGTAATAACGTAAAGAATGTACAAATTTAATATTGTTAATAATAATAATAAAAATACTTTATTGCACAAAATATAAAATATAAAAATTGCAAGAGGCAAACCTAATGTCTTAAGGCATTTTCTGCCAGTAAACCTTTTGTAGATCTGAAAAGTGTTTTCAGTGCAACAAAAATAGGAAATGAAAAATATAGTTAAAAATAAATTAACATTACTGAAAGCAAATAAAAGCAAAGATTTGCTTGATTGATTTATTTGATGATTGATTTAATTAGACCTAAATGTAATTTATAACTAATATGATGTCTTAAATTGTAAAGTTAAAATTAACATACAAAATATCATGAATATTTCAACTCACGTACAAATAATACAAATTGATATCGGTTTAAAATCGAATTGAGTTTTGTTGTTGAATAATCAATAGTGTGTTACGTTATGCATACAAAGAACATTTTAAGAATAATTTGTAATCTTAGATTTTGAATAGAATTTGAATTGAAATTATTGCAATTACCGCAAAGTTTCAGTGGATTCCATCTTGTGCAAATTTGCATTTTGTGCAAAAACCATTGCACAAATATTTTTGAACTAAATTAAGTGTTTTATGCGGCTTACTATAGCGTTTATTTCGATTAATAAACGACGTTTGTTTTCGTCGTCTAGTCTTTTAATTTAATTAAATAATGTTTACGAATAATAAAATAGATCTAGCATTTAAAAATGCCAAAAATTAATTTAAAAAATTGATGTTTTCTAATTTATACCATACATCAGAAATTCTTTATATTTTCGAAATATGTAGGTCTGAATGGTAATTTTTCACTCAACAAACAATATACACGCACACTCGCATAAACATACATACACACACTGCATCTAATTTTACTTTTAATTAAGTTTAAGTTTTAAGTTAAGTTTAGGTCGAGCACTGCCATTGGGGATACAGTCACCAGACTAGTTTCAATGGCAGTGCACTTTGTATTCAGGACCAAATAAATAAATAAAATAAAAATAAGCTAAAAAAATGTTGCTACATAAAAGTAATTACATAACAGCTCATACATGATGAGTACCATAACTCATTGGGAACAAGTCTCACCATCATCATAACCTAATAATATAGCCTACAAAGAACCTTATCAAAATGAAATCTTAATCGACGAAGCTATGAATTCATAAAACACTTTAATTGACATATTTTACATAAAATGTATAGAAAATAAATTGTCTTGGAAAATATTGTGGGAGTTATACTCACTATTTATTGGTACGTAACGTTATGGGCGTGTTATGAATTATAGCAAATACTAAAATTATTTCAATGCAAAATGAGGTTTTCATAGTAGCCAAGTATGGGATCACATTCATCTAATACGGTCTATGAACAGAAACAACTGACCGGCCACAGAACAGAGACATGTCGGCACCGCAACCACGATGGCTACAAAGTTTTTGAAACGATAGTGCCTCGCATAAAGTCTTTGGTCATCATCAGTCTGCCTACTATTCTAAAAAAAGTAGTAGTGAAGTCGCACGCGCAACTTTGGTAATTTGTTTAGTGTAACTATGGTACACGATAACTTGTTAAATAATATTTATTTAATAGCAAATGGATGTTGAATTGACGTATTTGTGAAGTAATGTCACTTCACAACAATAATTGTATTACGTAAAGATGTATTTATGTGATTATGTTACTAACAAATTGAGATATTAAATAAAATTTTCAAGTATAAACCCAGAAAAGTTGGTTAGTGTCGAACTGCTGTCGCACGGGAGTGTCTGCAAGTGTCGTACTGTAACTGAAAAAAATGACCACTCGGCCTGAGCTTCGCGTTTTAATGTGTTACTAGTTATAAAAAAAATACAGCTTCAAATTTATTTAAAATAAACGTGATAATAAGCCGTATAGAAAATTTTCATAATTTTTTGTTGTTTGTTTGTTCAATGCCCATAGTAAGATAGTTCTTGTACCAAAGTGCAGTGGTACCGTACCGATCAGAATTTATCGAGATTTGAACTTATTGGTCGTAAGTTCACGCAGTCTACCATCAGACCACGACCGTTCTTTTTTTATATTATATCAGTTAACGTGTCGTTTCGAATAAGCGGTTTAGAAAAAACGAAATAAAAAAATCCTTGACAAATCAGAGCAACATGTTATGAATTGGAGACAAAAACGTTACATACACTGAAATGGTAAAAAGTTGATACAGTTAAAGTATGATTGATGAATGAGATGTCCTCGTGAATTGTGAAGACAAATTAAATTATTTTTTAATAGGGTTACCATAAAATAAGATTTTTATAGTATACCAGTATGTAATCGCCTGACTCCATAGGTAAAATGCCGACACTAGTCTACGCAATCAAGTATACATACATACTATACAATGAATTTTATTGATGTTTATTTTTTCACATCGATAATTTTATTGCCTTCATACTTGCTCTGCAAATTATAAGAACATCACTGATTTAAACTAATTTTATCGATTAAATAAATCACTCACGATAAGCATTTACAAGAACTTCTATCTAATAAGAACTATACTTCTATCTCCACTCATTATGTCATACAGGCTGCGCCATTAGATATCTCAGATCGAGGATTTTCATGTAGTCTATCTATATCACCCATACTGTATGCGGATATCAGTTCGGCAGTTTAGACGTAATTGTGAGACAAACATTCAAACATTCTAAAGTAGCATTAGGATATCGAATGTAGTATCAGTCTCACGCAACACCAAATAGGAAGGGTACTGTTGATTTGAATCAAATTCTATAATCCTTATAAAAATAGTAAAGGTTTGGTAACCCTATTTCGGAAATGGTTTATAAAGGCAGCCGGTAATTGCTGTTGGGATGCCAACTGATTATTAATTTACTGTTTCACATTTACCTCGAACGTGGAGACAGACGATATGCAAAACAATCGAGATTACGCCACTCGTAAGCAGATCACAAAGTATGCTCTACATTACAGAATTTTAATTAATTTATTACTAATTTTTACCACACAGGAACCTGAGCTGAGGTGGGATCGAATCCACATTCTTTGTTGTGCACGCAGATATTCTGTCCACTAAACTACACAGCCATTGGTGCTTTACGTGAGCGTATCTCTCTATTCTATCTTTCCTTCGGCAGCCAACTACTAGGTTGACGTTATATGTCCTCCTTCAACCTTAGATCCTGTAAGCAGAGCGTGAAAAAGTACCTTCTTGGGCCGGCATAGTGACAGCGACTGAGACCACCGAGCACTGCGGTTTTCATTATAAAAAATACTAGTTTTTACAAGCTAGTAACTCTAATCTTTTTTTAGATTTAACTAGCCAAACTCATAATAGCCTTCCTGAAGCTTGTAAAAAAAGTAAATAAACAATATAAGTACATCTAATAATAATTTATGTAATTGTCTTTTATTTGCGATTGTAAGCAAATAAGGAAAGTTACATATTAAACCAATATTTTGCAACTAAACTTAAAACTGAAGATATATTGCGAAGGTTTACAGCAAAAATTTGTATATTGTATTAGCGAGTTACAATTCGTTATTTGCTATTTTGCAAATTACAAGAGAATTCGCTATTATTCAATTATATAATATAGGTACTTAGAAAGGACATACTTAAGGCTTTTTGTATTTATTTAATCAATAAATTACATTACAACATTAAGCAAATATGTATGATATAATTCTGTTTATTATTGTTATTTATTTGTGTTAGTATTACTAGCCAATTCTAATTCTTGGCAACAGGCAATGATGTCGAGTTTCTTATAAGCTTCTTTCGAAGTCATATATTTAGTATACATAGTTATAGAATCATTTTTGTATGACTCTTTTAAGTCCATAATATTAATATAGATAAATAAAATAAATAATTTTAATTTGAATATGCCTACAGACAAGCCAATTAAACTTTAAAAAATTGAACACACTCATAGTTTTAAATATTTTACTCATAGAGGTGCAAACTTCATACAACTGACATAAAAAACCGTAGGCGAAACGATTTGACAATTTTGCTGTCAAGCCAAATACTAACTGACAGAAAATCTAAATGTGGCTTTGGTCATCTTTTCTTTCGCGTTATTGTAACTAGTTGTATACGAGTCAATGATTTTACACGGATTTTTCTTTATTAATATGTTAACCTAACTGTACCTTTAATAAGCAGGAAATACTCGAAGTTCCGAATATTTTATCCCAGTTTTTTCCTAATTAATATAGATATAATACTTATTACAGTGTAATATTTGCAATTATTTTGGGATTACATACAAAGAATCAATTTTTAGTTACTAATTGACCCCTAGAGATGATGACAAATCTTACATTGATATCAATATATCTTTTAGCAAAAGTCCTGCATGCAAACTATTGCTTAAATTAAAACGAAATAATTAATGTAGTGTATAAACAACCTAATAGATGTTAGCGGCTGTGTTCAAAGCGATGGAAACCTTGTACCGGTGTTCTGATATCACAAGAAGTTGCGGTGGCGCCGCCCAGTCCTGTCCAACGTTCTGTTTCTTGTAAAATATTATATTAATAGTATGATGTTTACAACTCTTACTATGAAAAAAATATTGTAGTATTGTAGTTGTAGGTACCTTAATCTAATTATGAACAATGCTGAGGGTTGTCACAAAAACTATTTTAGACAAAAAGGTTTGAGGAGGAGTAACCCTGCTTACCATAACTAAGTTTTTATTAAAACTGACGATGTATTTTTTTCAATTACTTTGTAATTCTATTGTGAATGTTTCGAGTTAACTTAAGACGTATTCAAAAGTGGGCGTGTTACCCCATTGACAAGAATTTGCCATAAAATGTGCAAAATGAACTTTGCCCTATTGAATATTTTATTTTACTTTAACACATGCTTTACCTATGTATCTTTATTTATATTACATATTTATTTATACATGCCCATACTCCAACAGGGGTAGGCTGAACTATAAAGCACCAAAGACTTCTCTCTCTACAGACTTCTACCTACCATCTTCATTTAGTTAATCCCCTCTTACCACGTAGTCAATACGGTATCCTTCAACTCACAATGATTCCTTATCACGTAGCTTCAGATTCTCTCGCTCAAGGTCACATCCCAACGACCATATTACATTTAGGAAATAAATAAGTAATATACTTAAAAACGTATTAAATGGGAAAATATCTCTATATGAAGTTTCTTCGAAAGCAATAAACTGTACAATAATTTCGAGAGATATATAAAAATGATTTATTATAATTCTTAACACGCCATAACATCTTATTTAGTCCGTAAACCTTTAAAAGACTGGTATATTATTTTGTTAAACAACTTTACTGAACTATTAAATATAACTATAACATAATAAATATTTAAAATAAATGTTTAATCCTAATATAGAAGAAAAATAAATATTTGAAAAAAAAAAATAAAGGTCTCCACGCAGACCTCTAGACAGTGTTTTTTCCAGTATAATAACTGTAATTTTTATGTAATATTTTGTAAGTATTCTTTGTGCTATGGTTTGATATCCATTACAACAAAAGTTTCAACGTGGACTCGAACTCGGAACCTCCACGTCACAAACATCATAACATGACTTTATTGAAATAGGGGCAAAATAAATTATTAACTTGAAAACAAAATTTCTCAATTTCTCATTTGAATCTTTCTAGACGGCTCCTTTCTAATCGTAAAATTCCAAAGAAAACATTAAAAATTTCAATCAATAACATTTAAAAAAACAAACAGTTATTCATTATGTAATACGGTGTTCATTCTAAACTAATGTTCATTAAAAGAAAATATACTAATGAATGTGTCAGAACGTGACCGACCATCATTGGGGGCTATCACTTATTGAAATATAGTGACCAATTCATAGTGCTCTAATTGGGATAAATATATTTTTAAAATTATTATTATAACTTGGCACAATACTCGGCCACATTGCGGCAATTTTAATGTTATGTAAGATTGCAGTTTATAAACGTTAACAATTGCTACCATAGATGAATTTCTGCAGACACCAGTCGTCTCTGCTATGCCGGTTTGAGGAGATGATGTTCACTACCAGATTGATAGTGGACACTTATGGCAACTTCTAAACTTATCTTGAAATGCCTCAATGTGACTTGACTTGAAAGTGGTATTATTAGCCCAATACAATAGACTGGGCCAATAACCACCACCAGTCTAAATAAATAACCCAAATCAATATTATAATATAATAAACAAAACAAATTATATACTAAGACATCTCGGGATAATATCACTACTTTCAAGTGAAACAGCCGTGAAGCCTGAAGAAGTTAACCTGATATTTCGCATTCGTTTGCATAGGCCGATCATAGCCTGCAGAAAGACACTAAATTGGAAAAGTAATTTCATAAAAAGATAACGTAATTGTTGATAGTCAAACTGAGAGAGATTGTACGGGAATCTTAATAAAATAGTACTACAGGATTCAGAGAAATTTGACTGAATTGGAATTAAAATATTAAAATAAGGCAAATTGGCCAAGTAACCGAAATTGAAGTTAAATTGAATATGTCCTAAAAAGTGCGTACTTGATGGTAACATGAAACAAAAGTACCGCTTGATAGCTGATGATTTCTGATCGTGATCATTTAAATATTGATTTCTCACTATTTAGTATTATTATGTAACAATGCAATTAGACAGTTTGATTAGTATAAAACGTAATTAAAAGTATAACAAAAACATAATACTTTAATGGCTCGAGTAAAATAAGTAACTAATACAGAATGCCCTGACTCCAAACTAGAATATATGGGTATCAGAATAAGGACAACAATTTAGAATACCCAGACTCTTGAAAATAATATAATAAATGTGTATTAAATATTCGTATCAACTGGGAACCTAAGACAGGGAATTATTTATTTTAACTGAATAAAATATTTTATACGGCTTACTATCGCGGTAATTTTTTATTAATTAACCCCAAGAGCATACGTCTTGGTTGGCTCGATGTCTACAAAATTTTCGAAATGTCACGTTATTTATTAATAAAAATAAACGCGATAGTATGACGCATAAACTCTTTTATTTTAGATTTGTTTATGACGTCGCGCGTGTGTATCCTTGAATTATCTATCATCAAGTAAGTATTAAATAATAGTAATTTTATTTTGATTTTACTTTCATTAGGAACAAGCAAAGCTATTAATAATGAAAAATAATACAAGTTGCAACAACATGGATGCACCGAGTTGTTGTGATTAAAATAATAAATTATTTTATTAATGCAACCATAATCGCGCTTCATGTTTCTTCATTAAGGTGATCATTTGTTGGGTTGTCAGCCACCCAGTGCGCTGCTAATACGCTTTTAATGATGACACGATTTTTAATAGTAGCCACTCCACTCATGCCCCTGTTCTTTGCAGTTATACTGTTTATTTTTGATATCCCAAAACTTCATACCGTATTTATAGCCAATATAACATATTGTATGGTAAGATGTTCTGTCGTCCTGAGGTTTAAATCATAAGATAGGAGTGTACGCCGTAAATAGATTCTCTTCAAGCCGGCATAACGGAGACAAGTTCTACTCTGTGGTAGCAGTTGTATCCACTCACTTTAGCTTAACATTTGGCTGATTGTGGCCAAAGTATATTGAGCTTCTTTAAAAAACCGTTTCTTATGAGTCTAAGGAAATGTCTAGGGATTTCATAGTGAACAAACAACTTTTTTGGTGAAAAAATAAGTAAGTTAAGCTTAATTGGAAATATTGTTTTATGTAATAAAACGCAATAATCTCTTATCTTTATAGTTGATCATTTCGTATAATTTCACGGAGTTTTTTTATTATATTGGTTTTTGAGATTTAATTTATTTTTAATGAGATATTTAATGTTTATGCTGGTACTTAAGAAATTTACAGATTTTATTATTTCTTTTGTTGGACAATTACAGAAGCGTTTTATACTCTTGAAAATAAATATCGTACTGAATGTACGTACGTACGTATGAATTAAAGAACTTACTTAAAGGACTTTCTGTAGAGTGTTAACCTTACAGGTTCTTTTTTTGCGCGAACAGACAACGTTTGAAAAGCTTTGTAGCCATCATAACCACGATAGCTACAAAACTTTCGAAATAATCAAAATAAACGCCATAGTTTTACAGATATTACAGACATAAAATTACAGATATTTCAAAACATTGTTCAAAATATTTAACAAAGAGCGTTAACTTTGCGGAAAAAATAAAAAAACAATCGTTGAGATAAAAATCATCGGATTCGCATAAAAATTCTTGTAAGCTGTAAACTTTTTACAATTCAGCCATTATATTTTTTAATTACTCAGGCTTTCGATGTAAAATCTATGTTTTTATTGACATTATCGTCGACACTTTTGCTATCGGAGCGATTATCTACATTTGTAACGTGCATTTTAAACTTGTTTTGTTTATATACGGTCTGCAAAATAAATAACAAAATACAATTTACTTACTTTTTATATGCGAAAAAACATAACAAAAGAAGTTCCTCGTTTGTGGGCGCCTAACGGCTATTGGTCATATTAGGTACACATAAAAATAAAAACCATTTTATCATATAGTAAACGGCAAATAGATTATGTATAAATCTAACCGGAATTAATTATTTCATTCATTTAAGTTAGTCTATTTCTCATTATTCCAGTTAGACACTATAAAACTAAAATTATCAATACAATGTATAGATTCGACATCGACACAGGAAAATCGATATATTTCAGTAATAGATGTTACAATTTAGGTATAGTAGGCATATTTCCCATTTAAAGAAAAATAACCCCTTTCCGTCAAAAAAAATACTAGAAGTCGATTGCAGCGCCCCTACCGGGTCCAATTGTAAATCCAATCCATCTAGATGCCCACTCAAATGCACACAAAAAAAAATAAAAGAACTATATACATAAAGAAATTACGAAAGAAAAATGGGACACACTGTATGTATACGTATTTAAGCGCATAACATTACAAAACATGTATATCAATACAAAATGGTTAAGCCTGCACTCACATGCATCCAATAGATTACAAAATTGGATTACATTAGTAGAAAATGCTAATTGGTAACTACGACAAGTACTACAGGTTTAACAAAGATATAAACTATACTTTTATATTTAAAATTCAATACAAACAAGCAATTGATATATGATAAATATTCAAATGTAGTTGTTCGTTGTTTTTATTTTCTTGTGTTAAAAGTTAAAAGGTTCTTCTTTTAGGTTAACTAATGGATTTCATTAATATACTATGCTACGATAACTGATAATACCCGCAATTCGTTCGCGTATTTTCCATAGAATCTTTCATAGAGTGGTAGGACAGGCTGATGATGGTTATTAGCCTAGCCAGCCAGAGTATTACTAGTAGTTTCAGTTTAAGTATAACGAGAGAAGTGTGCACAATCTGGATAGTGCACATTCGTCTCCTCAAGCCGGCATAGTGTAGTCAACTACTGCTTGCAAAAATCTCTCTGTGATAGAATTTGTTAAAAAATCAAAACTGAAATCTGTCTACGTCTAAAATTACAAGCGTAAAAATATATAAACTTGAAATAAAACAATAATTATCTTAAAATAACTTAGAACAGTATAAAATTGTTCACGCTTAAACTATCATGGCTCACACTTCATCGTGGACAGCTAAAATGGCGGTTTTGAGTACAAGAAAATCGATTTAAAACAGCGAACACAATAATTACATAGTAGTTAATTAAACTTAACAAACCGAGAATAATTCACAATTATAACACCTGGATTACTTATTAAATCTTAATAAATGATATATCCATATATTACAAGAAATTTTACAGATAATAATTTTAAAGGTCAATTTTTATTTACTTATTTATTTTGGAGAAAAGACAGCGACAGGCAGAAGTAGAAACAATTTTTCTTTTCTTTTCCCGATTTCCGACACGAAAATTTTCTTTTATATTTTTTTCGTTGTTTTTAAGGCAAAGGATTCTTACCCATGCAGTTTTCGTTTCAATTCCCACTATCACCAAAATACCGTTGATGCCACACAACTTACGGGACAGCCTATATATAACAATAATACTATACAAATATATTACTACTATAATTTCGTTTTAATTAAATTAAATATTTTCCGTCACGGACAATAAGTCGTGTATTAGAATTTAATAATATTAATATTACGAAAGTTAATTTTTAAACTAAAAACGATAGCTATATAACATGTCAATTAAATAATGAAAAATTTATATGTTTTAGTGAAAACTTATTTACATGCCGCATAACATTATTGGTGAAAATAAACTATTTCTACCATTTTTTTTATTATAGCGTGGGAGTTTACAAGAATTAATTTATATAATGAATAAATAATACGATTAAATATAAATATCTTTTTAGTCTAAAGAGTATGTAGGCTGACTGATTATGGTTATTAGCTCATTCTTCCGGTCTGGGGTAGTACTTGGCTGCACATTAGTCTCCTCAAGCCGGTATAGTGGAGCCGACTGTTGCATGCAGGCATTTCTCTGTGGTAACATGCCGAGCTACTATAAAAAAGTAAATTTTAATTCATAAAATCCCAAAATAGCGTGTATTTCCTAATTAATGATGTCCCTGACCCGTTAGCTAACAATATCTAGCTTCTAGATCTTAGTTAGGTCTTATCGGTTCTAGAAATCTTATAAACCCTCGCACGAGGCCTGTACTGTAAATCTAACGACCTTGGAGTTAAAAACTTAGACCTTGTTTTATTTTCTAATAAAATTAAACGTTTGTATTTATTGATATTTAAGTATTAAAGTTTACTGTTTTCAATATAGAAAGTGTCACGTGCAGTTACTTAGGTATTCTAAGTGACGTATAATATATTATATCTTCATTTGTTTTTCTATTTTATTTTTGTTATAAGTTTAGCAGCAGACTGATCATGGTTATTAGCCTAACTCCAATTGTTACACGTCACACATGAAGTGATCGAGTCACTTGAAAGTAGCCAGGTATAACGAGAGATGTATGCCCTATCACCCTGGATTGTAGCTCGGCACGTGACAACACTCTGCCTGATGTTAAGCTAGAGAAAAAAAAATCTTCAGGCAGCACTTGCCTTCGTTATACCGGCTTAAGGAGTTCAATGTACACCGCTCAAACTGACAGTGTACACTTCTCTCGTTATTCTTGGCTATTTTCAAACTGCTTCCGAAACGCGACCCTAGGACACCAATCATACTATTTCACATTCACCCAAAAACAAGAGAAACTCGATTAAAAACAACGATTACAAACAAGATTTAAGAAGGGCCCACCACACGTAGCCGTCAAATAAATAAAATTTAATTAAAGCAACAATGTTCTAACACATACCCACATTGGCTAGTAGCATATTAATTGACAACTTCTTTGATGAATCGCTCCTATACACCTTGTTACAGCTAACACTCATCTGTCATTGCGTCACTAACTGCCAGGTTAAGATGTCGCGATTGAACCTGCCTGATACGTGCTTTAAATTAGATTAATTAAAGTTTTTATCAATATTATTTGTTTCATCATAATGTTAGTTGATCATATGTCCTATTTTTTGGCCAAATCACTTGATAACTGTTGTTTAAGAGCGGCCGTGTTCTAACGGTAGGACGTGTGAACTCACAATCGATGAGACCTGTGTTCAAATCTTGATAAATTCTGACCGGTACAAATGTATGTATGTAGACATTATTTAAAGAGTAGTAAGCAGTTTGATGATGGTTATTAGCTCAGTCTGCCGATCTGAAGCAGTACCTCCACTTTTAAGTGTAACCCATGAAGTGACCTCGTCGCGTGCGCACTGCCAATCTTCGTTGGTGGTAAAATACGCTGCCAGACTGCAACGCGAGGAAGACAGTATGTTGTCATTTGTTTACGTACGTGTGTCAAAGTATGTCAGTTAGACCTAGTTTGCGGGATCCATTGCGTAGAGGAAGATACTCCTCTTCTTGTTTTAATCTAAGATGTTTTTTGCTTCGAGTTCAAAGTCTGCGCTTAGGTCTTAGATTACGAGGCGAGACTTTTGGCCGTAACTTGAAACTTCATTACTAAACCACTATTAACGCGCCTTATATAGATCAACCTTATCTAAATACGTGTTATTATACATGTTCTTGAAATTAATAATTATTTTTTATCACTTCTTATAGACGGCATAAAATGTAAGTGAATGAACTATCTTTCTGATTTTCTTGATATTACCGCGACAAATAAACAAAAGTTTTTTTTATATTTCATATAATTTAATAAATTATTGTCAACCTGAATCTTTAACACGATAGAAATAGAGTCGTAATTGCTGTACTTTTTAAAAGAAAAAAATGCATATTCTGTACATTTAAAAATCAAATCCGAGTCCACAGCTTTATGAACGAATGACAGCTATCACGCGAACGCGTTAAAATTCCTCTATAGGATAGTCTATTTTAATTTTTCATTGGTAGCCTGAAAGGATTGACGTCACATATTACTGGGTTTTTACATAATAATTCATATAATTATAAAATTAATTTATTATTATTTAATCTTTTACTTATAGTACAATACCCTCACAAATAAAATCGTCAGAATTATAAATGTTCTAATCTAATCAATTTCACAAAAAATACAATACATACGGTTATATAATTATTTTTATTAACGTGAATAATATAAGAATATCGTTTTTTTATGTTAGAGAGAAATAAAAAAATTTTAAATGACTTATATGATTTTTTTAAAATGCCTGTACTAAGTTAGTCCTTCTATCATAGGCATTGAGCGACAAAAGTACATATAACACAGTTACATTGGTACCGGTCAGAGTTTAGCGAGGTCTGAACACTGGTCTCATCGATCGTGATGTCCATCCCCCATCTACAACTAGACCACGGACGCACTATGAATAAATAGTGACTGGATTCCGTCTGGTATAATCAAGAATGCGGTACATGAGTGGAGATAATATGACAACACTTCGCCTGATGTAAAGCCAGAGTGCGGTCCATGAACGGAAACAACTGCTGCTACATAGCCTGCGCTCTGCCGACTCGAGAAAACGAATGTGAACTATCCGGATTGACAGTACACACTTCTCTCGTTATTCCTGGCTACTTCCAAACCATTCCAGAAACGCGACATAGTCACTTCACGGGTGTTACATTGGAAAGTGGCGGTACTACCCTAGTACAGCTAATAAAATGAGAACACGCAAAAATTAAAAAAAAAAAATGCCACAAACTTTTCATAATAATATTTTAAACTACCTAATAATATATCCTCGATTATACACATGTAATTTATCGATCTATTATTTAGAAACCCGTGACAAAAACGTCATCGGAAAACAAAAAACAATCGTACGAATTAAACCCTGTCATAAATTAAGTTTGTGATTCTTCCAAATCGTGACTTGATAATAAATATATTACGTAGTAAGAATTAATACCAAATATCTTCTTATATACAGAGTGTTAGTTAACTATTTTAATTCTAAAAACAATAATTTTTATTTTACAATTTTAAAATTTAGAAAACAAGGTTCTCAAAAATTAACTATAATTTCGCGTTAACGGTAAGCAATTAAATATCTTAGTCCTGTGAAAAATAGAGGAAAGAAATACATAATTAAATATATTAATTATTAATAATAAATAATAAACCTCCTATATATTAATAGAAAGATAACAAAAGTCAGTCGTATATCGTATACCGGTTTCAATGAAAAGGACTATGTAAAATCTACTTGTAATAGATGTACGAAATAAGAAAAAAAGAAAAAGAATTTGTGCACTTTACAACAAGATATCTGGGACTCGTGACATCCATTTATATCATCTATAGAGAACAAACAAGACCACATATTAACTAATTTTATTCTTTTTTATACTGATATTGAACGGAAAAGGCAGCAAGGAAAAGGTAAATTTATGTTGTTGTTAATTAAAAAAAACATGTCATACAATCGATTCGAGAATGTAAAAATGAAAACTACCGTTACAAACAAAAGGTTAAGTTGACGACATCTTGACTCACGGCGGCCGGCGGGTGCAACAAAAAAAATCCATAATTAAATTAGCGTCTTCAATATTAAAAATAATTTCGAAAAAAAAAGAAACTTCGTCGTCGGCATCCTGCGGGCCGCTGTTGGGCGCCGTCCGCACGACACATACCGACCACTTTTATACCCGTCAAATCGACTGATAATTGAAATGAGTTCCTTGTAAAAAGCAGAAAAACGATTATCCCAGTACCTTTTAAGAGAGACCGAGATACACAAATGGACTCTGTATTAGAATTTATGTCACTTAAAGAAATGAAATAAAAAAACGCCGAAAGGTTTACACGCAATAAAAATATAGAAACGACACGAAAGCCTCTCCGGTTGTCAATCGTAGAGTTTAATAATCGTAAAATACTTTTGATCTGCTCACACTTTGAAATGAAGGCGTCTACACGATTACCCACGACTATTATCTCATATCAATTCTATTCTTTTTTTTCTAATTGATTTTTAAATACATTCCTTCTTAATACGTAGAAGAGTAAATTATTAGATATTATTATTAATATATTATAAAGCGTATAAAAATTTGTTGTAGGCTTGTTTTTTTTATTATTATTGTAGCTCGGCATATGACAACACTCCGCCTGATGTAAAGCTAGAGTGCGGTCAATGAACGGAAACAACTGCTACTACAGAAAAATCTCTTCAGGAAGCAGTCGCCTTCGCTATGCCGTCTTGGGAGACTATGCATCATCTAGATTGATAGTGCTCACTCCTGTCTTACATATTGTCTACTTTCAAACTGTTCCCGAAACGCGACAAGGCCACTTCACGGGTGTTACATTGGAAAGTGGTGTTTTTTTGAAAATAAAAACTTTGCCTCACTACACTTCAAATTTTTAACTACTTATTTCTTAGCAATTAATTAAATCATCATGTTTTTAACAATACAGTGTTATGTACTTTTTGAAAACAAATTTGTAAAGCAATAATTAAAATTAATATAATATTTATGAGCAATAAAATATTTATTCTGCTTCGCATATTAATGTAAAAATTAAATAAATCACTATTTTCATATATGGTACAAAAAAATCGGTAAATTAATTCTGACCTTTTTTAAGTGCACTGTATTAGTGCTGTGTGAAATAAAGTTACCTTAGACAACCTTAGACACATGAAAGCCTATACACATCCCTCTAAAAAAAACTGCTTGAGTATTTTTTAAGTCAAGAATTGCAGAATAAACTCGCTTTATTCAGGCACAATTCAGGAATGATTGAATTAGTATACCATGTAGGAACTTTCATTAGGTTTGCATCAATAAATACATTGATTTTATGTTTATTTTAAATTTATAATTGAAAAATATATAATTTGTTTTTTTTTTCATTTCAATTTTCGCTAGTGCTAAGTGTTATTTAAAGAATTTCTTTTAAATTCAAATTCAAATATTTTTTTGTAAATAGACTTACTTGTGATCTACCTCTTATTATGTAAAATTATTTAACTAAAGCTCCGGAAAGCTCCTTCAAGAAGAAGGTCACAAGAAACTCAACACCACTGCCTATATAAATACTAAATTTTTTTTATATCAATATATTTACAGTATAGTAGTTATATTTACTTATAAATAATAATAAGGTAATCTAAAGATCATATTTTATGTGTAGGATTGCAACACAGGCGCCCGCTGTTATTCAAAACGAATATGATACTCGTACCTAATTATTACAGAAAATATTTAGATTTTTGTGAGAAAACAATGTTTTTCTTTTGTCTTTTATGTCATTTATTTTACAAAATATTGCTTTTTCGTTCAAATTTAGTTCAATTCCTCGTTCATTACGACGTAAAACTTTTGTTTTGGAAGTTTGTTAGTCTTTTTTTTTTTGTTTCAAAACGATATTCTACGAATGCGTGTATTTGGATAAAATACACTAAAAATATCGTTCAAAAATCACAAACCCATGTTCTATTTGCATATATATTTTATAGAAAGGTATAAAGTACAATTTAATATACTTATGTATATGACAGGTCTGTTAAATCAACTTAAAAGTTTACAATGCTGTAATTAAAATTTTAACGGTGTATAAATTTCAAAAATAATCTACGCGGTTCTTTGATGATAAAACCTTAATAAGACATCATCTTTATGTTATAAAAAATCGTTCAGAAGAAGTGCATATATTTTTTTATAAGTTCTGGGTTCCGTAGATTTTTTTTTCCAATATGCCAATATGATTACTTGATAACTTACTTTTATATAGCGTGTTTATTTGAGAAAAAAATAATTCAATTTGTTTAATTTGTGATAAAGTTTAAAAATTAAAATTTGTACTTTCTTTTATTATTTTAATTGTGTTTTGTACATTATAAATAAAATAATAAACTAATTTAATTTTTTTTTTTAGTTTTATTCATTCATTCATAGTTCATTTAGTAAGAATTAAGTTAATTATTTTTTAATAAAAAATTTACTAACATTACAACAATTTAAACATCAAATCTGCAATGTATGTGCATTGAAATTGCATACAGATCTCTAAAGATATTAATATACTGATAAAAAGTAATGCCTATTCATTAAAAACACTTGCTCCGGCATAAAATCGGTGTTTCTTAGTTAAAATCCTTAAACCTACAATTACGTAGTTATTGGTACATTTAGTTCAAAAGAACCGCCGTCATCCGATATAGATAGGTTATTCTCCATACGACCGATTTAAATGTAACTATACTTACATTTACTCGTATAGTAAGTACCTAGTTAATAAGAATTTATGTTAGATTTTCCTAATATTCGTGGGAACTTTTATTACATTGCCTCGACATAATACAACACTTCGCCTGATGTTAAGCTAGAGTGCGGTCCATGAACGGTAATAACCGCACAGAGAATTTTCTACAGGCATCAGTCGCCTCCGCTATGCCGGCTTGAAGAGACGAATGTGTACTCACACCGGAAGGAGGGCAGCTTGAAGATAATTGCTATTTAATGTAAAAATCCCGAAGAACCGAACCCACATTATCAGTTTAATGATTTATAGGAAATAATAATTATATCAAGTTTTACACCCGTTAAGTAGCCAGGAGTATAACGAGAGAGCTGGACGGTGCAGAAGCCAGCATAGAGGAGGCGACAGACATATCTATATTTATCTTCTTTTATATTTTAGCACGTCATATGACCGCACTCCGCTTGATGTTAAGCTAGAGTGCCATCCATGAACGGAGGCGACTGCTGCCAGAAAAGGGGATCTGCAGACACCAGTCGCGTCCGCTATGCCGGCTTGATGAGATACCTCTTCACACTGCGCTTGAAGGATCCCATGTTATAGGAAGGAGGAAAGACGTGGTTGGGAAGGTCATTCCACAATTTAATGGAACGTCAGAAGAAGGATTACCCGAACTTTGTAGTGCGCGAGGGGATTGTTTCGACGGTGAGGCGATGCAGTAGTCCGTTGATAGACCGCAATATAACATCAAGAAGAGTGAGGTAGGTTTTAGTTCCTCTGCGTATATCTCACCGTGATTTATCGTATAGCTTGTAATAATTTTTCATCGTACTACATGTGTTTTAATAAATTATAACAGAAACTAATTTATGTTTTCATCGAATTATAATTCTCTAGTAAGAAGACATCTTTGTTGCGAAATTACTTTATACTAAAATTAATTGCATGCTCTGTCTATACCAGTATTCATATTTTGTGACCTTATAATGTTTTTTTATACGAGTAGTAGCTTGCCATGTTACCGCACTCCATCTGATTAAGATAGAACGCGATCACAGATAAAGCAGGCAACAATCACCTTCGCTATGCCGGCTTGAGAGGACGAAGGTGCATTATTCATTGACAGTGTAAGCTCTTCTAACCTCTCTCGTTATTTCTAAGCTAATCGTCAAACGCAATTAGGCGGCTTCACAGGAGGACTGCAGCCCTAACATATGTTTCTATATGGCAAAATGCAGAGGAGATTGTATGCAAGTTTGTTGTTTTGCTTTATTTAATTTCGAAGATAGGTCAAAAAGGTAGTTCTAAAAGAAATTAAAAAATAAGTTTCCAAATTCAATTAGCAATAAAATTTCGAATAACCGTTTTAAATTGCAATTTAAATTCTTAATTCGAACATTAGAACGAGATTTGAAATTGCAACAACGCAGTCGAGGGTGTTTTGTAATTGATTCTATACCGTTAAGGGGTTCAATGAACTTTAAATTGCGTCTTTCTGTAAAGTTGCATTTTTCAAAGAATTTTATGAACAAAACAATTACAAGGGGTTATTCCACAAATGGTGGTAAAGCGGAACGCGTTTATTGACTTAATGGTGTTAATGATTTAATAAAATCAGGGTTTTCTTTTGTTTTTAAATGCTGCTGGAGTAAACATATATGTATGTATTAGTCAGCAACAGGATTGAAAATGATGCTTAGCTATATATATTTTTTTTTATTGTAGCTCGGCATGTGACAACACTCCGCCTGATGTAAAGCTAGAGTGCGGTCCATGAATGGAAACAACTGCTACTACAGAGAAACCTGTACGGGCAGCCGTCGCCTCCACTTTGCCTGAGGAGACGAGCATGTACCATCTAGATTGACAGTGCACACTCCTCTCGCTATACCTGGCTACTTTCAAACTATTCCCGAAACGCGACAAGGTTTTGTACTTTATATACCTATATATTTTTTTAAGGATTTTTTTTAAATTTTTTTAAGGAACTTTATAAATGAGTATAAATAAAATACATATATGATATAGAAAGCTTTCTGTTGTGTTGATTTGCGAACGTATCATAATTAATTAGTCACCACGTTACTTTCGAAAGTCCACTGTCAACTGTGCACATTCGTCTCATCAAGCATAGCGGATGTGACTGACGCCTGTAGTGGCAGTTATTTCCGTTCATAGGTAGGCGGAGATTTTAAGGTTATATGATTCAATTTTGTATGAACACCGTTCATAATATAAAACATATTTTAAATAGAATAAAAAATTGTTCATAACAACAAAGTTAAAAAGCATAAATTATACCATTTTAATTCAATTAAACCCTACAATAACGAAACTACACACTAAATTACAAAAGTATAGTCAAGCACACAATCCAATAACCATTTCAAACCAAATAATCTTTTATAACGCCATCCCATCAATAATTCACCTAAAATTTACTATCTAGTAATACATCATAAATATTACCATCTTCCCAAAACCTTAAGTCAGTCCTGTCCCAAATAGATGCGCCTACGCAAGTAAAAGTACAACACTTGTATGAAGTACAATCACAGTATTTCAATTTGATGGATGCCCTTTAGGTATTTTTCTATCCTATTGTGATAGACGACATTTTGTGCGTTTGTGTGCGTGAATGTCTTTTTTTTTTCTTCTTTTTGTTATTATCTGTATTAATAATGTACACAAAATAACATGGTCCCTAACGAAATTCAAGCTGTTGTTTAAACATTTCAGAATATTGTTCACCATAATTTTATAATAACAAATTGCCAAACAATAATAAAATATAACTGATAACTGATAATAATTTAACAAAAAACAAGAGTCAACAAAACGATTTTAACTTTAAAAAAAAAACATATATAGATATAGGTAAACTGCATTGTTTTGCATAATAAACGAATCATGGATCAAAAAAATATGTTATCTTGAAAATGGCGATTTTTGAGTTGAAACCTTTTTTATTACACTTTTAAAATAATTTCACAATTTTCTAAAGCTACCTTTTTTTAGAAAAATCTATTTGACGACAGATAATATCAATATGAAGAATTTAAATGTGGCGACAGATGGTTGGGATAAAAATCTTTAAATAATTTATCCCATGACACATATTTCCTTATAAGATTTTTTTTGGGACTGTAACTAATAAATTGTTAGTCACATTGATTTGTATTAATTATATTAACGTAAATAAAATTATCATTACAAATAAAGGTGCCTGCAGACATTTCTTTGTGATAACGATTGTTTCCGCTCATGGACCGCACTTTAGCTCAAGAGTAAGCGTAGTGTGGTCACAGACCGAGCTATTTAGTTATCTAATATCTAAATAAAACCACGCGGATCAAAAGCGAAGATAACTGGTACCTCAGAGGGCAGGGAGGAGTGCGTGCCGTCCAGATTGACAGGGCTAATGCAAACAAAAAAAACTACACTTGAAAAAAAATTTCATCATAAACATCAAATTAATCAATTTATTCATCATACTATGCCAAACAAATTTTGATATAATAACCACTTCAATATGGCCTTTCAACACAATCAGTAAAGAAAACTAATCCCACAATTAGTATTTGAAAGACGTCTCGCCACTTTACACTTCAATAATAACTTAAACCCGCATAATGGCCTATACAAAACTCATAATTAACAACATAAAAATGAACTCTATTTCTTGTAAAATTACGACCAAATTCGTTTGAGAGTTTAATAGTAGAGTAACGAACCTTGTTGGCCCCCACACCTCTTAATCGCGAATCAATAATTCATTAGCTGTTTTTGGCTACCACGTGTTAGTTAGACTGACATATGAATTACATTGTGCTGGTGTCATTGGCATTTTGAACTCTTTTTATAGATAAAGGCACTATTCAAACGCAATCGCTACTTCTTTTCTATTTTCATATACAAATCCTTTAGTTTTTGTAGTAGCGCTTCACCTGATGTTAAGCTATAGGACGAGGGTTTTTTAAGCTACACAGCGCTTACGTGAATTCGTCGAAATTCTTCCATCTCAGCAGCCCTTCCAACCGCTGCAGTGCTGAACACAAAATATCAGTGATTCGGAACAAAATATTGACTAAAATTATTTTTAATTTAAGGTCGCTATATGATAGCAATAAAACAGAATACTTCTTGATGGTCAATTATAGTGTGCATTTCTAATTTCTTGTTAGAAAGAATTCATTATCCATCTAAGTTAAAATTAGCTAAATTCAATGACACAAATACGTGTATAAAAAAATGTCTACCTTACGTTATGTCTAGACGATGTTGTAACTTTAAATAGGGCTGTCATTCATATATCCTTTAAAAAAATTCATAATGAAATAAACTATAATGATACCCAACGAAATATCTCTATGACATTCCTGCTCTGATGTTGCCAGCAAATCTGTTGGAAAGTTGGGAATTTATCCATATCCAACTAGGCTGCAATTCTTGAATATAGACTTAAAACTTATAGATTCATTCATATTGATTTTCTTTTCAGTTCGTTTTCTTTTCAAATCGTTTTCTCAAAAGTCCCTATTGGCCTATACGTTTTAAGTCTACGGCATTCGAAAATTGCCCCTTGATGCTTCGGTATATCACAGATTGTTTTAAATCTACAGCGCGTTGTGTGAGTGACAACGAAACAAGCTAGAGTTAGGTGGGCTATGAGTATTTAATAGTTAGCAGCCTTAACCTTGAAGAGTAATATGAGAGGACCAACTGTCTGCGACAAGTACAGCCCACACATGTCGATTATTATGTATCAAAGCGAGACAATCGTCTGCAAACATTTCATAAGCATGACATTAATTTTTTTTATTTATAGCGTGCTCCTTTTTTATAATGTAAGTTAGTTTATTTACTCGTAGATTAACTGTTTATTTCTATGTTTGTTTTTTATTGTTACTCTGCATTTGACAAAACTCCGTCTGATGTTAAGATAGAGTGCGATTCATACCCGGCTACTTCCAAGCTGATCCCGAAACACGACTAGGTCACTTCACCCTTGAAAGGTGATAACGAAACGTCAAATACCGTACATTTTGTTGTCGATTCGATCAAGTGGCAACTGTAGATTGGATTTTAACTTGAACCCCTGGAAGGCAGACTGAACTAATAAATATCATCGCTTTTTTAAATTTAAATACCAAGCTAAAATGAGGTTCATGGGAGACATCCAGTGCATCATCCAAGTTGACAAGGTTTCAATTCTTTTTGTGATCCCAAAACGCGGCTAAGTCACTTCTACTTCGAGGCAAATTGATTATAACCATCATCAGTCTGCTGATCTATCTGACAATTTAATTGTATTATAATAATTGCTACGTTTTACATGATATTTATAGAGATTAATATAATATTGTATTTATTGTATTCGAAAAGTACACAAGTCCAATTATAAAATGTAGTGAGGCTGTCACAAAAAGTCAATATAAATGCAAATTTATTTGGCAAAATTACCATGACAAAACTCGGCATGTCACACTGAACCTAGCTACTGGCTTCATATTTAATTTGTTATGCATCGTCCCAGACATTAGTTATTATTAATTTGACTATTGTGTCCTGATTTGGGATGTTGAAGACTTTGAAATGAATGAGGTAGGTGGAACAGATCGGTCAAGGGCACATTTTTAAGTTATTGTCATTTACAATGTATTTAAACTTCTTAAGGACAAGCCTGATATTGTTTAAGGTATAAATTATAATTATAGAGCTTTTAGTAGGGCCAAACACGCATAATACAGTACAAAAATTTCAGAGATATACATCCACAAATTTATGAGTTCTAGGGTGGCTCCACAGTTCTCTGAGGAGCCACATTTAAATGCATGTGATTTCTAAACGGTGTTACTTACTACAAATGGAATGATTAGGTCTACAGTATCAGGTTTTTTTTAATTGTAGCTCGGCATGTGACAACACATTGTTTCATACATTATAATGTTACGAGATTCCTTTTAAAAACTGAGACTTGCTCATCTTTCTAATTGAATAAAATTACTACCGCGATTATTTTTATCTAATTTAATCCGATATTTCAAAAGCTTTGGAGTCATCGTGTTAGCATTTCTTCGCAAAGCAAAATAACCGCGATAGTAAACCGCATAAAATCCTTTATACAGTTAATTTATTGGTAGTAATACTTACAAAGTTTAGAAATAAACATAGTTGATTTAATTATTGTAGATAAAGATATAAAGAATGATGGGCTTATATAATTTATGTGTTTGGTAGTTAATGGCGATTATCCCCAACAGGAAGAACACGATAATAATTACGTACTTGTTGTAATAAATTATCTAGTTAACATCAAATACTATAACATTCCGTTCAATTTAACACACCGTCGCGACTTTTTGAATAAACTTCATTTGTAAACATTTGAAATTATTTACAAATATCCAAAGTTAATAATATTTCTTGGTATAACAAGCCAGACTTATATACTTAGTTACCAGACAATATTTAATATTTGTTTTCAATATTTCGATTATTTTTGATTCCAATTTTATTTGATGATGAGGCCACACAAAATGCGCAATAGAGTTCGTGTGCGTTGTAATATAAGAAAAGCATTCTATTGCATCCATTAATTTCATACATTACAAATGTCACAGCTTAACCTTTGATGATTTTCTATGGTAGTCCGACAAGTGACCTACATCTAATGACTACATGCCGTCCATGAGCGCAGAGAAATACTACTACTACAAAGAAATCTCTGCAGGTAGCCTCCACTATATCGATCTGAAGAGACAAATGCGCACTGTTCAGGTTGGTTTACTATTATTTTCCAAGCTGATCCCGAAGCTCGTCTAGGTCACTTCACGGATGTTATACTTGAGAAAACTACTTCACCTATAACTATCAGGAATATCTATAGATGTGAATGAACCGCTATCAATATCTGAATTTATCGATAAAGTTGTATTCGACCGACTTACATTGAACAAATATGATGCATTCTTACACAAATATTTACATCGATATGACACGCCACTGTTTATAGTTGGAGACATTTTTATTGGACTACCCACTGCGGTTTGGGTTCCTCGCTTGCACTTACTATAATAATAATTCCGAGAGGTATAAATATTTTTATGAGCAAGATTTGTGAGGTAGTGTTTCTTAGAAATTATGTACGGGTTCAAAGGACAATGTTGTAATGTTTGTTTAAGTTTTGAATAAGATTAAAGAATAAATGAAGTGCCTGAATGTTTTGATACTAAAGAATTCATTGTAGATGACTAATTAAAATTAAAAAAGAAAATAGTGTTGTAATTTTGCAATGTTGTAACAAATTGATTTTTATTCGATTTCTTGTTATTGTGTGCAATTTTTTTTTTTAAATTTAAACCTGAAGCTCTCCTTTCAATTTCATTATTAGATATTTACTATTTGCCATCTGAATAGTAGGAAGTGTCATTTTCAAGAGTCATGTTATAATAGTTGAAGTTCCTTTTAGCCCTTTCAAAGGCCCTTGGGAAAAAGGCCCGTTTGGACTTTTGGAACTTTCAAGTTAGTATATTTAATTAAAATTATTGTTTAGAATATATATAGAATATATTTTGAATAAATTCTCGCATGAATAAAGTTTTCCTTATTGATAATGCCAACAGAAATAATACTAAAGACATGCAGAATTCCGCAAATTCCAACGATATTTTGCGGACCATCATACTCTATTAAATCCACAACAGCGCTTCTTTGACCTACTAGGCCTGCGAGCATCGTCTACAACCGGCTATGTGTAAAAAAATTGAAATAAATTTTTTAAAAAACTTACGTGTATACAGTTAGTAGCATCCAGCACTGAAGTTGCGCGCCGGGAAGCCACGTAACGTAGCGACCAGTCAGCGCAACGTCGACACAATATGCACAATAACGCATACCACCGCAGTGGCAACTCCCCCTTTAAAAACTTCTATCGCTTTAATATTATTTACTTCTACTTCTGGTAACTGTTGTCTTTTATTGTTCTTCTTGTTAACCAATTGCAAGATCGTGACTAGGGACAATATTATACTATGTTCAATTTTAAATTTGAGAAGATTAATTTAGTAAACACTTTGAACAGTGATTTAGTACTCTACTTGTCTAGGCAACGGCTGTCGTCAGCCGATTTGAAAGAGATTATCTCATGTAGAATAATCTTCTTTAAGGTTCCACTTATAACAGCGAACCCCAGCATTTTTGGTTAAAAAATATAATAAACGTATTCAATAAATTAATGAATTTAATATTTCCTCAGGCCGCGCACGAGTATCTGTATCCCCATATTGTACCTGAAACAAACAGAATAAAGTAAATAAGAAACCGTTTTAAAATCAAATATTAACCAGAAATGTTGTTATAAAAAACATGGCAGAAACGTCTCAAAGCGGTGAAGTAAAGGCGAAGCCTCTAAATGCAAAGTCATAAATAAATCACACCTCTACACGAACCCCCAAGATCCTTTGTTTAAACGCTACCAAGGTATACAAAAACTTTTTATTTTTCTCACAAGTTCAACTCAAAAAATTGGACGACGTCAACCATTGTACAATATTACAACACAAAAATCATTAAACAATGCGTCTGCCAAGAATTGAGGTGTTTATTACATTAGACTACGCTTATTCTGGACACATTCTGCAAATTAAAAAAAACTAGAAGCTCAGGTAGATGCGGATGCTTTTTTGCGGATTGAGGAACTTATTATGCGGGATTTATGTCACTTTTTCTAACGTCCAAGCTAATTATTGTTATCTGTTGACCGTACGTTTTCTATACACCAATAATGGACCACTAATTCTTCTAACACCTTTGAGTTAAAAGCATCGATCGGATGGAAGTGAGTCTTTTCATCTATTGTACGAATGGACAATGATACACACAATTCCTACTGCGCTTTTAACATATTTATTTGCTAAGCTTCTTCGACGTCTCATTCAACATTTTCTCTTTCGTTCCTATGTCAGTAAAGAATATTTGTCATTTTTGTGTCACGGCAAGTTTTATTGTCACGTAAACCAATTACAAATTTTGTAGAATAATAAACAGGCTGAGTCACTATTTAGTGGCACACTTGCGGTCAGACACACAAAGCGAGTGCAAATTAAGAATTTCATCCGTCACAATTCGGCACGAGCAAAAGTAAAAATAACTATAAAATATCGAATTTAGAACCGCAATCTGAGAGTGAAGTTTATTATTTTAGCCAACAAAGTAGAAAACCATTTACAATAAATCATTTCGAATGCCCCTACCCGCGTTCCCGTGGGCCCGCTCGACGAACTCGCAAAGGGTGAATTCTCTCTGAGTACATAAATAAAGGTGAAGGTTTTGTATGCGAATTCCAGGTACGTTTGAAGAGGTGTCGGCACATTCGACGTCCTCTTCTGGCTCGGACCACACTTTAGAAATATTTTCCCTCACATCTCGTCTTATTTACCTACCTATTAGAGGTATCCAGTGCCTCTTGTTTTCTACTTTTTACTTTCATAATACTATTGTTTACGAAGGTGCCAAACAACGTTACAAATTAATGTTAACTTTTTATAACCGTAGTATTATTCATACTTTCAATTGTTTTATGTTATTTACTTCCGAATTCTAAACAAGTCCTTTTGACTCCTTAATATTATTTTAAAAACATATATACGAAAATAATCAAATAAATTAGTTGAGGTGTCCAAAACGCAGACACTGAAATGACCAATTCCGATATCAACAAATAAAGGTGCATTTAAAGAAACTGTCAAAACAACTTCTTTAAATGGCTAAATCGCATAAAAACAAAATTGATTTCGCCATAAAACTGCAGAAGAGACCATCAAAAATTTGTTGTTTTTTTTTAATTTATATTAACAAAATTCACTATATCCATAAAAATATTTATTAACGTTTGTCAGTAGCTTTATTCGAGCAATTTCCATTACCTACCCCAAAGTGTAATATACGTGAAAATACCGACATGTGTTTCCTCTGACGTAATATTAATTCCGCAGTAGGTTACAAAAACTGCAATTTTTCATTTACAATGTTCCATTTGCAAAGTGCGCTGACATCCATTCTGTTTACGATTGTCGGTGTTTTAACGAGTATCTCTTTGTTTTTTGTTATTGTTATAGCTGTTTCTAAATCCTCAAGAAACATTTTGTGTTTGGAAAGATCAGAGAGCAGCAACTCCAATCAATGTGGTCGAGACGAAAATGACGTGCTGTAGAGTGTAGACATTGGTATTGGGGCAGCGCCACTAATCCATGTTTTATTGATTATGAAATAAGTTTTGCAATCCAAACAAAATCAATAATTCTGCCTCTCTTCAAAGTAACTACAATAATTTATGAGTAAAGCAAAAATGTTAAAAAATGATAGCGATAACGATAATTTTAACACAAATTCTTTAACTATTAAGTGAATACTTCCGTTTTTGTCAGCGGAAATGAATGATTTCAGTTGTGCAACTTTTGTGATTAATAGTGACTCGGTGAATTTATAGTTTGCCGACTGATACACTTTTGTCCCCCTTTATACACTTGTTTTGTATTGTTTTTCGTCCATTTTGAGGGTTGAAGTTAATGACATTAATTAATATTCTTATTTGAAGTTTCTCAATTACAAAGACTTTTATTGGAACGACTAAGTCGAGAATATCTATACTAATATATAAATGTGAAAGTATGTATGTTCGTCTCCCCATCACACTGACAGGATTGTGATGAAATTTAACACTGTAAAACATTCTAATCTCTTAAATTTGGCCGGTAACAAATAAATTTACTAAATGATCTTTAAATATATAAATGTGTGTTGTTACACAAGCACTGCCCTTAATTAAAATTATTTTAATCCTAATATTGTACGGATGTTTTTTTATTATAGCTCGGCATGTGACAACACTCCTCCTGATGCTAGAGTGCGGTCCATGAATGGAAACAACTGCTACTACAGAGAAACCTCTGCGGGCAGCAGTCGCCTCTACTATGCCGTGCACACTCCTCTCGCTATACCTGGCTACTACAATTCCAGAAACGCGACAAGGTCACTTCACGGGTGTTACATTCGAAATGTTTGAATGTTTGTCTCCCAATTAAAATATGAACGTAGTTTAGTATCGAACTTGTGGGCCTTTAGGTGACGTAGATGACGACCTGATAATGCATTTCTGAACAATAAGATTAGCCAAAATTGTAATAGTGGGAACTACTTTTTAACTAAGGTTGTCACGGATCAACTGTTAGTAATTACTGAATGAGAAAATCAAAATAGCTGAATTTATTTTATCGTATATTATTCAAACTTTCATGAACTGGTTTGAAGAAAAAGTTTTCTGCTACGTGTACAACTAATGTAAGGAAAATATTCATGAAATGCGTTATTATCTGCTAACATAATAACTGTATACGACCGAGTTATTTTTTTGCTGGTCGATTGCTTTTTTGCCCAACGAAAATAAGTTTTCTTCAACTCAATCCAAGTGTATGGATAAATTAGGTTAACCATCATTTAGATTGTGTTAATTAGTATATTTTCGAAAATTTCTTTAATTGACCTAGTTGTATTATAGGGTGTAGTGTTGACCTGATCGAGACACACTCATCTTTTTGAACCGGTATAGCGGAGGCGAATGCTGTCACAGGACTGGCTACCATAAAACATATTTCTTAAATAAGATAGATTGATAAATAATAAAGATAGATTCTATATAACTTTAGGAGAATTGTGATTTTTACAAGTGGCCCGAATTTTTTTCTGATTATCCCAAAATGCATAACATAATTCATAAACACCCTACGTTCTAGAAAGAATAAATATGATTATGTTTGGTAAGAAAGGAAGACAAATCCGCTTTTATACAATTTGTTATTTTTGGATACAATAAAACTTACAATAAATAACTTTTTTTTTGTCTAACACGTTATATGAAAATTAGTTTTTTTTTATTGTCGATCGGCATGTGACAACACTCTGCCTGATGTAAAGCTAGAGTGCGGTCCATGAATGGATACAACTACTACTACAGAGAAACCTGTACGGGCAGCAGTCGCCTCCGCTATGCCGGCTTGAGAAAACGAGCATGCACCATCTAGATCTACAGTGCACATTCCTCTTGTTATACCTGGCTACTTTCAAACTATTCCCGAAACGCGACAAGGTCACTTCACGGGTGTTACCGTTATAACCATACAAATTTGACAGATCGTAAACGATAGTTATATCAAAATGTATGGGGAATGTGTCCGTTAGAAAAATGTGGTGTTTCAAATAATAGTCTGAAGAGTGAGTTACAAATTGTAACTCACTTTACACAGTTTACAGTAAGCTTTATACTCATCCGACGTCACAATACACACACAAGTTCGAGAAGCGGGACTGAGCCTGTCCCGCGCGGGACATTTAATTTTGATTTAAAAATCGGGACGTCTGGCAACGCTGCGGTCAAGTCACAGCTGATAGACGGGTGCCCGCTTACATGAGCGGTGTTGTTTTGCTGCTTGATTTTGAATGAAAATTTTAAAACAGCTCTTAGTGAAATATAATAATAATAAGCGTTTTAATTCCCAAAGATTAAGATAAACAATAGTACATATAATTAATTTTTCTGATTGCAATCAGTCGTCTGATTTTAATTAATATAATTTTATACATAGTACGTCAAATAAAAATTCGATTAAATTGGATATAATATCTGAATAATGTTTAAATAGTTATGTCAATAAAAAAATTATGTCTAAGTTGGGACACCCAGTGACGGGTGTAGGCCTCCGACGTCTCTGTTCTGAGCAAGCAATAGTGAAATACATTAATGTTTTAGTATTAGTGGTGTAACACGATTGCTGTCTGTCTTTTTACACCTATATTAATATTAATTCGAAGTTAAATATAAATATATCCATCTAAACACCTTTAGTACGTAATTATTAAAGTAAATACATTGAAGTGGATACATAACGTGTATTACATACAGCAAACGTCTACGTCTCTCAGAAATTACACCACATTCCTATTCGTACATTAAATAGTTAGGTATATGACATTTGGTTGCAGCGTACCAACTATACCTTATATTATTTGTTATTGATTCAAAGATAAATAAAATAATTATCTATCTGTGCTAATATTATAAATGAGAAAGTTAATATGTCAGTTTGTTACCATTTCGATAAAAGGCAAGGATTGGATCCTGGGGAAGACCACCTTTTTTTTATTGTAGCTCGGCATGTGCCAACACTCCGCCTGATGTAAAGCTAGAGTGCGGTCCATGAATGGAAACAACTGCTACTACAGAGAAACCTGTGCGGGCTGCAGTCACCTCCACTATGCCAGCTTGAGGAGACGAGCATGCACCATCTAGATTGACAGCGCACACTCCTCTTGTTATGCCTGGCTACTTTCAAACTATTCCCGAAACGCGACAAGGTCACTTCACGGGTGTTACATTCGAAAGTAGTGGTACTATCCCAGGACGACAGACTGGACAAATAACCATCATCAGTCCGCTTTTCCAGAAAACCCCCAAGGGATGAAATAGGGGATGAAAATTTATATGAGAAATTCTAGAACTTGCATTCAACCAATATATACGTATAACATACATCGGTACAGGTTAGCGAGATTCGAACACGTGTCACATTGATCCTGAGTTCGTCTTCTGCCGCTAGAGTACGCTCTCCAAAAATTAAAGGCTTTTGTTTACTTTAATAGAGAATGTATTTTTAATAAACCATAAGTAATATTAATTTATTATCTATATGAATACCCTTTTACATTTGAGGAACACTTTAATGAGATATCTCTATATGATTTCTATTAGAAAATTGTCAATCAATTACTTTCATATAGGAAATAGGTTTTTGTGTCAATTTGTAATCACCTATATCAGATATTCCTATGTGATATTAATTTACCAAAATAATTTTTGTCTCTTTACTTTACTTCCTAAAAAAAACTTTTAATAACTTGTTATTTCTCATTAAATAATTTTCATAGTGCGATCCAACTGCTACCACAGAGAAATGTTGCATAGCAGTTGCCTCCGCTATGCTGGCTTGAGGAGATATACGTGCATCATCCATTGACAGTGCACAGGCAATTTATCTTCAGCCTACTCTATTTTGTAAATTATAAAAATGTATAAAAACTTGATTAAAAAGACACTGGTTTCTAAAAATCAGGATTTGTTATTTTAAAACAAAAATCCAAGCGAACAAATCTACAAACTCGTCAATTTGTAAAACTCGAAGTTCACTCATAACTCACGTTAAAATAATTTTAAAACTAGTTGCACTGTCAGGGATAGAAAATATCGCGGACGTTCCAACTTTGAAAATCTGACAGTGTGGCTAGTTTTGCCAGATCGAAAGGTAACTTAGAAGACTATTTAAAATTGTTTCCTTATTTAGTTATGTCGTATATGACAATACTTCGAATGGAATTAAGATAGAGTGCGGTGTATAAACAAAGACAACTGTTACGATGCTAACCCACTATTTATTAATTAGTAATTTAATGTCACATACTTTAAGGCAAATTGTTGTAATAAAAAAATAATAATGATTTCAATTCGTAAGTTTAGAGAATAATTTAATTTTAAAATTGACAATCTGGCATCTCTAGTTTAAAACGTAGTGGTATACCGAGGTAGCGACCGGGAGCGATGTCCGGGGTGAACACGTCGCGAAAACACCCCGAAGCGAAGTTTTAATATTCTTCGGATCCCTAAATCAAAGTGCATTTCTGATAAAAACAAAATCTATTTTTGTCCTTATTTTATGTTTATTTTCACTTTTTTTTTAACACTACTGAAATAAGGGTAAATATCAAAAGTAAAGAATTAATTCTGTTTTTAAAAATTCAATGAATTAGCTTTAAAAAACCGAGAATCAACATATCGTAAGAACAAAGTAGTGTAGAGCATGTATGAAAGAAAGGAGGAGAAAGAGTTGTGTAATGGCCGTGGAAGGCGCTTAGATAGATAGGCACGAAAAATCTTGCAGGAAGTATAGTCAATAAAAAAAAATACAGAGACAAAAATTCATTTTATACGACGAATACACGTATGTATACATAATTGTTTAAGTTTGTAATACATTTTTAGATTTCTTTGCTTGCCAGTACGAGTCCGATTTAAAAAATATATACTTTAAATATCCCGTTTATTTTTTTATTTTCTTTCCCTTGACTAAAACGCACGCAAAATTATCAGCAATACTGAGTTAGTTAGAAGATAAAATGCAATTCACGCACATTATTCGATCGTACAATGTATAACGCATATTTGTTTCTACTTTCAAATCGAACTGTAAGTTTTGTGTACCGGAAACAATGTTCAACTGCTTCGGTAGGAATCTCGAGAAACTTCGCGGATTCGAGTTAGACAAGTTACAAAAGTTTGCAGGTTTCACATACAAAGACGAAAATACTTTAGTAACTATTTTGGAGTCAACTACCTCTTTCTATTACTTCCTTTGTTATTTTAAAATTGCGAAAATATTATCATTGTGCTTAACTACCTACATTATTATACGCACAGTTTTGTATGAAATAAAAATAACTCCCACTATACCGGCTCATTAACAAAAATTATTCATGGATCATAATCATAGTTAATACAGTCAATTTACACAAAACCTCCATAAATACATTTAAACCTATTATATTTCACAGTTATTATCCGGATATATCCGGGAAGATTTGTGTGTATTAAAAATTTACCTGAATCTAACTCTTATAGTTATGGTATTATTAGGAAATGAAATTAGCAAAAAATTATCATGGATATTTGAACTATTTTGACCCATATAATAATAATAATAACACTCTTTATTGTGCAAACAAAAAAACAGAACATACATTTATCGAAAATTAGGTAACACAATAGGCGGCTTTATTACTGAGCAGCAATTTCTTCTAGGCAACCTATAGAGGAAATAGAGGGGAAAAAAGCCAATATAGTGTCTAATATATTATTATATAATATTTATATGTCCCGTATGCGTTTTGAAATAATATTTTAGCATTAGATTGATAGCTCGTCTTGATAGAATTTACTTATTCTTTTTTATTTCTCGAGCCAAAGGTTCCCTGAGCAGGAACGCTAAACACATAAAACTGACATTACGTATACGAAGTTGCAGGTAACATCTAGATTAGAAAAATAAAAATAAAAACTTTTTTGAAAGAGGAAAATTCTATAAAAATTTTACCTCAAGCAACGCCGCGCTATAAAACTAGTGCTGAAAAAAATTAACGACGTATACAGATGTGCTAATGTAAAATATACATTATGACCTATTTCTTGATTTAAAGTTGTACTGTAAACCTATTAAAGTTGCGGCATTTTTGTAACCATGCGGTTTAATCATTAAAACTGATTAATTTAATTTTTATTCGCTAATTACATTTTGTGTATAGTGTGCACTGTCGTCTCATCAAGCTGGCATAGCGGAGGTCGAACCATCCTCCCGAACAATACTACCACAGAAAGCTATCTTTGCAGGCAGCAGTCGCCTGTGCTATGCCTGCTTGACAAGACGAATCTTATTATTTCTAGCTATGTTAACGTTTGATTTGAGACTAACTTATTAAATTATTATGAGAACTGAACAGAAAAAAAAGTCGCCGTGCATGCACAACTGGATGCGGATGAGATAACAACCCCAATATTTTAATATAAAAAAATGCATTTAAACAAAAATATTATTGATTGGTCTCTCTATAACGTAAAAAAAAAATATTAAAATAATTTTCAAAAAAAAATTTGTTTCGAAATGAGTACCCTAATAGTTAAAAAATTGTATTTTTTAATTTATTTAAAAATAACGTAGTTAGTCATTTCAAGTATAATTTAAAAATAAAATTTACCGCACCATATTAATAAACACCTAAAACATTTTACGGAATTTTAACTTTAAATGTCAATAAAAATAAATTAATAAGTATTTATAAAAGTGTTAAAAATCACACGAATGTTTAATCCGTCATTGCAATTGAGTAGGCAACTCAATAAAAATTTAACGCAATGTTATTAACACATCTAACACTCAATAAATTCTTAAAATAATTTTATATCATCTTACCTATACAATGTGTTACATATGACGTACTTTAAAAATATATATTGATTTAAAAGTTTTATAGTTTTATTTTTTCACCTAGTATAACATGATAATTAAGCTCAACTAGAAAAAGAAGCGAAAAGTTGAAAAAAGCTGTAAATACTACTGAAAAAAATTAGCAAAAGAAAAAACCAACCAAATAAAAATCCTTCAAGCAAAAAATCCAAAATAATAAGGGCACAAATAAAAAACACTGCACATTGTCACAACATTTACACAAACGTTAAAAAATTATAACTATAATAATAGTCGAAAATTATTATTAACACTTAAAACACACACAAAACTTTACCGTGAAAATTGTTCGTGAAAGTTCAGGAAAAACCTGTCGACTCGTTCGAATTTTAAATATAGCGCGTCGCGTTACTTTCGGGAACTCCGTTGAGTTGGAAAGGTTTAGGGAGATCCGCGCATAACTACAGCTTACTTGTGACTGTGACTATGTACCGTGCTCCGGCGAGCTCTACCGCGTGCTACGACTTTCGCCCCGACCAATCGCCCTACAGTTCCATCGACCCAACACGTACAACAAAGTATACCACCATTATGATAACTATTTTCTTTATATTATTACAAAAATAAATAAATAAATAGATGAGATATGAAATGTTTTTGTTTTCTTTAATTGTTCGTTTATTAATTGTCGTATTCACAAATACTTTTAAATCATATTGTTTTATAAAATAAATAAGTTTTTTGTCACTTTTCAAGACATGCTTTACCACTTTTGAATGTAATAAACGTTTAAAAATTTATTTTGAGAATAAATAAATAAATATAAAATTAAATAAATTAAAACTTTTACTTACCTAAATCGAAAAACTGTTTCCTCGTCACGGATTAGTCGTCAAACAAATCGCAACTAACTTAGGGGTGGCAACTGTGAATGAATCGTGTTGACACGGCGAAATTTTTGCGCGATCACCGTTCTATTGTTAATCCGTAAAATGTAATATAATATTGTTATGTAAATTACCCCACACAGCGACAATTCTATGAAGAGCGGAAGTTGTGTATCCTTTAGAATAATGAAAAAATAATAATAAAAGTAATTGATTAACTTTTACACAGTTATTTGTATAACTAATTTTTAGTTACATAATTATCAATATTTGTGTATCATTTATTGTAATTTTTTTAAAATTAATATTATACCTCGGCAAATAACAACACTCCGCTTGATGTAAACCTAGAGTGCAATCCATGAACAGAAACAACTGCTACTACAGATAAATTTCTACAGGCAGCAGTCGCTTCCGCTATACCGGCTTGATGAGACGTATGTACCATCATCAGTCACAGCGCCGGATTTAGACTTCGGCGGCCTATAAGCAGAGCATGTTGTGGAGGCCCTCAAATCGTTTGTGGTTAACTGTTGAAAGTTTCTATTAAGGCCAAGGTAAAGAAGAGAGCAACTAAATAAGTTGGCTTACACAAAATTTAAAACAAAACTCAGTATTTTTTGTTTCTACTGAGCCTTTATCGATTTAACTAACCACAATTTAGTTTGACTATACAATAAATAATATAACGATAAAATAATACAATTGGGTTGCCAAAAAATAAACAAATAATTTAGGTAATAAATTATTGACTCATGTTTAAAATATAAATTATGAAACGAAATGAAACAAAATCATCAGTGAATCCTAGAAAATGGAATTCAAATTTTACAAACGTTAGTACTTTTTTTACGATGATACGACACGACCTCTACTAGCCTGATGGTAAGCACAGTGGAGTTCCATGAGCACTGACGACTAGCTTACACGGTGGCTCCAGTTGCCGTTACTATGCCGGCCTGAGAAGGTAGGTAGTTTTATTACAAACCCTCAATGGATACATCATTACGGATTTTAGATTTCGAAGACTTGCTCACTCCGATTTACTGAACGAGTGCATATCAGTTTACCTTTTAAGCCGTGAATCCATCATTGAGAGATAAAACAATTTGTCTTCGACTAAGAGGAGACGCATCCCATCATTTTAGCGTTGGTTTTCCTCGCGAGAAATCAACAAATGTCGACGCCCTACAATCCAAACAAGACTACAGAATAATAAAAAACGATTCAAAAACAACGACAAAGAACAAATTATAAAATATTTTTAAAATTATGAATCATAGATTAAAATAGGTACTTAATATTTACCTATTAATTTGCGGAAATGAATAATTCGTGTTAATTGCAATTGTTGGTGACTTTTCGAGAAAAGCTGTTCTGCGAAAAAATTACATTTTATTTATGAAACTTGTATTAAAATTACTACGTTGATTAGTCATATTAATTAAATGGATTTGTCATCCATTTATCTCGTTTTTATAGGAACGTTCACGGAAATATTAAATTTTTAAATATTGCGACAAGTGACCACTCTACGCCTGATGCTAAGCTGGAGTGCCTTCCATGAGCTGAAACAACCGCTACTAAAAATAAATAAATAATAAAGATAAAACAGACAGAAGTCTAGTCGCCTCCGCTATATATTTACCTATATTTTATCATAGTCAATGATCGACCAAAATACATATTTAAATAACAACTTAACATTAATACTGATCAGAATTTTGTGAGATTTTAACACTGATCTCCCGGTCGTAAGCCAGCCTCTAATCGCTAAGCCACGGCCGCTCTAAAGCTATTTTCGTTCCTATATCGATTTAATTATAAACGTTTTAGAACGAAATAGGCTATCATGACAATAAGTTGCCAGTTTAATGTAAATTTAAATTGAATTTAAACATTGTTATGAACTCAACGATAGTTACCAGGAGTCAAGATGAAAGCAGAGCTTCCTGTTTTCCAGAACATTATTCCAGTTTACAGTTCAACACAGGACTGCTCCGTTATGACATAATGTAGTATCAAAAAAAAACATACGTTACAGTTTTAAATTATCTAGATTCCTCAAAAGGTTTTAAAGCATAAATAAAAATAAAAAAGCCACTATGTAAGCCAAATAAGAATTAGAACTGTCAAATACGCTATTACGTTCCGCAATTCGTTAGTTATTAGGTTAGTTAGTAGGTTACTGGTATAAATGTTGGATGCGCCTGGAAAGGCATATCATACAGGTGTATTGTTGTATAGTGAGGATTCTTAAATGTATGATATCCCATTGGCGCAGCAAGTAAATAAATAAACAAATAGACAAATAATAAAACATTTATAAACACATTAAATATAGAAAAAACCTCTGATATGTAACTACTAAAGTGACCGGATTTATTCAGTTTTTTTGTTGCCAGCATTACTTATTTAACATAGTTAATAAAATTTGTAATGAAATCGATTAATTCAAAGACAAAAATCTAGAACCAAAGAAAATAGACATTCATATTACAACACCAAGCATCTATCCATCCCTAGACCTAAACAAAGATAGTATTATAAGAAGCGTACGAAACTTAGCAATAACATATAAAATAAAAATAAAATAGGTGTGTAAAATAGGCTGGAAAGCTTTGAAACGTTAAATTAAAAAAAAAATAGAAAAAAAAAATAAGCAGCATAAGATATTTTAATATGTTGAAAATAAATTATTATTTTTATTTTATTTATTTATGTATTAGTGTGTTTTATCATGCAAGGGTATAAGGAAGCCGCATCCCCAGTAACTTACTGGCACATTGGCACACTGTATAGGCCTTTTGTCTCTTTTATCTATTTAAAACAACACGTCTGCAGTTACTATAGTTCCTTGTTACATTCACACCCGTTTGTTTTGCTGAAGTTGCGCGTTTTCATAAACAACTGCATACATTATTGCAATTTACGTATACTTTTATAATGCACATTTTTTTAAGTATTATATAACCAACCAAATTAGTTGTAAAAATGTCTAGCACATTCTTTTATGCGTTATAAAAGTAGCTAATGTTAGCTATCTACCATAAAATATTATTTTAGCTAGTATTAATATGCAATATTATTTTAGCTATTGCGTTTTTCTTTGCCTGGGTTTCTGAACAACAATGGCAAATGTTATATTTTTTTTAAATATTAGAATTGACAAAAACGTTAATAACCAACCATAACAATAACACTTAAATAAATTTGTATATAACGCTCTGCATGACCGTCACCGTTAACTTCTTCCTCTATTAGATATCCTTCATAAACTAGGATTGTATTAAATAAACTAAACATTGTCGAAGTTTTTTACTTCTACCAAAAAATTTTATTCATTAAAAATAAACTCGAAAGTTGTTAGCCACTGCTATAAAAAATGTTTAACCTAATGTGTAATACATTTTCAAAAAAGAAAATTCCAAATCAATTTTATTATTTTTTAACCCTAAGTGTGGCACAATAGATAGACAAACTTTTTAATATTTAGATTAAATACTTCGTTGCCATGCAAACGTATTCAATTGCAACGTAATCGAAATCGCTATGAAGACAAAGATAATGGTATTCATGTAACATAAGAATACAAACGACGAGCTCAATTGCTTTTAAGATATATGGAATTGATATTTGGTAGCACTAGATATCTCTTTGTTTAAATAGAAGAAATATTTCTAATGTTATTAGATATGGATTGTAAACAATACTACTAGCTGTTACCCACTATTTCATACGCGTTTAATTTAAACAGTGGTAGGAAAACTGATTATAGCTAGCAAGTCTGCCGTCCTGGAGTCGTACCTTCAAGTTTAACACCCGTGAAGTGAGCTAGTGGCGTTTAGAATTAGTTTGGAAGTAGCCAAGTATAACGGGAGGAGTGTGGTGCACATTCGTCTACTCAAGCCGGCATAGCGAAGCATTTTAGCTAAACTTCAGGCGAAGTGAGGTCAAATACTAGAAAAAAAGCATTAAACATAAGCCTACAAGACCTGCAATTTGTACAACATAAAAATCGATACTAGAACTAACGGAAAAAACAAGAACATAACTATCAGAATGTATATATGGGTGTTATCTCTTAGATCGATCTATCTGTTGATCTTTAGAACAACTTACTCGCCGCCTCTGCGAACTGCAGCTACTGTTCGGCTAATAAAGTGCAATCTGACTCCACTGGTTAATGGTCAAGATTACAGATAAGAAAGGTAGTTTTCTTTATTATTTATGACATGGCATAGACCCTTAACTGAGTTGCCCTCGTGCCAAATTTAGAAAACTTTTTCTATTGCGTAACTATAAACGAGTACAAGTACATTGGTTAGGTTTACGCCAATCAGCGTTGTTGACTCATTTAGGAAAAAATAATTCCTCTACCAGATTATATAGCAAAATAACCGTATTAATAAATTCAGGAAATACAAATTCTTATTTTATTTATATATGACAACACTCCTTCTGATGTAAAGCTCGCGTGCGGTCCATGAACAGAAACAACTGCTACTACAGAGAAATCTCTACGGACAGCAGCCGCCCCCGCTATGCCGACCTGAGGAGACGAGTATGCACCATTTGGATTGACAGTGCACATATGTCGCTATATCTGGCCACTTTCAAACTGCTCCCGAAACGAGACACGGTCACTTCACGTACGTTACATTCGAAAGTGGTGGTACTACCCCAGGACAGCAGATGGGCTAATAGCCATCATAAGTCTCTCTACCACTGACTAACATCTATGTTTTTTATATATTTTTGGATAATAATAAAAAATAATATAAATAAATAAATTCTGATATAAACAATATATTTATGATACCTCAAGTATTTTTGTGAGCAAGGATTTAATACAATAAGCATACAAACATCATCAACAGCTGCAGTTAAAAATGTTTAGTTACCCTATTAATTTATTCATTTACCCTTCACGCCCAAATCCCTTAACAATATTGTTAAAGGGGTCGACAGGAACCTCCACAGCATCCATGTGAGCACATCCATCAAATATGTGAAACTAATTGATTTAGTAAGCTTTTATTTTATATTATCACTTATAGTGGTAGACAGACTGATGATGGTTATTAGCTCAATCTGCCGTTCTGTGGTTGTATCAACACTTTCAAATGTAGGTAACACCCGTCAAATTCCCTTAACGCGTTCCGGGATCAGCTTGGAAGCAAAGTATAACGAAAGGAATGTTCCCTGTCAATGGATGGTGCACATCAAGCCGGCATAGCGGAGGTTGTTTCTACTCATGGACCGGACGGAGTGTAGTCATGTGTATAAAATCCTTAACTCGTTTTCATCGTACACGAAAAAGCAATTCTTTATAAATACACCTTTGATATTTTATTCGTCTAATTGGTTATACAGTGTGATCATATCGGTATATTTTAATTAATTGCGATAACTATCTTTTAATAATAATATCGAGGAATGCATTAAGCACTTGTAAGAAGCCGAGACCGTCTCATATATTATGGGTAATAAAAAAATATTCATGTAAAAATTATAGTTTGTGGTTGTATTTTTTTATGTACGTGTTAGTTAGTTAAATTCTTACAAATCTATTCCAGAAATTACTTAAAAATATTTAATTATTTTTGAAGACTGTGCTTTTTGTAGAAGATGTATCGATGCGGATGATTTTTAAATAAAAAGTAGTTAACTAATATTTCATGTTATTTTGAATAGACGTCTGCCATTTGCAGCACTCCGCCTGATGTTAAGTCAGAGTCAATAAGCCCGAGGAAAGTGTCCAGACTTCTGCTGTGAAGCGAACTAGCGAACTGATGGAGGAATTACCATCAGTCTGCTTGGAGGAATTTATTTACTTAGTAATTTATTGTTTAATAAAGAATTTTAATTGCGATGCTACAATGAGAATTATTTTTTACTTTTTTATTGTAGCTCGGCATATGACACCACTCAGCCTGATGTAAACAAACACCCCCGCTATGCCGTCCTGCAGAGACGAGTATGCACCATCTAGATTGACAGTGCACACTCCTCTCGTTATACCTGGCTACTTAGACGACAAGGACATTTTACGGGTGTTACATTCGAAATGACGACAGACTGGGCTAATAATTTATAATCATCGTGAGTCTGCCTATCACTCTTTGAAAGGTAGAGGATGTCCCTAAAATAATTCCTAATGGTAAAGTCTTAAGTTGTTAATAGATTTCTCTATAAAATCTACAAAGTTGTATTGGACACATGATTTACCCCATAACACACAGTGATTTTAACGGCGTCTACATGTTCATTACAATTAATTTGAATGTGTTCTCAGACGTTGTTCTACGGCACGCGTGATTGAATTTAAGCGATTCACAAATTGGTCCAGCATTAAAGGGTGGCGTTCATTTACACCCTTAGGAAGCGAACAGAAAAAAAAACTTGCGGTAAGGGGTCCAAAATAAAAGGGTGCGGTAGGAAGTAGCGATACTGGTTTTATTTCCTCCCCTACACTGATATCGATTGCTGTTAACACAAAAAAAGGTGTTAGATATCACAGACTTTTGCTTCAATAATTTTTCGTAAATATTTAGGTTATTTTTTAGACTTAAATTTTTTTTTTTGTTACTTAGGAATAAAATTAACTACCTACCTAAATTTTATTTCATTTTAATAAAATTGAATAAAAAAAAGGAAGAAAATTCGGATCTCTTATTTCAGCTCAGATTCAAGTTTCAACATAATTTAATAATAACACATTTTATATAAAAATAACTGATAAATTAATTTTAAAGTTAAAAGCCTGAGCTAAGGTAGGGATTTTCTTATTAATATCATATTTACACATAAATATGTGAATACAATTTAATTTTATATAACGTAGTAATAAAACTGGCTTTATTCGATTCATAAGCAATTTTACAGCAATATGTAACTAATAACCCAATGACAACTTACTTTGGAACTGTACCAGATTGTAAAATGTACAGTCATCGCCATAAACATTGTTTAGCTTTTGTTTTTTTTTTTAATTAACGGTTTTAATATTTACTTTTTTGAGTTTTGTTTATTTTATGTCTTCTATTACTACTATATTAACTAGGATAGGCAGAACCCAATAAAAATTCACACATGCATGTGATAAAGTCGTCCCTTACAGCTGACAGAATTCCTAGAATCTAAATAGACTATATTATTTTCAATTGATTGAATCCCGCCACTACAAAAAGGTTAAGAATCCCTGATAGACATATCTAGATACAGGACATGTGACAGTAGAAAGGCTTGAGCTTTGAAAATTCAAAGTACAAATAGAAATAAGCTAGCCTATAAGTTTGGTAATTGTTTTAGCAGTAACGCTTTATTTAAATAAACATTTTTTTGTGTAGTGTCGAGTCCTTAAGATCAATTTTAGAAGACGCGCGGTTAATGTGGCATTTAGTGAAAAAAAAACGCAATAAAAGAGCCACAAAAGTGCGATTGATTTATATAATTTTAAATATAATTTTTAACAATAGTTGAGTGTACATAAATAGATGCAGATCATGTGCCAAACCGGTCTAAAGCTTTCAATGAAGCCATTCGAATTTCACAGCAAACTTTTGTTAACATTTTAATTGGCAGTAACATTGAAAAATTAACATACGTCGAGGGTCATATTGTGGTGTTATGTTTGATTTATGTGATAATATTTATATAAAGGTCCTTTTTTTGATACTTTTATGTTTAAATTACTTTGAAATGTATAATTAATTTAATTGTTGTCGTTTTAAGTGTATTATTATTTTTAAATTAAAATTAAATGTATAAAAATGCCGACTACTGTCTTATTTCCATCAAACGAAGTAAACTATAGAGTTTACTCGAGTAATAATAAAAGATTGAAAATTATAAATTAAAATATATTAATTGTTTAAAGAATTCTAGTATTTAATTATAATGAGTAAAGCTTATATTATTTCCGGTATATCAAACAAATAACCCTGAGCTTATTAGTTTTAACATCTTATACAGAACTCATAAGGAAAACCATTCATTGCACATAGCGAGCAACTGACACCGTTCAATAGTTAAAAATTTATAGATATAGATATATTTTATACAAATAGAGGTAATGTATATAGATCCGAATCAAGCTTTATGGCGGCTCGAAGTTAGGCACAGGTCGCTATTTAGTACACAACTTGAGTTACCAGCGGGGCACAAATGAAGGGCACACTCCCGAGCTATCCGCCCGTAGAATATTTTTATGTGTTCTTTTCATATTTGAAATCAATTCTTAATTTCATTATTGTAAACTGTACTGTACCTGCGCGTAGTAGCGCCCGCAACTAACTTCCGAGACGCCAAAAGTTTGACACGGCTTATATTAGGTGCTTACATATCAAATTGGCGTTTTTCGTACTGGCCACTTTAATCACGATTTTCTCCTCTTTGGTAAGGAATTCCAAATTCAAATTTTCACAGCTATTTACTCATGTATTTATCCTTCGATGACCGTCATTCATTTGTTTTTTTTCTTCTGTTTTTTTCTGTTTGCGTCACTCATTTTACAAAATGGAAAACTTAAAATATCGCATTATTTACGAGTACGAGTTCCGCCGTGGCACTAGTGCTGCGGAAACGACTCGAAGGGTGAATGATGTGTATGACGGACATGTCGCAAAAGAAAACACAGTTCGTTTTTGGTTCCAACGTTTTCGTTCTGGAAATTTCGACCTGCAGAACAAGCCCCGTGGACGGCCTGAGACCCAAGTTGATAATGAAGTATTGAAGGCTATTGTGGAAGCGGATCCATCGCAAACCACGTCCGAGTTAGCTGCAGGCTGCGGTGTTAGTGATAAAACTGTTTTAATTCACTTGAAGCAAATTGGGAAGATTAAAAAGCTTGAAAGGTGGGTACCTCACGAATTGACTGAAGCAAACCGGCAAACGCGCGTCGACTGCTGCGTTACATTACTGAACCGGCACAATAATGAAGGTATTTTAAACCGAATCATTACCTGTGATGAAAAATGGATTCTTTACGATAATCGAAAGCGCTCAGCGCAATGGTTGGATCTTGGCCAACCAGCCAAATCCTGCCCCAAGCGAAAATTAACCCCAAAAAAGTTACTTGTAAGCGTTTGGTGGACTAGTGCCGGTATTGTTCATTACAGTTTTCTCAAATCTGGCCAGACTATTACGGCTGATGTCTATTGTCAGCAATTGCAAACCATGATGGAAAAGCTAGCGGCTAAACAACCTAGGCTGGTCAATCGCTCCACGCCACTGCTGCTTCACGACAACGCTAGACCACACACTGCACAACAGACGGCTACCAAATTAGAAGAGCTTCAATTGGAATGTCTAAGACATCCTCCGTACTCCCCGGACCTTGCTCCAACAGATTACCATTTTTTTCGAAATTTGGACAACTTCTTGCAAGGGAAAAAATTCAACTCTGATGGGGCAGTCCAAATCGCCTTCACAGATTTTATTGATTCCCGTCCGACTGGTTTTTTTAGTAAAGGGATCAATGAACTACCTATGAGATGGCAAAAGTGCATAGAAAACAATGGTTCATACTTTGATTAATTAAATATATTATATTTAAAAATATTCGACTTTTTGTTCCTCCCATACAAAACGCCAATTTCATATGTAAGCACCTAATATATATTTTACATATTGTACACTCGCGTTTCATATTGTTATCTATCTTATCTATCTATACTTGTAGGTATATTATCTTTATCGAATATCTAATAATTATGGAAATCTCTTGTTGTGTATAAAATCTATATTAAACTTTAATTATTTCAACACAACATTCTGTAAGTTCCTATCATTCTTATTCAATTAATATTAAATGTTACCCGCAACTTCTTACGCGTATAATTACTGTTATATTCAATCCTAGGAAATTATTTTTGGATAAAAAAGCTCTATATAAACCAAAAAAGCTCCACTTTTTACTGTAATCGGTTAAGTTTTTACAAGTATATTATTTTCATTGATATTTTTTTTTAATAATACAAATGAAATGTTTTCATATATTATTACTTCAACTATTAATAATCTTATTCTTGCGAACATGAAAATGAAAATAAAATTAATAGTTAAAGATTAGCATAGTTATACAAATAAACAATTTTCCTTTTTTTATAAGGAAGTAACTGTTCCTTGACTTTTGACCGGGGTCAGTAAACTCAGTGGAAGTCCACGAGCGCCACAGTCGCCGTCACTATGCTGGCTCAATATACTATATTTATATAGATAGATGTAGGTACCTTAAGTACTGTTTGAAATTCATTGATTATTTATTGAACCCTAAATATAATTTAATTTAAAATCCATTGAAGAATGAACATAGATACCAATAATCCCTTTATACGAACACACTTATAAAACGCACACGTGCGTGGACTAATTTTGCCTTTGAAGATTCGAAGTCCGAACACAATAATTGACTACAAATTGTAGTAAAATCAATGCTCATCTAATCTTTTGTTTATTTTGAAATAAGTAAAATAATAATAATAATAAGCCTTTTAATTCCCAAAGATTCCTAGTTACATAACATTATAACAATAGTATATACAATAGCATATAGTAGAATACAATTAATTCTTCTGATTGCAATCAGTCGTCTGTCTTTAATTAAAGAATTTTATACATAATACGTCAAATAGTAAAATAGTGGAAGAAAAAAATATGTATTTATCCACAAAACCATAATTATGTATATTTTTATATTTATCTAAGCTCACGCTCAATACCACTTTTGGCTCGCCATTGCAATACCATAAAGAATAATTACTCTTCTTACATGGCAACACTTTGCCTCATGTTAAGTCTTTGAACGGAAACAACTGCTGCTGCAGAGAAATATCTACAGGCAGCAGTCACCTCCGCTGTGCAGGCTGAGGAAACGAATGTGCACCATACCGGTTGTCATTGCACACTTCTCTACGTTTCTTAGGATGTCCCCTTCCGAGATGTGACAATGTAAATTTTAAAATGTTTGTACTTGCTTTGTCATGATACTTATAGCACAGCAAAATGTCACAGTTTAATAGGAGCATTGTTAATAGTAGTCTGACGGCCCATCAGCGGAGACAATTGCTACCGTTTCGTTTAAGTAGATGGATGTGCCCCTTAAGAGATGGAGCAAACTTCTCTCGTTTCTGTTTATTAAGTTTATTTACTAAGAAATATAATTAATTATAAAATTCTTTAAACCTCGGTTCACACTCATAAAAATCAATCATTCTTCGTTCATTAGCGTTGCATCTAAACATGCAAATGAACTATAGTAACTATACTAAGTAACTAGTTTATAGTTTTATTGATTCAACGAATAGTATCAATCCAATCTTTCAATTACCATCTATATCGAACAAACAAACAAAGTGTTGCATCACACATTTAAGAAATAAAAATTGGTATATTGTACGATCTTCAACGATAAACCGAAATGTACGTCATTTGGACGCATATAGATTGGGCCCAAAAAGGACTAATCGAGAAATTATAAAAAAATACGTTTTAAATAATTCGACTAGGTACCTATTTAATGTCTTAATTTAGCAAGACTCGCCGTAACAACCACTATGCTTTTGAAAAAAATCGGATTAATATAATCAAAATAAACGAAATATAAACAAAAACTAAAAAAGGCAATTTTGACATTGGGTCCGAATTATATAAGACTAAATGGTAAATAACTCAATAAAACAATATAACTTGCTGTATTGATCAATAATTTATACAATAAAAATACCTTAGGTACCTTATGTATGAACATTTCTCTATGAGATAGCAGTGGGCGGCCATAATCTGGTTATTACAAGCGCATTATCATCAGCTATGATAAAGAACCCAAGCTACTTTTACTTATAAATAGGTAATTTGCTTAAAACCTATAGATATTTGTTTATTGAACAGTTATCGCGTGAAATATACGAATGAATAATCTCCACTTATATCTGTTATTTTGGATATTTTATCGTTAAAACATTTATTATTTGTAAAAGTTATGCTTTTTTGATACGATAGCTTTTTGTATGTACAAATTTTTGAATTGCGACATTGAATAACGGATATCCTAATTTTCTACTAAATTATTTATTTAACTAATATCATTATTAGACTTGTATAGATAGATTTAGACATAAATTGAAAGCGATACCACCGAAAGCTCTTACCATTATCAAGTTTACGATGACACCTAACATTGACTTCTGTCATGGTTTTCGCTAATAAATTTTATAATTGCTTTTATAGAAACTCGGATTTAACAAATAATATTCATTAAAATAAATAAATACCATATGTGTGTTGACTATAGAATCCCATACACCAAAGTAGAGACGTAATTGATAATTTACAACTGATTTATGGAATTATACTTTAAAATGTAAATAAATAGTAGCGTTTCCAGATCAGCTTCAAACAGCTTCAATGATAGCTGACAGCTACAATACACTACATACACCGATATAGCGAAGGAGATTGGTGCCTGCAGAGCTACTATAAAATATACAAATACTTTTAAAAATTTTTAACTTTTAGGCATTAAGCTCGCCTTTGTACATTTATATTTTTGTGCAATAAAGAATTTTAAAATTATTATTATTACCCTAGTCATTAGAATTGAAAGTTTAATCTTAACAAATAGTTTCTCAGTTACAAATGATAGTACCTATAGATATGGGAGGCAGAGATACGGCGGCGCGGGCGCATGCTCTCGGTGGCGTCTTTAGAGTCATCGCACCATTGAGTATTGACATTTGATTGTTTGATTTCCACTACTACCTTGAGCACACATACACAGACTAATAAAATTCATGAAGAAATATGCACGTTTTATGCAGTTTTAAAGCTGAAACACTAAGAATTTCTTGTTTATAGAGTTAACCTTCATTCATGTTTGGGGAAGCGAGGTGATATTTTATCGTCTACATAATGTTCAATATTTGTGCATAATTAAAGTCTCTACATGTGAATTTAATATCAAAAAATAAACTTCGCAATTTAAAATGATACTCGTAAAATATGCAGAGCCTGTCTGGAAAAGAAAGTACTGCGAACTCCGAAACTGTGGAACTCTCTCTCGGGTCCTTGTTCCCGTACAATACGAGTCTTTTTAAATTTAGGGTAAATAGGTATTCTATAGGCAACCGTGGTCCACCTTAGACCGCTTAACATCAGATAGGGTGTGGTAAAACGCTTGCCTATTAGAATTTTAAAAAAGTCAACCCTAAGTGAGTTTCGGCACTGTATTGTTTATTAGTCACTGCATTCATGAGCAAAGCGAAGGACCTGGGTTCGAATCCCACTTCAGGTCATACTCAAGTAAGCGCAGCGATTTTTATGTTCAACTTTCATGCTAATAATAACACACCCTTTATTTGAATATGTGAAGAAAGTTACAATAAAGCAAATTAAAATTAAACGTATGTCCTAAATAATAGACAGTTTATTCTTTACACTTTTTGCTGCAAGACCATTCCAATAATAATCACGATTCCTAGTAAAAGGAATGTCAAGTATAAGATGTTATTATAGAAGTACTCAATCGTATGGGTACTACAGGAGGCACAAACCATTTTAAACAAGTTATCTCGTCTGAAGTGCACTCAAAATTTGCAAGTCACTGAACAATTTGTATTTGGATGTACATTTTATCTATTATTATTTATTTATAATCTTAATAGTGCTCAGATACAGGTAAATTACCATAATCTATTTGAAACTTTTCCTAGAAACAATTATTGAAGATTTCACAATAACTTCAATGACCTAAATGATTGATAGCGGCCGTGCTCAAGCGGTTGAACTCACGATCGATGATAGACCCGTATTCAAACCTCGCTGAATTCTGACCGGTAACAATGAAACTATGTTATATGTACTTAGGTCGCTCAGTGCCTATAGGCTCAGTGCCGGCGGAGGCGACTGTTATCTGTAGAAATTTATTTAAAGTAGCAGTTGTTTTTATTCCTGGACCGCACTCTTGCTTTACATCAGGCGGAATGCTGTCAAAAAATCCTAGCCCGGCCTTCCAGTAAGTAGTACCGATACTTTCTACCAACACATAAAAAAGACGTAGTCGTACCTCGGAATTAACTTGGAAAAAGTCTTAATCCGAATAGTGCAAACGTGCCTTATTAACACTGTAGAGGAACTAGACTAATTCTGCAGTTTCTCAGTGGCAACAGTTCCACACTCTAACAGCTAGCTTAACATCTGAAATGCTGACACTGCATTTTATTAATTATTTTGTACCCTTTAACAAAAGCGCTCTTAGCTGCACTTATTTCTAGAAATTTGGATATACGAATAGGGAAACGCATCAAAGGACAATGACCCTTGTGTGTAATGATCAAGGACACTAGCGGCGTTCTTTCCGTGTTGATCCCCGTGACAATCTTTTTCATGCAAAAACGATTGTGCTGTTTAATAATTAGTTATAAATTATAATATAATCAAGTGATTTTGAGATTACAATTGGGGATTCAACAGTGTTTGTTTAAGATAATTTTCATGCAAATTACTTATGGTCACTTGAATTTTCGAGTGCTATTCTAATGAAATTAGTAATTAGTAACTGCGCCGCAAAATATACACACTTTATACTAATATTATAAATGCGAATATTTGTCTGTCTGTTGCCTCAATAGGCCTAAACTGTTGAAGAGATTTAAAGATTTGTCAAGGAGTTAGATTGCATCCTAACCTTTTGTCTTTGAATAAAAAACAATTAAGAGTACAGTACAATTAAGAGATGAAATGTTGTATGGGAATATAAAAAGTAATATTTTAGACTTACGTGTTTCTGCGTTCATAGACGATGATTTTAAAATATTTAAATCTTTGTATCCATTCTCGCTGGCACATTTTTAATAAAATTTGGCAAGCTATCTCATTCTGAGGAATGTTTTGTTAAGCGAAATAAAAAATATTTCCCGCGTAACGCGTTGCAACCCGCCATGCACCACACAACGTGGATTTGTTTCCCAAGATAAAAGGTTTTCTAAGAATAAAACGGGAACGAAGATGGGAATTTTTGTCCCTATAAAGGAATCACTATGGGTGGAACGGGAACGCTAAACGCTTAACACTAGTATTACGCATACGAACTTGTAGGTAACAGCTTTTTTTAAATGCCTGTACTAAACTAGTGCTTGTGTCACAGGCACTTAACGACCACAGTACATACTTACATTGGTACCGGTCAGAATTTAGCAAGGTTTAAACATGGACCTCATCAATCATGTCCTCTACCGCTAGACCACGGCCGCTCACAAACATAATACTGTATTTGTAACAAAAATGGGTCGATATTATCGGATATAAACATAGTTCCTATAGTGAAGCACCTATTGCATTCAGCAAATAGTAAAGATAACGATTTATAACAAGTATTTCTTAGAATTCATGAACAAAATTGTATGGAAACAGGCGCCAGCGTTTTTAATTATTTAAATTATTGTATTTTCTTAAATGTTTCAACCAACCGTTGAAACAGTCCCCTCGCGGACTACAAAGTTCGGGCAATCCTTCTTCTGTCGTTCCATAAAATTGTGGAACGACCTTTCCAGCCACGTCTTTTCCCCTTCATATAACATGGGATCCTTCAAGCGCAGTGTGAAGAGGCATCTAATCAAGCCGGCATAGCGGACGCGACTGCTGTCTGCAGATCCCCTGCTCTGACAGCAGTCGCCTCCGTTCATGAATCGCACTCTAGCTTAACATCAGGCGGAGTATGGTCATATGTCGTGCTAAAATAAAATAAAATAAATAAAAAATAAAAAACTTAACAAATGTGAAACGTCATATTAAAATAATTAAACTAAACGCAATAGTAAGAAGTATAAAATTATTTAATTTAGTTATTATTATATCTACAAAATGCTAAAAGAAAACAATACGCGTGTTAATGTAGGTACCTGGTACATATTTATATAACTAATTATGTTCATAATCCCCTTATTAGTAAATAGTGTATGATTGAACGATATTATCAATAAAATCTATTGATTATAATAAATAGCTTATTTGAATTACACACATTTTATCGTTATCAACACCTACATATGCGTCATTGTTTGTATTATGTTTTGCATTCCAATAAAGACAAATGTACAATATTTCTCGAATTCGAACTTGTTCAATTTCTAGAGAGCAATTATCAACCATTAAAAAATATCAGCTACAAATGCTACTAATTTTGAATACCTTATAATTATTAACCCTAATTGTTACATAACTTAAACTGAAAGACTAGATTTACTAAAATTAGCCTAAGCCGGTAATTCATTCCTTTCCTTATACAAGACGTGAGACGTCTACAATTTTTGACTTAAAAAGTGACTTAAATCACTTGAAAAAAATATAGATTGTTGCATATTCGAACTATATTCATATATTATGTGAAACTATATTCAGTATGAATCGTAAAAATGCTACTGCGCATTTAAATGATGTGATGAAAATTTTTATTTCTCTTTCTCAATACGTAAATAGGAGAAATGTTGGAGGTCTTGCAGTAACAGACTAGCCATCAAAACATTCAATAAACCTAGAAAGCTTCATTAGTACTACTTTAATGTGCATACATATTTCCAACTGCATTCTTTTTAAAGATATTAAAATGTTATGATTAGTTATAAGTTCATGCAAATTAGGGCGTTGCGTGTTAAAGAATAAAGTCTAATTTTATATGTATTTATTTACCTATCTAATTTTATCATAAGTAGACAGCGTTGTAGAAAATCTTACATAAGTACACACACCCTTGGCGTTCTGGGGTAGGCTGAGATTTTGAAACGCCTTCTCTTCCTACCCTCTATTTCTCTACTCTCAAGAGCTAATAAACTAAATATTGGATTCACGCAATAAAAATCATGCTAAATTTCTACAAATAAATTTTAAAAAAAAATTTGAACACAATCTAATAGCCAATTGGCTAATAACTTAGTTGTTTCTTTTTTTTCTTCAAACTTCACTACAATTGAATAATACTTATTTATAGTAGAATTAAAATTAATGTCTATAATAAATAAAATATTACAATAATAAGATTACCTTTCATCTATCATCCCCCGAAAGAAATGTACAAAAGAGCATCAATTATTATATTCAACAAATGAGCCCACCACGTCGATTTTCATTCACCACTGCCCCTAAATGTAATATTTAGAGTTACCAAAATAATAATTCCATTATCAATTGGATTTATATACAAAATGCTCAAAAGCGCCACTAAATTACTCCAATTTTCACCCAAAATCACGACTCAATTCGACACGGAATGAACAGCTTTTTCCTGACCATTTAACTTACACGTAAAGTATTTTTGACTTTAGCCCCTTCGCGTTAAAGTTGATATTTCTGTAACAAAAAATAGTAGATAGGTCGTTATCATTATTGAACGAATGAGGGGGTGATATTCTTTTGTGGTCAGAAATAACCCAATAACCTATTATTCGATACTAAATATTAAACCCCGCTTTCACCATCTGCTAGTTACTTTCAAAGAAATATTTTTGCCACGTGTCTCGTGTGTCAATGGCAATAAATTCTATTACTAACGATTATTAATACAAAAGGTGTCAAACCATCACTAAATTATGTCAAATTGTGATCAATCGAAGTCGCCAGATGCAACTTGGAACACATTATTAAAGGCATTTTCATTTCAAAGCAGATTTAAAACAATTATTAGCTCAGTCTTCCGTCCGGCCTCCGCTATGCCGGCCTGAGGAGACAATCAATGCGCCATCTAGTATAGTAGAGTATACACTCCTCTCGCTATACTTGGCTACTTTCAAACTGCTCTCGAAACGCGACAAGGTCACTTCACGAGTGTTCCATCCGTAAGTGGTGGTACTATCCCAGGACGGCAGACAGGGCTAATAACCACCATCGGTCTACCTACCACTCTTTAATAGCAAGATTTAGGTATTCAGTGAGATGTGAGCCAAAGCTACTTTTGTATAAATACTAGTAAGTATTTACAATACACATATATGTTTTATTATCTATATTTTTTGTCGATTAAATTATAATGCGACAAAATATATACAAATATAATAAAAAGATGAATAGCTTTAAAAAACTTTGAACTCAAACAAAAGATTGCAAGACATCTGTAGACATCTTTTCATAACATTTAATGTAGGTACAGTGCTCAACAATTTTAAGGGATATTTTATAATAAAATTTTTAAAGAAAATTATCATTACTCTACGGATACGATTAGATATCAATCAGACATTTTGTTATATGAATAAACAATAAACAAGACGAATAAATTAAAAGTAGGAAAGATTGAAGAAGATTTTTTTAAATCCGGTTCAAGAATGAATCCAGCCACAAAGAAATGTCTGCATGTATTATTCGCCTCCGCTATATCCGTTTGAGAAGACGAATGTGCACTGGCAACCTAAAGTGTTCATCAACATTCCTTTGTTATTTATATGCTATAGAAATAAAAAAATTTATCTTATTTTAATTTAATAATAACGAAAACCAAAAATATCCCTAAACATTGCTGAGTAGTATGTTTTAAAAGAACTCGTACTCGTATTATACTGTTATTACCATTAATAATGTAAAAAATAGAGTACAATGTAGTGTGATAAAAAACAAATCGAGCAGACAGCTTGCCGCTTATTAAAGCCCCAAAAAAAATGTCTAAGATTTAGTTTCAGTTGTTTTTTATCTAGATGGTACTTGGACCGGTTTATTTTTTATTAACCAATTATAGCTATATTGAATCTGCAAAAACCGTTTCTTCTCACATATACTATCAGATGCCCTTCTATTTTGGAGGGTACGAATCCAATATACTACTGGATACAGCAAATTAGGGATATCTTGGATATATCTTGTAGACAGGATAGATACTCTAGAAAAAAAAACTTTATTTTTATTTTGTACGTTATATATATGACCACACGTCTGAAGGCACTAGTCATCTCCGCCATGCCGGCTTGCGGAGACAACTATGATTGATACCTTACCAATGCAAACCTAATTGAAATACTCCTCTTGTTATACCTGGATGCTTCCAAGTACCAAAGTCACGGTGGTGTGTGGTGGTACAACCCCGGGACTGCAGACTACCATATTCATTAACTTTCACATTCTTCTACTATTATCCATTCTTATGATACTTTTACAATACGACAACCAGAAGCAAATTGAAACATCTGGACGAATCAAGGCCTGAGAATTGAGGAAATAAAAATCGACATACAAAAACAAAATAAACGATTTCATGTATCATTAAAGATCATCGCGTACAAAAAAAAACTATATCAATGACGGGGAAGTAAAAAACAAACTATGGCAAAAAAGCTAATGACCTGGCGAACTAGATCGGTAACTTCCTCGAGTAGATACTGTTATTATTAAAATAAACTAATTTAAAACAAAATATTTCTTTATAATTTCTGCATGCAACAGTCACCTCCACTATGCCGGCTTGACTCCTCAATGTGCATCGTCTAGGTTGGCAGTCAAACTGAACCAAGAGAAAAATCGTGGGGGCTTTAAACTTTATTCGCGTGTCTTCTTTTCTAAGTCACGAGGAATCTATAAAAGATTTATCCATGAAAAAATAGTCCAGTGACCTTGTCGCGTTTCGAGGATAGTTTGAAAGTAGCCAGGTATAAGAGAGGAGTGTGCACTGTCAATATGGATGGTACATGCTCGTCTCCTCAAGCCGGCATAGTGGAGGCGACTGCAGCCCAGTTGTTTCCATTCATGGACCGCACTCTAGCTTTACATCAGGCGCAGTGTTGTCACATGTCGAGCTACAATAAAAAAAAAAAAAAAGTCCAGGTTCCCGATAATCCCGAAACGCGACTAGGTCACTTCACTATTAAAATAGTAATTGTATAGTAAATCACGATAACTAATGAGCAGTGATTGAAACATACAAAATAAACCAATAATAACAGGTTACTACTATCAAAACCATTTGCACATTAACTCTATAATAAATCAAAATCAGCTTTCTTCAAATGATACTTTTTATTTACGAATTGTTAATTAGTGTACGTTCATATTTCTATTACCTATTCTTGTAAGAGCAAAATACACCACTTTTTTATTACATGAATAGTCACCTCCACTATCCTTTCAGACGTCTTCATCATCTTCCTCACGGTCTACGACTGTAGTCACTACGGTCTTTCGTCCGTTAGTCACTGAACAAATTAGCTAGTTCTGCTAGTTCACTCTTAGCTAGTAAAATGTTTTTATGCGGCGTTATTCGCATACATCTCGCCGTTACCGTAATAGCTAACACCGTAACACGTTAGTAAACCGTATAAAATCTTTCAATAAGTGTCAATCTAGATGGTACATGCTCGTCTCCTCAAGCCGGCATAGTGAAGGCGACTGCTGCTCGTAGAGATTTATCTGTAGTAGCAGTTGTTTCCATTCATGGACCGCACTATAGCTTTACATCAGGCGGAGTGTTGTCACATGTCGAGCTACAATAAAAAAAAAATAGTAGCAAGTGATATGCATATACTCCACCATTTATGTTAGAGTGTTTTTATTTATATATTTTTTGTAGCTCGGCATGTGACAAGACTCCGCCTGATGTAAAGCTAGAGTGCGGTCAATGAATGGAAACAACTGCTACTACAGATAAATCTCTACGGGCAGCAGTCGCATTCACTATGCCGGCTTGAGGGGACGAGCATTTACTATCTAGAATCTAGATTGACAGTACACACTCCTCTCGTTATACCTGAGTGGAAATAACTGATATCACAGAGAATCGTCTGTGTCTGCAGTCACTACTATGCCGGCTTGAGCAGATCAATATGTACCTTCTGGGTTGACAGTGCACGCTCCTCTCGTTACTCTACTTCGAAATTGAGTAGGACTAAATTACTTCACGGGTGTTACTCGTATAATTTAAAATGTTACACCGAGATGGGAATATGTGGCTTTACACTAAATTTTTAAAATATATAAAATAGTAATCTTAATATGTACATACACACAAATATAATGTCGGTTAATTTTAAACTCCTTACAACTTTAGGCGACTGAATTAAAATTGATTGATTGGTGACATAAAAATTTAACGCCGTCGTCGGAAACATTCATCAAATAAACTATCTGGCCTCACTAGTCACTTTTATATAATCGAAACAATAATAAAATAACTAGGTAATTAATATACGAGTATTTTATTTTGTAATTATGTTTTTTTTTTATACGAGTAGTATTTTAGGTTTTCCTTGAACATGTTTTTCCCTGAATAAAATATTTTATGCTGCTTACTTTAGCGTTTATTTTAATTCGCGACATTTCGAAAGTTTGCAGGAATTGCAACAGTCGTGGTTGCAGTTATTTTTTTTTTATAGTTGCTGCCATGTTTTTTTTATTATACCGCGACATATGACAACACTCCACCTGATGTAAAGCTAGAGCGCGGTCCATGACTAGAAACAAATGCTACTACAGAGAAATCTCTACAGGCAGCAATCGCCTCCACTATGCCGGCTTTTGTGCGGTAACCGCATGTTGTCTTGTTAGACTCGAATGCGGTTTATGAGCAAGAAGATAACACTTGCCTGACAAAAGTAAGATGTAAGAAGTTAAATATATTACTTGTTTTAGTGGATCCTTAGGCTTTTTACCTATAGAATAATGTCATCCAAATAGCAGGCAAAATTATTACCCGTGTGTATCTTAAAAAATATAATGAATCATCGGTACTTTTAAACTTTTACTTATTGGTGTTTATTGTTTATTTATTTTATTATTTGATCTATCTTCGTTTTATGTATGTGTTTTTTTATTGTAAAAATACTAACTATATCATTTCTTACACCATAAACACATTTAACAATATAAGAATGCTTATAATATATACACTGGCTTATTACTGACATTTAAAAGAAAAGCAAAAGCTGCTTACCCCAGAAATGACTTGGGTATATAAAAATGTTTACAAATAATCACAAAAGTCGTTTATTAATTTTATAAATGAGGGTGGTTTCCTAGCAAAGCAACAAACATTTTTCAGGTGTCCCAGACAAATCAGGTTATGAAGCGTGTGATTCGATTTTTGGAATTTTATCGTCCTGTTTTCATCGCTTTTCCAATCGTGTCATTTCCGGTCTTCGTTCCCCGCTATTTTGAAAGGAATTGCCGTGGCGGCCATTTTTGATTTAGATCTAAAAATATAAACGAAAAAGTTTAATATTATATTCTTTGTGTATTTTTCTCTACGTTCACACTAGTCAGAGAAAAGTTGCTGGGAGAAAAGACTGGGCTAATAACCATCATCAATCTGCCTACCACTCTTTAATAGTGCCTATGAAAAATAGAACACATTAATATCCGCGATTCTCCGTGTTTCAATGAGTGTGCATATACCAGTTCATTGGGTAACTGGGTCCTGTAGCAATTCTATGAATTATATTTGTGAATTCCCTATTCAATAGTTATTTGTAATAATGACTGTCTATATTATTCCTCTGTATTGTCTATCGACTCTTTGTAACAAATAGAGACTTCATAAAATTTAAAAAAACTGTAGAAAGTAGGTAGAACTATACATTAATGTTATCATTATGATTTTAATTTAAATATTGCAACCTTTTTTATGTATTAAAAATAATAATTCTTTTAGGTTAGTTATTTTGCGCAAAGGTACAGTATGTATACGTCTTCGAAAATAAGTAATAATAAAAATTTATTGATAATATTATTTAGCAAAAACAGCATTGTTTTATTTTTCATATAGCATCTAATATTAGAAAAAATATTATTCATAAATATGACAAATAAAAGAACAAAAACAATTCTAAATTATTACATTTATTATATAAAAAGATCTAGTGAATTCATTTTATTTGAGAGATAAAACACTTTTATGGAAATCGAGATAAATAAAGATTTGTATAGAAAAAGTAAATTAAATTACAATAACTTAGTTTATTGTAAATAAGACTGTTAAGACTAAGGTCCACTGTCCATTGAAACATAAATCTCATAGGCGTACTACGTTACACCCATTGTCAACATTATCAACACTTTTTTTTTTTTTTTTTTTTTTTTTTTTTTTTTTTTATTGTAGCTCGACATGTGACAACACTCCGCCTGATGTAAAGCTAGAGTGCGGTCCATGAATGGAAACAACTGCTACTACAGAGAAATCTCTACGAGCTGCAGTAGCCTCCACTATGCCGGCTTGAGGAGACGAGCATGTACCATCTAGATTGACAGTGCATACTCCTCTCTTATACCTGGCTACTTTCAAACTATTCCCGAAACGCGACAAGGTTGCTTCACAGGTGTTACATTCGAAAGTGGTGGTACTGCCCCAGGACGACAGACTGGACAAATAACCATAATCAGTCTGCCTGCCACTCTTTAATAGTGCCTATAGGCACTGAGCGACCAAAGTACATGTAACAAAGTTACATTGGTACCGGTCTTTTAGCGAGGTTCGAACACGGGTCTCATCGATCGTGAGTTCACGCGTCTTACCGCTAGACCACGGCCGCTCATCGGGAACTTGTCGGGAACACTTTAAAAGTAGCCAGGTATAACTAGAGGAGTGTGCACTGTCAATCTCTTTCTTCAAATAAAGTCTAGTATATAAAATAAGTAATTTATTTTAATAAACCTTTTTGTTATAGTTTATATGATTTTTTTTTAGTACTTTATTTGACGCAAAATTATGCAAAATTTGTTAGAAAATTATGTATATAATATTTAATTTTCTACCAAATAGAATTTTAATATATAAGAATTAATAAAAAAAAGTATATTAATAATAATGTATAACAACCCTAAAGAAAGTATTTACTATGTATATATTTACAACACTACTTAAAAAGATAAAATCTTATTTACCCTCGAAACCTTCACCTTTATTCAGGTTAAAAGAAAAGATCACCCACGCTTCGTCTTAAAAGAAAAATCGTGCCAAAAAGTAACTAATAAAAATATTTTTATGTGTTAAAAGTTTGACCACAGAACTATATTTTTTCGTTCAAATGTAAATTTCATTATTGAAGCTGAAAAACAGGAAAATAGTGTCAAAGTAAATTTTTTTATTCGGTGTTGTTTATCTGAATATTACCATTTATTTATATTAATTAATATACCCGCCGAGGCGTCTCGTCATAGACGCTTTAATATTGATAGCAAATACCGAAACTGTGTAGTTTATATGTTTTTTTTTATTACTGTACGAGTAACTAATTGTAATATGACCAAAGTATTTTTATTTCAAGCATTTTCCACTAAACAATGCGAAACTCTAATAAAAAAATTAATTTATTAAAACATTTAAATGTTAACCGAAATAAAAGACATATACAATTAATTACACCTACACGTAAACTGTCTAACCAAAAACATGTTATCCAAGTTACAAAATATTTGGCAAAATTTCGCCAAAACTGTTAAAGTAATGTTATTATCAGAGCTTATTATAGTGACCTTTAACCTATGAAGTCAGTGCGGAAATCTACCCACTGAAAAGCGAATACTGGCACCATGCCAAACGCCAACATATCCGACGCAATTTTGTCAAAATTCATTCATACTTTCTTACATTAAAAATACACACAATACACACTATTTTTTGACCTTTTTAATTAATATTTCTACTATAGAGATGTAGTTATAGAAACGATTTAACAAAGTAATTTAATACAGCTTATTATCGTGTTTATTTTGTTTAATTTTATCAGTTCAGTAGGCTATCGTGGTCGGGGTGCTATTGCAAAGCTATAGCAATAGGCATTTTTTTAATAGCCTAGAATTGTAAACTGTTTCCCTTAGATTAAAATTTCGTAACAAATTCATTGATTTACTTTTATACGTTTAAGATCAGACAATATATGCGCGAGAAGTAACCAATCAAAAGCCGTACTTTATGTACTAGACAGATACATTTTTACATTTTTTTACATTAATAGTTACCAATATTTTAATTATTAAAGGTCAAATATTGAGAGTAAAATGAGAACAAATCCAATTCAACAAGAAAATAGTTATAGTTTCCAAATGCAGAATGTTAGAGTTGTGACTTATTTTATCTCCCACCCTAAACTATTAAAGCTCTGAAGCTATCTCCTTTTCAGGTACCTGCTGTACTTCCTATTCATATAATTCTTGGTTTATAAATTTTTTAGGTTATTTTAGCTAAAACTACATTTATATGTTTATTTAATTTTTCAGGGGCTGAAAACTCAGCAAAAAGTATCTCATTTTTAAATTCCATTACCGTATTTATAAAAAAGACCGTCTAAATGACGTATAAAATATTTTCTTCTCGTAACTTAACTAAAAATCAAACGAAAAGTTAGGAAACTAAATTTATTAAAAACATGCGAAAAATACGATAAAATCAATGAAAACCACAATCAAAAGAATCTAATAATATATTTTATGAACTATAAAAATATCAATGAGACCATTTCATTATTAAAGTTGACCACATTTTACGACATTTCTTAGACAAACTATAAATAATAACAAAACTATAAAACATCATCTACTCACCAAATAATATACTTTCAATTTTTGATATAAAAACAAAAATCAAATAAACCTACCGCAAACACCAAATATTAAAATTTGGTTCTATTCATGCAGTGGTGAAGCAATTTCCTTTTATTATACATTTTCCAATTAATTACACTTAAAATATCATAGGAATAATTTTGTATGACGTAATTCATATCGCCATTTTGTCTGAAAATGTAGCTTGTAGACTTTACTTGTGAAGCATTGTTATTACTCCAAATACATAATCTGAACGCCCACAACATGAAAATCTACGTAGGCGGTCAAATATTTAGCTATAATATACAGGCTGACTTTTAATTTGCAATTACAAAGTGCGGTCCATGAGCGGATACAACTGCTACCGCAGAGAAATGTCTACAGGCAGACGTCGCTTCCGCTATGCCAGATTGAGACGATAAATGTCTAAGTAAATTTTACCGGGCACATTTCTCTCGCTATATACTTCTGAGATGACTATATAGCGCGATTAGGTTATTCAAAGCGGCTATTTATATTATTTAAATTAGGTCTAAATATATATTACGTGTATTTATTTGTTTTTTTTCTAATTATTTCTACAAATACGAGTCACAATTAAATTTAAAAAAAAATGTAAGCATGTAAGTAAAAATATTAATATAAAGTTTATGAACACAGAGAAAGTTCAATATATCAAAATGGAAGCTTAAAATAAATCACACAAAATCTATTCCACATAAATCAAAACTTCAAACTTACAAATTCTAAACACGCCAAAACGTTCACTTAGTCACATGGATAATGCGAGAGGGAAAACTGAAAACGTTTACAGTTTTGTTTGTTACTTTTCATTTATCATTTTTCAACACTTCATGCTTCGTAGTTCCATCGATTTTTACGTGGTTTGTTCGCTTTGTCTATCATCGTGAACTCGTACTTCAGTTGTTTAATATTCTTAAACATTTTCTATTATTCTACAGCCGTATTAAATATAATTATAATTAATGTAACTGAATTAATGATTTTATGTGGCTTGCTGTACCGTAATAGAGCTGGTAAACTTGACGATATTAGTATTATTATGTTTACAAGAGATGTCAAGGTTTCTCAGATTTGGAAGGATGTCATTGTGCGTAAATAATAAGATTTATTTAGAGAAAAAAATGTGATATTTCGAGAATATAATATTATCACATGTTATTACGGTACAATGATTTTATTTTTATCGAGACAGTGGAATACAAACACCATGTAGGTATTATAGTCAAAGCGGCGTCGTCTCGACTCGAACGGCGACACACTTTCCATTGACGGGGCATCCCCCCATGAATTCGCCCACCTCGTGTAGGCGGACTGCAACCCCCACACAAAAATAGTGATGCTATTTTTAGTACAAATATTGCCTTTTATATTCCTTTTTTTTTCATTTACGTATTCATTAGACCAGTGATTCTCAACCACTGTGCCGCGGCACTTTTGTGTGCCGCAAAATTCTAAAAGTGTGTCGCCAAATTTTAAATAATATAATTATGTTAATATTATTAAATATGATTTAAAGAAAAAAAAATCGCATTACAAGTATTCTTTTTATTAACTTGTAATTAATCCCTTAATAAACGTACTGTTATTTTTGTAGTACATATTATTTTATTTCGCACATTTAAAATTATTACCATAAACAATTTTACATATAACACAAGGTAAGTAAATCATTTTTAAACTTATCTTTTTCTTTGTGTGCCGCCAAATTTTTAAATCGTAAAATGTGTGCCGCATTAAAAAAAGGTTGAGAACCACTGCATTAGACGCATATACTAACCCTGGGAATTCTTTTTTCTTAAACCTTTACGGGTTTATATATATTGTTTTTTAGCTCGCCATATGACAACACTCCGCCTTATGTAAAGCTAGAGTGCGGTTCATGAACGGAAAGAACTGCCACTAAGAAAAATCTCTAAGGGCAGCAGTTGCCTCCGCTATGCCTGCTTGAGGAGACGCGTATGCACCATCTAGATTGACAGTACACATCCCTCTCGTTATTCCTGGCTACTTTCCAACTGCTCCCGAAACACTAAGGTCACTTCACGGGCTTACATTCGAAAGTGGTGGTACTAGCCCAGGACGGCAGACTGGGCTAATAACCATCATCAGTCTTCCTACAACTCTTAGAACAACATAGAATAATACAATACAATTGTCACGCCTTTTTCCCACAGGGATAGACAGAGACAACGGAGCACCATTGAATAACATAATACAAAATGTATCTCATGTACATTGCACGTCTAAACATAAAGTCAAAACAGTTGTTTATCTTCTCCTTCGTGTCAAAATTTCTATTGAAATATTTTTTGCACTTCCGGCCTATTCAAATGTTCAAGCATTCTTTCAAGTACACTTTGTCAATCCCATTTATGTGACGTCATTCCCGCTAATCCCATTACGAACCTGTTTGACCTAGAAAGGGGTTTACCGTTAACGTTTGAGTGGAGATATATAGTGGTAGGCAGATCGATGATGGTTATGTTTTCAGTCTCTCTTCCTGGAGTAGTACCACCACTTTCGACGTAATTTGTCATTTGTCAGCTTGGTATAACGGGAGGAGTGTGCACTGTCAACCTGAGTGATGCACATTCATATCTACGAGTCGGTATAGCGAAGGCACCTGCAGAAATTTATCTGTAGTAGCAGTTGTTTCCGTTTATGGATCGCACTTTAGCTTGAGTGTTGTCATATGTCGAGCTACTATGAAAAAAACATAATTAATATAGATTACGTTGCATATTTAAGACATTTATGGTGGAATGACAAAAACCACTACCTGCTCTCACGGTCTTCCAAGAATATGAAATTATTAACGTAAATAAAGGACGACGGGATTCGGTTTATTAAAAATGGAAAAAACTATGTTAACTACTTAAGTTACCTTAAAAAGTGTATTTTTTAACCATACATCCCAATATCTTAAAGAAATTAATATTGTTATGTTGGGAAGATTAGGAAATCGTATAGGTTAAGAGTGGTAGGCAAAGTGGTTATTTGCCCAGTCTGTCGTCCTGGGGTAGTATCACCACTTTCGAATGTAACACCCGTGAAGTGACCTTGTCGCGTTTCAGGAATAGTTTGAAAGTAGCCAGGTATAACGAGAGGAGTGTGCACTGTCAATCTAGATGGTGCATGCTCGTCTCCTCAAGCCGGCATAGTGGAGGCGACTGCTGTCCGTAAGGATTTCTCTGTAGTAGCAGTTGTTTCCGTTAATGGACCACACTCTAGCTTTACATCAGTCGGAGTGTTGTCACATGCCGAGCTACATTTAAAAAAAATAAAAGGTATGTACAGTTTTTTTATACATCATCCCTTATTACATAACATAGTATTTTGCATTTGAAGCCAATATGTATGAATGTGAAAACATCATATTATGTTAATATGTACAGGCATAACTCTGCGGTTAGGAGTTGGCATGGCCGCCATCACCTAGTGATTTGAATGCACCACAACTTTACATCAATTTTACAACCATATTTATATGAAATTTACCACTAAACAACAATAACATATTTCGACGTACATAGGCCCTTTTGTTCTGTGTATAAATGGTGAATTAAATTAAAACTGTTAATGTATTTTAACATTTTTATTAAATATGACACTCTTTTTCTTTGTTGCATTCCCTGTCTTGTTAACATCGATTAGAATTGAGTAAAATATTTATGTGAAACAAAAAAAAAGACATAACGATTTATAAACCAATTAAACATTAATAAAAAAAGGAAAAGTTTATAAGAATCATAAAATCTAGGCCTTAAATAAACCCATTGAAGCAGTTAAAGGAATTTAAAGACTAGAAATTGTATATCTTTATTAATACTCGGTATAATATTTTGAAAAGACATAAAAAATGCAAATTTTAACAATTTACAATAAAATTTATTTATAGGTATTACTGTATAGGTAACGTTCTTTCTCGTCACAAAAGAGTAATGAGCACCCGTGATCCCGCATAATGCGATGCATTTATCTGTGGCGGCGCTACACTAAACGTAGACGTCAGCATGATTAGCTTTCCGAAGGGAGTTTTGGCGGCCATCTTGAGACGTCAGGTTTTCTGTTTTGAATTATTTTCCTAAACTTGTGTTTCTTCGAGTGTTAATGTGTAATAATGGTGGATTATTAACCATTAAGTGTTCGTGAACGTGCGTGAGTGCGGGCAAACAATTCAAAAGAAGAGAACCTGTATTTCCATTCCTTCAAAACTCCCTAGGAAGTTTCAGTAAAGATTCTACCACTTTACTGGAACAATTTTTGACTTGACTGAGATTTGACCTGACTGTTTGGTGTGATGAATGAATGACTCGTGATGCACAATGTTATTAACTTGATGCAAAAATATTAACTTTGACACTGGCAAATTGTTATACGCTATATAAAACAAAAAGAAAAGCTTTGCGAGGCTTCTTTGATTTTACAGACAGAAAGAAAACGTTAAATAGCTAATTCAAATTAGCTGAACCTAATCCATCTATGTGAATCTAGATGGGTAAAGTTCCTGGGAGGAGGCAGTGTATCTACTATAGTTAACTAATATCTTTATTTTATATAAATATTGATAGAAATTGCATCTATTGCAGTATAATTAAGACAAAATAGTAAAACACATCTCTTTCCTTAATAATTTATTTCGGTTGACGCATTGAGATATATCTCAATGGGTTGACGTACATTATTTTTGACAATTCTATTTTGAGTAAATTAGAACGGGATTACTTTTTAATAAATATGAATTTAAAAAGTTGTTTAAATTTTTTTCATTTATAATAATGCAATAACGAGAATGCCGACTTCCTATTGGTTACTCTACATTCGAGAATTCCCCCTTGAGTAATGAAAAAAATTATAATTACGCTAACTTTCATAGTGTTGCCAGACTACTCGGTATAATTACTACTTACTCACGCATACGGAATCACTAACCTTTTAATAATATGCAAAACTTTTTTGCGACGCCTAACGCCGCCACTGTGAATTATATAAGTTCTTTTTTTTATTATTATTGTAGCTCGGCATGTGACAACACTCCCTCCGCCTGGTGTAAAGCTAGAGTGCGGTCCATGAATGGAAACAACTGCTACTACAGAGAAACCTGTGCGGGCAGCAGTCGCCTCCACTATGCCGGCTTGAGGAGACGAGCATGTACCATCTAGATTGCCAGTGCACACTCCTCTCGTTATACCTGGCTACTTTCAAACTATGCCCGTATGTATGTTTTCAAGTATTTACTGTCTTCAATGGTCTGTGTCTAAAAAATATTGTCAAGCCTTAAATGCAAGGTACACCAGCTATAGCAGAGCTATAGGCAAAGTCCGTCGGTTTTCAAGTTAGATCTATTTTATAACTTTTTTATAGTATGTGATCACATTTCTTAATATTAAGCTAAGGTGCGGTCCGTGATCGAAAACAACTGCTGCAGCAGTCGCTTCTGCTATGCCGGCTTGAAGAGACGAATGGGCACCACCTAGATGGCCACTTCCACGCGACATAGTCACTTCACATGTGTTACATTCGAAAGTGGTGGTACTACCCCAGGACGACAGACTGGGCTAATAACCATCGTCAGTCTGCCTACCACTCTTAGACATTGCTGTCAATATAATAGAGAGTTGATAAAGTCCAACAAAGCCGTTATATCTGCCTGCCGATCTTTATTTTTAAAACAATTCATACAAAAGAACGCGACCAATAAAAATTAGAGTGGTAGACGGACTGTTGGTGGTGTTTGCCCAGTCTGTCGAACCGGGGTAGTACCACCGCTTTCGAGTGTAAATTCCGTGAAGTGACTTAGTCGCGTTTCGGAGTCAGCTTGAAAGTAGCCGGATCACAACGAGGGGGGTGTGTGGGGGTCGGGCGGACCGCAACATTGGCCGAGCCGACTCGTTGGCTGTGCGAGGAGGATCGACCCGTCGGCCAGGGAGACCCGTAGAAACGGTTGTCCCGCTGGCCGCCCGCTGCACTGTACAGGGGCCCAATCGTGGCTAACCACTACGGGAGGCTGCCCTATCTTGCGGCGCATAATCCCGGGGCGGCTCGTCGTGCCGATTGGTGACCGGACGCTGGGGACCCGGCGACCGCCTCCGGGGGGGTACGGGGGCCCTTCCGTCCGACGGATCGGTTCGTTCTCAGCGCAGCCAAATACCGATGAAGCAGGCCACTGCTTTTTGTCAGCCTTACCCCTGCCCACTCACCTCGTTTTTGCCTCTTCGCCCTCCTTAAAAACCCTCAATGACAGCGCATAATAGGAAATATGGTCTCACAGCGGTGCACTTCCCCGGTGCCACTTTTGGAGTGGACTTCGCAAACATCCGCGGACTCCACTCCAACCTGAGTGCCGTCCATCACCATCTCGAGACGGCACGACCGGCCATGCTTTTCCTGACCGAGACGCAGATATGCCGACCGGCCGATACGTCCTACTTAGACTACCCCGGCTACTCACTGGAAGAATCATTTCTCCACAAAGCCGGGGTATGTCTGTACGTCCGGTCGGACGTCTGTTGTCGACGTCTGCGCTGTCTGGAGGATCCCTCCTTTTCCACTATGTGGGTACATGTCGACCTGGGATCTCAGTCTCGGGTATACATGTGCCTATATAGATCCCACACCGATGACTCTGTGACAGCTCGGCTGTTTGACTACCTCAGTCGAGCGACTGACTCTGCGCAAGAGCGGTTCCCGAACGCCGAACTGGCTTTTTTGGGCGACTTCAACGCACATCACCAGCAATGGTTATCGTCGAGGTTGCCCACTAATGCCGCCGGCAGAGCCGCTCACGACTTCGCTCTCAGTTATAATCTGACACAGTTGGTAAGCCAGCCCACCAGGATACCTGATACTGTGGACGGGGAGCCTTCAATGCTCGACCTTCTGCTGACGAATCGTCCTGCTGGGTATGTGGTCTCGGTATCCGCCCCGTTGGGTACCTCGGACCACTGCCTAGTGGCGACCTCGGTGCCGCGCCCCTCTCCGCCGCCGTGCACAACGGTGAGGAGACAGGTGTGGCACTATTCGTCGGCGGATTGGGATGGAATGCGCAATTACTTCGCTTCCATCCCTTGGGGGCAGCGCTGCTTCAGAGACAACGACCCGTCAACGTGCGCGGCTGCTGTTGCTGACGAGATTGGACTTGGTATGGAATACTACATACCTTCGTCCATGATCGTCGGTAACACACGCCGCCGGCCATGGTTCGATAGGCGGTGTTTAGATGCGGTGACGCTCAAGAACACTGCCTATCGGGCCTGGATCAGGGGGAAAATATCCGCAGACCCTGACGTTGACTCTCTGAAGTTAGCCTATAACCGCGCCTCCAAGTCTTGCAAAAAGGCTTTCCGTAGGGCGGAGTCCAAACGCATCACACGGGTTGGTGAGGAACTCCTGGCGCACCCGACTGGGGCGCGCCCCTTCTGGAGACTCGCCAAGGCCGTGGAGTCCAATTTCTGTCGCTCGTCACTGCCACCGCTGGAACGTCCAGATGGATCTTTGGCCTTCTCGGCGAAGGAAAAAGCCGATTTACTGGCAAAACTCTTCGCCGAGAACTCGCGACTCGAGGACGGCGGGGCCACGCCCCCCTCAGTACCCCATTGCGGGCAACATATGCCGGAAATAAAATTCCGGCAACAACTTGTCCGCAGGGTGCTGTTGTCCCTCGATGTCCGAAAGGCTTCTGGTCCTGATGGCATTCCAGCGCTTGTTCTGAAAAAATGTGCGGCTGAGCTGTCGCCTGTCCTGACTCGCCTATTTAAACTGTCCTACTCGCAGGGCCATGTGCCGGCGACGTGGAGGGCGGCCAATGTGCAACCGGTACCCAAAAAGGGTGACCGATCAGACCCTGCCAATTACCGACCCATCGCCATCACCTCAATGTTGTGCAAGGTCATGGAGCGGATCATAAATGCTCAAGTGATCCGCTACCTGGAAGATCACAGCCTAATAAACGACCGCCAATACGGATTCCGGCCGAACCGGTCCGCTGGTGATCTTCTAGGGTACGTGACGCACCTTTGGGGTGAGGCAATGGATCGGCACGGTGAATCCATGGCTGTCGGCCTGGATATCTCCAAGGCATTTGACAGGGTCTGGCACAAAGGCTTGCTCGCCAAGTTGCCGGCATATGGCCTCCCGGATCGCCTCTGCGGCTGGCTGGCCGGCTTCCTGCATGGACGGAGCATCCGCGTTCTCATAGACGGGCATGCTTCCGAGTCCATGCCGGTGAGTGCAGGCGTCCCGCAGGGGTCAGTGCTGTCGCCGACTCTCTTCCTTCTGCATATCAATGATATGCTGTCCCTGGGCAGCATTCATTGCTATGCAGACGACAGCACTGTGCATGGGCGTTACATTAGTCGCCCCTCTGCAGGTCCTGATGCAGTAGGACAGATGCGTGCGTCTTTAGTCGCTGAACTGGACGAGACTCTTCTTCGGGTCTCCAATTGGGGAGCGAGCAATCTCGTCCAGTTCAATGCCGGGAAGACGCAGGCCTGTGCGTTCTCAGGGAAAAAGTCATCGTTCCTTCCCATCCCCACCTTGTTGAACACGCCGCTGGTAGTTACAGACAGTCTCCGCCTCCTGGGCATGGAGGTCTGCGCTGATCTGAGTCACACGAGGCATATTGCCTCGATCACGAGCACTGCCTCCCGCAAACTCGGAGTCCTGAACAAGGTGCGCAGGTACTTCTCACCGACGCAGCGTCTGTTGCTGTATAAAGCGCAGATACGGTCGTGTGTGGAGTACTGTTCGCATCTATGGGATGGCTCCGCGAGGTACGTGCTCGATGGTCTTGACTCACTTCAGCGCAGAGCTGTTCGGATTGTGGGCGATGAGAGGGTGACTAGGGGTCTCGAACCCCTGCAACTCAGGCGAGACATAGCCTCCCTCTCAGCGCTCTACCGTTACTGCCACGGTGAATGTTCAGCAGAAATCCACGATCTAATCCCTCCTACCCCACATCGCTTGAGGTCGACGCGTGCAGGCGATCGAATGCATCGCCTCACCGTCGAAACAATCCCCTCGCGGACAAAAAAGTTCGGGCAATCCTTCTTCTGTCGCTCCATCAAATTGTGGAACGACCTTCCCTTTCACGTCTTTCCCCCTTCCTATAACATGGGATCCTTCAAGCGCAGTGTGAAGAGGCATCTCATTAAGCCGGCATAGCGGGCACGACTGCTGTTTGCAGATCCCTTTCTCTGACAGCAGTCGCCTCCGCTCATGGATCGCACTCTAGCTTAACACCAGGCGGAGTGCGGTCATATGACGTGCTAAAATAAAAAAAAAAAAAAAAAAAAAAAAAAAAAAAAATGTAAAATCTCCTTCGACAACTTAATTAAATAAACCAATTTTGGCAACAAAGTCACATCATATGTAGACTTTAAGCCCTCGTAGGCTCTAAACAAAGACTTAAACACAAAACGACATAACTCTACTAATACTGATATTTAAAATTAACTCTTGTAGAACTTGAGATAAAGTTTATTATTGTATATTTAAATAAAGAAGTAGGTAAATGTGCAAGCACCGTGTCATCGAGATGGCTTCGATCCAAATGTGCTGTAATAAGAGATGAGAGTACGACTTTATTGTAGTAATTTGTCAAAGAAAAATCGTATAGAGGACTCTGTTCCGGTGTTTTATTGTAAACTACAATTGTCTCTATGATACTTACGGCCGTTTTTATCAAATAATACTATTTAGAATGCACGACAATTTATAATGTGTCTTTATATTGTTACGGGCGATAAAATATAATAAAATGTAAGCTTTTTCCTCTTTTAAACCGCCTCCTCTATGAAAATTCTCCAAGGTGAAAGCCAATACCTGAGCGTCCATGCATGTTGTTTTACAACATTGTTTGAAACATAGCAGATTAATGTTGAAATTAAGTAATTTCATAACTTTCTCAGCACTAATTATTATCGCAAATCAATATAATAAACAAATAGCTACGGCACAGAATATATAAAATGCTTGTGAAATATAACTAATATAAAATGTTAAAAATATTTAAAATGCATTATATAATAAAAATATATATATATATATAAATATTCTGTGCCGTAGCTATTTGTTTATTATGGTGATTTGCGATAATAATTAGTGCTGAGAAAGTTATCAAATTACTTAATTTCAACAATAATCTGCTATGTTTCAAACAAAATGTATGGACACTTAGGTGTTGGCTTTCACCTTAAACCGGCATAGCGGAGTCAACTGAAATTTATCTATAATAGTAGTTGTTTCCGTTCATGGACCGCACTCTAGCTTAACATCAGGCGGAGTGTTGTCATATGCTAAGCTGCAATTTAAAAAATACTTCAGCGGAATAGTGTGCGCTACATTAAAGTTGCGAAGAAAGGCTGCAGGTAGTCGTCTTAGGTATGCCGCTGGCATGTACACAATCCAGGTTGACTCCTGTATCTACACCTAGTTAATTTCAAGCGACTAGGTTACCTCACAGGTGTTACACTTGAAAGTGGTGATATATATACTCTGGGACTGCACTACTGAGTTAATAATTAGCATAATCTGCCTACAAAGAAATCTAGACCTAAAAAATCTAAATTACGAAACCCTGTTACGAAACTAAATGTAGAAATAATTTCAAAAGCGGAAATGTCAACAAATACTTTGGGTTTTCAATCCTATATTTTAATCTCAATTACATATCCTTATCTTTTATATTTAAAACCTAATACCCACTAAATACACTAATTAAACTTTGATAGAAGTAGTAACTATACCTTACAGGTCCAAGACAGCAATAAAAGATAAAAGGAAAAAAGTAAAGAATGTAAAAAAAAACCTTACAGAAGTTTGCTACGAGTATCAAAAGGGAGCTCTCTAGGAACACCCTATTCAGTCAAGTTGGTCAATTCAGGAGTCAGGGTGAGAAGCACCCAAGCCATTTATGTGGAAAGTAACGGATGTATATGGTCGAGGATTAATATAGACGTGTTATAGAAAAAGAAAAATCGCTGATGCTCAATTCTTTTTACTTACATACGTAGTAGGAACATGGGCGTGAGTGTATAACAGCCCTTATGGTGAGAAACCGCAGAACTCGTGATGAAACCTTAAAATTTATTACACGAAAGCATCATAAACGCATCGATGTCAATTTTACGTGTTTTCATCACAATATGAAAGTCAATACGGTCTTCTAGTCATCCTTTTCCATTTCTTAGTCAATAGGTCAAAGTATGTAACGTTTCCCTAACATAAATAATATATAATAGTTCCTAGAATAAAAATAAACTTGAAAAAATATTTTTGAAAGTTTTGATTTTAACCTAACCTATAGAAGTGAACCTTTCAATTGGCATCACAAAAATATACTTAAGGGGGCATTGATACATACACCTAGACGTGCAATAACGCTTCCAATGTGATACGACAGAAAAGATGGCAACAGCCACGTTTAGGTTCTCTGTCAGTTAGTATTTGACTTGACGGCAACATTGGCATTATTATTATTATTATTAAGGATGATATGGAAATTCATACTTGGGTCGCAGCCTGTAAAGACGCTAATGCCTATAATAATAACAATAATAATAAGCCATCCCTAACACACACAATCTGCAGAATACAATCACAGAAAAGATTAGAAAATACCTTAATTTAAAAGATGAAACAGCACGAATGTGGCATATGTGCCAAGTCACAATAGTCCCCATCGTTTTATCCACGATTGGTGTAATCCCAAAAAGTTTGCAGCCATCCCTCGAAGCACAAACAAACATACATAGCATTACAGAAGGCCACCATACTGAACACCTACAGAATTTCTTGCAAACAAACACCTATCACCATCCGACCAATACTGTTCCCTTGGCCTAGGCCCGCGAACATGTAAGTAACCGGTTACAGACCGAGAATAAATAAAAATAAATAATAATCGTTTATTGAACAAATAATATCACTCAACTCACAGACTATAGGAACTTATATTTATGAATTTGTATCAAATTTCTTTAAATTTATTATAGTTAGGAATAATAAAAAAGTAGAAGATTTTCTTCATTTTAAAATAGTTTAAAATCGTAAAGCAGTGTGTGGTAGTTATAATAACCATCTTTAAAAACATAAGTCAAACGTAACAACATAGAAATTAAACTAAAAATAATTACACATATCAATATCAAGATTATTTAACCGCGGGAACAAACTCTATCCAGTTTTTTTTTCTTCTAAACTTATGACAATGATCAAACTATTATAAATCGTTTCCTGTATCCTCTATCGATTCTATAACGCCCCAAAATATTACATTCCTTTTATAATAAAATAACTACAACTTTTTGATTAACGATAGAAATGTCGATGGATACCGAATAATTTTTTTTTTTAAAGGCAAGGGTTTTTTTTATATCGAAGCATGATGTTAAACAAGAGTGTGGTCCGTTAGCGAAGACAACTGTTACCACATAGCAATGTCTAAGTTGACAGAGCAGATTCCCCTCGTAATACTTCCTCTAGCTCCTTTCAAACTGATTTAGAAACGCAATTATAGGTCACGGGTTACACTTGAACTTATTAGTACTACCTTATTACCACTAACTAATATTTTACCTATGTCTATAGTTTCACATCATTTTTCCACAGATTCCACAATCGTTTCGCTTCCTTTTTTATTGTAGCTCGGCGTATGACACTCACTCCGTCTGATGTAAAGCTTGAGTGCGGTCAAACAAACTGCTACTATGCATACATTTCTACAGGCAGCAGTCGCCTCCACTATGCCGGCTTCCACATTCATGAATTACTCACACGCTAGAAATCCTGTTTTATAAGATGTTACCGAAATACCGCAGTGTGAAGAGACATCTCACTAAGCCGGTATAGCGGCGACTGTTGCTGATCTCTTTCAGTGATAGCAATGGATCGCACTCTGCCTTGACACCAGCTTTACTTCATGCATTACTTTTCTAATATACTTACAATATTAACATATATTATGTAATATAAAGGGCTAAATCGGTCGCCACAATTATTATTGAAATACAATAATAAATTGAATAAATCGTTTAGAATTTCATTAGAATCATTAAGATAAAAGATTAACGATCCAATCTATTTCCTCAATACCTATCATGTGTTTTATTTTATATTCCTGACAACAATGTTCGTATTAACACCTCTGAATTAAAACCTCGTAAGTCAACTTTTCACAAAAATCAATCGATATCTCACAAAATTTAAAATCTCGCAAATCGAGTGCGGTTCATATATTAAAATGAATATTAAAAAATAAATGCCTGCATGCATGCCTCTTCTATGCTGGCTTGAGGATATGAGTGTGCATCATCCGGGCAAAATTCTCTTGGGATCAGCTTGGAAGTAGCCAGGTATAAGGAAAAGAGTGTGCACTGTCGTTCCCATCAAGTCAACATTTCCGTAGATATTTAACTAATATCTACGCAGTTCATGAAGGCAAATGGATAGAGCGGCCTTAGTAGGTTTTCACTCCAAGTTTTATATTATATGCAATAATTATATCTTTATAAACAATAACTCTATTAAATTCAATAAAGGCTAATTTGCATAAAACACCCGCTGGTTTTTACGATCAATTACTTAAGTTTGCTTCTTGTAATAAAATGCATAGGAATAAGTTTATATTACGCATTTTGTATTATTTATTATGTACTTAAATATGGTGTGAATAGTTTGTGGTTCGTTCGAACGCGGAGTATAGCTAACACGTAGGCTAACAAACTATGTGAATCTTCCTAAAAATGTCGACCAATGTAATTTTAAAATTATGTACTTGGATCAATCTTAGATAAAGCATTACAAACAAAGCTATTACAATTTGTTTCCGAGATATAATATAGCAACTGTATTATTACTGCCGGTTAAGTTAAGGTTAGATAACTGCAAGCTCGTGATATTTCGTTTTTCTTTATACCTTCTTACGCTCGATCGATTTCATGGATATTCTTTTTTTTTTTATTGTAGCTTGGCAGGTGACAACACTCCGCCTGATGTAAAGCTAGAGTGCGGTCCATGAATGGAAACAACTGCTACTATAGAGATATCTCTACGGGCAGCAGTCGCCTCCACTATGCCGGCTTGAAGAGACGAGCAGGCACCATCCAGATTGATAGTGCACACTCCTCTCGTTCTATCTGGCTACTTACTACTATTCCCGAACCGCGACAAGATCACTTCACGGGTGTTACATTCGATTTTTACTTAGTCTAAAATTTTTGTAATGTATTTTTAATTTTTGTATTATATTTAGGTTTGTTTTATAAGTTTGTGTGACACCCAAAGGTGAATTATTTATCTTTTTATCGATTGTCTACGGAATTTTGGCAGCCATCTGGAGACATTAGGTTATCTGTCTTGAATTCTTTTCCTAAACTTGTATTTCTTCGAGTGTTAATGTCTAATAATGATAATAACCATTAAATGTTCGTGAACGTGCGTGAGTGTGGGCAAACAATTCAAAAGAAGAGAACCTGTGTTTCCATTTTCTCTTCAAAACTCTAGGAAGTTTCAGTAAAGATTCTACCACATTACTGGAACAATTTTTGACTTGACTGAGCCTTGAATCGACTGTTTAGTGGGATGAATGAATAATCTGTGATGCACAATAATATTAACTTTATGCAAATATTTACATTGGCACTGGCAAATTGTTAGAATGCAATAAAAAGAAACAAAAAGCCGTCTACCTTAAGCTCCCGACCGGCGACCGCCCAATTTATCAGAGTAGGCTATACAATGTGTAAACGGAAGTATTTTTAATTAGTTAAAACTCAATTATATTCATAATATTTAACTGTAGTTAACAATGTATTTAACTGTAATTAAAATAAGTCGATTAGTGACTTGACCTGTTTATTAAGAAAGAGTGCAAGAGAAAGATACCTCTTGTCTTTTAATCGAATACTAGGTTATTATTCGATCAGACATTTTTAATCGATCTTACAATTTATTAATCGATTCAGTTCAGAGAATAGTAACGTTTAAACAGATGTGAAATGTTTCAGCACTAATAAATTTCGTTTGAAACTCATAAGAATTATATCATGGTTTTTTTTCTTATAGGTGTGGGCAGAAACAGGGTACGAAATATTATAGCTATATTTTATTTTAATGAGTTAACAGTTGTACTTCCTTTTTACTTTCTACCTGTACTAATGTATTTTTGGTAATTGCTATTTGTACATATGTATTTTAGGCACTTAATTCCATCCAGTCTGATACTGACTTTACATGTTTACGCGTCTGCAGCCGTCTACCTAGTAAATAATCTATGAATCTACTACCTCAGAAGCGTCGGCGGCCCACAACGGAGGAACTAGCCTCGAGGCTTTATCAGACAATATCATTCGTATTGAATTATCGAGCACCTAATAGTATCCCAAGACAAATGCCGCTATAATTCTACTTTCTTTTATACTTATTAATAATATTCATTATATTGTTTATGTTTATTGTTAATTTAATTTACTTTTATTAAATTACAAAATGGTGTTAGGGTCAATTTGATTTTTTTCAGAGAAAGTCTTAAAACTCTTAAAACTACCTTGTATATAATTCCCGCCAACTGATGTTAGTGCAGGTAGGCACACAATCATTGGAGAGAAGCCGAAGTGCCCACACATCTCCTGAGGATGCAACAGATGAGTCGAGGGGTATACGCATGTTGGTGACGAGTTTCAAAATTACATTACATTACATACATCTCCCCAATTGGCGGCAATTAAATATTTTTTGGTTACAGTAATGCCTGATACAATTAATATCACCTATGCCATGCCGGTTCTTATTATACCCACTACTTCCAAGCTAATCCCGAAACACAACTAAATGTCACTTCACGGGTGTTACAACTTACCTTTTTTTATTATTATTATTTTAGCATTTACACTCAAGTGTTTTTCTTTATAATTAAGATGTTAAAACGTATGTGCAAAATACGTGCAAAACTATTTACTTACTTGCATAAACTACGATCCATATAACAATAACACAAAAGGGCGATTAATTTGATAAATACGTCAGCTGAGATACGTATCAAAATGGCGCCAATCGCGTCACAAATTGTCACAGTAGAAGAGCATAAAACGAGGCGCCTTTTAAGTAATACACATAAATTAAATAGACATCCATGTCATTCGTGGGTACATGAAATGTGTCCTGACGGAAGCCAGGTAGTTAAGATGTGAAACAAAAACAAAAGATAACGTCCAAGAAGATTTTTATTAAGACATTACTGTGTGCGATGAATTTATTAGCTTTTTGCCTAATAAACTCGTCACAAATTAAAATGGTAAGGTTAATTTTTTTTTATTGAACCTATTTTTCCGACCTCGACCATCTTCGTCTTCAAGCAGTACTTGTTCCCTGGTATTGTGACCATGCTCTTCCGATAACAGTATGATAGCAACTAAGCGTAGGCTTAGCCATGGCTGGCATCTTAGAACGCCGTGAATGACCTAACTTTAATAGATCCGTAGCTCTGCCTACTTCTGCGCAATGTCTGATAGATAGATAAGAATATGGAGCTTATAAACAAAGAAAAAATCAATTCACAATAAAAAAACTGGAAATAAAAATAGTCATATTCTGGTCAAATTATTTTATTCTATTAACAATTCTCATTTATCAGAAAGTTTTAGAGAGAAATGTTTTGGTTTTATTATCACTTCTACAACATCTAAAAATAAAAGTTACAAACAAAAATAGACGATACATTTTAAGTTACAAAGTTTCAGAAAGTGTGGACAATAGAACAATAAAGAGAATAATACTCGTGAAGTTGAGAAAGCACACCCATATCGACAACATATAAATCACAAAATACCCTAAAGCGATACCGCCAACAAACGATAGTTCACAGACTAAAATATGTCCAAAGTGAAACTAACGAAACTGCGCAGTTTACTAAACTTAAACATATCAATAAAATTAGTCTGCAGACGAAAATCATCGAGAACATAAGTCAAGATACATCTAAACTTTGTACTGATTTATTTGCAGTTACAAGTGGCTGTATTAGATGACATATCGAATTTATCTTAATTCTACGAAACAAAAAGTGCGGTTTCAAAGACAATACGTGGAGTGAATATTTCGCCGATAGACGGTAAAGTTACATTGATTAATGTTTCACGTTATTTACGTTACTTTGTCGTAGAATTAATATCGCAAAAAAGTCGTGTTCATTGTCGGGTAGTATACTCGTATAAATATATCTTTTAACACAAAAACATTTTAATTATTATAAATAAAGTTATATGACAGTCATAAAGACTCAGCAGTTTCCAAATATTCCACTAAATGACGTTTATGGCCATCGCAACAAGATACACGGATATAACAATAAACTTATAATAAGAAGTAACCCACATTTAAATGCGATGTTTTCGTCTAAAAATAAAATATTTTGTCTCAAAATAGATGATGAATACTTGCACGTAATATTTCGTAAACACCAAAAGAAGAGTTTACAAACAGGTGCTTTATTTGCTCGTAAAATATTACGTTTATATACAACATTGTATGCCTTTATTCGCTTTCATTTGTTGACGTCCCGCTAAATCTATTATATTATATAATTATTTATTTTTTAATAACTTACTCTCCATAAAGGAGAGTTCAATCCCCATTACCAGAATATAATTATCCTAAAAATACATTGTAAAGTATTAAATAATTATATATTTAAAAATTAATATCTAATTTTTCGTGTCTAGAATAAAAAAATAAAAACTTAAAACATTAAAAATGTTTATTAATCATTAGGATAGAGTCCAAAAACTAGATCTAAATGTTGCACTTAAATATTAAAATGATGAGTGCCGTCGACAAATCTCAGGTCATCATTTAATGTAAGCACGCGCGTAGATCCACTAGATTACATTATACGTGATCCACAAATTTCTCTATAATTAGATCCGTTCTCATGAGTTGGGTCCATATTCGGCTTGCTTACCATGATACAGATACTATGTAACCACGTCATCAGGTTAAAAGAAATTCCGAAAAGTGAAATTGGCGGCACTACTAATTTTTACCTTACAAACAGTACAATTGACATTGGCGCGGCTTCGGTATTTACTGCCAACCGTGATGAGTATACTTGAAAGGTAGACGGATAAAAAAAAAACAAGGAAATTCTGCCAAAACGTATAATACTTTAAAGTACGAAAAATATTTATGTATTTACAAAAATATATGAGAATTATTTAAAACCACTAAAAAATTTTTGTTGCAACTGAAAAATAACAATTAAACATTTACTTTAAAAAAATTGTAAACTTCTATTTATTTAATGGACAGCTAAAATTATTTCTTTAAATTACAAATTATTTGTTACATTTTTAATAAATAATGAACTAAAATAGCAATTATTATGTGACTACTAGGACCTAGACGAACTGTCCCAAAATAAACATGAATTTAAAAAAGAAATCTTTAATATAAATTCTAGACAATAATTCTACTAGTACGTTATTAAATCATAACACATTTATGTATATCTTAAGTAGATGTATTAATTTTTAAAAAAAGTCAAACGTCTTTTAAATTATTAAATCAAAGGCTTTTAAGGCTGGATCCATGGCAAAATCAACAAAGTCGAGTAGCGGTTGAGGTTTTTACAAATACTGGATAAAATGAAATCTTTTACGGTCTTGAAAAACATGATTAGAGATGAGAAATAGTATTAATTATTTTATAAACGAAGAATCAAGTGACTTCATAAATACCAAGAACAATTCAAATACAAATGGTATTAACAACTATTCGGCATATTTACACGTATATTAAACGAAAATCTCTCAAGATTATAAATGATTTCATTCGATGTAAGTTTTGCTACAAATACAAAAAATACATAACACAGTTTATTTTGATATAGTCAAATAATTTGTACAGTTGAAAAAACGACTGCACCATACACTCCAGCTTAACCGTGAAGATTAACTGTATATATACCCTGACGTGTATAGCCTATTTATGTCACACGATGCGATACCTAAACGTTGCACTCTGTGCCATTCTTGTATATTCTACAGTCAGATTTAAATTGCTAAAGAACTTGATTTTATTATTGTAACATACATTGATCGTAGCAGTCAAAAATTTGGAACAGCTTATGGTTAGATACAAGTTTGAAACTGCTCTCCTTTGAAAGCATGTTAGTCTCTTACCGTGATAGGTTTGGTTCGGCTCCAACGGGCAGTTCATTTTCGTCACTCACCACGAACTAAGACATTTATTTTATTCTATTCAACGGCTAAACAACCGCAACGTATGAAACCTTAAATGTAATTTGCGTCATAATGAATATTACAAAAATACTAGCTAAATATCATTTTTTGCTTCTTGGTCTGAGTATACTATTTACGTAAATACTACGTTCTATCTGATGACCGCGTGCCTTTTCAAAATCTGTAACAATAGTAAAATATTTTCTATATTTGATATAAGAGAAGTCAGCATATAACTTCTCCATAGTTCTTTTTTAAATTATTTTATTAATGTATCTTAAGTGAAGGAGAAATGATCATAATCAATTTTAACTTAAAATTTACTTTGAAAAATACATTTTATTAATTTTGTTTTCCCACTAGCATTTTAAATAAATAAATACAAAAACACAATGCAGTTATTATTTTTTTATATAATTTGAATTACGTGCGACCGTGAACCCACCCTTTGAAGGCTGTCGATTTTTTTATTTACTAACTTACCCCGCAAAGCCTTATGAGGCTTAATACATAGAACATCACGCATATAACTACAGACCATGAACCCTGTCCTATTAAGTCCATGCGTACAATGTACACCAATCAGACCTGAAACAAAAAATACATTTTAATAAAACATGTATATTTATGAAAATAACATGGACAAAGAATATTGCTCGTAACATATACCACCCAGACCCGAGACATTTTTTTTATTACAGCTCAGCACATGACAACACTATGCTAGATGTAAAGCTAGAGTGCGGTCCATGAACGAAGACAACTGCCACCGCAGAGAAATGACTGCAGGCAGCAGTCGCCTCCGCTACGCCGGCTTAATGAGACGAATCTGCACCATCCAGATTGACACTGCACACTCCTCTCTTATACCTGGCTACTTCCAACCTTCCAACGAATGTGACAAGATCACTTCACGGGTATATGAAAGTAGTGGTACTACCCCAGAACGGTAGACTGGGCTAATAACCATCATCAGTCTTTAAACCACTCTTTAAATATCTCTGTTTTTATGTAATAATATGTAGGTACTATATTTGTTCTGGCTGGCAATCGAACCAGGATCCCTACAGAGTCAAATTTCAATCACAAAACGCGACTAGATATAACCTGAGAAGTGTACCTCGTTAAGGGAGTAGTGCCCTATATGTAGACTAATACACTGCATATTTATTATAATTAATATTTGTTTTCGGTAGATTTTTTCGCATTGTCCTTGTCCTGATAACCATAGTTGTGCACTACTGGGTATCCTAAATAGAAAGCAATGAATTAGGAGTACATGTGCAATATGAACCGAAAACAAGAGACGAAAGCAAATCGATAAATATGAAAGCGATCTGTGAAAAATAAACCAAAACCGCATGTTTGTGTCTTCAAAATCGCACCGCAAACATCGGACGGAGGGTCATTGACTTCTTCCCCCAAGACTCGAAAAATGAGGGAGGGTGAAGGAGTTGGAAACCTACCTATCTATCCTTTATAGAAATCATGAACGTTTGTGTTTTATGTATTAGTGTATAAAATGTGCAAATATTGACCTTACGGCCTTAGGAATAAAAAGTAAAATAGCGTATTCTCAAATTAGTGGAATGTTGCATTCCTTTTTCCGATATTGGTAGAAATTGTGAATAAGAACCCGATAAATAAACTAACCTATAATTGAAATACTTAATTGCAAATTAGAGCTTGCGTATTAATTTTGGTAAAAAAAAACAATAATATGTGACGTCAAGACGACGTTGAAAGGGCTGTCGAAGTAGAGGAAAAGAGGAATTTCGACGCGGTCACTGAAACGCTAATGGCTATGTTGCTCAATGCATCCGTAGCGGAGGACATGAGTTTGATGATCATCTCAGTTTGGCTTATTTGGTCTATTCAATTTTCATCATAATTTAATATATATTTTTTAATATTATTAATTTTATTTTATATATATTAAATATTATTAATTAATTTTGTGCTTATTTATTGAATTTTTTTTTAATTTATTAATTAATTAATTTAATCAAATAAGCCCATGTGGGCTTTGAGAGGCACAACAATATTATTATTATTATTATTATTATACTAATATATAGCTGCAATACCACTCACTCACTCACTCACTCACTCACTGATCTATTGACATCAATTATTTAGTACTTGCCGGTATAGTGGAGGGTAGCGGTTTTTTGAGTCGTATAGAGGGCGTTCCAAAACCGTCGAGAAAAATACGACTTTGACCGGAAGTCGATTCTGGACCGGAAGTGGTAGCGATATCTCGGAAACGGAAAGAGATGAGGCAAAAGTGCCGGAACAAACGTTGTAGGGAATGCCCTCTAATTTCGAAAACGATACTTTTTTTTTCAAAATTGCTAAAAAAAAATTTTTCCTCGATCGTATTTATATCCTTTTCCCGCCAGTACGCCAATATGAAACGGAGCATGGCGGTGGGCGTGGCCTAACAGCATCCGCGTCGATCGCTCGTCGGGGCTCGCGCTCTCTATGTTCCGCCCGTTCAGAGCGCGTAATGAAAATATAACGACGCATTTTCGGGACGAACGATCGAAACGGCTTTACCTCGGTCAGTCGGACGGTGAGCGCGGCCGCGTGAACATCAAATTTGCTCCGCGCGGCAGGCTTTTTTAAAATATCTCAAGAAGTAGATACGTCAGAGTAACCATGTAAAGAACAATTTTGTTCAGTATGACCAGCACTATTTGTTTTTTTATTTTTTTTTCAATTTTTTTTAAATCGCCGTATCTCAAAAAGTACATACGTTAGCGTCACCGTGTAAAGACCAATATTGTTCAGTATGACCAGCACTCCTTTTTTTTAATTTTGTTTTTTTTTTTAATTTTCTAAAATCGCTATTACTCAAAAAGTACATACGTTAACGTAACCGTGTAAAGACCAATATTGTTCAGTATGACCAGCACTACTTTTTTTTAATTTTGTTTTTTTTTTTGAATTTTCTAAAATCGCTATTACTCAAAAAGTACATACGTCAACGTAACCGTGTAAAGACCAATATTGTTCAGTATGACCAGCACTATTCTTTTTTTAATTTTTTTTTTCAATCTTTTAAAATCATCAAATCTTGAAAAGTAGATACGTTAGCGTCACCGTGTGAAGACCAATATAGTTCAGTATGACCAGCACTACTTTTTTTTTAAATTTTTGTTTTTTTTTTAATTTTCTAAAATCGCTATTACTCAAAAAGTACATACGTTAGCGTCACCGTGTAAAGACCAATATTGTTCAGTATGACCAGCACTACTTTTTTTTTTTTTTTTTTTTTATTTTCTAAAATCGCTATTTCTCAAAAAGTACATACGTTAGCGTAACCGTGTAAAGGTCAATTTTGTTCAGAAACTTAAACGCCTTTAGATGGCGAGCTAAATATTTTCAAAACTGCCCTAAAATCTATTCGATCTAATACGTTTTACGACAAAAAGGGCCTCCGCGGGGCGCTTGCGCCCGCGGCTCTTACCCAACAGCTAGTACTAATATATAGCTGCAATACCACTGACTGACTCACTCATTGACATCAATTATTTCGCACTTGCCGGTATAGTGGCGGGTAGCGGTTTTTTGAGTCGTATAGAGGGCGTTCCAAAACCGTCGAGAAAAATACGACTTTGACCGGAAGTCGATTCTGGACCGGAAGTGATAGCGATATCTCGGAAACGGGGCGAGTCGGGGCAGTCACCCCATAGAGAAAGTTGTAGAGAATGTCGTCTTATGGCGAAATCAAAAAAAAAAATTTTCAAAATCGGGCAAAAAAAATTTTTCCTCGATCGTATTTATATCCTTTTCCCGCCGGTACGCCAATATGAAACGGAGCATGGCGGTGGGCGTGGCCTAACAGCATCCGCGACGAGGCATTTTCGGGACGAACGATCGAAACGGCTTTACCTCGGTCAGTCGGACGGTGAGCGCGGCCGCGTGAACATCGAATTTGCTCCGCGCGGCGGGCTTTCTTTTAAATATCTCAAGAAGTAGATACGTCAGAGTAACCATGTAAAGAACAATTTTGTTCAGTGTGACCAGCACTATTTTTTTAAATTTTTGTTTTAGTCTTTTTTTTAATTTTTTAAAATCTTCATATCTCGAAAAGTAGATACGTTAGCGTCACCGTGTAAAGACCAATATTGTTCAGTATGACCAGCACTATTTTTTTTTTTAATTTTTGTTTTTTTTTTTAATTTTCTAAAATAGCTATTACTCAAAAAGTACATACGTTAGCGTCACCGTGTAAAGACCAATATTGTTCAGTATGACCAGCACTACTTTTTTTTTAATTTTTTTTTTTTTAATTTTTTAAAATCGCCATATCTCGAAAAGTTGATACGTTAGCGTCACCGTGTAAAGACCAATTTTGTTCAGTATGACCAGCACTATTTGCTTTTTTTTTTTAATTTTCTAAAATAGCTATTACTCAAGAAGTAGACACGTAACCGTGTAAAGACCAATATTGTTCAGTATGACCAGCACTATTTTTTTTTTTAATTTTTTAAAATCGCCATATCTCGAAAAGTAGATACGTTAGCGTCACCGTGTAAAGACCAATTTTGTTCAGTATGACGAGCACTAATTTTTTTTTAAATTTTTTTTTTTTTTATTTTTAAAAATCGCCATATCTCGAAAGGTAGATACGTTAGCGTCACCGTGTAAAGACCAATTTTGTTCAGTATGACCAGCTCTAATTTTTTTTAAATTTTGTTTTTTTTTTAATTTTTTCAAATCGCCATATCTCGAAAAGTAGATACGTTAGCGTCACCGTGTAAAGACCAATTTTGTTCAGTAAACGCTTTTAGATGGCGAGCTAAATATTTTCAAAACTGCCTAAAATCTATTCGATCTAATACGTTTTACGACAAAAAGGGCCTCCGCGGGCCGCTTGCGCCCGCGGCTTTTACCCAACAGCTAGTTATACTAATATATAGCTGCAATACCACTGACTCACTCACTCACTGACTGACATCAATTATTTCGTACTTGCCGGTATAGTGGAGGGTAGCGGTTTTTTGAGTCGTATAGAGGGTGTTCCAAAACCGTCGAGAAAAATACGACTTTGACCGGAAGTCGATTCTGGACCGGAAGTGGTAGCGATATCTCGGAAACGGAAAGAGATGGGGCAAAAGTGCCGGAACAAACGTTGTAGGGAATGCCCTCTAATTTCGAAAACGATACTTTTTTTTTCAAAATTGCTCAAAAAAAATTTTTCCTCGATCGTATTTATATCCTTTTCCCGCCGGTACGCCAATATGAAACGGAGCATGGCGCTTGGGCGTGGCCTAACAGCATCCGCCCGTTCAGAGCGCGCAATGAAAATATAACGACGCATTTTCGGGACGAACGATCGAAACGGCTTTACCTCGGTCAGTCGAACGGTGAGCGCGGCCGCGTGAACATCAAGTTTGCTCCGCGCGGCGGGCTTTTTTAAAATATCTCAAGAAGTAGATACGTTAGCGTAACCGTGTAAAGACCAATATTGTTCAGTATGACCAGCACTATTTGCTTATTTTTTTTTTTTAATTTTCTAAAATTGCTATTACTCAAAAAGTACACACATTAGCGTAACCGTGTAAAGACCAATATTGTTCAGTATGACCAGCACTAATTTTTTTTTAAATTTTTGTTTTTTTTTAATTTTTTAAAATAGCCATATCTCGAAAAGTAGATACGTTAGCGTCACCGTGTAAAGACCAATATTGTTCCGTATGACCAGCACTACTGTTTTTTTAAAATTTTGTTTTTTTTTTAATTTTTTAAAATCGCCATATCTCGAAAAGTAGATACGTTAGCGTCACCGTGTTAAGACCAATTTTGTTCAGTATGACCAGCACTATTTGTTTTTTTTCTTTTTTTTTTTAATTGTTTAAAATCGCCCTATCTCGAAAAGTAGATACGTTAGCGTAACTGTGTAAAGACCAATTTTGTTCAGTATGACCAGCACTGTTTGTTTTTTTTTTTTAATTTTTTAAAATCGCCATATCTCAAAAAGGACATACATTAGCGTAACCGTGTAAAGACCAATTTTGTTCAGAAACGTAAACGCTTTTAGATGGCGAGCTGAATATTTTCAAAACTGCCTAAAATCTATTCGATCTAATACGTTTTACGACAAAAAGGGCCTCCGCGGGCCGCTTGCGCCCGCGGCTTTTACCCAACAGCTAGTACTAATATATAGCTGCAATACCACTGACTCACTCACTGATCTATTGACATCAATTATTTCGTACTTGCCGGTATAGTGGAGGGTAGCGGTTTTTTGAGTCGTATAGAGGGCGTTCCAAAACCGTCGAGAAAAATACGACTTTGACCGGAAGTCGATTCTGGACCGGAAGTGGTAGCGATATCTCGGAAACGGAAAAAGATGAGGCAAAAGTGCCGGAACAAACGTTGTAGGGAATGCCCTCTAATTTCGAAAACGATACTTTTTTTTTCAAAATTGCTCAAAAAAAATTTTTCCTCGATCGTATTTCTATCCTTTTCCCGCCGGTACGCCAATATGAAACGGAGCATGGCGCTTGGGCGTGGCCTAACAGCATCCGCGACGAGGCATTTTCGGGACGAACGATCGAAACGGCTTTACCTCGGTCAGTCGGACGGTGAGCGCGGCCGCGTGAACATCGAATTTGCTCCGCGCGGCGGGCTTTCTTTTAAATATCTCAAGAAGTAGATACGTCAGAGTAACCATGTAAAGAACAATTTTGTTCAGTGTGACCAGCACTATTTTTTTAAATTTTTGTTTTAGTTTTTTTTTTAATTTTTTAAAATCTTCATATCTCGAAAAGTAGATACGTTAGCGTCACCGTGTAAAGACCAATATTGTTCAGTATGACCAGCACTATTTTTTTTTTAAATTTTTGTTTTTTTTTTTAATTTTTTAAAATCGCCATATCTCGAAAAGTAGATACGTTAGCGTCACCGTGTAAAGACCAATATTGTTCAGTATGACCAGCACTAATTTTTTTTAAACTTTTGTTTTTTTTTTAATTTTTTAAAATCGCCATATCTCGAAAAGTTGATACGTTAGCGTCACCGTGTAAAGACCAATTTTGTTCAGTGTGACCAGCACTATTTTTTTTTTAAATTTTTGTTTTTTTTTTAATTTTTTAAAATCGCCATATCTCGAAAAGTAGATACGTTAGCGTCACCGTGTAAAGACCAATATTTTCAGTATGACCAGCACTAATTTTTTTTAAACTTTTGTTTTTTTTTTAATTTTTTAAAATCTTCATATCTCGAAAAGTAGATACGTTAGCGTCACCGTGTAAAGATCAATATTGTTCAGTATGACCAGCACTATTTGCTTTTTTTTTTTTTAATTTTCTAAAATAGCTATTACTCAAAAAGTACATACGTTAGCGTCACCGTGTAAAGACCAATATTGTTCAGTATGACCAGCACTACTTTTTTTTAATTTTTTTTTTTTAATTTTTTAAAATCGCCATATCTCGAAAAGTAGATACGTTAGCGTCACCGTGTAAAGACCAATTTTGTTCAGTATGACCAGCACTAATTTTTTTTTAAATTTTGTTTTTTTTTAAATTTTTTAAAATCGCCATATCTCGAAAAGTAGATACGTTAGCGTCACCGTGTAAAGACCAATTTTGTTCAGAAACGTAAACGCTTTTAGATGGCGAGCTAAATATTTTCAAAACTGCCTAAAATCTATTCGATCTAATACGTTTTACGACAAAAAGGGCCTCCGCGGGCCGCTTGCGCCCGCGGCTTTTACCCAACAGCTAGTACTAATATATAGCTGCAATACCACTGACTGACTCACTGACTGACATCAATTATTTCGCACTTGCCGGTATGGTGGAGGGTAGCGGTTTTTTGAGTCGTATAGAGGGCGTCCCAAAACCGTCGAGAAAAATACGACTTTGACCGGAAGTCGATTCTGGACCGGAAGTGTTAGCGATATCTCGGAAACGGAAAGAGATGAGGCAAAAGTGCCAGAACAAACGTTGTAGGGAATGCCCTCTAATTTCGAAAACGATACTTTTTTTTTCAAAATTGCTCAAAAAAAATTTTTCCTCGATCGTATTTGTATCCTTTTCCCGCCGGTACGCCAATATGAAACGGAGCATGGCGGTGGGCGTGGCCTAACAGCATCCGCGTCGATCGCTCGTCGGGGCTCGCGCTCTCTATGTTCCGCCCGTTCAGAGCGCGCAATGAAAATATAACGATGCATTTTCGGGACGAACGATCAAAACGGCTTTACCTCGGTCAGTCAGACGGTGAGCGCGGCCGCGTGGACATCAAATTTGCTCCGCGCGGCGGGCTTTTTAAAAATATCTCAAGAAGTAGATACGTTAGAGTAACCATGTAAAGAACAATTTTGTTTAGTATGACCAGCACTATTTGTTTTTTATTTATTTTTTTCAATTTTTTTAAATCGCCATATCTCAAAAAGTACATACGTTAGCGTCACCGTGTAAAGAACAATATTGTTCAGTATGACCAGCACTACTTTTTTTTTAATTTTGTTTTTTTTTTAATTTTCTAAAATCGCTATTACTCTAAAAGTACGTATGTTAGCGTCACCGTGTAAAGACCAATTTTGTTCAGTGTGACCAGCACTATTAGTTTTTTTTTAATTTTTTAAAATCGCCATATCTCGAAAAGTAGATACGTTAGCGTAACCGTGTAAAGACCAATTTTGTTCAGAAACGTAAACGCTTTTAGATGGCGAGCAAAATTTTTTCAAAACTACACTAAAATCTATTCGATCTAATACGTTTTATGGCAAAAAGGGCCTCCGCGGGCCGCTTGCGCCCGCGGCTTTTACCCAACAGCTAGTTCTATTTATAAAGTACAAAAAAAATAAAATGAATAAATTAAATAAATTTAATTTAAAATAAATTTTAAAGAAAACGGCGAGGACGGACCTCACTCACGATCGATGAGGTCCGCGTTCAAACCTAGCTAAATTCTGACCTCAGCTCTTTACCAAAATGTGCCTGTGACTAATAACAGTGACACCAATTTAGTACAGGCATTACAAAAAAATAGTCAGAAAACGAATAAGATAGCAAATAAGTACCGAAACCAGGTTAACTCAGAAGAGTGTATTAACTATGTAATAAGTGTGTAACTCTAAGAGGAAATTTAAACAGTAATAATTGATTAACATTAGCAATGCGTGTGGTAGATTCTAAATAAGCCGATTACCATGTATGAGGGTCACGCGTAGGTGTCCCCTTATCGATATCGATGCTAACAATGCATCAGCTATCGAGTAACGATCCGCGTACTGTCCACAGATCTAATTAAATTTAGACATCTCACCATTCATATTTTGTCGACAGATACAGAAAGTTCTCGGTTCTATTACTATAGCGAAATAGTTTGTAGTAGGTCGGCACTGACTCTATATTCGACGGCTGCATAGGAACGTTTTGATGTGTTTATTCTACTTAATAGAGGTTATACCACTAAATTCCGGGTGTTTCTTTATTAAAATTATTCATTTATTTAATTCTATCAAAATGAATTAGAAACACATCACAGTAGAGGACAATCTAAAGGTTTTAGAATGTAATTGACGTATCTATTAATTTTCTAACTCTATGGATCCCATAAGATTGTTGTATTACGCAATAATGAAAAACATTACGAACAAAAATGACTTAGCTTGGTTTATTGTTCAGTATTATAATTATGTAACGCCTTCTTTTGATATTTTTTCTAACCGTTATGTGTGTATTTCTCCAGTCATGTATGATTGTACACTGTTTAATTACCTTTTTTATTCTCAATTTTTTACAGTAGCTCAGCTTGTGACCACAATCTACCGCGATAGAACACAAAAGTATTAGTAGATTATTTGCATGAAACCGAGGGACTTATCTTAAAGTCAAATTAATGTAGGTATGAGTATAGTGTTTTTAAGGACAACCTGTATATACAAAAACATATTACACATGCCGTTAAATATTTCAAATTAATTTTAAATGCTAATTTATTTACACTGTCATCAAGGATCGCATTTTGTCTTGACAGATGAAAAAGTCTTATTTGTTTCTGTAATTGAAAACAGGCTGAATGCTTAAATTAAGTTCACAGAGAACGTTCACTTGATTGATTGTTGTAAATGAATTTTTTTATTTTTTTTTATATTCGCTCATCTCGCCACAACATAAAAAAATACTCCTTATTTCCATAGTAATTAGTAACATTTTTGCATACGTCTGTATCTGAAGAACAGGATTAAGAACTCGTAACATAAAACTATGTAGGTATCCACCATAGATATAGGTTCCATAGTTTCTATTCAGACGTACAAAATAATGTTGCGATGCCTTCGTAGACAATGCCCTAATGCACAAACAAAACTACTAGACGAAATCCTACCAAATAAATAATTATAACATATCGGACCCCAACATAAAAACTGCTACAACTCAAAATAAGCTACTTTCGATACATCCTATTTTTTTTTATCTTTCATCCGAATACCATAATACCTATAAACCTACATTATAATCTTCTCTTCTTATTTTATGATATCTTCTTGTTGAAATTCTACATTTTACCTAATAATCAAATAAATACCAGTTTTTCTTGATTTGTGAAAGAGTTTTTTTTCTAACGCAATATATTTATTTCTTATATATTAGTTTTTATTAACATTCGTCACTGAAACGCTAAATTTGTTTTATTATTAAATTAAATGAAAATTTCATTTTAAAAAATCTATTCTATCTTAATTATTTTCATCGTAACTAATCATATTTATTTATGCCACAAATCGACATATTTTCTCGTTACCTTAACAAGAAATATTTAAAAGAAGTTACAATATCTATATGAAGTTTTGCTGCGATATCATTTATCATGGGAACACTCGATCGAACAAGAAAAGTGCATCGCGCGCCATTCTTTAACTGCACGCGAACTTAAATAATTTTAACTTTAAACTTTATACTACAAGATTTCATTGACATTTTTACATTAGCGATTTACTTAAAAAGTCTAATAACAATAAGAAATTCCCAATTAATGCATAGAGATATACAGGGTGAATTTTTCAAGTGGGCTTTCATGGCCAAATCCTAAACTATAAGAGATATCGAAAAATGCTGAAAGGAGTCTCGATGCCGATTTTGATGAAAATTAAAACTGCATTATTAGATTTTTGATAAATCCATATTCCCGGCCAGGAATCGAACCTGTTGATTTTGAAAAAAAATAAACACTATGTATTATTGCACCATCCGATAGTGTTCCTGATAAGGATCAAATTCTGGGAAGTAATGATATACGGCAAACCAAAGAAAAGTGTTGATTTTTAACAAATTGTCTCTTATTTCCAAGTATTTATACATTACCGGTACATTGACAACATTTATTATTTATGATGATTGAAAATCATCATATTGATTTAAAATCTCGCGCTCTTCGAGGTTAAATGAAAGGAAAGTGCAAAATTCATACATCTGACATAAAAAAAAGCTACGAACGATTTGACAATGTTGCCGTCAAGTCAAATACTAACTGACAGAGGATCTAAACGTGGCTGTGGTCATCTTTTCTCTCGCGTCACATTGCAAGCGTTATTGCAGAGATGTGCTAGATAGTTGTATATATCAATGAATTAATGTGTGAAAACGGAAACACGTTATTTAAAATTTAACCTTGGATCCTTCAAGCGGTGCGTGAAACAACATCGAATCCATCGGAATTCGAATCGAACCCATTTTGAAAAATAAAACACATACTGTACTATTGCACTATTCAATAGTGTTGTTAATAAGGATCAAATCCTGGTAAGTAATGATATACGGCAAGCCAAAGGAAAGTGTTAATTTGATCCGCCTCCACTGTGCTTACCATCAAGCTTGTCGGGATCACAAATCGTGTTATAATAATAAATAAAAAAATACGTAGTAAAAAATAAATGTAGATTGTTAACAATATTAGCAATAATAAGAACTACAAAAAGCAAAAATATTCCCACAAACATTATCCAGTAGCAAAATATTGATAATCATGTCGCGATATACGACTCCTGTCAATTGTAAATCAGTTTTGTCCGCTCCTACTTGATATCCTAACATCTTGATATCGTATAAAATATAACACGCGCACCGCTCCGTACGTCTATACGCCTTTTGCTAATAAAACAATATTCCTAAAATAAGTTAAATTAAATGAACTGCTGAGGCAACAATCTGTTTACCAACACAATTAATTTTCCTTAAAATTAGACTATATACTATAGATGTTGTAATCAAATACTTTTTTATAATAACTAGGCATGTGACCTCACATTCCACCTGATGTAAAGTTAGAGCGCAATCCATGAACGGAAGTAGATAAATTTCTACAGGCAGTAGTCGCCTCCGCTATGCCGGCTTGAGAAGACGAATGTGTACTACTATTGATATTTATTTATATTTTTTTTTTAAATCAATTACATAACCATCGTGGTCACTTAATAAATAAACATCAAACATAATAAATCGAAATCGCAATGAAGCAATCGATATAAACAAGTCACTCGAAACGCATCGCGTCATCACGACGAGATAACACCGTCACAAGAAGCCGACACGCGAGAGCCACACAATTAATTCAAACTATCCATCTAATCTAGTTTCGGTGAGCAAGACAAACAAGGGCGCCCATTCGTAATTAGAACTTAATGAAGAGTATTTTCTAAAATCCAACCCGTGAGAAATTTTACGATAAGTACAATTTGTGTCAATGTCTGTAATTAAAACTTGTGCTGCTGATAAAGTAACGTGTGGACGCACGTCCTACTTACTAGTTTTGACTACTATGATTTACATTCCTCATTAAAACTGAAGCAGTCTTTAATTGAAATCGTATGTAGCCGAAGATAAGACAGAAACGCTTAGAGTGCTCCACAATTGCTCGTAAAATTTTACGTCACGTTTACGCACACACGTGTGAATCTTTACCCGATTCAAAAACTTTTTTTTTTTGACCGTTCAAATTTTCTTTAAAAGTTACAAATTACGAAATATTTCATTGAATAACATTCTCTATGTTGAGCATGCATTTTTTCTTTAGTGAATTTAGGGTTCTCCTAAAGTTCAAATAATTTAATCATATTATACGTACTTCATTTCTATTTTATTATTATTTTCTATAATATATATTATCAACTATTTTATTTTATATTTTATTTTATCTATACCACGTTAAATTAAACTTTATTTAAATCAAAAAAAGTTCGTAAAACCTATTTCGGGATAAGTTTGGAAGTATAACGAGAAGAGTGTGCCCTGTCAACATGGGCTGTAAAAGTTGTCACCTGAAGTCAGTGAAACGGAGCAGTTGGGAACATGGACCAAGCCGGGCTACTATAAAGAAAAGATCCTGGTAAAATCATCGATCCTGAGATAGTTGTAAAATTTGACGTATTTGGTCCTATTTATCTAGTGTTAACCACAAAAGAAACGATTAGTGAGTATAAAAGCGGATATTTCTAACATATTATTTACGAGTGTACTTGTAAAGCAATACAATTAGGCGATGTGCATTAACACCTCGCCGCCACCGCGACCAATGGCGAAGCGCCCACGTACGTTTTCAGAGTGTAACCGTTCATCTCGTGAATTTAACACATACTCATTCCGAAGACAGTTATACGACCCGCGTATTGCCATTCAAGGAACCTTTCAAGAAACACACTCTCTGATAACATTTACTAAAATAGAACATATATAGGCTGTGTGAATGAAGACACTGTTTACATATTTGGCAAAATAAAAAACCGCAACATCCCATTAAGCATGATTAGTTTACGTGGCGAATAATTTGATGTGTAAAAAGATTGTGCAAATACAGAAATGACTCACCGTCCTCTGATTCCTCGGAGAACCTCTCGACCGTTCTGTAGAATCTGTAAAGATACAAAAGAAAACGCATGAAGTCAAACAATACATTATTGTGTAACCAAATTTTATTACAACTCGCTATTATGGCGTCAATAAAACTATAAAACCATGGGATAGTAAAATTAAATTTCCACTTAGCAATTAAATCGAAACCGCATTAAATTATGTGGTATCTCAAATTTCCATAAATATTAAGATGATTGTAGAACAGTTAGTTACCCATAAAACATTAATTGAATTTCATAAAAACCAACAATGTAGTACGACCGCGGCGGCACCTGTCACGTCCAGAAATGAATTATTATCAAGTATCAATCGCAGCGTGTCGCCATTTAGTAATCGATTTTTTTAACACTCGAAACCGCATTTATCGATGGGCGTTTGAATTACAAGGCGTTTCTGCCGACCGAAATGCATTCCTGCCAATTTTGATAAAATATGTTTGTTTTCATTTATTGAATTCCTTTAATATTTGTTTTGAGATAGCGCCACCACAGGCTGCAAGGGACAAGAAGCTAAATATTTCAAATACTTTTCAAAATACCTCATCAGGGTGGTCTGCGTAAGAATTTGAAATTACATTATCTTATTTCGAAATCAATTAATCAAGATCCTTACGAAAATATTTTAATTTTCTTTAACAAAAATCTAGACGACAAATTGCTCTCCCCTTACTTTAACTCAGGCGAGCGAGTTACAAGTTGCATCAAGTAAAATTTACATTTCATTCTATCATCGTCATTAGCATGTAAAGTGGCGCAAATGAGATCTTTAACTAAGAACACGTAATAAATTATTCAAATTAAATGTAATGCTTCACAAATGAAGATTTTATTGCTTACAAACAGCGGTTCGTAAATTTGATTCGTTAATTATAAACAAAAATATATACGATTAGAATGCGGTCGAGAATGAAATCAACCATTTTATTATAATTTATTAATTGATATTTAACGTAATTCTTTCGATGAAACGACAAAGCTAGCTTTGCTTTGTACATACTTCTGTCAAAAAAGTACCGGGAATGGATGATTTTAAAAACGCGCGAAAAGGCACTGTCAAAATTATTTTCGTAGCTAATTTGATAGACTTGCCCTCTATACTGACGCGAAGTTTCATCGCCATCTGTCAGGTAGTTTGCTCACAGTGGTTAATGTTGTGAACTCTCTCAAGTGTGCTCCGCGATTTTCACAACCACTGATATGTCTCCGGCCGACTTTTTTCTTGTTCCGAAACTCAAATTACTACTTCGAGGCACCCGTTTTCAATCGATAGAATTGAGAATTCGCGCCGAGAACTAAAGGCGATTCCGAAAAACGCGTATAAAAAATGTTTTTATAATTGGATTATTCATTGGCGTAAGTGTATCATTTCGAAAGAAGCCTACTTTTTTTTTCTTTTTATTGTAGCTCAGCATGTGACAACACTCCGCCTGATGTAAAGCTAGAGTGCGGTCCATGAATGGAAACAACTGTTACTGCAGAGAAACCTGTGCGGGTAGCAGTGCAGTAACAGAGCATGTACCATCTTAGATTGACAGTGCACACGCCTCTCGTTATACCTGGCTACTTTGAAGGCGATACAATATATTTGGAAGAAACATAACCATTTTGTGTATTATTGACATTTTTCCGGTACTTTCTTGACAGAGTAGTATACATATAAGTTAATAAGGCGTACAATAGGCGTACAGATACAATCTTGGTGATCTTTAGGACCTTGATAAAATATTGAATAGGTACTTAATCAAATGCAAAAAGCTAAGAGTATAACCCTAAGAATGACGTAATAAAATCCTTCCAACTAATATTTGATTTGAAATGAAGCGCAAAACGCAATATTGATTCTGTTAATGAGATTTATTCTTAACCTCTGCCTATATTAAATACAGACAAATGTGATCTTGGAACGCTGACGCTGTTACCCCATTTAAATATAATTTGTCATTTATCCGTGACCATAGGCGCCAGATTGTAAACAAATTAAACATGTAAAAAGCCAAAAAAATCTACATAAATTCAGAGAAATCTTTTATTGTAGGTTTATCCAAATATAAGGGGGATCCCACACAATTTAGTTTCAAAACACATACAAATTCAAAGTAATTTTTTATTATTTATTTATTAATTCGAAGTATCTATTTATTGGAAAACATTGTAAAATCTGATGAGTAAGTAATTACATCCTCAATAAAATAATTTTAAAAGTTATGACACATAAAATGGACAAACATTTTCAAATAAATCTTGCAACAAAACTTTAAACACAAATACAGTAAAAGAAACCGCGACCGAGTTGGATTTGCAACTGCAATAACTTCTGTGTTCCAAAGTCCATAAAATCTGGATGTGGGAGTGACAGGACGGCAGACTGGGCTAATAACAATCATCAGTCTGCCTACTCCTAATATAAACCTTATTAAAACACAAGTTGAGCACGTTCACTATTTATATTATAATTTAAAGAACTTAATTTCCTTTACAGTAATATTACTAATAAATCATTATATTTAACAAATGTCAAAATTGTATATTTTATTAGTTACTTAAACGATTCCCTTCAAAGTGAATTTACCTACAAGTTTCTCTTATTCGAGACATACGTTCATGTCATAATTCATAATATACATTACAAAGTTAAATGCATTCAAAAATTGTGTATTCAATTTTCGATCATGCATCCACCGCGTAAAGTATACTCATATTCATGCGTGTAGTTAAACGTTATCTATTCGGTAGATCGGTCCCGGGTTCTAATCCGGATATTTTTCATGCAATACAACTGGCGGTGCCTCTGTACCGCACGTAGAGGTGACGGTGAATTTATGCTTGAACATGTCACACGGAATATTATTGCAATAGATGTTATATATATTATGTAAATAACTATTTTAATACACATTTAAATTATTTACACTGGTATATAAGTCTACTACTAGTCGAGTTTCAGAATCAATTTGGAAGCAGCCGAAAGAAACGAGCACTATCAAACTGGAAGGTTGACACTCGTCTCCTCAAGTCGGCATAGGGGAAGCGACTGCTGTAGAGATTTCTATGTAGTAACATTCCGCTCATGAGCCGCACTGTAGCTTAACATATTAGGCGGAGTATGCCAGGGTCTAGACCTAGTCTCTAGGTTCCTAGGGTCAGGACCTAGATTCATTGTTAGTCGATTTATTACCATGTGGCCGAGTGGTTAGCGTCTGTTATGTGGAAGTCCCGGGTACTGTACGGATCCTGGTTGAAACAAATATTTGTTGGATAAAAGTGTTGATACCCATAGTACAGGGTACCTTAATTAGTGACAATGTATGTAAAATTCCACATTCAGTGGGATTTGATTCAAATATTCTTGTTATTGAGCTTTTTTAATCATTATAGCTACAGATAACGACGACACATACTTCGAATTGAAATATCAACAGGAATACAATGAGAAAGCGTCACCAAGGACCTCACGTAAGTAAGCGGTCACACATCCATCATGGTGAACGCGTTCATGTCGCGTTCCTTTCGCCGACGACAAGCACCGAAAGTGCCCGAAAGAGAGATAATAGGGACATCTTGATACACCCACAGATTAGAACCGATGAATTCCCATGCCAAACTAAATGTACTCTTATACTTTTAAAAAATGCTTACATATCTACTTACTAAGTTTCTTTTAATTAAAAATACTCTTTTAATTTCTTGGAGCGGTAATCAAACTGATGATGGTTATTAGCCCAGTCTGTCGTTCTGAGGTGCCCGGTACCCAGTCACATTTCGAGATCAGCTCGCAAGTATCGAAATATTTGCCAGTTTATTCGTAGTTCGAATATTACTCGTACTTAAATAAAACTCACAAATGCTCTGGAGATATCTTAACAAGATGATGATTTATAAATCATAGACAGTTTCAATGCTGCCAGTAAAGTGCGATTTATAGGGAGACGTTGTGTCAGCAAAGTTTATTATGTTATGTAGTTGGGAGTGTGCCGACGGGAAGTAATTAGTCGATGATATATAGACGTCATCAGACTAGATTACACACGATCGTAGAGATTTTAAATATCGATACACGTTTTACTTCTGTGCTCCGAATTGTACATGTAAACACACGTTAAGCATCAACGGCTGTGAGCAATAGCTTAATGGTCGGAGCTTCTATGCGCAAAGCGGAGGATATGGGTTCGACCTGAGGCATTTGAATTTAAGTCAAAAATAAGAACCAAAGAGAGGTACAAACAATTAAGCAGGGAGATTATAAATATTACTCCAGTCCTGCTTTTTAATGTGTAGATTTATATTAATTATTGCTTTATATCAATTATCATAGGCACTAAGAGACTTATCCAGCCCACCATATTATGATAAAATACTTTGTGGACCTTTATTTTAGACATCTTCCCTAGTTATTTCTAAGTTAGTTACTTACTTGACATCTATTAAGATTTTGACATTATTTCGCTACTTTAAATCTTGTTTAAAGTAAATATATTATTATTCGTACGTCTAAGAACAGGTACCAGTTCAAATGTGTCCTCGTTTATTACATACTCGTATGTACAAATAAAGAATTTTCTTCAATTTGACCTAAGTACATATAACGTAACTCACATTGGTACCGTCCAAAATTATACCACTTGATTAATCTTCAATCTTAAAGACCGTCAGAAAATATAAATTAACACAAGATAAATCATAGAGAAATAGCTACTATTACGCGGTTGTCGGTGACAGTGTAAACGACTTCAAAGTTATTAACAAGTTTAGAGAAGAGCCTACAGGCTGTGTTAATCGTTCCCCGTTTTAAATAAGATTTAAAATATCCTGGCAACGTAAATCGTGAATCTTAACATTATTATCTGACGATACATCAACACATACAGATAAATTATATAGAAATGCAGAATGAATATACTTATTATTAACATTTTAGCAATATAAAATCATTTTTCTTCTAAACTATTAATAGCTAGTTTTTTTTTTTATTTTCACCATGATATTAGACAATACAATACCTAGGGAATCTTCAGTTTATTTTTTTCAAATAACTTTTAAAATTATTTTTGATTTTTTTTTTTACATAAATCGACACACAATCGGGTGAGAAAGATCAACGGCGTCTATCCCCCTCGTAATGAGAATGCCCATTCGCCTAAGAGAAATGGGCCCGCAATTTTTTTTCTCTAGTTCTTAATGATTTTTAGTTAATTTTATAGAAAATTAAATCTACATTGCTGATCATAAGCAAATCAGTTTTAATTTTTTTACCAGAGTTATTGAGTAATTAGATGTTTTCTGATGCCATATTTGAGATTATTATTATACTAGCTGACAGTGCCCGGCGCTGCCCGGGTTTTTTCAAGTTATTGTTACACATAAGATAAAGATAATGCTTTATTATAAATTACCTATAGCTGTTACCCACAACTTATTTTAGACGATTTAGATACATAATTAATAGAATATATTTTAAAGTAGTTTTAAAAAGAATATATTTTTAAAAGCGGCATGGTACCTCGTAGAGCTACACCCCCCTCCGCCCGCCTCTCCCCGCCTCGTCATCATACGCCGCGTGTGAATTTTGTTTTAGAGTTATTTTAAAATTGTATTATCTTATAAGATGTTTATTGAAATTAGGTGATGTCAAAGACGATTGTGTTCACAGTTAAATACTCTTAATTAATAACACATTTATTTGGATAAAGATTAATATTATTATGTTTCGACCAAATTTGATTTTCATAAAAACGGTTATTGTGAGTTAATCTTAAAAGATAGACATATACTGTCGCGGAGATTTTTTTAGATAATTTAAAGAGGAATAATTCTTTCATACATATTTTTTGGGTATCTCGAACGGTTTTCGCTGCGCACGCAACGGAAGCCCTCAAAGATGAACAATTTTGATTTGATTATCATAAAAACGATTATTGTGAGTTAATCTTAAAAGATAGACATATACTGTCGCGGACATTTTTTTAGATAATTTAAAGAGGAATAATTCTTTCATACATATTTTTTGGGTATCTCGAACGGTTTTCGCTGCGCACGCAACGGAAGCCCTCAAAGATGAACAATTTTGATTTTGATATCATAAAACGGTTATTGTGAGTTAATCTTAAAAGATAGACATATACTGTCGTGGACATTTTTTTAGATAATTTAAAGAGGAATAATTCTTTCATACATATTTTTTGGATATCTCGAACGGTTTTCGCAGCGCACGCAACGGAAGTTCTCATATTCCCCGTTTTTTCCACATTTTCGACTGTTTCTTCGCTCCTATTAGTCGCAACGTGATGTTATATAGCCTATAACCTTCCTCGATAAATGATCTATCTAACACAAAAAGAATTTTTCAAATCGACCCAGTAGTTCCTGAGATTAGCGCGTACAAACAAACAATCAAACAAACTCTTCAGCTTTATAATATTAGTATAGATTAAATGCTTTAATAAAATTGATGATATATTTTTTATGTAATCAAACATTTTTATGTAAACAATTAACAAGTGGTAAACGATGTGTTGAATGTTGATATAATTGAAATAAATTAATAAAAAAATAAGATATTATTTTAGAATATTGTTTTGTTACCAAACTATTGGGTATCAAGTGGGTCCAAAATCGGGCATTCTCCTTTAATGTAATAAGAAAGAATATTACGTTAATATAAGAAATAATCTTTGTCAATATTTTTAGCCTCATGGTCTAACTGGCAGACGGGGTGTGGTCACATGCCGAGCTACTATAAAAAAAGTCTAATTTAAACGTCTCGTCTGACACCAAGTCGTCTGGAAACAAACCGTAAATTGTTCACGAGTGTCTCTATGACTCATATCATATAGCTACGATTACTAATTCCAATTTTGCCTAAAGAGACCTTGTATTTTGATAAATTAATACAGGTTCAGTGGGGTTCGCAAATCAGTTAATTTAAATAAAATTATAATTATGAATCCATTTTGAGAACGGCCGTGGTTTAGCGGTAGGACTCGTGAACTCACGATCGATGAGACACGTGTTCAAATCTCGCTAAATTCTGACCGGTACCAATGTAACTACGTCATATGTACTTTGGTCGCTCAAACAGGTCGGCCTGGGGTAGTACCACCACTTTCGAATCTAACACCCGCGAAGTGAGCTTATCGCGTTTCAGAGTCTGGTACTTCCAGGAATAACGAGAGAAGTGTGCACTGTCAATCTGGATGGTGCACATTCATGTCCTCAATCCGACATGGCGGCGGCGACTGCTGTCTGTAGAGATTTATTCGTAGTAGGTTGTTTCTTTTATTTTATTGGGCTTATGAATACTATACGGCAATCAACTGCGGTCGTGCGAAGATGGCTGTAAAGCTTTCTAAAGAATTTAAGCAGAAATACACGTGCTAATACAAAAAATAAAGGAGACGCCCATTTGCCTAAGAAAAATGAGCCCACAAATTTTCTCCCGACTTTGTGGATAATTTTTAGTTATTTTTGTAGAAAAATAAATCTACTTCCTTATTACTATTCAGTTTGAATTTGTTTCGCCCTGGTTATTGAGTAATTAGATGTTTTCTGATGCAATAGTTGAGGTTATTATTATTTTAAATGCTTATTGAGTAGTTGATGATATCTGTTTTTTATTTACTATTGATTGGTAAATGAAGTGTTGATATAATTAAAATGAATTAACAAAAAATAAGACATTATTTTGTTACCAAACTATTAGGCATCAAGTGGGCTCAAAAATGGACATTCTCCTTTAAGTCTAAATCGTGTCCTAATTATTTAAAAGCCAATTAAACTCTAGTGTCATCGTGACTCATGGCAAATTGTTATTATATTCATGTGCCATAGATATCAAAAGTTTGACATAAAAACTACAAACATAATAGAGGCATGACAGGAGCCCGCTTTAACCACAAAAACAATCCCAATTAAACATTATATTGTTTAATTATTTATGAATCATATTACCTACATAGTTCGTAATAATTGTAGTAAATTTTCATAGAAATATTTACAGCACATTATTAAATGAAGAGCAACACATACAACATTGTGCTACACATACAACACATGTTTCACAGATATTGATATCTTTCAACAATTTTCGAAAAACTGCATTAAATATAAAATGTATGCTGAATTGGGTAGGTGTAGGTGTGACAGGCAATGATGTAACACTCATTTTATTGTTGCTTTTTTATTATTATTTTATTTATCTGATTTTAATTAATACTATTTTTTTTTCTTTTTTTGTATACGTTCATTCTGCCAATTTATGTACATAGTGAAATTTACTTTAGGGTGATCAACTTAAACATAAAATCTCCTCGACACTGCACCTGAAAATTTTCCAAATAAATAAATAAAGATTATCTGAAGAGCGGCCGTGGGACGCGCGAACTCACGATAGATGAGACCCATGTTCAAACCTCGCTAGATTCTGGCCGGTACCAATGTAACTTAATGTACTTTAATCACTCAGTGCCTGTTATAATTTGATAATACTAAAATAAAGAAAATTTTAATTTATGCAGGGATGCTCAGACCACCGAGTTACACGGCATATTCCGTATTCCACCTAAAATTTTAATCCTTTTTTTTTATAATTTCGTACTGACTCGTAACACTATTTCATATTGGCTCGTTGACGCTTCATGTTGAATACATATGTTAAAACATTTATGATAGGCAGACCATGATGATATTGGGCAGACTCCCTCATGCCCAGTTACTACCAAACTAATCCCGAAACGTGACTGTCACTGTTTACTGACATTACAGTTGACCATCATGCAGTCCGCCTACTACTCTTTTGACCGTAACAGCCCAGTTACACGCACGCGCTTGCCCGGCGCCTGGACCGAGCAGAAAGGCGCGCACGTGTAGCCGGAGCTTAATGTGTGAGAGCATGAAACATATTACTTAATATGTTTATCTGAGTGGCGCCTATGACACATTATCTGGGAACTAAACGCGTTAATATGCAATGATTCACTGAGCCGTAGTCTGTAGTGAACTAGCGAAGCGACTATGCCTGTTACACCGGCTGTGATTATAGTTTACAATGTTATCTCATTTATTTAATAGTACACAAATATATTTTTATAGTAGCTCGGCATATGACCACACCCTGCCTGATGTTAAGTAGAGTGCGGTCCATGGGCGGAGACGACTGCTATCACAGAGAAGTGCCTACATGCAGCAGTCGCCTCCACTTTGCCATCCATTGAAATCATCACTTTCACTATTACCTCAGAACGACGGACTGATAACCACCATCTGTCTGCCTACCACTCTTAAAACCCCACAAAGCAAAGTAATATAAACAAATAGTTTAATCTAAAAAGAATGCAATGAAAACTAACGAATTCTAATTACATATTAACATCATAATATGCATAAAACTAACGAGAAGTTGCTCTTAGCAATGCTTATACTTAAAACTAGTTTCGTAACTTCAATTATAATACCAGTTAATTATACTGCAGTCCCTTTCGACCTTCAATTTTCGACCTCTATCAAATTTGGCATTACATAAATATTATTTTTTTTTTTTTTCTTTTTTTACAAAATCAATCTTTAAAACGACATTAGATATGAACTATAGTTTATATGTCAATAAAGACTCGTCTTAAAAACTAATCATATGTCACAAAAATTGTCTATCCATCGTTTGAAAAAAAGAAAAGAAAATAAAGTAACCTATTTACTAAATCTACATACAAAAGTATTAGAAAATGCGTCTTTGGAATGGCATAAAACACGTTCAATATTAATTAAAAATATTACATAAGATGTTGGACGAAAAGAAAAACTGGTCAAATTTTAAAGGTCAAAACTGATACAACCTGAAATTTTGGAAACTTTTATTTCTCCCTAATATTAGAGTATTACTTGCCTATTATGCAAGCATGTGTGGTCTGATTATGATTATATATTATAGCAAAACAGTTCATTAATAGAATTGGAAGGTCTACAACGAACGTATTTCATGTTAAAATCACTTTTTTTTTAATTCTAGCTCGGCATATGACAACGCTCCGCCTGATGTAAAGCTGGAGTGCGGTTCATGAATGGAAACAACTGCTACTGCAGAGAAATCTCTACGGGTAGCAGTCGCCTCCACTATGCAGGCTTGAAGAGACGAGCGTGTACCATCCAGATTGACAGTGCACACTCCTCTCCTTATACCTGGCTACTTTCAAACTACTCCCGAAACGCGACAAGGTCACTTTTTTATTCTAGCTCGGCATATGACACCGCTCCGCCTGATGTAAAGCTAGAGTGCGGTCCATAAACGAAAACAACTGCTACTACAGAGAAATTTTCAATTTATTTAACGAAATATATTCAAGTGAACAAAACATTTTCATACATCAAGCCAGCATAGTGGGGGTGACTTTTACCTTCAGACAATTTATCTGTTTCAGTTGTCCACCCTCATTAGACGGACATGCTGGGCTACTACAAAAAAGTTTGGACACATTTTATTATGACATTATATTAGCAGTCGCTTCCGTTCATGGATCGCACTAGCTTAACATCAGGCAGAGTGCGGTCATACGACGTGCTAAAATGAAAAAAAATCAATTAGCTAAAATTAATACGTTCATAACAGCTCCCTCATAGATGGACATATTTAATATAAAAAACGATCAATGTTACAACGCGTAATAGCTCCCTTATTATAGGGTTTATAAAAACCGACATGGATTTTCGTCGTAAGCTTCGACACTCATTATTTTGAAAGTGTGTTGTTAAAATTAAAATATGTTATTTGGGCGGACCAATGACTTTATTAAGACCACCAAAGAGTATAGACTCCTATAAACTTATGTAGGTTTTTTTTATTCTATTCATTTATTTATTTATTAGGTTCACAAACAGGCCCTTACAATACAACAAATCAAACGTTAACACGCATTATCGAGCGGCCGTGGTCTAGCAGTGAGGCGCGTGAACTCACGATCAATGAGACCCGTGTTTGAACCTCGCTAAAGACCGGTACCAATGTAACTTTGTTATTTGTACTTTGGTCGCTCAGTGCCTTAAAGGTGGTAGGCAGACTGATGATGGTAATTTGTCCAGTCTGCCGTCCTGGGGTAGTACCACCACTTTCGAATGTAACACCCGTGAAGTGACCTTGTCGCGTTTCGGGAATAGTTTGAAAGTAGCCAGGTATAACGAGAGGAGTGTGCACTGTCAATCTAGATGGTACATGCTCGTCTCCTCAAGCCGGCATAGTGGAGACGACTGCTGCCCGCACAGGTTTCTCTGTAGTAGCAGTTGTTTCTATGCATGGACCGCACTCTAGCTTTACATCAGGCGGAGTGTCGTCACATGCCGAGCTACAATAATAAAAAAAAAAAGTACAATGCATTTATGTAGGTCCTGTGAACAGTGAACACGGCATGCGCCAATCAGTGGAAAATTAATGTTTACTAACAATTACAATTTGGTATTGATTTAAAATTATAAATAACGATGTCAATGATATTTTTGTAAAATGTCAAATTTAAAAAATGATAATCTTTGTTCAAGTCAGTGGAGTGAGTAAATTATTTTGTGTTTTGAAAGGAGGCAAGAGAACTATTATTATGTCAATATCTTTAAAATTAGTGTTATGATTTTTTATTAAGCGACACATAGGAAAATGGCGTCCTACGTTATTAGTACGAGAGAATTTTGTGTAAAATAGGTCACAGGTAAGATGGCTTGCTGTTCAATGGTGGGATCTTGAAATGTATTTTACCTAATACGTCAGGGCAGTCCACCAAGTCATTAAGAATCTTGTACAAGAAGCATAAAGCTAATTTCTGTCTTCTCTGATGCAAGATTCTAGCAACAGATTCTAACAAAACTCCGCTTGAGGTAAATCTAAAGTGCGGTTGATGAAGTCGCCTTCGCTATGCCGGCTTGAGGAGACGAATGTGCACGAGTCTCTGAATACAACTACTAATAAGAGTTTATTATTGATAACCGTTTAGGGTGTGATTAACTGGTCGATAAGAGCTACTCCCAAGTTGATATCCCGAAACGCGACTGGTCACTTACAGGTTATACTTGAAAAGGAATATGAATTCACCGTTAATTTGGTTTAAAAAATCATGAAAAAAGCGAGCTAGTAATAAACTAGGACATAAAAAGCAGGTAAAACTGAAAAAACACGGCAAAACGTAAGTCGTCGTATATACGAGTGCCAGTCGAGAAAAATAAGCTCTTATTAGTGAAAAGGTTTAAGAGTTCATAAATTTTGCAAACGGACAAGCGGTGGCGCGGTTTTATGTGTTTGTTATCACACTCGGATGTCTCTATCCCACGCTGATTTACTTCCGATATTAGACAAATAGAAAACTGTCGTTGTTTGTTACTACTGGCAGGATTGAACGAGTCCGATGTACAAATGAAAAACGAGTTGATAAAACAAAAGATTGCTATCATTTCTGACATGTTGGTCCACCATAATGTTCCACCACAGGCCGGGTCCATAACTAACGTCTGAAGTTACATCTATTTAGTGAGGTAAATATTTATTTATTTATTTGGTAAATACAACAGGCCACAGTCAGTATAAAATTCACAACAGGAGAATCACAATAACTGAACTAGTCTGTGGCCCAAAGCGTATTGTACACGGTGAACATATTAAATAGAAAACATAAGTGTCACGTTAACAACTAATAAAAACTAAAATAAAAAATAATAATAATAATAATAGTAGAAAAAAAATAGAATAAAATAATAAAATGTCAAATATAATTGAAATCACTGTGTAATAATCGAACAGGTGATGCTGTTCTGCATGCGATATATTAGTTACATTGGTACCGGTCGGTATTTAGTGAACCTTCTATCGTTAGATTGGTCTATTGGTCGCCCTCTAAATGGTTTAATACTCTGATTTCCAATGATACAAAATTAAATGTTGCTAATAAAATAACACTAAAACCTGAGAGCAAATTAAAGCAAGCAAAATTTCGGGTTTTCCATTTATCATATCATTCGTGATCAAATCTCCTATAAATACAAAATGACTTAACGCTATGTCAAATTGTCTCGAGGTAAATCTTAATCCCAACGCTAATCGAATCACAAACAAAAAAAAGACGATGTAAGTTAAAACACGGATTTAAGTTTGTTTACACGGTCCAATGTATCAATATTATTAACGCGAGATCCAAATATTGTTCCATCGATTTATGAAGCAATAAACTTTACATTAAAATCATGTTTTTATTCGTCATGACTATTCACGATACAGGTGATATTGTTAGACAAAAATCGTACATACAACATTAGCCCTAAGGATCACTGTTATCGTTGTCCGTTCAAATCATCTCGTCTGTCTAGTTAAGAGTTGAGTAGTTTTACGGGTGGTGCATTAGTCTCTCTTAACTGACAAACAGATGCGACAACCTCACTCGTGATAAGAGGGGTAAACTATCTCACAAATGACGATGGTTATTTATAGCTCTAAACGAAACGAACACAGAACCTCACGGATTAACAAAAGATAGACAAATGATCGCGATAAAGAAACGGACGAAAAAATAACAAAAAAAAAGTTTGTTACCAAATTCAGAAATATTGTGTAGACATTTAAATAAATATCACGATGGCTGCGAAGCTTTCGAAAAGTTATCGCGTAGGATTAAATCAATCAAAATAATCGCAATAGTAAGTCGCATAAAATCTTTTATTCGGTTAAAATATTACGTTAGCGCAACTCTAGAAAATGCCTATAAATCTATTGTAAACGAGTCTACGTTTAATAATAATAAATTAATAAAAACTTTAAGCTGCCTAATGAGTACCACTAAAATTACTCCAGTGACACCAGTATAGCGACAAATGCCTTTCAAATTCCGAAAGTTAGTCAAGCACGCAGTACGTGGGCGAAAGGCAGACGGGCTCGAACACGATACTCACTCGCACTCATAGATGTGACCGAGTTCAATTGAATCCGGCGAACGGCTCAAAAGATCGACCGAGAGTACGGCAGCGGACGAGTCGCGAGCCCCGAGGCGCGGAGCCGAGCCGCGCGTGGGCGCTCGCGTGGAGATTTATAACATTACCCATATTCGGACTACGAATGGCGCCAATTCGACGCTTCAAATTAAAAGCACCACAAATACAATACGATGAAACATCGTGTCTAGCGAATCTTTCGATAGATTATAAAGATTTTGATTTACGTAGCACTTCGACGAAGGCTCCAATACGTATTAATAAAGATGCCCTTCTACTCGGATGAGCTAAGGAGACGAAACGTTTTATGTTACTGAACCGTTGAACATCACAGGCGGATTAATCACTCGCACGTAAATCAGGTTTGGTAGTAACTTACTCTCTAATTAGGAAGTGTGGAGGAATAACCCTGCCCTGAAGTGGGATTTTTTTGTAAAGTACACCAGCCGCCTGAAACTCCTAGAACAATAGAACAAACGAAATTCGATTAGTATGCACTCCTTAGACGCTCGTAGATGTAATATAGTTAGTAACTAAGGCATGGATATTAAGTAAGATTATTATTACAAAATATAAATATACGTAGATATACTAAAATCCAGTGAAGTGTGAAACATGAAAATCAATAATTAAGTGGTAAACAGACGACTGACAGTCGCTGACAATCAACTTATCAAAACGAGTGCCGCAATCGAATATAAAAAGACATGACATTTAAAAGGCTCGAACACAGAAATGTAATTGAATAAATTATTACTATGGACGATAAAAATGAAATTGATTCTAATTGATATGAATGAATAAAATAATATTAACTTCTGCGTGATTGACATTTTAATATGATTCTAGTTTATAATGAGTTGATATTTATTGTAAAGCAATGGAGAGAAGGTGAAAAACACCGAACAGGTTGAGCCACGTGCTATGGCGCCATAGAAACTCTATACAAGGGTCACATAATTTAATGACTAATTAGAAACATTCTTAAAAGAGTAATTCAGGCAAACCGATTATGGTTATATTGTATAACTACCACATCACTTTCAAATTTAACATTTTTTACAATGACCTAGTCGCAGTTGGGATCAGTTTGGAAGCAGCCGAGCGTAACGAGAGGACTGTCAACCCGGTTGATCTACACTCGTCTCTTCAAGCCGGCATAGCAGAGGCACTGCTGCTTGCAGACATTTTTATGTGGTAGCAATGGACTCTACAAGCGAAGCGTTGTCACATGACAGGCGCATAAATAACTTTGAAATCTAGAAGTAAACAATAGTATAGGAGCTAAAGACGTTTGCAAAATAACAAATTTAAAGTACAAGTATTGCTATGCAGGTGCAAACTTCTAACGTAATCAACTAAACGGTGAGACTTTACAATGAAGCCCATGAAAACATAGAGTTTATGATCGGATTATGCCAAAAGATAAATGCAAGGCAATCAGAGTTAAATACGAACAAAGCATCGTAGTGGAAAATGTGACGTTCAATCGTAAAAGTGAACATAATTTTACTGTTTCCAGGTATTTTATCGCGAACATTTGAAAGACCACGGTCTGCGAGAGTTCGGATTACTAAAAATTGTTATTAAATACACATTGTCTTGAAGGCGTTATTGTTCCATGTGTTAAGTATATTTTAAAATTCTTATTTAATGATGTCTATTGAGCAATAAGACTCTGGATTTTATATATCCCACCGTATACAACAATGGTTAGTTTGCGTGAATTTGTTAGCGAACTGAGTACTTAGTAATTTATGCATCTTTCATGTTAATAGGTTTTCTAACAAAATATTTTCAACTATTGTTACTTTAACAAAGGTACATACCGAAGGATCATAATAACGCTTCGTATTTGTCAAATCGATCACGCCGACCAGTCTTGGTATTTTGTGTAGTAGATCGTTGATTGTCCAACTGTAACAAGTATATATTTTAGTAGCTGGACACGCAGCCGCATGTTTAACTAGAGTGCGGTCCATGAGCGGTACCAACTGCTATAGAGGCAGTAGTTCTTCACGCTTAGTCTGAAGTTGATCTCGAAACGCGACTAGGTCACTTCACGAATATTAATCTTAAACGTGGTGGCATTAACTACTACAGGATGGTAAAGCGAGCTATTAACCATTTTCACTCTTACACTAGGTAAACGTAACGGTTACAAATAAACAAGTTATTGCTATTTGCAACCGAGTGACTTTGTTCGGAGGAAGCATTGTTACGTTTGTTGTTAAAATTAAATAAGTCAACTTTGTTAACAAGTCTTGGTTGTATGTTGCCGAATATTACGAAGCCAATTTGATCGTTAGCTTCGTTTTCTCAGTGTATTAATCAATGCCTATACCAATAGTACTGAACGACCAAAGTATACATAACAAAGTTACATTGGCACTAGTCAGAGATTTGAACACAGTTCTCTCGTTCGTGGCTCATTGCCCATCGACCGCCAAGCCGCTAATATGACCTACAGTATCAGTAATGTATAACAAAAATATACTCACATTTCTGGTATTTCCTTATTTCCCACTTGTACTTTCTAAAACAAACGAAAAAAAAATGGTTACATATTTTTTTATTATAAATCGTGTTATATTGTATGCTTCATTAACGCATACCTCACTTGTTGAGACAATGCAGCTTTGAGACGCCGCTGGTGGTGATAACACACCAGATCAATCACGCTGGCCTACCTGACCGGCGGACGAGCCAATGACCTCGGACTATGGGACACATGATTATAAATTGAATATCAAAATGGTAGTTAGTAATAACAAAAAAACACAGTTAATTTTTTATTCACTTCTTGGATTATTATTGGCTTATTCCTTCTAGTTCTACATGAAAACTTCTATCGTAATAAAAATCACTTTTCGGTCATACGTGTTGAACTAAACTATATTATTTGCATATTGTTTATTATTTTAAAGATAGTTGGCGAACTTTGTTACAAAAAGTCACAAATTAAAAAAAAAACAAGCCTGCCGGTATTCCCATGAGATATAAATCTTAGAATCTCATCTCGTTGCACCGCAGGCAGAAATTTTGGGAAAAATTTCAATATAATTTAAAATCAGCCTAAATAAAATGTCAGGGAGTTAATAATAGACTGTTAGATTGTTAATAATTTATCGACGGTGTTGACAGGGTGCAATAAAAAGAAATTATGACAAAAAATCGGAGCGCCAGGAGGTGTGTCTAAAGTGGGTTAATTTTCAATTTGGATTCGCCGGTGGCCTTAGTAAATTAAAAGAAGCCGATTTAAATAAATTCATATCATGCGATACTGAGAAGAAATCGTGCATAAATATTGGACATTGCTACTTGATCAAGCTTTCGATTAACGTTTTATGTGATCGATTAAAATTAAACGGTTACTTGAGAAAGCTGCCGAATTCCCAACATCTTAACATCATACAACAACCTAATAAAATACTCATATATTTTATTAATCAAAAAGAAATGAATACTCATTAAGAGTGATAAATTTATTCGCTTGTCTTCATAAATCTCCTATTTTTAATGCCTTGTATTAAATATTGTTAATACGTATGGATATGTACATTATTGTACATACATATAGCAATTTATATTATTGAAAACATAATAAATGTGAAGGTATGTTTGTTTGTCTCCCATATAGCTGAACGAATCTTGATGTCAGCACAGAGGTAGATCATGGACTACAATAGGTTATAGGATAGATTTTCCATTAGCTAACCCGTAAATCCATTTAAACTTTCTAAGTTTGTAAACAGGAGCACTAAACGTATATTGAGCTAGTTAATGCTGCGGCTCCACTGGCGTTAGAGTTAGTGTCAATGATAATGGCTGTGTTCAACTGCGCAATAATTCACGCGTTAAAAATTACGACGTTAAAACTATGACGACATTAAAGACCAATAAAATAACGTTAAAGTCTTGGCCACATCAATTATTGTACTAATTAACGCGTTAATCAACGGCTATATTGCTACATAACTAACATTTTGATGGAAAAAGACGTTTTCTCAATAACATATTTCATATGCAAAAACTATTTATTACTAGAACCATTTCAATCATTTCATATTCGCAAAGCAATAAAAAAACGACTAATCACCATTCCCACAGGCGAACAAGAGTAATCAATAATGCACAGAAAAAATCGAGTAACTCAAACAACATTACAAATTAGCAAGAGGTAATAACAACAAAGCTACTCTACACACACGAGAGTGACGTGTACAAACCCAATTTAATATTAATAGTATTTCTTTATTTTTATTATACATATTTTTGGCAACAAAATACGCTATTATGTGTTCAATTTTCATTACAATTATTTTTATTGTAATCAAAAATACTTAATGTATAACCCAATCACATTTTTTGTAGTAACTCGGCACATTACCACACTTCGCTTGATATTAAGCTAGGGAAGCAACTACTATCTCAGAAAAATGTTTTCAGGCGAGCCTTCTTCGCTGTACCAGCTTGAGGAGGTGAAAGTGTACTATCAATTGACAGGGCACACTCCTCTTATTTCGAATACTATCGTAATAGTATGAAAATTGTAGGATTTATTACAGCGACGTCAGACCCAAATAAGGCTTTAGAATGCCAACAAAATGAATGCATAAAAAACTCGATTATTAATTACGTTTTAAAACAGATAAAAAATTGAATCGAAACAAGATCGATTTTGAATTCGAGCGTAACCCGTTTAGGCTTCGAATTCATTCTAGAATTAAATACAGCACCAACACAGCAATAAAATCGACAAGATGATGATCCACGACGATAAATCTGCTCCATTACTATATTAATGACAATCGTAACTCTCAATCACTCGGCAGAAACTGGAGGTACAGACATGAACACCTACATACATGGATCAATTTTGTAACGTCAGCAATAATAATTGCAATTCATTTTTATTTTATTGTAGCTCGGCATATGACAACACTGCACCTGACGTAAAACTTGAATGCGGTCCATGAACGGAAACAACTGCTACTAAAAGAAACTTCTACATGCAGCAGTCGCCTCCGCTATGCCGGTTTGAAAATACGAATGTGCACCATCTAGATTGGCAATTCACACAACAATTATCACGTCTCTTTTCCACAGAGATGGGCAGAAAGCGGAACGCTATTCACGAGGATCCTGAGAGAACTCCATCGATTCCCTCCCTACTAGGCAGCCCAGCTTCATAAGGATGTCTTTGATTTGAACGAAAAACACCCTTCTGTGTCTAATTAATGTGTCGACGGTACTGTACAACAGAAGGCAAATGAATAATAACAAACAGAACATGTGCAGGCCTCTCTCAATACTACTTTACTAGAATTAATTGTTGGCGACTATTAGTCTAGACTGCTTCCACATTAGTCTACGCAAATATAGAATCCCGCCTTCGCAGCTTCATACTCGAATGATAGAACTTTACGATAAAACTTAATACAATAATAATCTTATGTTGTTTTTCAGTAGCCCGGCATGATAACGCATGTTAAGCTTAGAGTGTAGTCCGTGAACGAACGCGGGCAGCAGTTGCCTTCGCTATGCCGACTCGAGAAGACGAATGATCTCTCGTTATACATGACAAGTGTTACCACTTGGAAGTGGTGGTACTGCTCCATGACAACAAACTGGGATAGTTACCAATTAACAATCATCAGTTTGCCTGTAGTAATGAAAAAAAAACTAATTATTATAAATAAACACAAGAAATTATAAAATAAATGACATCGTAAAATTTTATAAGACAAGAATATCGTTAATAAAATAATCGACAATACAGTTCAATAAATCGTAAACGCCCGCTGACAAAACCGCACGATACTACCAATAATTTACTTAAAACTGTCATAATGTCACATGATTGTGACACTGTCAACTTTATGACATTTTATCCAATCCCAATTATCTGCAACGATATCTATGCGATTACATTTAAATAAGCAACCTTAATGATAAAAGCATTCGCTGTTTTGCGAATTGTTTAACGACTGTTGGGCTCAAAATCAATTAGACTCGTGTTCGAATCTCGCTTCTAACCGGCGCCGGAAAGAATGGAAACAGACTGATGATGGTTAATAGCCGAGTCTGCCGCCCTGGGGTAGTACCACCACTTTCCGTGACCTTGGGAACAGTTTGGAAGTAACCAGGTTAGAAGCTAAGAAAAGTAAGATGTACATTCGTCGTAATCTCTGTAATGACAGTTGTTGTTTCCGTTCATGGCGAGCTACGATTTAAAAAAAAATACATGCGCAAAACAGGTGTCATTCATGATAACTGATCAAAGATAATGTCCGTTTCAATTTAAACGAACACTTTGTTCAAAAATGAAGCGAACAACCGCAAACAGAATGCCGACAAAAAGCCTCAAACAAAATTACAAGTGGCAGCGACCGTCCGACTTATCGCACGATCGCGTGTCGACAAAACGAACAACACCTCCGCAGACCTCGATCATATTTTGACAAATGCGCGGATCAAATTATCGCGAATGGCTGCCTCCTGACCACTTTTTTCTCACTTAAACAGATTAAAAGCTTTGATTAATAATGTGATTATTTAATTCCATTAATTTTATTCCAAAAAATGTAACTACACTAACAGTGGGTAGTACACATTCGTCCTCTCAAACCGGCAAAGTGGAAACGACTGCTGCTCTAATTAAGCGGAGGTGATCACACGACGAGCTTTTTTTATTGTAGATCTGCATATCACAACACTCTACAAAGTTAGAGTGCGGCCCATGAACTGAAACAACTGCTACGAGACAAATTTGCCGGCCTGAGGAGACGAACGTGCACTATTCAGATTGACAGTACACACTCTTCCCGTTATACCTGGCTGCTTCCAAACTGTTCTTGAAACGCGACAAGGTTACTCCACATTCGCAAGTAGTGACCATCATCAGTCCCCCTAACAATAGATCTGGCTTACATATTAAAACTGTTTATAAAATAGTAGAAAAAAAATGTTCTCACTTAAAACAATACAAAAAAATATAACTACATAATATTATACAAGGCGACAAAACTAATATCAATAGAACACAATGGAGACAATGGTTGTCCTCTGTCAATTATGCCATCATTACCATTCGAATAAATGGCGTAACGGATCAGATGATTGTCGAAAAACAACATGACAACACTATGAAATGTCGTACAACTTGACTATCATACACTGCCGTACGAATATACACCTTAAAATAATAACATAAGATGTTAAATTTCTATACAAAACGTTGTGATGATCTTGCATTTTCTAACCACTGTTAACAGTTAGCCCTATAAATCATTTATAGACATGGCGCCGTAGAATTATTGTCGCATAACAATATACAATGATTCTGTGTTAATTAAATTCATACCGCATGTTAATGCAATTTATAAAGTACCAGATGTTGCCCGTGACTTCGTATGTCATAATTAATATCATGACTTTAACTTGATCATGAGTTCCCAATACAAACTTTCATCTCCTATTTTATCTCCTCGAGGGATGATCAGAAATGCTAAAACACTTAACGTCTAGCGGTAAAGGAGTTGACGATTAATGAGACCTTGCTAAATTTTAAATTGTTCCTGTAATACACATTTAAAAAATATATACAGGCGTTTAAAAAAAAATTATTCCTTCAATTTTTTTCCTTTTTTTGTTAGGCCTATAGGTAGCGTATGTCCTTCCCCAGAAAGCAACCTACTTCTTGCAAAATTTTAACGAAATCTCTTCAGCGATTTAGGGCTGACAAGGTTACAGACAGATTTACGTTCACGTTTTTATAAATAGAAACTTAACAAATTCACAAATTACATTAAAATCAATAACAAAACACTAAAAGGTTTGTAAACAAGACCGAGTTAAATCTGAAAATTCCCAGTTACAGATTATTAACCAATTGAAAGTATTATTTATAACATTTTAAATTACACATGTGAAAAGCGCTCGGGAGGCGTTACACCGATCAGTTACCAACAGGTTGTAAGTACAGACTTCCAGTAATCAGACTTTACCGCCTACAACCATTAATTCGTGATATCAATTACTTGAGAATTTATTGATTTCAAATTACAGTTATATTAATAACACTTTTTCAACTTATGTGGAAAAGGACTTGTGAATTATTGTTTTTAATTGTACTCCACCTAAACTCCTACAGGCATTAGTCGCGATCTATATGGACAGCAGACTGACTCCGCCTGATGTTAGGCTAGAGGAATTTCTGCAGGAAGCAGTTGCCTGGCTTTAGATGACGAATATGCACCATCCAGGTTGACAGTACACACTTCTCTCGTTATACATGGATACAACCAGATCCTGAAACGCGACTACGTCACTATAAATTGTTGTACTACCCCGGATAGCAAACTAATCTCCACCATCGAGTTTGCCATGGGCACTGGGCGACCAAAGTACATTCGAGTATCTAATTCAGTAATCATCATCAAAAAAGGAACGAAAATATTAAAATAACAATCGAACTTCTTAAAAAAATGAAGTCGTTATAATAATAATAAAGTTAAAAAGCCCGTATTGATGAGCATAATTGCTAAAGCATTTATTTGGGCAAGGGTTATTACAATATTTTAGTCAGCCCGCATACTGACCGTAACATCTTTATTACATTTGACACTTCTTGAATTACGAGTATATTCGGCGGTTATTATATTACAATTGTTTATGATTTATGTCTTATTTCCAAATCATTAAAATGGTAGAAATTCATTGGCGTTGAATTGACTTGGACTGTACCCGCGTATTCTATTAAAGTTGAATGAAGCCCTAATTTAATTAAAGTGACCTTGTCGCGTTTCGAGATCCATTTGGAAGTAGGTATAGCGAGAGACACTCATTGATTGTCAATCTGGATGGTGCATATTTGTCTCCTCAAGCCGGTAAAAAAATCTGTGGTAGATGTTGTTTTCGTTCGTGGACCGCATTCTAACTTAACATCAGGCGGCGTGTTGTCCCGAGCTACAATATAAAAAAAATTAAGTAACTTTGTTATGCTCGTATTACTATGTATAAAAATTGTAGAAACTATAGAGAGTTAGTATCTTCTCTCTCTACTTACAATTTTTCCTCAACCAAATCTATTACTCTTCTAATTTGTTCACTGAAAATGCTCCTCATCTGACCCTTTCCAAACAGTCGATCAATCTGATTGAAAAGTCTGCCGACATCGCCCCTATCGGACACTACCGTCCACTTTACTATAAATACGAGCTCAGTGTTACAGTGTTTAATATTTAAAAAAAACTAATCCAAAGAGGAAAAGTGATAATGTTAAAGTGAAATTCGATAATGATGAATTAGAAGAAATATTATTTGAAATTACTCGTTTGTTATTACACTCACACAATGTGATAAATAGATTAAATTTCAAATGTTTAGTTTCTGTGTAAACTACTCGATTGGATTTACGAGGTTACAACATTAAACATGTAACTGCTTATCGTGATCCAAACACCTAATAATTTTGGTCGCTTTCACCAAACATTCAGACATAATTCGATATAAATTGTTTTCGTGTAAGGAATATACTGCTACGAGGGATGTTATGGAGCCTCTGGTGTAATAATTCGTTATTCGAGTCTTAATCATTGCATTTATCCCCCCCCCCCCCCCCCCCATTTAACCCCCAGCATAAAGTATCCTAAGTCAGGAGGTTGTGTTTTGAGCAGGAAAGCTTGATTGAATTTATCCAATTTATTCTACAATCGTCAGTTATTGAGAATCAGTTCAATGAATATTTCAGTCAATTTAAACAAAACCTTTCATAAATAATACAACTAAGTTTAATGATGAAAATCGAATGATGAGTACCTCCAATAGTTTCTAAGCTTAGGGTAGGTAGTTATAATAATAAAATTCATGAGATGTCAAAACATACCAAATATTCATTTAGCGGTTTAGCTTAAAGCATCGCCAATATTAAAAAATTTAAGGATTTACCAAAACTGAAATGCGTACAATATTTTCGGATTTAACTTTTCAAAACAGCACTTTGGGTTGAAAATAAATAAGTTCAGCTTAAGGTTGTAAAGTCACAATTCGTTTCGTCCGATTAATGGAAAGAGCGGGTGCATCGTGCCGCGTGCGCCAAGTTGGCGATACCAACAATCGCTTTTTATTTAATAATTTTTTTAACCTGTAAATCAAGAATAATCCAATGATTTAATCAGTATGACTATCTAAAAATATTGATGCAAATAAATAATAAAATATAATTTAATTATTTCATTGATAAAACCTTGGTTATCGTGGTCCCAACCATTTACACGTTATCAGGATGGCTACCTACGTACCGAGGACGTTTATCTTGCCTAATTACGGCCACCGAGCCGAATTTCATTCAAGTTCAAGCTGGGTGGCAGAAGAATTCGAGTTGTTAGTGTTGAGAATGATAATATATTACGTGAGGATGCCACAGATTGATTTTTGAAACTACTATAATAGATTTACTGTTATTTTTATTATTAATGTATAGCAAATTAACATACTAGATTTTTTTATTATAATAATGTAATTAAATAATTAATATAAAAATAAAAATGGGCCTGAGCTAAAGTGGGGAAATGAGGATCGAACTAAGGGTACGTCTATCGCACACAGTCATCGGCTCGCCACTCTGCCAACATGCTGGGTTAAAATCAAAATTACTGACTTTTCTCATTCACAATTACATAATACAAACTCCACTTTGCGACTAAATTAATTACTATAATAGATTTTCAAATCTAAACGTCTTTAGTGTTATAGTAAAAGTTTTTAAGTAAAATAACGCAGTAAGTTTTTTTTTTATTGTAGCTCGACATGTGACAACACTCCGCTTGATGTAAAGCTAGAGTGCAGTCCATGAATGGAAACAACTGCTACCACAGAGAAATCTCTACGGGCTGCAGTCGCCTCCACTAGATTGACAGTGCACACTTGACACACACACAAGTGTAAATAAGGAGTAAGTTTAAATTTTTGTTTTAATTTGGTAATATTAAATAACAATAAAAAAATATATAAATGTTATGATTTATCAAATGTGACAACCTTACATCTCGATAACAGTCTGGGTGTTGCCAAATTAAGCGTTAATTGTTTTTTTTGTGCGCACGCGTTTAAATCTTTTTTTACCACATTGTATTTTAAGGCAATTATAAAAGAACGGGTTAATCCGGATTACAAAACGATAACTGATCATTATTATAATTGAATATCATAAATAAAATAATAAATGGAATCATTCGATAACTTCCGGAAGCATTATTTTTAAACAATAGAAAATACTAAAACTGTGTACGTAAATTATACTATGACGATACGCCTCGGTGGATAGTCGACCTTATGCTTACGATATACTTTCCTCTTTCTCTTATTAATATTTCAATAAATATCAGGTTAGAAGCCATAATCTCGAATGGCAGTAAAATTCAATAGAAGTCGCTCAGGTTTTCATATGCAAGATCGTCACATATTGAAAGCCACTCGTGAGGCTACTTAAATAGGCGTGGTCCTCTTAGGTGAGAAATTACAAGAGTTTATTACAGCCTTCCGACGTTCATATCATACCTCTACTATGATATTTTAAACGATAGATAATGTTGTCCCATACAACCTTCACCATAATACGAGTACTTACACGCAATATCATAGTACGAGAATGTATGTAGCTGTTTTTTAAAAGCCGGACTATCATATCAAGCACCGCCCCAACATCTTGTAGAACCAGTCCGAGTAGATTAATTTCCACGTAAAATAATAACCCATGATAGCAGTTTGTTAATGAAAATCACAATTCCATTTCACTTCGAATTGATACGAGTACTAATTTAATTCAGTGCCCTTTCATACAAACGCCAAATGAAAATAAGACAGTCAAGAAAGCTGATTACACGCAGCTCCCACGGTCTCGTGCTGACCGCGTCGGAGCACGGTGCGATACGAAACTTGGCGCGTACGTGTCAAAAGATGTAATTACGATGAAATCCAATCAGCGGATGCGAGAATACTCACGAGGGCTCGTTCCGAGGCGACACGACGTTGATTGAGCGATAAAATTAAAGATAAATCATATTATCGAGGCGAATCAGAAGCTTAATAAAGTTCGCACTTCTGATATATAAACCATTTTTTACATTCTACGATTTGTATAATTTATTAGATTCATATATTAACAAATTATAATATAGCGATATATCTTTTGTCACAAAATTTATTTGTTTTGCGAAATATCCTCACATACATAAATATATTATATCATGTTCATTTTTGTAAATCCGCCATCAGGCGCCACACTGTCGGCGTATGCGATGCCATATTTTGGTTTAATCAGGATCTTTTAACGTAGCAACCTGACCGAATGGCTTCTGACCCTTACTGACGTTAAACAATGCTATATGTGAACACATATCAGATCCTGGGAGGATCAATGGGACGTTTTGAGGTCGGATATAACAAGCTCACAAATGAGGATAAATTGTATGATACAGTAAATTCACAATATTATCGTGTACATTGGAAATATAAAAGTATTTAATGTACTATCTATGAGAATCGACGCGGGCAGACGAGACCGATTCTCATAAAGACGACACAAGGAAACAGGACAGACACAATGCAAACTTATTCAGCGAACACGATGCCCACGCAAAGACATAATAAATTTAACCTTATATTTAATATTTCTTTAATACAATACAATCATTTTCAGTACAATAATCCTGCGTGTGTAAACACTGTTATATCAAGTCACTACTATAATAATATTCTACACGTATTGCGAACCGTTATCTTTCTTTTCCTCTTTTTCATGAATCTTGGTTCTTTGGAATATACCATAGTAAAACGTATATAACATTATACAACAATACTATCTACATAATAATAATCTTATGAGATTTATGAGTCGTATATGTAGAACCACCCTGAAATCGTTTAGACATAGATCATGGTTAATCGCATATAATCGCGTCGAGTAAGCTAAACGGACTGACTAATTAGACGCACTAGGCAACAAAGCGCCAGCGCACGTTCAACTAAAGCCTTTGCCCGAGATGGCGGCAAAAGATTGCCCGCCCACACGCAGGCGCCGCGACGCGAAATTCGTGAGAACACTGATGAACAAAAATCATTCCGAAGATGATACTTATTTACATAAATTGGTATATTCATAACTCCAATTTATTATTCAACTGTAATATTTTATTTACAAAAAAAGTACCATATACCTATTGTTAAAAGTTACAAATAAAATACAGTATTAAATAATAAAGATGAGTTAGATAAGTACTAATTATATGTACTTGTGACTGATTACAGATATAGTTATAAATATGAAAATAAATAAGTAGGTAAATAATGAATTTGTTTGTATTAAATGAGTCGGTAATCTTTGATAGGCATAAAACGACGCGATCGACCTTGCTTTCTTGGAAATGGCACAAGATTTACAATATGTTATTCAGTCATAGTGTCATGTACTCCAACACCGTCATTTAACATCTCAAGCTCTACGTACTTTATAACTGACCAAGAAAACAAATCTCTATGATATTAAAACAATTCATTCATACTAAATAATACGCTAATAAGAAAGACAAATATGTCGACTGTATACGCTAATGCCAATGGTCAAAGGTTAGATCCGTAAGAATTAAAGAAAATCATAACGTTTTTATTATCAAGTTTTTTTATGGCATTATAACAATTTGCCGGTGTCAAAGTAAATATTTTTGCATCAAGTTGCAATATTGTGCATCACGAGTCATTCATTCATCACACCAAACAGTCAGGTCAAGTCTCAGTCAAGTCAAAAATTGCTCCAGTAAAATGGTATAATCTTTACTGAAACTTCCTACGGAGTTTTGGAGGGAAAATGGAAACACAGGTTGTCTTCTTTTGAATTGTATGCCCACGCACGTTCACGAACACTTAATGGTTAATAATCCACCATTATTACGAATTAACACTCGAAAAAACACAAGTTTAGGAAAATAATTCAAGACAGACAACCTGGTGTCGCAAGATGGCCGCCAAAAACTCCATTATAAAGTCTAGCAAATATTATAGAATAAACAGATAAAGACTCAAACGACCTTAAAGTTCAGGGAGTAATTGTTGCGAAGCTGTCACCAAGCCTTCACGCTTGGGCGTAACACCACGCCTCCCCATTATCCAGCACCGGAGGCGCATAACAGGTGTGCCTAGACTTTATAAATAATAATATAGGCAAAAGAACTTCATTAAAATATTTCCATGCGCACTTCTTCTTTTTTACTTAATGCACCGCTTATTTTACATTAATAACACGTAGTGAAATATTCTTTTAAATTATTCGACCACACCCAAAAGTATACAGCAATTATTTACATTACAATTGTAATTAACAAACTTTAAAATTCAACATCGTATAAAATTAAAACGTACCATTTGTTCAAAAGTTTAATAATAACAAAATACATCCACAAATCAAGAATACCACATACGATATAATCTCTGAACATACCTTCTAATAAAACTTACGAACTGAAGAGATAATAAAGAAATTAAGATCATTAAGCGATAACCAATGACTTATCGACAATAAATTACAAAATATACACTTAGTACTCATGTCGGCACTAGTGTAAATTAAATTAAGAGATAGTGAATAATGTATAGGGTTGCCAAAAATCAGTAAAACTATTATATTATTAAATTATGAAGTGAAATGAATAGATTACTGAAGTGGGAATAGGGATTGCAATCCAGCGGCGTTTTCAATCCAGCTGGATTTTTGCTGGATTGACCTGAATCCAGCTGGATCCAGCGCGGATCCAGCAAAATGTGAAACGAAACTAAAAAGACGACATTTTTAAGACTTTATTAAGTAATTTGTACTCTTTACGATAATCTATGAAATCTTTCACTCATTTGGTGATACCTTATATCAATTTGCTTTGGTTTCTTAGCCATTTGAGATCAAAAGAATCAACTTAAAATTAAATAACATAATCTTCTCCGCACTCGTTAATATATGTTATGAAAATCGAAAGCTGATAATTAGGCAGTTTAAAATCTGACGACAAGAGAATGACTATTTCCTTTTTTGAATGCTCTGGTAGTAAGACCTTAGAAAACAAAGGAGAATGCCCATTCACCTAAGAAAAAGGGGCCCACAAATTTTTTCTCGAGTTTGCTGATGATTTTTAGTTAATTTTGTAGAAAAATAAATCTACTTCCTTATTACTAATCAGTTTTATTTTTTTCACCCGGGTAATTGAGTTATTAGATGTTTTCTAATGCATTATTGGAGGTTATTATTATTTTAACTGATTTAATAATTGAAGATGTCTCTTTTTTATGTAATTAAACATTGTCTATTCATTGGTAAATGATGTGTTGATATAATCAAAATTAATTAATAAAAAAATAATATATTATTTTAGAATATTGTTTTCTTGCCAAACTATTAGGTATCAAGTGGGCCCAAAAATGGGCATTCTCCTTTTATCTATAGTCTTATCTCCCAACCTGCTTCGCACAGAACTGCATATGTTGCCGGCTGTCGAGAATGCCCTTTCGGCCTCTACACTGGTCGGTTTTAGGGTCATTAAATAGTCATAAACCATAGATAAATGTTCCCCTCGCACTCCTTCGGTCCATAAACGCTCATTTCTTTTTTCAGGACTTTTTCGTAATCTAACTGACCACTTGGCTTTGGCTTTTGTTTATTAAAGTTCTCCTTCTCTCTTTTAAGTTCCATCTCAAGCTCTTGCTCTAAAGTCATTTTCACGGGTTCTGCGTCATCATCTAGACCATTCTCTTCTAACTCCATGATATCTTCATCTTCTTGCACCGGCTCTACAATATTTTGTTTATTTACTCGTTTTAACAAAGTTTTCATCTCCTGCCGCAACGCATTCTTTTTTGGTAAAGGAAAATAGCCAGGTTTTTTTACTGCTTCTACATACTTTTTTGGATTTTTCAAGTACACTAACGTACCAGTAACTTCGGAGAGGCGCAGTTCTGCGATTCTGTTGCGTAGTGCTTCAGCTAGCTCGGCGCTTAGGGTAGTGCCCTGGCTATATAGCTTGTCTAAGACAAATTTCGAGCAATTCGAAACTAAACAATAGAAATTGATACGTTTGCGGATCCGCATCGCTGGATCCAGCACTGTATGCTGGATCCAGCATGTTTAAAAAGCCGCTGGATCCAGCTGGATTGCTGTATGCTGGATCCAGCAATTGCAATCCCTAAGTGGGAACGAGCCAATATCGTACTCACATATCCATGTAAAAATTCTCTCTAAAAACTCTCATATGCCAATGGACAGCATTGGTAACTTTTTCTTTTTCAATATTTAAAAACACCAAAAAGATGTAATAAATACTAATTTAGCTAGTTAGTAGATACTTTCTGAATACGGCCAATAAACGCATAACAAATTTTTCAATAAAATATTCATACTTAAAAACCCTAAGACGGTTGACAGTGTGACACGGATGAAATAAAGCTTTCCCAGGAAATGGAGAATTAATATGGCTGCTTGACCTCAAGCTCTTGTTCTGATGGCCAACCTTTAGATAAACCGTTGATGAGATTGCCGTTGTGTAAATTGCACTTAGCAATGGTAATGAGACAAGGCAGTTTTATGAAGACATTAATGACATCTGTACTGTTTAAACTTTCGTTTTGTTTAATAATAATAGTAGTAAGATATATACGATACTGGCTCACATAGTGAGCCAGTATCCGTCGGCGGTTTTTTTTTTTTTTTTTTTTTTTTTTCCTGAAATTTTGTTTGTTTCCTGAAGCTTTCTTCAGCACCCCCCCCCCCCCCCCGCGCGCGTACGGATTTAGGGGTTTCAGACCCTCCTGATCACGATGCTCTCATCCAAATCTCCGTAAGATGCACCCTTAGCGAGATACATTTTATATCTAATCACCTCCTAGATGATTAAAAACACATTACTAATGACATACATTAAAATGTGCATTGTAAATGACCACCTCATTATGCAATCAATCTCATTAGTGCACCCGTTTGTTATTTCATTTATGATAAAGCTCATTAGTACGGGCGATATATAAGCCTTAAGCATTGTCAGTCGAAATCCATCTACCGGAAGCAGTGTTACAGAGCATTTCTATTATACGGAAATATACTAAGAAACCAAAGATGCAGGTGAGTGTTTTTAAATTGTATCTTTTATTCTTTTCTAAATTACTACTATAATGTAAACACTTAATCTTAAAAAAAATAATTTCTTTATGTTTTACTGAAATAATATAATTTTGCAGCACGCAAATGATATCGATGAGGTCAATACGTTCAAACATTATTACTATGGTTCAGATCAAGATGAAGAAAGTCAACTAATCTTAATGTCACAGAAGCGATTAAAATCGAATAATGATGATGATGATAACGATGACTATAACATTGATAATTTCTTCGATCAATCCAAAAAGAAGAAAAAGCTCTCGTCTACTGTTGCTCGTTCAACTGATGGAGGAACAAATTACTTAACTACAAACAGAGAAGATGCTGCGGAGGCAACGCACTTAGTAAAAATAGAAATATATGACTTGACGAAAATTACAAAAGTGTCAGTAGACGAGCAATGGAAGTATGCCGACGTGAGAACAAAATTTTATTGTAACAATTCGAAAAACATATTAAACAACACGAAGAAACTTGTTTACCAAATAACTAAAGATGTGTCTACAACCAATGGATGTAAAAAATATTTTTATAAAAATACTAGTAATAAATGATATCGAATAATAAACTAAAATAATTAAACTATATTTGTCTTTTCTTTTTCTCCCTAAATATGGTTTCAATAAAACTGCATGATAGTTATGCGATATGCTATTTTATTATGAAAATAAATCAACAAACATTTTTCTTATAATAAAGTCATTACAAAGAGTATTATTTGAAAAATTGCTAACAAAATCCTCCATCGTCTTACCCATAACTTTATAATATAAGTATACTAGACAGTATTCACCACAAACTGATGTATAATAATTTTGTATTATTTTATTATTATATGTCCATATTTTACAATTTCTCCTTAAAAACTTTAAACAATATGCATTTGGTTTTCGACCATATGAATCAAAATATTCTGCGGCACCATCTATACTTACATATATGGCGACCCAATGTGAACCTGGTTTTGTGTCAGGATCCATGTTACTAATCATATAAATAGGTAGACTATGATAAATAGGTATGCGATTACATGGAAAGACATTATATTTTAACTTTGGATCTATTTTACAAAGACAATTACTAATCTCAACAGTATCCATTTTGAATCGATAGTTGTATCAAAATATAAATGTTATATTAATTTTTAACTGCTATAGTCGACACTAACGTTTCGATTTTTATCAATTTCAATTACATTATCAAATTCAGCGTAAACTATACAATTTAAAGTTTGAGTAATGTCTGTTTCGAACCGTACTTCCAATCTTACGCAACCGTGTCTTACAAGATTCCAATGAGTTGCTGAATTTGCAGATAAATCAGGGGTTAAATCAAAGGCCATTAAACAATAACCATTAGAATAATCATCCCTGGATATTGAATTTCCTTCATTTAAAAAATGTATACCAGTACCAGAAAAAAGAGTATGAGAGCTATATATGGCTACCCAATGATGAACCTGGTTTTTTGTCAGGTTGATAAATCGGTATGCGATCACATAAGAATTGCAGGATTCTTCCTTGTTATATCTAATGACCAGATGATTAAAAACATATTACTAATCTCATTTTTACTAATACATACATTCCAATGTGCATTGTAAATGACCACCACATTAAGCAATCAATCTCATTAGTATATTCTATAATCATTAAATAAAGCTGGTTATCTTGAATTATGTTACTTGGTTGTTATATATAAACGATCGAAACTTTTGAATTCACTACTAGTTCTAAAACAGACTTATATACTTAGCTTATTCAATATAATTTAAAATAAGATGTATTCTGAATTTATTGTTGTTGATACACAAGGTTTTAAAGATTCTGACAACAAATTTATTGTTAAAGAATTAGCAGTGACAGATTTTTCGAGAACATGTTGGTTCATAGTAAAACCGCCATATCCATATGAAAACCTAACAAGTGAAGAGAAAAAAAGTGTATCATGGATAGAAAATAATCGTGGATATTTATGGAACGACGGGGATGTAGATTATTCTACTTTTAAAATTATAATTAATCCTTATTTAAAGAACAAAAATGTTCTTGTTAAAGGATCGGAGAAAACTCTTTGGATAAAAGAGATGTGTAGTGACTGTAACGTGATCGATATGGCTGATTTGGGGTGTCCTAATTTATCAATTTTGAATATTCAATACAGTGACGAAATTGAATGTAGTTTTTATCGAGAGAAAGCGGCAAGAAATGTCGTGTACCTTAGCAAATGGGTACAAGATAATCGTTTAAATATTTGTAAAGAACAACTAAATTGTTAATGATCTTTTTAATAGTAACTCATTAAATATAATACTAATTAGTTAATTGTTATCTAATTATTAGCTAAACCGTTTCTATATATAAGAAGGAATAGAATGGTAAACTAGTTAATACATATTCTTGCAAAGTGAATTATACATTTGTTATAAAGAAGTATATCCCTCAATATATATCTCAAGATGATGGTGAGTACACAAAAAAATTTAATTTAAGTAATTTATTTATTTTACCGTATACTTATACATTTTTCTTTTGCAGAAATATTTTATTGGCGATTCAGACATTGAACTGTATGATATTTGTGAGAGAATTGAAGATAATATGTTAGAAAATTCATATTATGATGCAGCCTTATATAACCTATGTGAAGAAATTGAACAGTCAAACAGTATTATACAAAATCAAATAGGTCATGGTTTGAAAAGAAAAAGCACATCGGATGACTCCAACATTAAACCAAAGTTAACGTGTTCGCAAGAACCATCAACATCAAAAGATTTAGATACAACGGAATGCACAATTTGCAACATCATCACAAAATCCAGGTATTTCACCAATCATTTAAAAAGCAATAGGCATAAGAATAATGTTATATGGACACAGCATAATCTTTTAAATGTAAAAATAATAGAATCTGCATTTGGACATAGAATAGTTACTTATAGAATATACCCATCAAATATTGCATCCAACATAGAAATCGAAACATTTTATTCAGTGGAAAAGTTTTATGAAAATATAAAAGAATCACTTGAAATACTTATTAGGAATTGTTTGCGTGAATTTAAATGTATCAAAGTAAATTTTATTTTTAAAGCAAAATTTGTTCAACCTACTAAAGATATTGAAAATGAATTTGATTTTCCCACTACGAATTATATAATTAACGAGGGCACGGATTTAGAAATTATGTTAAAAATTTTACTCGATGTTTTAAATACTAAAATTATAGAGTTTGAGAGAAAAGACAGTGGTTGGAGTTTAAAGTCTATGAGTTATATCGACATGAATGTCAATAAATTTAATCCCCTTCGTGGGTCATCTTATATTGATTTACCAAGTGACATTAAAGCGAAAAAAGCAATAGTTAATGTTAAAAATAATGATTGTTGTTGCTTCAAATGGGCACTACTTTCAGCTCTTTATCCAGTCTCAAAAAATTCTGATAGAGTATCATCATATAAAAAATATGAAAATACCTTAAATTTTCGAGGAATTGCCTTTCCTATTAAAATAAAAGACATTGCTAAAATAGAAACACTTAATAATATTAGTATAAATGTTTTTACGTTGGAATACGATCAAATTAAAAATAAAAATTCTATTGTAGGACCGATATATTTCACGAAATGTAGAAAAGAAAAGCATATTAATTTATTATATTTCACTAATAATAGTGTAAGTCATTATTGTTTTATAAAAAGTATGTCGCGGTTGGTTAGTTCGCAATTATCTGCCGATAGAGAAATATATATTTGTGATGGTTGTTTACTACATTTTCGAACAAAAGATAAATTAGATACACATCAACAAAATGATTGCATTCATATTCGTGTTGATTTACCTAGAAACGATATTCTTAAAGAAAATTGGTTCGGTGATAAAATACCCGAAACTATTTTAAAATTTAACAGTTATGATAAAAAGAATAAAATTCCTTTCGTTATATATGCAGATTTTGAAGCTTTTATAAAACCTATTGCATCATGTTCTAATGATCCTAATAAATCTAGCACTATTAATATTGCTGAACATGAGGTATACAGCTTTGGATATTACTTAAAATGTTCATTTGATGACCAATTAAGTAAATATGTGACTTATACTGGTCCTAATTGTGCCGATGAATTTTTAAAATGTATTCATTCCGACATGTATAAAATTTTTACAATGTACACTAAAAAAACTCGCCCTCATGATCTCACAATGGAAGATAAAAGTAAAATAGAGCAAAGTGAAATTTGTTATATATGCGACAATAAGTTAAATGGTACAAAATATATTGATTACTGTTGGTATACAGGTATTTATAAGGGGGTTGCTCACAAACATTGTAGTATGAAATTTAACACACCAACATTCTTACCAGTATTTCTTCATAATCTTAGTAATTATGATGCACATTTCATTATAAAAGCTCTAAATTTTAAAGACGGTAGTATTGAACTTTTAGCACAAAACAAAGAAAAATATATATCGTTCTCTAAATGTTTTAAAATAAATAATCGATATGTAAAAATAAGATTTTTAGATTCTTTTAAATTTATGTCAAGTAGTCTTAGTAGCTTAGCAAATAATCTTAAAGATGAACAATTCATAGAATTAAGAAAATGTTTTAAAAATATTGAAGATTTCAATTTATTGAAAAGGAAAGGTATTTATCCATATGAATATATAAAGTCTTTTGATTGTTTATCATTAAAATCACTTCCAAAAAAAGAAAATTTTTATTCTTCATTATTCAACTCGAATATAACTAATGAAGAATATTGTCATGCGTTAAAAGTTTGGTCACATTTTAAATGTAAAGATATGGGTGAATATTCAGATTTGTATTTAAAGACTGATGTTCTCCTTTTAACAGATATTTTTGAAAATTTTCGTGAAATTTGTATGACGACGTACGGTTTAGACCCTGCACATTATTATACAGCACCTGGTCTAAGTTGGGATGCTATGATGAAATGTACAAATATTAGTTTGGAATTATTAACCGATTTTGATAAAATATCTTTTGTTAAATCGGGTATACGAGGAGGTATATCACAATGTAGTAATAGGCATGCAAAAGCAAATAATAAGTATATGAGTGATTATGATCACACAAAACCTAGTTCATATTTAGCATATCTTGATGCCAATAACTTATATGGTTGGGCAATGTCCCAATACCTTCCAATTAACGGGTTTGAATGGGTTAATGTTGATGTTGATTTTAATATACCATCAACATCAGATGTTGGGTATATTCTAGAAGTAGATTTAGAGTATCCTAAAAATTTACATGATCTACATTCAGATTTACCGCTGTGTCCACAAAATATATCTATTGGTAATACTAATGATGTAAAATTAGTGTTAAATTTGTATAATAAAAATAAGTATGTAATTCATTATAGAAATCTACAACAGTGTTTAGAATTAGGCATGAAATTAGTAAAAATACATAGGGTTTTAAAGTTTAATCAAAGTCCATGGCTAGAAAAATATATCAAATTGAATACAGATCATCGAACAATAGCAACATCAAAGTTTGAAAAAGATTTTTACAAATTAAT